>JAILYA010000013.1:3427500-4627500 GCA_021437795.1 Rhodamnia rubescens
TCTGGCTCTCCAGCTGGCTCGAGACGGGCGGCTGGCCCATCATCTTCGTCCCCCTTGCCGCGCTCTACTTCCGCCGCCGCGCCACCGAGGGCCCCTCCGCCCGCCTCGTCCTCATGGACCCCTTCCTCTTCGTCGCCTCGGCCGTCATCGGGGTCCTCACGGGCCTCGACGACTACCTCTACGCATACGGCGTGGCGCGGCTCCCCGTCTCGACGTCATCCCTGCTCCTCGCGACGCAGCTCGGCTTCACGGCCTTGTTCGCGTTCCTGCTGGTGAGGCAGCTGTTCACGTCGTACTCGATCAACTCGGTATTCCTGTTGACGATGGGGGCCGGGGTGCTGGCGATGCACACGAGCAGCGACCGGCCCAAGGGGGAGTCAAACCGGGAGTACCACTTGGGGTTCTTCATGACGCTCGGGGCGGCTGCGCTGTACGGGTTCATACTGCCGCTGGTGGAGCTGATGTACAAGAAGGCCAAGCAGGCGATCACGTACTCGCTGGTGTTGGAGATTCAGTTGGTGATGTGCTTCTTCGCCACCGTTTTCTGCACCATCGGCATGCTGGTCAACAAGGACTTCCAGGTTCTTTCTCTCTCTCTCTCTCAGCCTCGACCCTGTCCTCTTAGGTCCATCACAATCATTGATCGAGTAAAATTCACTTGGTTTTCATGGGGTTTCCCCCATTTTTGTCTTAGAAATCGGTGTTTCTGGTTTGATGAATCAGCTTCATATGAACCGGATCGGGTTTTGTTCCCAGTTCCGCTTGATTCGGTTTCTGCCTTGTTCATATTTACACAAGAAATTAGAGGATTCAAAAAGTCTGTGATTAAAATTCAGTTTGCAACGATGTTTGCTCATGTTTGACAGAAACTTTTACTTTTCTATCAATCCCCGTCTCAAAAAATTGTGACAAAAAATTGCATGTGAAATTACGTATTGAAATGAAACCAAAGTGCCTTGGTGTCAAGATTTGAACTAAACAAGATTCCAAATCTAAAAGTAAAATTTGAAAATTTAGGGAAGATTTGCATATCACGAAAGTTTGGTCTAATATAGGAGACTGTTAACAGCTATTGCCGAGAAGAAGGCACAATAGAAAGACAGGAATCAATACTTTCCACTCGAGCTACATCACATGCTGTTTACACTATAACCTGAAGAAAAAATGAGGGTCACGGATTGCCTTGTCCTTATTGTAGTTTTCCAACCTGATAGGACAGTAACGACAAGGCTAAAAGATCAATTGCTGTCTCCGTCTTCATTTTTCAACATAACATCACATCATTGATTCCATCCATTCAATTTCGGATAGTAACATATGGAGTTAGTTGGGGTAGGCCAGCCGCAATCATAGAACCCTGTTTTCTTGTTTTCCCTTGTTTTGAGCGATGAGCCCTAAGGATGCTCGCTGACCTCATATGTTTACGCAGGCGATTCCTAGAGAAGCCAGGAACTTCGAGCTCGGAGAAGCCCGGTACTACGTGGTGCTCGCGTGGAACGCGATCGTCTGGCAGTTCTTTTTCTTGGGAGCCATAGGAGTCATCTTCTATTCCTCCTCCCTGTTCTCGGGGATCGTCATCGCCGTTCTCCTCCCGATCACTGAGATCCTTGGCGTGATTTGCTTCCAGGAGAAGTTCCAGGTGGAGAAGGCCGTGTCCCTGATCCTCTCTCTCTGGGGCTTTGCCTCTTACTTCTACGGCGAATTCAAAGTTGCCAAGAAGGACAAGCGGCAACCGCAGCAGCTGCAGCTGCAGCAGCAGCAAGAGGCCGAAGGGCATCAACAGGGCCTTCCTTGAAGGTGAACAAGTGAAAGACACGGCTTATACTTAGCCTAAGTAACAAGAGGCCCTTCTACATTATTCGCGAGGCGATTCCTGTCAGCCTGCAATTGCATACTGTCCCACAGCGCTGCTACTCGCGATCTGCATCGTAGCAGAATTTATCTAGTCTTTCTTTAGTCTTTGGAGGTAGATGTGTAACACCGCGAGGGAAAAGAATGGAACTGTAGTTGGAAAAAAGAGCGAGTCAAAGTTGGAAACATAAAACAGAATTGTAAATTGGAGTTGAAGATGAGGGTTGCTGCATATCTGCATGCTATGATGTAATGTGGCAGTTTGATTCTCTCGCACATGCAACCCCAAAAGTTGGAGCTGAACAGAGTAGAGAGACTGTTTTGGGCAGGAAAAGAACAACCTAGTTATGAGCGAGACAGAAGGACAATAACAAAAGCCAGGGAGTTTCGGAATATACCCTCTTCAGTTTTCCATTCGTTCGCCCTCTTGTTTATGTTTCTCCCTGTTGGATGTTCATTGAAGCTGAATTGCCTGAATTGACCTGAAACGTATCTTGTCGCGTCTAATACAGCTATTGCGTAGTCGAGCTGAGAGACAAGGACAAGGAATCCCCAGACTGATTGAAGCAGCCGATCAGCAAATAAGTGCACGTAATCAATCAGAAAATCGAATGCAAGACACATTTACTGGTGACTTAGTATTAGAAAAAGTACTGCACTTCTGGCTTTCTGGCCCTGTTAATCAACCATTAAAGGTCGGGAGATAGATCACCTTGCAGGATCGTGACAGAGAAGTCAAAGATCATCCTTTTGATATACACCAAACTTGTTCTTTGAACTACCGTTTACTTTCATGTTGAGGAACTTCACTTCGTTCATCAAACCAAACTATCAAGAAAGGAAAATACAAAACAACGAAGTGCACCAACAAAGTGAATACGACACAGAGTTTCACAGCGAGAAATTCATAGATTATAGCTCCTTTATGGTCACATGATGATCTCGATGATGATCTCTGCTTGTTAAAAGCGGCAGCTTTTTCCTTCTGCCTGTACCTAAACATTTGTCTCAACGTCGACAGCTCTAAATTGACTATTGAAGCCGCGTAAAGGTAGAGGGTGACAAACTTCAAATTTTACATTTCTCTCCCACAGCAGAACTGCTCTTGTTTTAGGTGTAATCACAAAGAGATTTTGGCTACCCCTGAAGCTAATGATACACAGAAGCTTTCTCCTTGTCATTTTTCTTTCTGAAACGGCTTTAAAACTAAATTGACTTAAAATTCGATACAAGTCTTTAGATTTCTAATGCTTTCTTCTTTCTTTCTAGATAAGATGATGCAATCTCGTTCCGCCGATGTTTTTAGCCTAGGGTAAGAATAAGTTCTCAGCGAACTCAACTACCATGTCAAGGAATTGATTAAAATCAACAGTTTCCAATCTTGACAGAACTTGATAAGCGTGTCCGTTCTCCATATTCAAGATCTGAATTCAAACGGTCACATTTGCGCATTCTCTTGATACCATCTTCAGCTCGCAGATCCATGTGTTTTCGATAATCAGCCGGTGCATGTGGGACAAGAAGACTACCACACTCAATGACCATTAGTCATATGCTCAAAAAGAGATTGTAATAACTCGGTGGGGAAATTGTCCGAAAAGTCCTAAATCTATTGTACTTTTATCAATTCAATCCTATAACTTTTAAACTTACCAATTTAGTTTTAAACATTTTCACTTTTTGTCAATTGAGTCCATCCGACTAATTTTGACCAAAAAAATGTTAATCTTTGGTCGTCTTACGCGACACACGGCCGACACTAACATGGACAATTCTTTAGTAGATATTTTAATATTTTATTGATTTTTTTAATTTTTTTCCTTTGTTTTTTAATTTATGGGTTCTTTTTCTCAACGGCCGGTTCGGGTTTAGAGGTCATTGATTTCGGGATGGGTGGTTCCTATCCTAGAACCGAGAACCACCCAGTTAGGGATCGGTTCCGTAAAATAGGAACCGTGAATCACCCGCTCGTTAGAACCAATCCTACCGAGTAATGATTACTACATTACTTGAAAAATTTGACCCGAATTATTAACGACATCAATGCTTTATCAACAAAATCGGACCCGCCAACTCTCACAAACAACTTAGGGTTGGATACAGTTTATGCGAGCATTAATAGATTTTCAGGTTAATAAAAAGAATTAATATTGGGTCTCCTCTCCCTCAACTTCTCCTTGGAAAAAGAGGACTCTTGCTGTACTTCCCTTCCTCTGTTTCCACCAAGCAAAAAGCAAAACAGAGTTTGTATTACAAGGGTCATAGCCTTCCCCGGCCCTCCCTGGAAATGGGAGACTCTGGCTGCTTTTGTTGCGAATGAACGAGTCAAATATATCACTAAAATGAAAAGAATAGTCAGTTATAAATCAAAGTGTGCAGTTATGAAGCTTCCCCCGCCACATATATTGTATAAATAGGTTTGATCGATTGGTCCGGATGAGCAATTCTCACCTGAAAACTAGAATCGGACGGGTACCCACCGGTTTCAACAAATTGAAATCGGGAACCGGACCGGCACCCGATAGAAACCCGCAAAAAACAAGCCGGTTCATTTTGATCCGAGTGGATCTCAATTTTTTTGCTCACCCCTAATTTGAGCCCTCACTCGACTAGGCAAGGCTGCCTCACCCCTAGCCTCACTCGGATCTAGTCAAGGTCGGCCGAGGGCCGTGACCTTCACATGTGGTCGCGAAGGCCTCCCCCGGATCTAGGCAAGGTCGGGTGACCCTTGCCCACCAACTGGCGATCCTCACCGATTACTGAGGGAAAAAAAATCCAAAAAATAAAAAAACAAAGGGAAAAGGAAAAATAAAAAATAGAAACAAAGGGAAAAGGCCTCCCCCAAATGTTAATATACTATTAACAATTATTTCCATTAAGCGTCGACCATGCCACGTAGGAAGGTCGGTATTCATGCTAGCGATCTTAGCCCAAAATTGGTTAGATAAACTTAATTGACAAAAAGTGAAAATATTTAAAACTAAATTAGTAAACTTAAAAAGTTTATGATCGATTTGGCAAAAGTACAAGTAGATTTAGGACATTTTGAACGATTTTTCTTAACATAATGAATGAGAAATTCTTCGGCACGAATATCACCGTGTTCAAGAGAGAATGTTTGTTCGGTTGAAAGAAGGGAAACTCTTCGACCAAAAGAAGAAAAAAAAAAAGAAAAGAATGGGAACTCCAATTTGCAGCTCCTTTTATTTCGTAAAAAAATGAATAATTCGAAAGGCATTCTCCTAAAAGGCATCGCATGTATCGCTTATCAAAACGAGTGCCCGAAATTTTTGTCTAATTTACTTCGAGAGACTTATCTTTAGAACAACTTCTTTTGAATTATCATATTTTGCGAAAGAAAGTCAAAGCTCCAGTTCGAGGAGTCAAAGGATGGACGCGCGCGACTCTCTTTCTTTCTAGCTCGCCAGTAAATCCAAATGTTCCCCCTAACCCGAAGCATAACTTCCCTTTCTCCAATACTAGAGACAAATCGCCAACTCTCTCTTCGCGAAGGACTTGAACAATCCCGAGGGATGAGGGAGATTGAGAGCGAGAGCGAGAGCTTGGTCATGGGGGTTATCATGGAACCCCCCCAGGCCCAAGCCCCAAAGCGCCTCCTCCTCCTCGCCCTCAACTGCGCCATGCTCTCCCTCGGCACGTGCGGCGGCCCGCTCCTCTTGCGCCTCTACTTCCTCCGCGGCGGCTCCCTCGTCTGGCTCTCCAGCGGCCTCGAGACCGACGGCTGGCCCATCATCTTCCTCCCCCTCGCGGTGGCCTACTCCCGCCGCCGCTCCGCCCAGGGCCCCTCCGCCCGCCTCGTCCTCATGGACCCCTTCCTCTTCGCCGCCTTCGCTGTCGTCGGGGTCCTCACGGGCCTCGACGACTTCCTCTACGCGTACGGCGTGGCGCGGCTCCCCGTCTCCACGTCGGCCCTGCTCATCGCCACGCAGCTGGCCTTCACGGCCTTGTTCGCGTTCCTCCTGGTGAGGCAGCAGTTCACGCCCTACTCGATCAACTCGATATACCTGCTGACGATCGGGGCGGGGGTGCTGGCGATGCACACGAGCAGCGACCGGCCGGCGGGGGAGTCGGACGGGGAGTACTACGCGGGGTTCTTCATGACGCTCGGGGCGGCGGCGCTGTACGGGTTCGTGCTGCCGCTGGTGGAGCTGACGTACAAGAAGGCCAAGCAGGCGGTAACGTACTCGCTGGTCCTGGAGATTCAGCTGGTGATGTGCTTCTTCGCCACCGCTGTCTGCACCGTGGGCGTGCTGGTCAACAAGGAATTCCAGGTTCTCTCTCTCGACCTGAACGGCTGAACCCATCCCCATGGATTAGGTTTCATCACAATTATTGGTCGCGTAAAGTTGATTTCTTGTGGCACCCACAAATTGGAATGACCTTGATATCTTCTCTCTGTACCATATTATATTAGAAATCGAATTACTCAAACCAAAAACTTTTCTTAATCTTGGTTTTTTCCAGTCTACTGCCAAGATGGGTAGTTATGGTTGATTGCTCTGCTGATAGAACTATCCCACAATTATCTTTTGAATCTGCTGGAGTGGATGATGTTTGGATGGTAAGACAATGGCAATACTTTGGCATACTTTGTCTCATTCGAATTTGTTTGATTTTTTTTGCGGATCTTTTTGCTTTAAGTATCTGGTATTTCTCTTAGCTGGCTACTGGGATTTGCTAAGGACTTTGAGAATGCAATTAAATTTTTTTTTTTAAATTTTGTCACATTCGCTTGTCGCCCCCCGCCGCCGGTCCCGCGGCCGCCCCCCCGCTGGTCACCGCCGGCGCCGCTGCTGCGGTCTTGCCGCCCCGCCGCCCCTCGCCGGCCGCCGGTCGTTCGCCGCCCTCGCCGGCCGCCCCGCCCCGCCGCCGCCGGTGTCGGTCGCGCCGGTTGCCGATCACCGCGCCGCCTTTTTTTCAAAAGAAATTTTTTTTTACGAGTTCATTTTTCACCAACAACTTTACGTCAAGTTACTTTTCAATGTGTTTTAAAATACACTTTACCAACACTACTTGATTTTAAAAAGCGCCTTTCAGATTTGTTTTCTCAAGTCTTTACGACTAGTCTCATTCGATTGAAGTTCTATAGTTAATAGACTACTGAAAGTGAAAGGGGAAAAGAAAAAAACTATGATCAGAATGACATAAAGTTTCTCCGGCACCGTGTCAATGCAGGCGATTCCTACAGAAGCGAGGAACTACGAGCTCGGAGAAGCCGGATACTACGTGGTGCTCGTGTGGAACGCCATTATCTGGCAATTCTTTTTCTTAGGAGCCATAGGAACCATCTTTTATGCCTCCTCCCTATTCACTGGAATCGTGATCGCCCTTCTTCTCCCGGTCACCGAGATCCTAGCCATCATAATCTACCAGGAGAAGTTCCAGGCAGAGAAAGGCGTGTCCCTCGCCCTCTCTCTCTGGGCCTTCGCTTCATACTTCTACGGCGAATTCAAACTTGGCAAGAAGGAAAAAGAAAATGCAGCAGCAGCAGAAGAAAATTAGACTTCCAGAGACCGGAAATGCATCAACAAGGCCTTCCCTGAAGTGGGAAAAAGAAAAGATATGGCTTATGCTTAGCCTTCTTTTGAGGTCTGTCCTAATTCTGGCCCCGAGATTGTTCGTGTGAAAGTAACAAGAGGGCCTTCCACATTATTTGGGAGGCGATCATTGTCATCCTGCAATTGCATACTTGTCTCCCAAAAGGCCATTCAAGAAAAAGAGCGAGTTTAACGAAATAAAAAAAAAACTCGATTGCAAATTGCCAAATTGTAATTGAGAAGTTGTGTTGCTGCATATATTTTGTTTGATTGTCTAGTACATTCAACACAGATTTTCGGTCTGCACTCCGAAGAGACTCTGTTTTGGGCAGAAAAGAACAATTGAGTGATGAGCAAGGAGGAGGGACAATGAGGAGTTTTGGAAATATTTATCGGCTCGCCCTCTTGCGATATATTCTCCCTGTTCATTGAAGCTGAATAGCTTGAATTGGCCTAAGAGAATCTTACCGCATCTAATGCAGCCGTGCTCATTGAGATGATGACATGGAACTGCCAGATTGATTGAAGCAGCTGATCAACAAATGTGTTCACACAATCAATCAGAATATCCAATGTAAGACGCATTGCCGGCGACTTTCTATCAGAAAAATTAACTGTAGTTCAAGGTTTCTGTACCTGTTATACAACGATTAAGGGCAGGGAGATCGTTTTGCAGGATGTGACAAAGAAGACAGATCAATTTTTTGAGATAAACCAAACTTGTTCTATGAACTACCTTCACTTTCATGTAGAGGCCTGCACTTTGTCCACCAAACCAAACTGTCAAGAAATAAAATACAAAATTCAAACTGAATAGAATACAAAAAGTTCCACAGATATTGGTATCTTCCTACGAGTTAAGTTCATAGATTAGTATCTCCTCTATTGGTATCTAGTCAGCCTGTTGAAGCCACATGAGGATGATGACACTGAACTCTATAGCAATACTCGCGACAAACTTTAAATTCATCTTTCTCTCGCGGCAGCAAGGGCAAATATTCATTACACCTGAATTTGCGATTGAATTTATACCCAGCTCTTGTTTCAAGTGTCCCTTACAAAATAGAATTTGGCTAACCCTGTGACTAATGTGGCGAAGAAGCTTTCGCCTTATGATTTCCTCGGTTATGTATGTATCTCAAAAGGCTATTAAACTACACAGGGAAAGGGTTCTTCAGCTCTGAAGAAGCAAGAAGCCGGAAACCGAACGAACTGGGCAGGAATGGAATCTGTGACAACATTTCTAGACCAAGAGTCCCAGACTCCCAACTGTAGCAGATACAGTGGAGTTTCTAAGGTTCTTGGTAACGCCACTCGGGAGGCAAGCGAAGACAGAACTGAGTCATCGCTTGTGCGCACTGGCACTGTAGATTCCAGGACCAGGAGTCAGGTCCAACCTTTATTATACATGTACAGGGCTCAAAAGTGGGACCCATGGACGCCACGTGGAGCTATTAGGCCGGCCCACCTAATAGTTCATCTTATCATGGCCCACCTAGTAGTTCATCTTATCATACCGTGAAGCGAAAGGACATCAAGGGCTTAGCGTGCAATCGTGTCCACTTTTGTTTGGTATACCGATTCATGAACCAACCTTTTCGTACCTTAAAACTACGTCATGTTGTCGGAAGGAGCAGGGGTCTCGATTCACGCATGCAATGTGTCCTATGGTCCGTGCGAATTTGACGTTTCCTTAGGTATGTGTGGACGACATGTGACTGGGACAAAGATGTCGGAGGCAAAAGGCTTTGAAATTATTAGCTCATTTTGTAAATCGGTTTCATTAGCCGAAGGCAGAGTCGTCGCGTTCTCTAGTAATCATTGAATGTAAAAGACCATCTAACAGGAAATGATCCTATTTTTTATGTGTTTTCATCATACATCGCATCAATATAGACATGGCCACGGGTTGTGAATCATCAATTACGATTCATGGCCATGCTTCAATCAAAATCGACTCTTAAAGGGACGGTTTTGATTTCGATTCGAACCGGCAATTTTAGGCCGATTCAAGGACCGGTTTCGATTTCGAATTTTGGGCCGTTGGAGGCTCTTTCCCCCCTTTTTTTTGCTGTTCGGAACCGGCTCGTGAGGGTCGGGCCGATTCTCGGTTCGAAACCGGCGTCTCGATCACCGATTCGATCAACGGATTGATTCTAAGCCCAAATCGACCCGTGGTCATATTTACATCAATATCAAATTTCCTCCGTACATAAGAAAAATTGAAAATATTAACGTAATTATCCTGTCAATCTTGATCCGCAAAATGCATCCATATTGCACGAGCTAGCATCAACAAGTACATATGCAGCCTCTACTAATGTTAAATAGCCACGTGGAAAAGAGTAAGCAGCAGAAAATAAGATATTAAAGTTCTCGCTCGTCAAAGCTAAAACATTGTGATTGTAACTTAACGATTCACTACAAATTTTGAGATTTCTAATGCTTTTGTCTCCCTCTCTCTAGGTAAGATGTGGCAACCTATCCTTTAATTTTAGTTCCGGTTGATAATTTATAGCCCGGAGTAAGCGGCATGTTTTGTCTAACATTGATCTCAAGACGTGCCGGAACTTTTCAAAACTTTGTTTTTAAGCATTGGTCATATATGAAAGATTGTAATTCGAGTACATGTAATTCAGAGGTTGTACGTTTTTGCTAAAGAAACTCAAAAGCTCCACTTTAAGGAGTCCCGAAATTATCATTAGTGGCTGCCTATGGTATAGGAAGTTTATAAGAGAGCAAATTTTGTCTTAAGTGCCGATGGCTCTAAACTACTGATGAGCACTCAAAAATGACTGAACTCTTCAGAGTTCAAGTGTTCTCTATTTTTTAGTGGCTTCTATCAAGGTCTAGTTTAGAGCCATCGGCACTCTTAAGATCAAGTAGCAAGTAGATATGATTCGGTTAAGCGAAATAGCTGCGTGGCACTTATTGCAAATGAGCTGATTCTACATCATATGACCATAGGTAGTCCTCTCCATACTAACTGTTGAATTGTCCGGGACTCCTTAAAGCCTGTTAAGACCTCGGCTTTCGAGATTTCCCGGTTTTGATAACGATGTTATCAAGCAGTTCATGCACCATGTGTCCAGAATCTGTAAAATCAATGTAGCAAGCTTAACATGGACAGAAAGCCGAAGAGCTTTTGTTGTGTCACCCTAAGATCACAGCATTGAAGCTTTGCTTCGCCACCGCAAGTTTCCCACCTCTTCTTGGTTATGTAGAATCTAGAAGCGAGGCGAGCTGCAAAAATTGGGGCCTTCTATGGTTAACCTGTATGTATCATCTGACTTTGGTCGCAAACTCGCCACTATGATGAGATGACAAAGCTTTACACTACTTAGTGTTTATATTTCGTGTATATTAATATAGCTTACTATTGAATGAATTTTATTAAGAAATAAGGGAACAAATAGAAATATATATAAAAAAAAAAATAGAGAAAAGAATGAGCACTTATAAATAAAGCAGGCGAGAGAGTCGAACCACTATCCTTTTCGGAATTGTGAAAGTAAATGGCAATGTTTTCTCTCTCTTAATAGTTCGACATTTACGGCTTCTGTGGCTCATTTATAATTTTTTTGTCGTAGTGGGACCTATAACTCTAAAATACTATAATAGTGTAAGATTTAGATAATACGATAATCGTGGTGGAGTAATTACCCCCATTTGTGTATTTGTGATTTCTTTGTAGGCTATGCACACCTAATAATGGGCTAGGTAGGATATTAAAATTATACGACTTAATTACTGCAATTCATAAAGACAACAAATATGATATAATAAAATCTTTAAATTTCATATCCTATCTAAGATCCCGGCCTTAGGAATTTTTTTTTGTAATTATCCTATAATGTCGAGTTAATTTGCTCTTGACTCTGTCAAAATAAAACCGACTTAACAACTTCTCTAACTTTCGAACAAAAAAAAACACACGACTTCTCTCACGAAATTCTTTTAAATTAAAATCGAGAAGATATGTGAATGAATTACATGATTTGAAAGGTTTTGATTCACAAGATACCTTTAATATAGTATGTGCTAAACTTTCTCCTTTTGAATGAACGAACCTTCCTCTTGTGTTCCGATCGATCGCGAATGTCCAAGCTTGACTAGAAAAATTTCCCAGGAGAGCTTTGTCACTGTGGAAACCATGGAAGGTCCCCAGCGCAAAACCCTAAAGCGTCTCCTCCTCTCACTCAACTGCGCCATGCTCGCCCTCGGCACGTGCGGCGGCCCGCTCCTCATGCGCCTCTACTTCCTCCACGGCGGCGCCCGCGTCTGGCTCTCCAGCTTTCTCGAGACGGGCGGCTGGCCCATCATCTTTGTCCCCCTCGTGGTAGCCTACTTCCGCCGCCGCTTTGCTGAGGGCCCCTCCGCCCGCCACGTCCTCATGGACCCCTTCCTCTTCGTCGCCTCGGCTGTCATAGGGGTTCTCACGGGCCTCGATGACTACCTCTACGCGTACGGCGTGGCGCGGCTCCCCGTCTCCACGTCGGCCCTGCTCATCGCCACGCAGCTGGCCTTCACAGCGGGGTTCGCGTTCCTCCTGGTGAGGCAGCAGTTCACGTCGTATACGATCAACTCGATATTCCTGCTGACAATGGGGGCAGGGATTCTGGCGATGCACACGAGCAGTGACCGGCCGGCGGGAGAATCGGACGGGGCATACTACGCGGGGTTCTTCATGACGCTCGGGGCGGCGGCGCTCTACGGGTTCGTACTGCCGCTAGTAGAGCTGACGTACAAGAAGGCCAAGCAGGCGGTCACATACTCGCTGGTGTTGGAGATTCAGTTGGTGATGTGCTTCTTCGCCACAGCTTTCTGCACCATCGGCATGCTGATCAACAGGGACTTCCAGGTCTCTCTCTCTCTCTCTCTCTCTCTCTCTCAACCTCGATCCGTCCTCTTAGGTTTATTACGATCATTGGTCATGGTAAATCCACCGTGGTTGCATTGCATGTGATCCGTGACCAATATTCATACGAGTATCTTCTCTCTCGACCATATAATCTTAAGAAATCGGATGACTCGAACCAAAATATTTTCTTTAAGTCCCATTTGTTTTGCAAAAAATATATTTGATTGATCTAATAAAACCCTCCTACAAAATTATCTTTTCAGAGTGGATGATATGTGGATGTTAACATGATGACAATGCTTTAGTCTCATTCGGTGAAAATTCCACAACTAAGAAACCACTGAAACGGGATAACATAAAACTAATTTCCTAATCACAGACTTCATGTTTACGCAGGCGATTCCTCGAGAAGCAAGGAACTACAAGCTCGGAGAAGCCCAATTCTACGCGGTGCTCGTGTGGACCGCGATCCTCTGGCAATTTTTTTTCTTAGGAGCCATAGGAATCATCTTTTATGCCTCCTCTCTATTCTCAGGAATCATGATCGCCCTTCTTCTCCCGGTCACCGAGATCCTAGCCGTCATATGCTTCCATGAGAAGTTCAAGGCGGAGAAAGGCGTGTCCCTCGTCCTCTCGCTCTGGGGCTTTGTTTCATACTTCTACGGGGAATTGAAACTTGCCAAGAAGGAAAAAGAAGCAGCCGCAGCAGCAGCAGCGGAGGCGGCGGTGGCAGATTAGACCTCCGGAGACCAAAATGCATTAACAAGGCCTTCCCCGAAGGCAAAAAACGAAAGACATGGTTCATACATAGCCTGCTGTTGTGGTCTGTCATAGTTCTGGCCCTCACAGTGTTCATATGGAAGTTACAAGAGGGCCTTCTACAATTTTTATGAGGTGATTACCGTCGGCCTGCAAATTTATACTGTGCCACGGCGCTGCCATTAGTCATCTGCATTTTCGGATAATTTGTCCAGTCCTCTTTTGCCATCCTAGACAGTCGAATTTGTAACAACGTTGAGGGAAAAGAAGAAAAAATTCATTCAAGAAAAAGGGCAAGTTAAAGAGAATAAAAAACAGAAGTGTTAATCATAATTGAGGATTTGTGTTGCTTGTTATATGCATGCTGCAATGTAATGTGGTATGTTTGATTGTCTAATACATCCAACACCAAAATTAGGAGCTGCACTGCATAGAGACTCTTCTTGGGGCAGGAAACCAACAATCTAGTGATGAGCAAGACAGAGGGACAGTGACAACCCATGGACTTTCGGAATAAACCCCCTTCGCCTCTTCGTTCGTTCGCCCTCTTGTTTATGTTTCTCCCCTGAATTGACCGAAGAGAATCTTTGCGCATCTGATACGTCCGTGCTAATTGAGACAATGACATGGAATTAACAGACCGGTTGAAGAAGCAGCTGATCAACAAATAAGTTCACATAATCAATCAGAAAATGCAATGTAAGACAGGCACATACACATTACTGGTGACTTTCTATTAGGAAAAGTCCCGTACTTCCAGCTTTTCTGGCTCTGTTAATCGACCATAAAAGTTAGGGAGAACAACTCACAGGGTGGTGACAAAGAAGTCAAATATCACTTTTTGAGATATATCTAACTTGTTCTCTGATATGTCTTTACTTTCATGTAGAGAAGTTCACTTTGTCCACCAAACCAAACTACCAAGAAAGAAAATGCAAAGTACATAGTGCTCCTCCAACCACTGAATAGGACACAAAAAATTTCACAAATTTTGGTCTTCCTATAAGAAATTCATAAATTAGTAGCTGCTCTGTGATTATATAATGATCCTAATGATGCGATCTGCTTAACAAAAAGCAGCAGTTTTTCCTTGTGCCATACCTACTTTCGTCTCAATGTTGATAGCTCTAAACTGACCATTGAAACCACATACAGATGAGAACACTGAACTCTCTAGCATCACGTGCGACAAACTTAAAATTTACCTCTCTCTCACGGCGGCAAGGGAAATTATTCATTACACTTGAATTTGTACTTGAATTCTATCACATGCTTGTTTTAAATTTCATCATATCTTGCAATTGAGTAGCAATCATGATGCTTCCATGGTTCGGCTTACGTCAAAAGCCGTTATATTGTGCTGCAGGCATCGCCAATGATCTGTTTCTACACAGCCAGTTGTGATGGTTAATCCTCTCCTTACTATCTCAGCAGATCTGGGAGAATCTTGTTTTGGTTAAACCTGAGAGCTGCATGTGAATTGTGCTTAGCTGGTTTCATAAGGTACCTATGCTCAAGCTTGTCAATACCTCGGCTTTCAAAATTTTCCCAGTTTCGTAATGCTGCTATGCATCATATTAATGTGTCCAGATATGAGACCAATCTACGGATCTCTACATGATTAGAAAGCCAAAGAGGTTTTCTGATGTCAGCCTATGATCATGGCAAGAGTTACCATGAATATGGATGCCCAGAGTTAGACAAACAATGAAGATACTTTGCGTACATTAGTGAACTTTGCTTCCCCGGTGCAAGTTTCCCTGCTGTTCATGATTATGTAGAATCTAGAAGTTTAGGCGAACTGAAAAAGTTGGGGCATTTTGCTGTTAACCTGTATCATCCGACTTTGGTCGCAAACTCGCCATATGAGGAGATGACAAAGCTTTACACTGCTTAATTTTAGTGCGAGAATCTGTTGCTGTTATCCAAGAAATGAAACAAAATATGATTCTTTGCCTTATCTGACAACCTACGAAATGAAATGCATAAGCTGAGAAATCGGGTGTCACTTGGAGAGGATTTACAAAGAGATGTTGGCTAGCCCTGAAACTAATGTTGAAAAGAAGCTTTATCCTTGTAATTTTCTCGGTTATATGTTTCTCAAAAGGCTTTTAAACTAAAAGGAAAGGGTTCGTCAGCTCTGAGCAGCAAGAAACCAGAAACCAAATGAATTTAAGTATGAGAGGAATCTGTGATGACATTTCTAGATTGGGAGTCCTTATATAGCCGATATAATAGAGTTTCCAAGGTTCTTGCAACTCCTCTATTGTAGAGCAAAAACATGTTGTTTGGTTTTATTCTTTAACTTTCAATACAGAGAGATTTCTTGACTGACAGTTAGAAATATAACCATATCAAGACCATAATATCTTCTGAGAGGGAACACTAAATAAACTTGTTCGCATGGAGCTATCATCGTCTTCTGGAGGCCAGAAATGGTGGCATGGACAAACATTCATGTGGCTAGAGCCATCAGCATCTTTAGCAGGCCTTCCTTGCGCTCTAGAATTGCGTCCCAGAGGGGTGCATGTTCCTTGATAATTGGTAGATTGATGAACCTCTGAAACGAAGAACTGAGTAAAGACATGTCCTATGCATCGACGAGGTTTATCCCAATGTGTACTTCCACCACTCTAACGCAATACCACATCAAGCCAGCAGCGATGTCCACACTATTGATGGCGTTGCCTCCAAAGAATGGCTTCCTCTCGAATCCTCCTTCCAGGATCTTCGTTTTGTGTTGAGCTTCTTTTGCAGCCCTCTGTTGATCCTCTCCTTTCTTAATGATGACGCTCATGATTGCTGGCATGCACTGATTATCAAGGTATCAAATGGTGCGCAGATAAGACAGGTAAAAAAAAAAAAAAAGAACATCTTCTCTTTCTGTAGCGTTACCTTGTCATCTACAAATTTGGCCCAGAAACTTGCTTTGGCCCTGTCATAGGTGTCTTGTGGAAGGAGTGCCCTCTGCTTCCTTGTCTCGTATATATACTCAAGAATAACAAATGACTCTTTAATTGGTCTTCCCTGATGGAATAGGATTGGAGCCCTCTTTTGAGCATGACCGTATTGTAAAAGTGTGGAACTATAGTTCGCGAGATCTTCGTCCACGCACTCCTCGAACGCAACTTGTTTGAGCTTCGAACCCCACCAGACTCAGATGGCTAAAGGGCTCGCCCAGAATCCAAACTACTTCACATCGTCCATCTGTTGGCTTTCTTTCTGCAAAAGCTACTGTGATCATCCTGAGATTATTAGTTAAGTTGTGTCAATAAGGTTCATGGTTAGTTCAATGGAACACTCATATTTTTAAGATTGATTTATAAGGTGTGGGGATCATCTCTTATTGATTAGAGGTTGAGTACTCATTGTTTCAAACCATATCTTCTTTCTTGAGAAGCGATTGAGCGGAAACTTAGATTATGGCGCTCTGACAAATTGCTCCATTGATGCTATCCTCACAGGTTCGCCACACTGGTCCAACAGCACATTATGCCATTAACGAGTGCTAATTAACAATGCGATTGTTGCTAATCCACGGTAAGTCGGACTGCGAGCGTCAATTCTCTGTCTTGCTCTCTCTCATTTTGCAGGAGAATAGAATGGAGTGACGAAGAGGCTCATGAAATATCATGTCAGAGGAGAGTAAAGTTCCAGTTGCCGGTGTGACAATACTTCTATGATCTGTCAATTTCTGTAGCATGGAAATTCATTGGCACAAGAACCTCATCACTGTATGTACCTGGATTTTGAATGGGGAGCTTCAACATGCATGAGCAAACATTCTCTCTATGTATTGTCAATACAAGCTGCTCTGCAGAGAAACATAACGCAAGCATACACTAAAGCTGTATAATCAGATCGTGCTTTCTTATCATGAGCTGGAGATACCACACAATCGTCTGCAGTCCCTTTAAAGCAGTCCTAAAGAACTTGGAAATGGTAACGAAGAAAGATCATTTAGTTGAAGCGAGGTACATCTTGACGAACCCGGAGTTGAGCTCTATCAGTTTATCCCAGGGGGCACGCACTCCTTGATGTCGGGTAGCTCCAGAAACCTCTTGGACCAATCATCGAGCGAAGGCATGTTCTCAGCGTCAATGAGACTGGTGCCGGTGATTTCCTCGACGATTCGAGCCCAACAACCAATCCAGCCCGTGGCGACATCTGCAAAGTTGATCGTCTCACCTCCAAAGAACAGCTTCCCCTCTAGTCCGCTCTCCAGGGTCTTGAGGCTCTCTCGAGCTTCTAACACGGCCTTCTGTTGCTCCTCGCCTTGGCTGCAGGACACGGCCTTAATAGCCGGCACACACTAGGACAGGAACCGTCCGTGAATTAGAGATCGACTTGTGCTAACAAAATGCTCTGCTTTCAATCATTAGCGTCACAATTTCACGCCGCTCGAAAAGATTAATCCAAAGCATCCTAGGAAGACTATCCTCGATAGAAGCATTACACATCAATGATCTTAAATCACATGGTGATGAAACCGATGAAAGATAAACAAATAAGGCCGGTGCCGAGAGTGGAAGAAGCACTATTTCCTCTACCTTCTCGTCCGTGAATTTGGACCAGAATCGCGCTCTGGCTCGCTCGGAGGGATCCTGAGGAAGGAGAGGGCTCTGCTTCCACGTCTCGTCGATGTATTCGAGTATCACGAGGGACTCCGCGATCGGCTTCCCATGGTGGACGAGAACGGGGACCTTCTTGTGAACGGGATTGTACTGCAACAGCAGCGAGCTCTTCTTGCTGAGGAGATCCTCTTCCAAGTAGTCATAGGGGACTTGTTTCAGCTTCAACGCCCATATCACTCGCAGTGCATACGGGCTCCCCCAGAACCCGAGCAACTTCACCTCTCCTTCATCAGCCATTGTTGGTTCCTGCCAAAGGCCAATGCTGACACAGACCCTTTTATTCCCGCGGGGGTTGCATGATCAGGCTCTGTTTTGACCATTCCTCAGGCAAATGTAAGTGGAAAAATATGCTTCTTCGTGTATGAAAAGTCATGGAATCTTTAGCGCTCGGGAAGAGGACGGCCGTGAAAACTGCTTGCTTGATTGATATTTAGATGACCCAGTTAGGCGGGTGGAGTCAAAGTCTTGCTTTTCTTGTCCACGGACAGATGCTGCGTCAAAAAATCTTAAGTATGCTGCGTAACGTGGCCAGGTTGCTCTTCCACTCGTGATCGATTTGAGATCATCACAATCTCTAGCAACAGCAGAAGGATTCTCCCATGGTCTACCCCAACATTATCCACCTTAGGCTGATGGTTCTTTTGGTGTTCAAAGGGGTGTTCAAAAGGGAAAAAGGAACTCGTCGAGAAGCGACAATCAATAATGATTGAATAGCAAGAAGATTGCCCGCGTGACCACCTCGAGGTGGTCCCCGTTGGCCTTGCCCGAGGAGGACGACTATCACTAGTTGGTCGCACTTCCAAAGATAAAACTTGAAAGAGAGAGATGAAATATCTTACGACTTTAGATCTTGGCCACCAAATGTAACCTTGACACGAAAAGGTTAGTTAGATTAGCAGCCTCCATAAAGAAAATCATGTGGCGGAAATTTCCCACGCAATCACAAGATCAAAATTCTATTTTTGGCTGCAGACAGGACGTTAATGATTAAAAAAAAAAAAAGCAAAGCAAAGCAAAAATGATTACACAAATAAAATCTGTACTATGTCGTTACATAAGGAGTACAATGCCCACTCGTCGGATTAAGTAGCAGTTCCATCGGGAGAACTAAGTTGGTCCGGCCCGACCATTGCCGAGTAACACACAATGGGACACGCAGGTGAACTTGGCGGACTATCGGCAAGTTGCAGGTATCCAAGGAATGGATGTTTCGGTTGAATGCCTCGGTGAAGAATCATGTGGAGCCAATGAAGAAGTCACTACAAAGACGACAATGCCGGGCGACATTTCGTGAAATCCGGTCGTGAACGGGTTCCTGCCCAGGTAAGCAATAAGTTCATCAATTTGGCATTCATATGATTTCAATAGCAGATGGAGCGATTCCACGTCCTGACAATCTCAGCTTTCAGAGAAAATTTTACCTTGGTCAACGGCATTTCAAACGTTGAATTTGTAATTGTCTCATACAAGAAAATGTATCTGCCAAGCAAAATGCACAACAGTAATTATCTCCACTTGTTATCCCCTTAGGTTAGCAAACAAAGCAATCAAAAGAATTGGAGAAACGGAAAGAACTGCTGTAAAGCATCGTTCGTGTTTCAGGAAGTAAACCAAAGATCATTATAAGCCCATCCTAGCCACCATATTACCGATTAACTATGCCTTCTGAAGGCTCCTTAACTAAAGCACAACAGAAGCAGCACCAACACTCCTCCCCTTTTTACCCAGGGAGATCTCTACGCAGACATGTTCATTGGCTTTCTACATGAAGCTATCGCAGGCAGAATTCCAACTTTGACTACTAGTTTATTACTTTCTCCTGAATTACAGATTTCACAATATATAATTTAGCAAAATGCGACACTTCCGCCGACCTATAGTGCGGCAATTTTCACAAAATGTTCTTAAAGCGGAAGAATTATTCTGCAAACACCCGAAATGAGAATGCTTTAAATGTTAAATGACAAGCAAGACATACCGCCATGCCAGTTCAGTAACAAGTTCTTCTGGGGCCTCAGGCAGTACCTAAAATTTAAACCAAGCAAGCTTAGATAAACCATCTCCTTTCCACCATAAACAAAAGAAAATTCAATAGTACTTCCTCGGGTGAGTACCTCATCTTCATAAGGATTGCAATGATCTTTGAACCATAGCCTCAAGAACTCCTATAAATTGAGAATGAAGTTTAGATACTGCAGGAACATTTCAAGAGGACAAATGATGACATTAAAATGATCCATCCATAGCACATCCAAAGGAATTGCTATTCATCCGTTCACCCATCATTTGGCAGCAGCACAGCACATGCCTTAGCTTATGCACCCCATAACAGTAACAATAACCAGAACCAGGGACAAATTCGGGTACCTTGTCGACATTTTCAGGCTCAAGACCATTTTGAAACCGTTCATCATAAGACTGTGCTATCCAATATCTACTTGAGTCAGGAGTATGCACCTGCGTTTCCACGCCAAAAAAATCAGTGTCATGATATGATACCCTATTCTGATATAGTCAGAAGGAAACACTGTCGATGTGTTGGAGCATACAAGAGAGGGAAACAGAAGGAGGAAAAGTAAACCTCATCTATCAAAAGAATGGAACCGTCCTCAGCCTTCCCAAATTCATACTTCGTATCCACCAATATGAGGCCATGCTCTGAAGCGACATGCTGCAAAGTAAGGTGGACAACACTTCCAATTTTAGTGATCAGTTATGTTAGATTGTAAAGAGTGAATGTAAATGTCAAGATAACGTTAACAGGAATATTCCCGTATGAAACATTTGTGAACAGAACCCAAACAATTCACGTGAAAACACGGAGGCAAAAACTCGGCACTGATAGGCAATCACCTCCCCACAGACATTACCTTTTTCTACTTAATAATATGGGCATCCGAAACCTCCGTTCAACTAGCTCCCAAGGATACACGCAAGCTGCCCTCTCCACATGCATTAGGTAAGGAATTGGAATCATCACATACACATCACATTGCATCACAAGGAACAAGATTCTAAATTGTGCGTATATTTGCAGCCAAAAATTCGAGATGGAAACTATGTGAGATTTTGTGGGACCACTACCAACTGTTCTAAAAGCTTAAGCTATTAGATGAAGGCATCATTTAATATTTAATTACTCTAACACTCCCCCTCATGCTTAATCTGGTCATTTTGCCTAGTATTAAAAGTGGACATAATTAATTGAGGAGGCAAATAGGACCTGAAAAGATTTTAATTTAGGATCTCCCACTCTAATACTAAGTGGGATTTTGTGGGATCATTGTCAACCTGTTCTAAAAGCTTAAGCTATTAGATGAAGGTGTGATTTAATATTTAATTACTCTAACAAATAGTATTGGGGCTAAGACTTCTCCCATCAACAAATAAAATGTTTTTGCCATAAGCCCATTCCTACCGACCATTAAATATCATCATTGTGCCCAATTATAGTACTTCTAAAATGAAGAAGAAATACTAATGCCCGCTGACGTGAAGAAATGAACATTTACTAAATAATTACAATTCTTGAGTACCCATGCCTCTCCATTTAACAGTTAAATAGTTAAGAAGCTAGAAGACAATATCAATTCACATTTTCTGAGCTTTCAAGCATCTCATGCAAAACACAATGAAGGGGAAAATTTCTAAAATGCTAGGTGAGAAAGTTCAAAATTCATGACATGATTTGACATGATTCTGGACACTTTTCCTTCGAGTTCAGTCTCATACACCAAAAGAAAAAATTAAGAAAGAAATTGAACAATGCACCAGCAAAAGGTTACTTTCCTGATTATTATATCCAAGTGATTGAACAAAAAAAGGGGAAAAAACAAGTGCAGTCAACAAAGTAAAATGAAATCACCTGTCCGTACTCAAACAACCTCAAAGCTTTCGTACTGACTTCATCATAGTCATCTTGAGTCATCAGCCCGCCTTCAACAATCTGATAGGAAGATGCAAATGCAATGTCATAAGCTAACTCATTAAGCAGGTACTAGAAAAGTTGGACAAAGTACGAAATCAAGAGTTATCAGGCCAAAATCAGTCAGTATTGATGCCTCTCCCTCCCTCTCCGCGCAAACTCGCCGAAGTGCACACAGCTTTACAACCACAATCCAAGCCTATTCATCTCTATCTATTCTAATTTCCAGAGCCTAGCTCCATGCACACATACCAAGCCTAAACATCTCTATCTATTCTAATTCTAGAGCCTCTACTGAAAGCAGCTTCATTTAGGTAATGTGAGCAAACCTCTTTTGGTGTGACAGGTACATCATGATCTGCCGCTTTAGTTGTAGGTGTCAATATATTTTCAGGCAGCCTCTGGTTCTTCAGCAAGCCTAACATATTATAACATCATTTAGTGATGGCAAAAGAAACATCAGAACACACTCGATGTAGATAGAGGAAAACACACCCTCTGGAAGAGCATTGCCGCAATAATTACGGATTCCTTTTCTGTAGACAGTCCATAATGACGTATCAGTACTTCCAGTCACAAAGCCTCTGACTGCAATTTAAGAATTAACATGAATCAATATTGCGTCCTATAGACGACTCTGATTTAATTATAGTTTTTAAAATATAAAAAAAAGTACTCAACTTGGGACTTTAATCATATTAAATGTAAAGAGCAGTGACATCAGAAAGCAATCTGTGAATTAAGACATAATGCGGAAGGTTTCAGGTACCAAAACGTTTTGACTAACTTGTGCAACAAAAAGTCAGCCTGAAGGATCACATCCAATATTACTCTACACTACTGAGCCTGTATGTATTTTGGTTAAAGGAGAGCCAAATCAAAGGCTAGCCATAACTCACCAACAAATTCAACTGGAAAGACGGAACACTTCTTTGCAATTGTAACATTTTTATCAGGAGATGCTACTACAGCATTCGAAGTGATGTCCTTCATTTTATCAAACCACCACAAGCTCGTTTCATTGAGGACCTGAAAAGTTTCACACGACATAGACCATTTCATAACCACCATAAGAACAGAAGGTAAATGTCTACGCTGAAATCCAGGAAGTATAGCAGTTCAACATACCTGGCCTTTAAAAGGTATGGAAGCAAGTATCCTATCAAATGCACTTTGCCTATCAGTTGTCACTAGGACAAGATAATCGCCACCATCATAGATGTCCCTGACCTGCGATTCTATGTGCTTAACATCAAGATTTAACTTTTACGCATTTCAGTGGAATCACGGCATCCCAGATTTCACATTTATAACGATTCAGTAGGAATGACCGATTTTTTTCACAAAAAGTAATAGCTGGTATTTGAATTCATAGGAAGACATTGCTGTTTTGAATCAACTGATCGAAAAAATTAAATCTTTATGCTCCATACAGCACCAGTCACGACTTAGATTTACTCAGTAGCCTAAAGAAACAACAAACCAGAAAACCCAACGCGACCCGGGAGGTAAATTACCTTGCCTCTGGTTTTGGACTTGAGACCGGGAACTGTCAAGTGAAGATTCGTCTCGGAAAGGCAATTCAACATCGAACTTCTAATAGCTTCGGAGACCTCGCTTTTTCGGCTGCTGTTGATCAGAGCATCGAGGGACAATTGCTTCTGGTCCTGACTTTGGCTTGCCATCGCGGATAAACAGAGAGGAGAGAAATTTCGAGACTTCGATTTGGCATTCAAGAAAGAAACTGAATTTTGCGGAAGGTGGGTGTTGGGTGTTCGATGCTGAACGGTTGTGAGGGTTTTGACGGGGTTTAGGCCCGGCAAACGCTGAGCCATTGCGTTCCTCCGACAGAAGGAGAAGAAGCAGCGGAGTGGGACTAGGGCTTTTATCACTCGATGCTGTTCCTCAAAAAAGGAAAAAAATGTCCAGAAAATAATAAAATTGCAATGTGAGTTTTGCCTCGAGTTGTAATAATACTTTCTTTCCTTTCATACTTGACATGTCCTTTTAGATATATAATTAGTCGTATCCCCTGATTACATCTAACTCACGTGAATTAAAGAAACTATGACGACTTAGAATTTAAACAGGTTCTCACTTATGCCAATAGGCGTTGGCTAAGTTAGTAAGATCTCTAGGTATTAGACAGTTAAGCGTGATGAGGCCTCGGGTTCGAATCTCCCCGACTTCATTTTAAGGAATTTAAGCGATAGTAACTTGAAAAAAAAAAAAGTTCTATCGTCAAAGCATGAATCCCAATATCATAACTGATCGATGTAGTGTTTCCGAATATCATAAACTCACACTTATATATTATTATGGACCATGTTTTGGTCACTCATCTTTTGGCTCAGGCGCTCACTTTTTTTATGTTTGATCATACTATATGTAATGGTCCTCTTTTTTTTTGGCCAACCCGTTTTATTTTGTTTCCTTTTTTTATTTCTTTGCATATCCTAATTTCCTTCTTCTTCCTTCCACGTCTTTCACATCTGATTTCTTGGCTCTTTTAGCATGTTCTTGTCTCTTTGTTTTCTCTCTTACGGACTATTCTTTCTTTCTATGCCTTGGTACTCCTCAAGTCGCTGGGCATTTGAGAAGGTGAATATTTATGATGCGAATCCCACTGTCCTCCACACTTTCGCCGACATCGACATTGGTTTCACCGCTGACCTCACCAACAAGCCCCTTTGTCGTCATTGCACGCAATCTCTTCTTGCACCATGGAAGGTAATATTGAAAATCACGCCTATCTTCCCTTTTCTATATTTTTCTTTCCTCTTCTTGCAAATGTAAGAGTGTAGAAAAAGAAGAAGTGTCTCCACCCTGTGCCTACTTGCTTTAGATGATATGAAGCGGAATTCAAATTCGCGGCTTAGTTCAATTGTAGTTTCCAATGAGGTGTCAAAGTATTGAAATAAAAATTGCGCTTTCAAAGATTAATTTCTTGGAACACACTGCTCAATGATGCGTTTGATTTCATTCGTGTTCTAGCCGTTGCTTTTAGCCATAGACAGCAGTTATGCGTAGAGCTAACTTCAAGTCAATTTCTGAACGCAATTTCGTAAATGCACATTTGTTGGATTCATCATGGACACTTGTTCAACACATTGTTTTAACCCACTCTTGCTTTATTAGCAATTGACAGCATGAGGCGGCTGGCCCGTGACTGGCAACGACATGGTGGATGGTCTTTTTATGAGAATTCTCATAGTTGTTAGTTTATGTTTACAATATCACTGTGTATTTTATTTGATCATTATTAGCGTGAATGCAAATTAATTTTGATGCGTTGAGCTAGAGACCCGCAAAGAGAATTGCAAAAAGGAGAAACGAACTCAAAATTGTTTCTTTTTAATTCAATCAAAGAACTCAAAATTGTTGACCAAACAAAAAATTTTGACCAAAGTAGAGTGATGGGCCAAATTGGCCACGGCATGGTTAAAACATAAAAATAGAGGCGCAGTCATACTAATGAGTCCGCATTCCGTACAAGGCAGAGATTCGGACAGCGTGCCCGGGGAGGGAAAATCTAACTGGGAGCCCCCTCATCCCACCTGCGCTTTGCACGCGCGTGGACTCCACGTCACATCACATCACGTGCGTCGGAAAGGCCGTTCCGGCTGTCGGTCTTTTTCCCGCCACGACAGCACACCCACCCAACGCGCAGCCCAATCCGTCGCTTCCACGAGTCGACTGAATGACAACGTTTTCTTTCCGTTTTGTTTTCTGGGACATGTTCGCGGACGTGCAATTGAGTTCCGAATCAGTAAAACTTAACCCTTAAAATTTATTAAATTGATAAAATCGAGTCATTTTATTAATTTTATTAATTTTTAACTAATAAAAAATAAGAACATAAAATTTTTAATATTTTATTTTTCGATAATATGGCTAAAAGATGTTATTTCAGCTCAAATACAATTTCTAATATAAATCTTATTTAAAATAATTAAAAAGTAAGCTAAAAGAGAAAAAAAAATCCAACAGAAGAATGCAAAAGCAAAACAAGCAAAGAGGGCCGCGTTGGTGGAGAAGTGGTCGGCACTGGCTGCCCTTAGCCAGAACTAGGTGAGGGTGGGCGACCTCGCCCAAATTTGGATGAGGGCCGGCACTCACTGCCGTCGACGAGGGTGGTTCTGCGTTCTTCTTTAGTTGTGTTTCTTTTTTAGATTAATTTTAATTAATTTAAGTAAAAATTATATCACAAATCAAATTTTGGCAAAAACAGCGTCATTTTAACCACGTAGGAGAGATAAAATATTAAAAGAGGTAGCGTGGTATTTTCCGTTATGATTTAATTACATGTTTTAGGACTTCTAATGAACATATCTTTTTCTTAAGAAAAATTCTCTATAGGTGTGGCGAATCAATTAAACGTAGAGACAGATACAAAATATCTTGAAGTATTTCATGCGGTGTGCTTATAGATATTTGAAGCAATTGCTTATAGGATTAACTCTGAAGGACGAGATTAGATGCAAAGCCATTTGGATTTGCATTACATTCATGCATACACCGTGCATGGAGGATCCCAATAGAATATACTTAATAGTAGTATTTCAAATAAGAATTTATCGAAAAGATTCATAAAGTTTTAAATGTCTAGCAGAATAGAAAATTTTTATATACTCGAAACACTCGAGAAAAATAGATCTCGTCCAATAAGAAATATAAGATATGATTTGGAGCTTTGATTATATTGAATTTTAGTAGGCATCTTTGTGAGTAAAAATTGGCAGAAAATCGGTAAAAGTGATCTTGAAATTTATCCACACACTGGAGCTAACTTTCGAATTTTGGTAAACGCCTTCGGCCATCACATCCAATCTAATCTATATCCAAGTCTATATTTAAGACCGACATAATAACCGAAACAACTCCAATCTACTTTTCGCCAACTTCATCCACCTCCTCGAAATAATTAGACAAGAAACAATCAATCCCATTCTACGTTAAGAAGCCACCGACTTCATGCACTTTCTTCGGTAATTACAAAATGCATTACGGTCTCGATTAATTTATGAGTGTCGCGTGCGCGCCTTCATCAATCTTTTCTTGAGAAACGATCGGAGATACGTAAATAAATGATGGGAAATTCGAGAATGATTTTTCACATCTATATAGACAAGAAAAATACAATTTGCAATGTCTATTTACTTCGAAGCGAAGGATCTCTCTAAAGGCGGTCGATTTGAAAACTCCATTGCGGCCTTTGTCCCCCACCCTATCTTTTTATGCAGATACAGGGATACTTATACGGCGTAGATCACGAGGGTAGAAAATCCGTATTCGGATCAGACCCGAGACAGTTACCCGATAGGCCCGCGACCCGGCGGTGGCAGGCTTCGTTGCGCCAAATCTGAAGAAGTGCTGAAGACCCCTCGACACAAATGCCAACCTCTCTCTCTCTATCTGGCTCCACACTGTTTCTCAGTCAGTCAATTTTCGTCGATCGAACCCACGTAAGCTGCGACCATCGCCGAAGCCCCCAATCGGGTTTTCTTTGGTCTGGGATTTCTAGGGTTTTTCGATTCGATCACCGCGGGCCCTCCCAATCCCTCCCGGGCGTTCGCCGATTCGGAGACGCCCCTCCCGCTTTTGGTTCTTACTACGATTTCGTTCCGCCGATCGGGTCGTCATGCGCGCGCCCGATCTCAGTGAGAGGTGGGCTCTTTTCTCCTCCTGCGTCGCTCTTCGATCTGCTTCTCGTTTATAAGGTTTCCTTCTCGTTAGGAAGTTTACTGATTGGTCGGGTGTACAGTTTCGTTTGATCTGTGCTGTGGGTGCTCGGGTGCCGTGAAGTTGCATTTAGGAGAAATGCGTCAGTGTTGGTTTTATGTGCGAAAGTTGCCGTATGTATTTGAGTTGGTAATCTATGTGGCGTGGAGAGTGCTTGTCTGAAGTATTTTAACAACCGAGTCACTAGAGTAGTGAAAGATTGTATTTTTTTTCTTTTGTTTCCGTTTCGATTGGCTCTGAGCGACCTTAATGGTGTTTTACGCACTGATTGAGTGAAACTTTCTGATGGGGTGTTCTCTTCTTGAAGCTAGGTTCGGATGGAGGAGTATAGCTTCAATCTCAATTTCTTGATTTACTGATTCTCCTGAAAATTAGATTGATATGGTGCGCGTTTTCAGATAGCATTTACTGCTGCTCCTTTTTAAGCAGTATTGATGAGGAAAAAGAGGAAAGGAAGTGAAGCCGATGCGTCTACTCAGCTGCTAGAACTTTCGAGATCTACCCATGATTTGCAGTCCTCAAATCTGAGGTCTCATTATTCATTGGAAGGTTACACAAGGCTGAAGAAGAGGTGCAAAGAAGATGCAGACGCAGAACCTGTTGCTTCCTGTAAAAGTAGGCTGGCAGGCATCGCCACAGCTCCACCTTGTGGTAGCTCGTCCTTGGTTGCTCCTGGGAGAGGTCTAAAGAGGAAGATAGGGTGTATAGACGTTGCTACCCGAATGGGTCGGAAGAACAAGATTGAGGATGATTACATTTCAGGTGACACAATTGGCCAAGGGAAATTTGGCTCTGTTTGGCTCTGTAGGTCTAGGATCAGTGGTGTGGAATTTGCCTGTAAGACTTTGAAGAAAGGGGAGGATACAGTTCACCGGGAAGTGGAGATAATGCAGCATTTATCAGGCCATCCAGGGGTTGTGACATTGCTGGCAGTGTATGAGGAGCCAGACGCTTTTCACCTCGTGATGGAGTTATGCTCTGGGGGACGTTTGATTGATCAGATGGTGAAGGAAGGTCCTTTTTCAGAGCAGCGGGCTGCAAATATATTGAAGGAAGTGATGCTTGTCATCAAATATTGTCATGAAATGGGTGTCGTTCACAGAGATATCAAGCCTGAAAATATCCTGCTTACAACCTCAGGAAAGTTAAAGCTTGCAGATTTTGGACTGGCCATGAGATTCTCTTCTGGTGTGGCTCACTCATAGAGTTCAATTTTACATTTTGTTCTTGTCAGTGGCTTCCTTCTCATATTTCTTTAGCGAACTCGTTAATCTTAGTCTTGAAGAGCGCAATATATGATAGAATGGCCACTTTGAAGCGTCAAAAGATCATAGTGGACTGCGTGCTTATATGCTTCCTTTCGCTTTTGTAGGAAGGATTGTTGGTGGCCCTTCTTGATGATTGAGCTTATGGAACTAACTTTTTGCCCCAGTCATCACCTTTTTTGAAAGAGAATAGATATGCATGATAAAACTCACGAGATACTTACCCTGTAGCAAGCCACTCTTAACTACATAAGTATCATAAGGACGGAATAATTGGTTGCATACCTGGTGATTATAGTGTCAATATCGAAGTCCAATTTTTCTTTTTGGGTCTGATTGGGTCAGTATCTACGGGGATGAAAGATAGCGATGAGTTTTAGAAAAACAACAATTGATCGAGCATGTATTCAAGGTGAACTTTCACTTCATCTGTGCTTGGAAAGGAAGCTTTTGAAATGTGGCACTCTGAGCAAGGGGAGTCTAGTAACAATTGTAGGGGGAATGTGGCAGAGAGTAGGAATATCTGGATGGAGATGACATATGCTGGTCTTTTTAGTATGATCCTAGTTTTGGTTCTGTTTCTCTTTCCCTGTTGCTTTAACAATGCTTTAGATGAGCTGCAGTCTCTTCTGATGGTGAAAGCTATCATTTGCAGGGACGGATCTAGAATTTCTTCTTAGTGAGGGCTATTATTATCGACAATTAAGTATATTTATGTTAGAAATTAAAGCAGTATTCTACACTTAAGAAAGCCTGGTAAAGCAAATTTTGATTATCTATAACCGTTTTAACTTTAAAATGGTTTAATGAACTTAAACGATTTGTGGGGGAAAATTACTTGCAAAGATGACTAATCATGTTTCTTTTGGAAATTTTAATGGGGGCAGAAGTCAATATTAAGGCTGAAAAAATTGGATTGTTGTTTAAAAAGCTTCTAAACCTTCAAGTATGTTATTATAACTCTAGAAAAATGAGTTGGGTCAAGAGCCCCCACATTCCAACACCTAAGTCTGTCCCTGATTATTATTGGTTGGTTATTCCTTCCTGAAGAATACTGTGGATCCAATCTTTGTATAGGCTGCTGTAGATTTTATGAGTTGGTTTTCTAATTCTCAGTGTTTCAATTCAAGGCACCTTCAATGTTATTGAATGCTCTCAGTTATCTTTCTTACGTAAACCATCTTTTGTGCAACTTAAGTGAAAAAAAAAATTGTTGTTTGAAATTAGTTTTGCAATTTTTTATCCACAGGTTATGTGCTATGGGTGTTATATCTCCTTCTCATAGCATATTGCCATCCTCAATTCTGTGTTTTAGCATAATTTTTTATTTCTATATCATCTCTGATGTTACGTGGATGCATCTCAAGTGATATTGATATTTAAGCGTTTTGGTGCATCTTACATGAGATTGAGCTATTCTTGGAGATCGATTATTGTGGAGAACCATTTCTACTGACATGGTTCCTCCACAGGTTATGTACTATGGTCGTTGCTTTTCCTTTTCGTAGCTTAATAGTTACCCAGGGTTGTGTTGTCCCAATTACTCTTTTGTCATGAATTTTCAACTAATCATCAGTGAAGATCTCAAGCCATATTTATACTTGGAGTTTTTCCATGTCAACACTTGGTCTTATGCTAATAAGTAACCATGCTGCATAACAGGTCAGAGCTTAACAGGTTTGGCAGGAAGTCCCGCTTATGTTGCTCCAGAAGTTCTGATTGGGAATTATTCAGAGAAAGTTGATGTATGGAGTGCTGGCGTCCTGCTATATGCACTCTTGCTGGGTGTTCTTCCTTTTCAAGGTGACTCATTGGAAGCAGTCTTTGAGGCAATCAAGAGTGTGAAGCTTGATTTTCAGTCAGGCATATGGCAGTCAGTGTCCAAACCTGCTTGTGATCTGATTGCAAGAATGCTGACGAGAGATGTTTCAGCTAGGATAACTGCAGAGGAAGTGTTAAGTAAGTTTTGATGTTGTTTTCTTTTGCAATTGAACTCGTGAATTCGGTGATTGTTGTTTGGATAATGTAAGCCACACTTGCAAACATTTATTGAACCTACTATCTTGTGATATATGTACTTCTCGGAGTGAACAAATGGGTCATGGCTTTGGTTGTCTATCGCTGAAATTGTTTCCTTTGGTCACTGCTGCTTGTGGTATCCATAGCTTTCATAGTTCTCTGACTATAACTAGCATCAAATATAACACTTGGGCTAAGGTTCAAGTTGGTAGTTTTTCAGGCAATCGCACCGAAAATGTGAGTTCCAAGACAAAATTTCCTGCTTGCAAGCTGGTATATCGCCATTTTTTTTTTTGGGTCCATTAATTAATGAAGGCGACCTTTTATTAGTCTCAGTCACTTTCAACTGCAGTTTATGTCTTGTTGGCTTGTATTGGGTAAAGTATTCATATGGTTCTTGCTGCAGCTCGTAATTTTGCCTTCTGAGCCAGTGCAACATATTTTTTTGGTCCATTAATTAACGAAGGCGACCTTTTTTGGTCGCAGTCACTTTCAACTGCAGTTTATGTGTTGTTGGCTTGTATTAGGTAAAGTATTCATCTGGTTCTTGCTGCAGCTCGAAATTTTGCCTTCTGAGCCAGTGCAATGTCAAGTAGCGCTCTGAAGGTGTCCTTTCAGTTGCATTGGTTAAGATGACTGCTAATGTTGTTTCAGGGCATCCTTGGATCTTGTTCTACACAGAGCGCACATTGAAATCTTTGTCCTTCAAGTCAAAACCAAAGAACCAAGAGGCAGCTTCCTCTGTGCAAGTAGCTGCTGCGCTTGGTCTCGAGCAATATGGAAGCAGGATATGCTCTGGTTCTGCCGATGGAGGCTCAAGACTTCCGTCACCCCCAGTCCGAGCGGCAAGCCTGAGGAGACTGATGAATGTGGTTTTGTGGATGCCCTTTCAGTGGCTATCTCACAAGTGAGGATTTCAGAGCCAAAGAGGAGCAGGCTGTGTAGTCCCACGGGCCCAATAGAGCAACAGTGCTCATCTAACATGAGGTCTAATACACTCTGTAAAGCTTTCTGATCTGCTGACCGACTAATGACATCAACATGGTCATCTCCTTTGCTTTTAAGTTGGGGATAAATTCCGTCTGCATCTGGCGTAATCTCCCTGGAGCAAGCGATGATGATAACCAGCTGATTCTGGTGGAATTGGAACGGTTGGCTCTGGATCCTGAAAACATGCTAAGTAACTTTTATTCTTTTATGCATTTCAATAATGGTCTGTAACACTAACCATGTGAACTGATTGAGTCATTGTACAGAGAATGTAAATAGTTTATTGAATACTGTGCTTTTGCCTTTCAAGCCAGCTTGCTCTTTACCTCAGGAAGAAAAAAGGGACTGCTGCTCTTGAAGGTCATGTTTTATCTCTCTCTACGTACGGCTCTTTCATCTACATGGTTCATGCGGGGATATATACACCGGTTCTGTTTCAGATTTAGCGATGGTTCAGCTCGCGTGGTGATGGGAGATTGTGTCCCTCTGTCATCTCGGGTCGATGTACCTGGTGCAAGAGAGGTGTTAGTCTGGTTGAGTTTTCCACCTAACAGTCAACACTAACCCAAAGTTCCAGGCACAGATCTCAGAAGTAAGATCTTCCAAATGCATTGTCATATTAAACGTAAGCATTGGCATAAATTTTTCAAAGGCTACACCTTGGGGTTAATAATAGAGATTGAAGTAGACAGGTTTTGAGGATCCACCTTGAATCGGTCGACTTGGCAAGGGAAATTTTATTATTTTGTTTCACGCTAATGCCTTTGCATGTTAGCAAGTTAGGCCTCTTCCTGCGGAAGCGGATTTGCCTTTCAAGGGACGGCATTAGAGCCACGTATTCAAACAACGGAATTAAGTATGATGCATCCATGTGCTATTGTCAAAGGCTGAATCTCTGTTGGACTTTCAAGAAGCTTATATATAAGGCTTTTTGGTCAAGTCTCTCTTAGACTTTCAAGAAGCTTAGTAAGGCCTTTCTCTCTCTCTCTCTCTCTCTCTCTCGATCTCGATCAATCGATGGACGTTGAGAAGCTCTCAAAAGTGCCAACCAAACGCCCCAAGGGTGGCTCCTGTCGGTCAGTTGCGCTCATCGTCTTATTCACCTTGACTCTGCTTCTAGTTCCCATTCTCTTCCGCATCCAGTCTTTCACACTTGCTACTCCTTCCGGTTCTACATCTTGGGAATTCTTCAAGAAATGGACGGCAGTAACGGTTGACTCCACGACAAACGACGATTGGTCCAATAGACTCGACAATCTAACACCCAAGCTTCGAGAGTCGGTCACTTTCCTCCCTCTCAAGGACCTGAGATACGCGGGCACGGAAGCCGCCATGTCCGGAAACACTTGGTTCATGAGCTCGTTAAGTGACACAGCCGAAGAAAACGAAGCGGAGCACCTCTATTTCCCTTCCCAAGCATCCAAGGGAAGAATCTTATGCATCAAGGGGCGGGACGCCGCAGATGGCAGCAAAAACTCTTATGCTTTGGCATGGCCTGAGAGCATTCCAGAATCGGCCACTCTCTTGAAAGGCCTGACCTTCGTATCAGACACCTACTATGACTACGTGAATCTGTGGCATGGGTTATATGCAGTGGCACCTTTCGTTGGGTGGTCAATGAGGAACCAATGCTTGAAGCCGACAAGATGGGTATTGTTCCATTGGGGGAGCTCAGGAGCAAGATGGGGGCTTGGGCTCAGAACCTCATGCGAGCGACATACGGAGATGTCGCCGTTGAAGTCTTTGGAGGAGGAGGGGATGTGCCTTATTGTTTTGAGAGGGCGGTCGTGATGAGGCACAATATTGGGAAAATGGGGGAGAAGAAGAAGTTGCAAGTCTCCGAGCAGCTGAGATGTAAGGCAAGAGAGGTTTGTCGGATCAACGCTAGGGGGTAAAGGCGAGGAGGTGAACGAGGGAGGGGAACCGGTCGTGAGGATGACTTTGCTCATGAGAAGCGGCTCGAGGTCGTTCAAGAACGCGTCGGCCGTGGTTAACGTGTTCGCTAGGGAATGTGAGAGGGTGGACGGATGCGCACTGAGCGTTGTTCAGTCGGAAGATCTGACCTTCTGCGACCAGGTTTGCTCTCTGCACCATGTTCATGAAGCTGTTGTCTCTCTTTCGCTCTTATTTTATTGGGCTTTCCTGGTTCTGAGTGATGACTTCGCTCCGTAGATCGTATTAAACAATGTCGAACATCATGTTATGGTCGGCGACGGTTGATTTATTAGCCTATTTAAGTCCTCCAGTCACCAAGAAAGCTGACGACGAGCTAAGATTTAGGGTGGAAAGTCGCAATTTCAGATATAGAAAAGACGTGCATTAGGTCACCAAGAGCTTCGGAAAATGTGAAATCTGAAGCTATTCGCTATTTTCTAGAGAGTAATTCAAAAGAGTTCGTCGATCAATTTAATTTGCTTTCTCAGATTTCAAACTCCAAGCCACACACTGGCACGTATGTTGCCATCGCTTTCCTAACAAGAGTTTTATACATGCTCATTCATTACATAATCTTTCAGGTGCGAGTCATGACTTACACAGACATCGTCGCAACCCCACACGGCGCACAGCTGACAAACATGCTCTTTATGGATCAGGGCAGTAGGGTAATGGAGTTCTTCCCCAGAGGATGGTTAGAGCTCGCTGGCATTGGCCAACATGCCCACCGTTGGACGGCTGAGCTGTGTGGCATGATACATGAGGGCGCATACTGGGAACCGCTGGGGACTAAAGATTGTCCCAACCCTCACCAGGGTCTTGATTGCTTCTTATTCTACAAAGATGGCCAGGTGGGACACAATGAGACATTCTTTGCCGAGTGGACGAGAACCGTCCTCAGCCGAGTCAGAGAAAGCAAACTGGAAGAATCCAAGGAGCGTTTACAGCCTAAGACAACCACCTGTGTCTGCTAGGGTTGCGATTGGTTATTCACCAGCAAAAAGCTTACCGGCATTCCTCCACTTAGATCTCTATCAAGGAGGGAAGTCTGATCGTTTCTTGTTCAGCAAAAGATCAACAGGGCAGAGTTCGCATTGTAAGAGATAAACACATACTAATACTATCATGTAGAAGGAAGGAATAAACATTCACTTTTGCCATTTCAAGTATAGGTTGCAAGCAGTTGTAAGTTCTCTCCGAATGAGGAAAATCTGTCACTAACATATGAATCTCATGTAGCATAATTTCTCTAAAAAAAATAATTTACAGTGGAGTTGTCGAGAGACGATTGTATAGTGTCCTAGCAAATCCCTCTAGCAGTAAATCAGCAGCTCATTGCTACTAGCCCCGCAGTAGACAAGCAGTCCTCATCTTTTGGAAAGTTTCGACCATAGGTAGACAAAGAAGAAGCAAACCAATGCAAAAGCCACAACATGGACGACATTGCTTGAACCATACTGAACTATGCTCTTGTTCAGCCTCCGCACATTGTTCTTAACACCTGCTTGTGCTTTGATCAAAGTCATTTGCTGCAGTAAAATAATTTATATTCTCTTAGGGAGCTGACAATGTGGCATAAAGTAGATGGCAAGTAGGTAAAGTACGAGTTACTAATCTTATCTTTCATTTTAGTAAACAGATAAAACTGTGCAGTTAAGAAGATCACGGACAGTCCGATTCGATACTCTCATCTTAATTTTTAAGAGCGTAAATTACAAGACACATATATCGTCATGCGATTCGCCATCAGAGACCTCAGATCCAAAATCAGCATTGAATGCCGAAATTGTTTCAATGGTGTAAGGTGTTACATGAGTTAGGTTTATCTTGAAAAAAGCCAAATTTTTCCATTAAGACCCTCTCATTTTCACACCAAATTTGAAGAGATTAATCTTGTGAACCAGGATGAGATTCCAACCCATTTGTCATCACCTCATTTTTTTTTTTTCATTTTCTAAACAAGGTAGAAAATAATGGAAGAGCAGCCAGTAAAAATTCAAAAGCTACGGTTAAGGCAGTCAAATAGCAAATTTAAATGACAAAAGGACTACAATCCCATAATTAGGCTCGTGAGATAAAAATGCCTTCAGAAGAGAAATGGCAGACATCAAGAAGGTTCAGGAATGGGGCTACACCTTATGACAATAAATGAAACTGAAACTTGAAAGTGCAGGAACATGGATGGTATAACCATAAATAGTTCAAAGCGACTATGACGCACATTATCTACCTGCCTTCAATGCCCTTTGTAAAAGCAAACGAATCCACTAGCTCTTTCATTGACTTACTGTTTCCAACTTTATAAGTCATAATTTATAGTCCATTTTCATTCTTGACTAGCAAGGCTCGACATGCTGCAAGTAAAAGCAAAGAGAAATTCAAAGGGCTAAGAAGTAAGTGGACATACCAGCTGATTGAGCAGATCATTCTGAAATGTCGCTTCTGTCTCTATCTCTTGCGCAACCTGCACCAAGAGTGAAGAGCTGAGAAAGCAAACAGTGAAACATCTGTACATCAAAATTTGGTAGCATGTCTGCCAGTCCTAAAGTTCAAGATGCACTATGTAGAAAAGAAGAAGCACACATTGTGCTAACACACATATGTCGTCACAACTGTAAATATATGTAATTTTGGAGAGAATATCTCAAGTCTCCTTTCCTTCAAACACAAAGAATAGCTTAAGGTGGGTTCCCTACCACCATGATTGACAATATCTTCTTCTGACTTGGCCATTCCACTCTTATTCTGGGTTTTCAACACATTATCTCAGCAAATTGGCCAGCATCAGAAGTTTATACTAGAAACAATGAATGGCTAGAACTCAAGACACTCATGAGGAGGCATACCAAATAACTAATACCACCTCATCATCTGAAATCCATTCACCAGCCAAACCAAACCATTTGTGTGTCGCACAGAATCAATACAAGCATTTCATTCTCTGGGTGAGTGGCTCTAACACCATAATAAAACCTTACAAGGAAATACTGTCCCAAAAATGGTTTGTCAAAAGTCAAGTTTTTCATCTACATCTTCAGCCTTAATTTATATAAAACAGAAGGAAACTTTCAATTACTAAATTCCTGTGACCTCTTTCCCAAGCTATAGAAAGCCCAGAGCAAACAGCTTGAAGTTCACCCCAAGAGACAATGTCTTATACATGAGGGTTAAAATGTTATTATCAAATCATTGCTTAATCAAACAGACTTCTACAGGACTATTGACATGGAGGTGGCACAACATCTACCTTAACTAAGCCTTCTCTCATTAAATGTGGTCAAAGCCAAATGGAAGTGCAAACTAAAAAAGACTGCTTAGGCCTGAGCAAAGTATGTCTCAAAACGTTGAAAGTAGAATTTCAATGAATACTGATATCAATTATGATGTAATGGATAAGATCCTCCACCTGCTTTTTCAATTTTTATTACTATACCTCCGAAACTAAACCACTTTTTTCCCCAAAAAATACTGTAGCCTAGTAAGAGCAAAGGTTTCTAGGCAACAGCAAGCCCTCCTAGACAAACAAAATTGTCATGGCAGTGAACCTGGGAAGCCCATTATTTAGTATCCACAAGCACTAAAACTCTTCCATGACGATTCCCTCAAAGAGATTTTCCTCCACCGCATGTAATATAGCGGCAGCACTCTGTGTGATTCAGGATGAAAGCCATTCTCCTTCATCAAACCCAGCATAGGTAGTGAAAGCATCACTTCCTAGTAATTAAGATTACAGAATTTTTAATTAGCTAAATTTATCAATACAATACTGATTACAATCTGAATTGAACTGAAGCGTCTTAATTTATGACCTTTTCAAAAGTAAGAACTCGTGTTGAGTAAAGAATTGAATTACTTCGCTAAAGTTTTTTGTGTTTTAGCATCCCTTAGGACATTAAAAGGGCCACCTCGACTTAGCTACTTTACCCGGGAAGCAATTAGCCAAGAAGCTCAACCGATTTCACCTCGCCGATTAGGGCCGAGATCACAACAAAAAAATTTTACCCCCAAAAAACACAACATTAGGTCGGAGGAAAAGAGAACGTACGTTTCTCAATTGCCGAACTTGCTTGCGGAGACCAGTGATCTCGTCATCTAAGTCCCCATGCATCGGGTCGATCCGCAATTGAACTTCATCGGAGCCACCCGCGGGTCTCGTGCTGAGTCCCTCTCTTTTTTAACAGAAGCACCACAAGCAAAATCAATAACTAGAGCAAGGAAAGAAAATTTCCCAGAACATGACAACCAAGATCCACCCAGAAAACGGGACGTTAGGGGAAGAGAAGTACTGGGATCGGTAGGGAGCGGCGCCGCCGTACAATGAACCGCCTCGGTGGAAATTGCCGGCCATGAAGAGGACTGGGACTCGCAAAACGGAACCGAATCGAATCGAAACCCTAGGGAGAGATCGAGCCAATTCAGGTACGTCGGATCGTCGACGGTGAAATTGGCACAACACAAGCGAAAGATCAAAATTTGCGCGACACGGCCTCGGATCCTTCGCAGAAATTGATTCGGTTGTGGTGGCCGATCCAACGGGACGAGCTCTCGCAATCCTCTCTCTCTCTCTCTCTCGATCGAGTCTCCATGTCAAGATACATCAAGAAACATGAAAAACTTCATTTTCGACCCCCATAATTTTAAAGAGTTCCGTTTTCCCTCTCTATATTTTGTTTTGTTACGATTTTTGTCCCTAGTACATACCATAATTACATCCTTTCAACATTGTTTAAGACCATTGGAATCGGCTAACGTGCAATTAGACGTGGCAACCGTGAACCGCTTCCGATTCTGAATCGATTTGGAAGGCGGGTTTAAGGACCGTTCAATTCTGTTCAATTTAAAATTTAATTTTAAATAATAAAATAAAAAATAATAATAATAATAAATTACCAATTATAAATTATAATCAAATTGTATATTGTAATCAAATTTGTGGGGAAAAAAGGGGAAGGAAGTACTTAATGATACTATCTTCTTTTGATTAAGAATTAAAACTATGTAGTCTTTGATAACCCCAACTTTCTCATCATCAATCGTCGCTACCTTGTGGACCGCGGCGGTGGTATCTCCACTATCATTATTGAATAATTCGTCGTCTTAATCCACTTGTTTAAAATTTAGCTTTTGTCCATTATGGACAAAATCCGGATTTAATCTTGAATGGCTGGTCGTCCAAAATTAATCCTCTACGCTAAATGTTTGTTCAATCGCAATTGTTGAAAAATGAGTTGTTAATATCTGTCTTGCGATGAGAGCGAGGATTGGATCGGATTGAATGATTCTTCCACCACTCCAAAATTTTGAAATATTATGTTCGAATCACAAAACTCAAAAGCAATGGTTAAATAGTTTTTTAATTGAAAATATTCCTTTTTTTGCCTTTAATGGGATTATCTACTAGTTTACAATTTCATCTGGTTGGAAGATCCTATCACCTAAACCATATCTACTACAAATTCATTATATAATGCTACTATAGCGTCTTTAACCTCTACTTTATAGTTTTAATATCTATTATTTATTCAAATGTAAACAATATAATTATAAATGATAATCATACAAATTATCTAATTTAGTACGTGATCTAAAATAATAGCAATCAATTAAACAAGAGAATGCATGCATAATAATGGCTATTTTGCTTTCATTGCCATCTTTTTCATATTCACAAAAATACAGAATGTTAACTCACTCTATTAAAAATGATGCATATAGGATAATAAACACAAGATAAAGTATGAGTTGTATCATTAAAAACTTTCAAAAATCTAAATTTTTCTGAAACAACCCAATCTTGTGAAGTAAACTAATTTCGAAACATTATAAGAAATGAACCAACATAATAAATTTTTATAAGCAAAGATTGATGAACTCGTAGAATTTGAGTTTGAATATTTTTAAATCTTTTTGGTTTTGTCCATGTTGTTTACAAAATATGTCCTATTCTTTCATAACTTGGGACGACTCCATAAAAATTAATTGCTCTCTTTATTGGAGTGAGAAAAGCCTCAAGTTCAAATCATCTTGTACACATAAATTTAAAACATGACAAGACATCTAATGTAAAAAAATTGTCGCAAAGGGTTTATAAATATTTTCTAAATTAGGAATGGAAGCGGTATTTGGTGACATTATCAAAACCAACCAAAAAATTTATTAATCAAATTATATTCTTCTAAAACTTGTCTAATTATTCTATAAATATTATTAATTGTATGCCTTTCATCAAACACTCGAAATGCAAGTACACTTTTTTTAATGTTCAATCGTCATTTATCAAATGACATGTGATACCCTATAAGAATGAATTTGCAAAGATCGCTTAAATTCGTACCTATATGCCACGTCCATTGAAATCCTTAAAAAGTTGTGCAAGCCTTTTTATTTTTTATAAACCCTAAAAGTTCGCGTTTAAAAGTAATTCTGAAACGGTTTTGTTTGAGTACATGCCTTGTTTATAAAAAAATTCAAACCAAAATTTTCACCGTAGTAAATGATAAATGTTCAATGGCAATATATTGATAATGTTTCTTTATAAAGTTCATCATTGAAATAAAGAGAGAGGCCTAAAAATTTGTTGTTGTTCGATCGTTTGCGTTGCATGTTTTTGTGTGATGCGGACCAATATATTCCATAATCGTCTCCTTTATTAAAATTGTATGATTTCGTATAATATTTGGTTTATCTTATACTTGTCTCCGCTTACACGTATCTTGTCGAAATATTACCATAAGTCGAATGTACCCTTTCGCCTACCGTTTTGGCTCCTTTGTTGTTGATGTTTCTTTGCGTAGGAGGATAAAGACTTTCTTGGTTGACGTGCTCGACGTTGAAAAGATAGTTGATATTATCGTATCATCTACCCAACATGTAAATTCACGAGGATCACATTGATCATGAGGTTGAGGATAATTGGATTCCTCTATTCCCATCTACATCGGGCTCTTTCCCTATTCTCCGTCCACTTGCCATTTTTGTCATAAAATTGAGCGGAAAATCGATTTAGAAAATTAAGCGGATTGAGAGAAATTAAGAGAATTTGAGAATTGAGAGAAATGGAGAAAAATTGAAAGAAATTGAGAGAAAAAATGAAAGAGGAGAATAATATTTATAAAAAATTTAGAATGAAAAAAAAGAAGAAGATAAAACTTGCCTGCAACGGCCATATTGTAGTCGTTGCATTGGCGCCCCCACCCTCCCTTTTTTTTTTGCGGTTGAACCTGATTCGGTGGTTCCTATTTTTAAAAATCGTAATCGGCCTGAAGAGCCGAGCGGTTCGGGTTCGAATCGCTAGTCCGTTAACAGTCGTTTTGGTTATTCCACGGGTCGGTTTGAGCCCAAACTGCCCGTGGCATTCTACTGCAATATGATCATCGACCTTTTAATTTGTTCAATATAATCTATAAACTTTAACTTAATGTGCAATATCGTCCATGAAATTTTAACTTATTCAATATGGCCCACGAGCTTTGATAAATATTCAAACTAATCCCTATGCTATATGAAAATAACTAATTAGTTATCATTCCATTGATTTTAATTGAGAGACAATATTGAACACTTTTAGATAGTCCAAGGACGAGTTCGAATATGTACCAAAAGTTTAAGGACCACGTCGAACGAATTAAAAGTCTAAAGAGGACATTGCATGTTAAGTTAAAGTTCAAGGATCTTCGCGTCATTCTCTCATTTTATTACATTTGGTTTTCACGGAAATACTAGTCCATAAGATAATTATTCAATGGAAGTTTACATACTATCGGCATAATTCCATCTCAAACTGAACGTAAATACCCCGTGAGTAATGTCAACCGTTAATATATGGCGTCAAACGTGCACAAGACTTTTTTTTTTTTGTAATCTCATTGGATCATGGGACGAGTTATTGATCGCGGAACAAATGTCTTGGCCATAAAGAAGTCAATCTTACTCGGATTGTCGATCTGATTTTAGTAACTTACGCGCGTCAGCATCGCCAATTAGTAATCGTATTGATTTGACATTATTTAAGGATTGTGACAATACATTACTACTTTTATACATAGTTGACGAAGAAGATGTAGAGGCCACCACAACGCCTGTGTAATTGGGGCCTCTAGGTTGCCTGGGCCTGCTCGGGCTAATAAGGCCCAAGTTAATTGGGCGGGCCGGATTTGGACAAACGATTTTAACATATTTGGGAATTGTCAATTTTTTTTTTTTTGGGGTCAAAGGGAATTGTCATATGGAGAACAACAATATGTCTTATTTGAATCATGGACCAAAATAAAAAAATAAAAAAAATTCATGGGCGGATCTGGATAAACCTGTTTAGGCCCAAAACAAGGCTTATTGTTTCACGGAAAATATGACATTCGCAGAAAATATTTTTCAGGAAGTCATTTTCCTAAAAAATGATCATATTTTTTTGGCGTTTGGAAAAAATATGAAAATGAATAAGAAATTATTTTCTGCTGTTTGGGAAAAAAATATATTGTTTTCCTAAAATATTTCCCCAATTCGCATATTCCCTCAATCCCAAACCTAGATTTTCTCATCAGTCAAATCCTCCCTCCCCGTGCGTGGCCGCCACTCCCTCATCGACCCTCGCTCAGCTTCTCAAGCGCATTTGTAATGCTCGCAAGCAGGCCACTGGGGACAGCGGCAAGATACCCATCTATCATAGCGGCCTCGATGTCAATGCCAGCCTTGACATGTGCTCCCTCCTCTTGGTCCTCCACTTCAACAACCTCACTTACGGCGAGAAAGTTCACCGTAAGGTCGCACTGTCCTCGCTCCTCCTCGGCATCGTAGTTGCCTCAACTTAGTCACCGTTGAGGACCCTAACGTCAGGGAGAGCCTCTTCACCAGGAGCAAGGTCTTGGGCAGCAACATCTCCGGCGAGGCCCGCGAGGGCGAGATCCTTGTCATCCTCGGTGCCAGCAGCTACGGAAAGTCGACGCTCGTTGACCCAAATCGAGGGATCCTAAAGGGAATTGAATGGGTAGATGCTCGAGTCAAGGCTCTTGAAGGTGATATTTTGCCCCTTCGGAAGCGGCAAAGATTGGGAAAATGATTTCCTTTTTTACAAAACGGAAATTATTTTCCCCAATTTACAAAGACATTTTTCGTTGACCACTCATTTTTTGCCTCCAAACACCGAAAATTGGAGAAAATGTTTTCCCATAAAATATTTTTTTATGAAACAAACGGAACCTAAGTCCGACAAAATTGTGGAATTTTTCATATAGAGACTTGTTCACATGGACGTCACATGTTAATAGCTGGTGTTGACTTTAATTAATTTTTGGTCTATTAAAGTTAAATGGGCGCCAAAGTATAGTTTAAGGACAACAAGAATATTTCTTTGATTTTGGGAAAATTAAAATTAAAGAAATATACATATATTTCTTTCTTTTTTTAGCCTATTACCAAATTACTCGAGCCATTGAAAATTCCGCACGTGGGAGTCCCCAAATCACACGGAGAACGCCACTGCTTCCAAGCCGTTGATTCCGAAATCGCTTTCATCTAATTCAACTGCACAAAAAAAGTTTGACCAAAACACAAAAAAGCCTCCGACGAAAAGAAAGGAAGGGAAAGGGAGAGCGACGGAGAGAGAGAGAGACCTTCGCTTTTCAACGCGCCCTCCAAAACTTGCAGAGCTTCATCTTCGAATTCGCCTTCAACGCCACCGCAAGAGAGAGAGAGATAGAGAGAGATGGGCGTCGAAGGAGGTGAGATGGCGAAGGAACAGAGACCCAGAATCCTGTGCCTCCATGGCTTCAGGACCAGCGGGGAAATCCTGAAGAAGCAGGTCCTCAAGTGGCCCGACTCCGTCCTCCGCACCGTCGACCTCGTCTTCCCCGACGGCCCTTTCCCCGCGCAGGGCAAGTCCGACGTCGAAGGCATCTTCGACCCTCCCTATTTCGAGTGGTTCCAGTTCAACAAGGTCCGTCCTCATCGAAATCTACGAATCATCCAGTTCCATCAATTTGATCGGACTCTCTGTTAATTCTTTTTTTTTTTTTTTTTTGGCAGGAATTCACGGAATACACCAACTTCGAAGAGTGCCTCGCTTACATCCAAGATCTCATGATCAAGCAGGGACCTTTCGATGGTCTCCTGGGTTTCTCACAGGTGCCCTCGATTCCCTCTTAAACAGAACGGGTTTCATCATCTCAAAATATCAAAACTTGACGACGTTGCCTTCTAATCTCGATGCATCTGCGATTTGTATCACCTCCATCCATCAATATAAGCGAACGTAGCAGAATGAATTGAAAAGAACACGCACGCTCCTTAGACTCAATGCAGCAAATTTCTCTCTCCTTTTTTGTGCATGTTCTTCGGCGTAAATTCTGACCGATGAACAACGCACGAACAATGCAGGGGGCCATATTGTCGGCGGCGCTTCCGGGCCTTCAAACGAAGGTGGGTCGGCGTTGCCTGTGGGAATCTCCTTCCTTGTTTGAAAAAAAAAAAAAAAACAAAGGAGAAACATGAAGTAAGCAATTAATTATTTTCCTGGAAATCGACAGTTTCTTGTTTGTGGGGTTGCAGGGACTGGCACTGACGAAGGTTCCAAAGATCAAATTCCTGGTAATCATCGGAGGGGCCAAGTTCAAGTCACCATCGGTGGCTGAGAATGCATATGCTTCTCCCATACAGTGCCCGTCTCTCCACTTTCTAGGTACCTACCAACCATATGTCTCCTCTCTCTTTGGCTCGGTCCTCTGTTCTTTTAACCTCTGATAGGGAATCATTAACGCCCTGTTCGTTAATCACTTGATCCCGTAGGATACCAGGTCATAGATTCACCACTAGAAATGACTTTTCGATCCTTAACGGGTGTCGCAGTCGTTATTTTCCATGGCGATTTGGTCGGACTTGGTCTTGTTCTGCACGTGTCCGGATTGACTTCTCTGTTTCAAATATCGGCGACGGACCCAGCTGAATATATGCCGTTCCATGGCTACCGATTTAGTAATCGATTCAACCGCTTGTTGTTGCAGGAGAGACCGATTTTCTGAAGCCATATGGGTTAGAACTGTTGGAGTCGTGCGTAGATCCTTTCGTAGTTCATCATCCAAAAGGCCACACTATTCCCAGGCTTGGTAACTTACCCCTCTCTCGTTCTCCGTCTCCGTTTCCATTCTCTCTCTTTTCATCACACCGATTTCTCGCATATACCCTGCTTCTTTCCAGATGAAAAGGGATTGGAAACGACGACAAGGTTCCTCGACAGGATTCGGGACGTGTTGGCAGGGGACGAAAAACACTAATCAACCACCATTTGGCGATGGGAGCATTTCTATAGAGATTTATAAGTCTCGTTTGCTTTTACTCAAACGCCTCTTATAGTTTTAAGCTTCTATTCAGGATCCAAACTTTGGCCATTTCATAAGTTTCTGTATGTTCGACATTCGAGTATAGCTTGATAGGTCCGATCTAGGTTCGGAGCCTAAACTAAATATGTATACTTCAATCAATAGATGGTCATAGCGTCTTTCAGGTTCCACGCCATAAACGACCGAGCAAGTAATGCTAGGTATATCAGCTGCGCACGTACTCTCCACAGGCTGATTTATTACTGTAATTTGGCGACAGACAATAAATCTTAAGTCGTTCTTGTCTGTTTCAATGTGGATTACAATCCACCAAATTTGATTTTGCAAGATGAAAATTTCGTGGGCCAATGCTTTTAGAATATAAGAAACAAGCACAAAGGAAGTCAAACTAATGAGAGACTAATCTCGAAAAGTAATTTTACCGTATGACGCAGTTATCTCGATGACATCTTCTCTTCTTTGAAAGCAAGAGCTCGAAATTTCAAAATCTCGAGCTCCTCCAGGACGACATGGAGGAAGTGATTACTATTGAAAATTACCGACCATTGTCTTACTCAGAGAAGATTAAAAAAAAAAAAAAAGTTTACTTGAGGTCATTACAGGTGAGATTGCAGTTATGGACACGTTCATATCCGGGAAGAATTGTTTGAAAAGTCCTATACCTATTGCTTTTTAGCTAATTTAGTCTTAAGCCTTTTACTATGCTGTTGAGTCTTAAATCTTTTTTACGTTTTGCCAATTGAATCTATCCAATTCATTTTGGCCATAAATCGTTGATATGGATTCGAGTCATCTTACGTAACATGGTCGGCGTTAATGTGGATAATTTTTTAATTATATTTTAATATTTTTTGAAATTCTTTATTTGTTATTTTTTTCCTTCTTTTTTTTAAACAACTATGGCCGGACAGATCTTAATTGAGATTAACTATGGGGTTCAAAGAGTCTCAAGCACTCCATTATAGACTAGATTGAGTTCAAACTTACAACCCTATCTTTCATAGATCGAATGTCCATCCTCTAATTAATTTACAGAATGTCTCCAGTCCAAATCATGTTTTTTTGTTGACCTGGATCCACTTTTGTAGATTTCAGCTAATCAAGCAACTTCTTCTTTTGCACCAAATGTCCGTGAGCGCGTTGCTTAGAAGATTTGAAAACTTATGCGGAGGAGAAGGTTGTAAGAGGAGAGAGAGAACGACAACAACAATCAGATGCAGCTTTGTCTCCGACGGCTGTTTAGAGACCCATCGAACTCACATGAAGACAAACCACAAAGAACGAAACAACAACTTCTCTTTGGTTTTCCCGGTTATTACTATGATCCAAAGAAACAAAGAAACTGAGGTGAACAATGTTGATCACGAGCACAACCGGCTGCGATACTTCGTGAGGGTAGTTAAGGTTGGACCAAACGGCTCGAAGGGCTCGAGGTCGAGGCAGTGCTGACTCTGATTACAGCGACAATCCTCTCCGTCACTAGTAAGTATTTTGTGTACTTGTCTACTTTGCATACATATTTTCAGAGGATAAGAACTGATGAACTTTACTCGCGATCATGACATCAAACATATGTGGACTCGCATGAATTATAGGAAAGATGGACAGGGCGAAGGATGTCCTCAGGAAATGGGGGCAGAAGGCGGCTGAAGCTGCCAAGGAGGCCGAGGATCTCGCCGGAAACACTTGGCAACACTGTAAGTCTTCGTCTTTTCTTCTTCTTTTTAATGTAAGCGAGGGATTTGTTTCGTGCCTCCGTGTTCTTAGAGTGCTGCAGCAATTCTTCTCATGAAATAGAGGGTACTTCCACTCATTCAGTTATAGGTGGCCGAAGGACTAATCAAATCCCTATTAATGCCTCCAGTAGAAACTTGTCGCTTGCGTTTGCAGATAATTCTGCTAATGTCTTTCTCTGTCGGTTTGTTCAGAGACTTCTCGCCCTATATCTGTAATTCCAATTCTGCAAGCATCTTTTCCAACGACACTGTACTTTAATTAGTGAAAACAGGTCCGAGTGTTGCTGATGCCGCCATTGGCAGAATCGCTCAGGGAACGAAGGTCCTGGCAGAAGGAGGAGGGGAGAAGGTTTTCCGGCGTACTTTCGAGACCATTCCTGAGGAGAAATTGTTGAAGTCGTATGCTTGCTACTTTTCCACGTCTGCCGGCCCGGTTGTGGGAGTCCTATACCTCTCGACGGCGAAGCTCGCGTTTTGCAGCGACGATCCTATTGCTTGCCCATCTGGCGAGCACACCGAATATAGTTACTACAAGGTATGCATTGCCTACACGGGCACTGAATGCTTATAATCACCAAGTACATGCAGAAAGCGGACAGACATGAAATTATCGGATAGACTTACAACGAGGTAGCTGTGGTCGCCTAGCTAACAAAAACGGTGAAACATAGTCGGTGGGCGATGTAATCGGTTACTTAAATCTCTAGGACTTGAACTTATTCCAGATGGAAAATATGACCTTGCCAGGCATCATAAGCAAGTATGCCGCTCTTCATTTCCCACCGCAATAACAACGATATGCTCAAAGATGAAGAGTGCTTGGCTCTTCGCTGAGCGATTGGCAGCTTTGCTCTTGCCAATGCTGAAATCGATGTTCGAACACATTCAACAAACAGATTTTTTTTCAGAGGCGAACTGTTTGTTCTATGTTATGTGTGTAGGTGGTCATCCAACGGCATCAGTTAAAGGGGGTCGTCCCTTCGACAAGCACGGTCAAGCCAGCTGAAAAGTACATCCAAGTAATTTCTGTCCACAACCATGAATTCTGGTTCATGGGATTTCTTCTCTACGAGAGCGCCGTGAAGAATCTCCAAGGAGCGGTTCCAGCACCAGCCCCGGCAACCCTAACCTCGTATTTAAGTTCGAACAACATAGAATTCTAATGAAAAGCCCACGGTTTCTTCTCTTCTGCTGCGTCGTCACAGATTCGCTTAGGCACGCCACGTGGTTCCGACTCCATATGTTTGTATTTAGCCAGGTGTGGTTAAGCTTCGGCGCACCCGCCGACTCATTCAGATAGAGTGATTCTTTGACTCCTAATTTACCATCTCATTTGCAAATCTTCTTCCAGTGACTGGTAATTTGGTGTTTCTACTGCCTCCCAAATCAAAAACTGCCGGTTCTTTAGCCTGTACTTACACCAAAGATTATGTTCCGTGCGCATTGCGCCTCAAGCTGCGAATTTTCTTTTTGTATAGCCAATTTTCAAGGTTCCCCAGAGATCAATACGGCGTGAATAATTAGACCTTGGTATTAGCTTCTTGAAGTAAATCCATGGAAACATCCTTCAAGCATGATTGGCAACAGCGTGGAATTAAGCATGATATCTTGAAATGTGGTACAGACATGCTCTCACAACTCAGATGAAGGCAACTCGAAATGGATCCAACTCCAGAGTGGCCCAAAATCCATTGGATTCAAATTGATCTCGTGGCATGGGCCGCGACTCGTTAGTAGGAAGATGAGAATCTCTCTCTCTCTCTTTAAAAAAAAAAAAACCAACCAAACTTTGAAGCTGTTGTCAAGCCCTATTGCGAGTGGGTCGAATCATGTCGGACCAAGCTAGTACCCTCGACGACCACAAGAAATGGTCCGGCCAAGGACTCGGGCCGGATCCACCATGTCCACCTGCTTTCTTTTCCGTCGCTGGCATTTGGACCAGCAGGGTTCACGACATCGGTGACCGGAGGCGCTATAGCCGATCTAAATTCCCTGAATGGTAAGATATCGGTCTAAGTACATTGAATGCCTCCGAGGACCTCCGCCGGGACCAACCTACAAACGTTGGACAAGCCCAAATCTGAAGATAGATCTCGTGTGGGTAAAATTATAAGCCCCAGCGTCAATGGCAATCGAGTAGCAAACTCATGGCGGCACTGTGCTTGTTTCCTACCTATGAAGGGGCTATACTGGTTAGGGCGCTTCCCGGTCAACCAATGGAGCACGCCTTGCCTGTGAAAATGGCGTAACACTGGGTGGATTCCAACGCTGAGCAACCTCCCGCTCGCCCCCTACCTCATTCGGTCATGATCATATTCCCCGAAATGAAAGGGAAATGAAAAAGCAGCTTCCTATCTGATCAGTTTTTTACACGCACGTAAAGGAGAAGGAGACATCTCCCTCTCCGGCCCTCGTCTCTGGCCGACGAGGGTTGCCAGCTACCCCATCGGCCATCACTAGCGCCCCACCGGCGATGGAACGACAGGCTTCTTTTTATAAAATCTTTTAGGCTTTTGTTTTTTTTTATAAATAATTTAATTTAACTAAAACTTAAGTTAAAAATATTTTTTTTAAACAAAAATGCCTTGAATTAGCCTGAAAATTTATCTCGCCGGCAAGGTTAGGACCTTATTTGAAACGGTCATTGCCACTTGAGGTCATTGTTTGAAACGAAATTCCCCTATTTGAGAAAATAATGACATTTCAGCACTTATTCGGGATTTCCTCATTTTTAGGTTCTACGACACGAGATCGGTCGATAGCAATGAGCTTTTATTAATTGTCATTTTAATGCTAAAGGGATTTATTCATTCATTTTTTTTTGGTCGAAAGATAGCGGAATTTACCAGGAGAGGAAATCGGGGCACGGAACGATGGACGGTTTTGCCTTCTTTTATTTTCCGCACTTTGCATGTACTTTTGGTGCTGCTTTTGTTTAACTCGATCCATCATTTCCCTGGTTAAAGCAAAAGCAAAAGAGCAAAAAGCTCGATGGAAGCGGGATCAGAAAGCATGCTTAACGCTTCAAGGGATAAAATACAAGCCACAATTCTTACCTCGAACGTTTTTTTTTTTTTCCTGAAGGAAGAAAAATCCTCGACTTTCAATCTCTAATGTGACCACGAGTCCAAAAACCGCCACTGATTTCTTCAAGATTGTCAAACCTCAGGAGGAGGAGACCGGAGTTGTTCCCTGGGAAGGCGAAGGTGTTGAAAAAACGCCGGTTCTGATAACAAACCTCTGGCTCGGCCACGATGTCGATAATTTCGAAGAAACTAGCGACGATTTTTTGGACGCGTACGAAGATTTGGGGACTTCTCTTTAGACACGTCGGACTTGAAATTTGTTAGGATCGAGCTCGCGCGCTCGCACGACTGAGCAGAACTCCCGTGCTTTTCTGTCGGTGGGGAGTATGAAACACTTCGCAATAAAATCGAGCCTTCTTTTTTTCTTTAAGGAATATTAGGGCTCGTTTAATCACAGTTCATGAGGATTTCTTTCTTCTTTTTTCCCTGTTCGTTGGTTGCACAACATATGCAAGTGTTGTTTTGATTCTGTGGATCTTGAAGGGGGGTCAGATGTTTCCAAAGGGAAGAGGACGAAAGAGGTGACTGACGGGGAGGGGGGCGGGGAAGAGGGAAGGAGCATGTTAAGATTGTCAGCCTAAATAAAGAAAGATGTGATTGCAATTTGATCTCTCTCAGTCCTTTTGCGTTGCCTAATAAGCCATGAGCTGTGCAGCAGAGCCCCCATTAACTCTGTCCAACTACCCCACTCTCCTTCTTCCCCCATGTCCCTCTCCCCCTCCCTCTCCCCCCTTATTGTCATCGCCATGATTTCCTTCGAGAATACCACACACCCTCAATGCAATAAACAACCAAAAAGAATAAATGAATGGACGTAACATGCTCTTATTCAAATATCATGCCTCTAAAGTTTCACAGTGTGGCTAAACGCATGATTTTCCGTACAGTTGTTCGCGTGAAAATGGAGGAGGAACGGAGATGCGAACGGAGCTTAGAGCCTCCTCAGGTGGAGGTACAGAGACTCCAATGCCGACCATCGAGTCGTTCTTTCCATTGATCGTCCGTCTCGAGTAGTTCTGTCAAAATGGGTCGTAATAAACTCTTTTCTTAACCCCGTGTACGATGGACTAAGTTCTTATATGGATTAATTATATTCAATAAACGAGAGACTTGAATGAATCATAACCTGGATCTACGAACTTATTTGGACCCAACCAACCTTTATGGCTTTCCCTTCATTCTCTCTTGCCCAAACTTGATCTCTCTCGCTCACTCACGTCGCACTCTTGCTTCGGTTTGGATATGAATTTTTCCATACTTGAATTAAGGATTGAAGTGTTTTAGGAATATGTGACAGGTCGGCATGAGTTGGGTATGAGGTCACTAAATTTCTATCGTAACAAATGAGTTATAAACGGGGTTAAATGAGTCTATCCGAATCGGACCATTTATAATCGAAATCACTCATTTGACGAGTCTAGTTTCAAGGGCACTCCCCTCCTTGTGGATTTATCAAGTAACGATAAAGAAAGAGATACGGAACTCCATTCAAAATAAGAGGATCCGCAAATCCGTACGAGATAACGTTTAAGTGGCCGGTGCGCAAAATTTAGCATCATCGCATTTTAGCCAGCAAATCTTCTTTTTTAGACGTTACGATTGGTCGTACCATTGCCATCATTGCTCACCACAAACCTGCTCCCAAATTTCATGTATTCCTCTTTTGTTTTTTTCGTGCCAGAAGAATATCTCAAGGTTCAGTATGTTCATAAGTTCAGCTGCAAAAGCGAGGAAAGGCTGCTGTGAATTATGATATTTGCAATCGAGTGGCTTGTAGAACTTAACATCAAATATGTCTCCAGCCATTATTTTGTACCTACTCAAATCCCGGCAGTAAAATGAGCCCGAGGAAAATTCATTAAATGTGGCTAAGCCATCGATTTCAAGATCTAAGGAAATCACTAAGGGCGTAACGTTTTTATTTCTCTCGATTCTGCTCCCTAGAACAAAAAAGAATCGAAATATGTTTAGTAACGCAAATGATTCTAATTCTGATTATGCTCCCAGGAACATTTTTGGACCAATTTTGAAGGAAAAAAAAAAGTTGTTTCTAAAGAAAAAGAACACTTTTGAGGGTGAAAAAAGCAAGGCAACAACATCTTCTCTAACTTTTGTGGGGCGCCCGCCAGGCGTGGGCCTGGCCTACCCAACTCGGTCCGGATAATTTTTTTAATAAAAATTTCGAGGAAATTAATAAAAAATAAAAATATCAGAAAATGATTAAAAATCCAAAAAATGGAAAAATTCATAAAAATTCTAAAAACATTGGAAAAAATTTAAAAAAAATTCCAAAAAAATCTAAAAAATTATGAGATGAGTCATTTAAACTGGCTAATCTTAGTTTTGACGATTTTGCCTTCCAATTTCTCCCAAATGACGTTTTGCCATTCATGGGCAAATCGTTAGAAAAATCCTGAAAATTCCCAAAAAAATTTCAAAAAGTAATAAATGGGCCCATTCAACTGGCCAATCCGATTTTTGGCTATTTTTCCTTTCGATTTTTTCTAAGTCCCTCTGATTTGTTGTCGGAGTATCAGCTTGCATCAATGACCATCCGCATGGTATCCAAAGGTAAAACCGAACCACTTATATGGTAAAGATGGAATTTATTCATTCCAAGCCATAAAAGATAATCGAGTCATCTCTTGCATCCTTACATATGCATAGCCTTAAGAGAAGCATGGAAAAACAACAATTTTAGCTGATTATTCTTTCAAGGAATAAATTTGAAGCATCCCTATTTTGGCAAAGTCATGGTGTAAGAGGATCACAACTGTAGAGTCTAGGGAAAGTCATCAAATGGGATTATGTAATTATTTAATTTAAATGATAATTTGAGAAGAGAAATTATTTCCCGAACAGGGAATTTCGTGCAGTTTCAAGCGCATTCGATTCTCTAAAAATCATCCAGGGAATAGAATAAAAAAATTGATTCTAATCGGAATTACTTTTTTGGAACATAAACGTTACCAAACAGACCCTAAGTGTTTTCATCGACCGCGCTAGCTAAGACCGTCGGATCGGTGATGCGGTGGGTTCTGTAAGCTCTTGACCAATCTTTTATTGCTCAAGTGGGCTTCCACTAAGAAGTCCATTTTCGCCTCTCTCCTCTCTCGTCTTCACTTTGTAACAAATAAAAATAACAAGAAAAGGAAGGCCATCGCCCCATGCGGGGGTCGACCCTCCTTGACGATTGGGGAGGGCAGCAACGCCCCAAACCCCTCTTAGAGGATGAAAAGTATACCCTTTACAGAAGTACAATCTCGTGGCAATCGCAATAAAATCTGTCTTTACAGAAATTTTCCAATCAATGTAGCATGTTTTCGTGAATGCAATTCCTAGGAACCGAATGTCTACCATCGGTATTCCTACGCATTCAACAGGAACCATGGTATATCCTGCAAAGGACACTAAATCGGTTCCGGTTCATGATAATCTTCTGGGTTGCTAAAGTTGTATATCTGTCTTCGACTGTGATTCCTCATCCTACGATGAGGTCACCGGCCAACTTTGTCGATCCATGGAATGTTGAAGACAAGTTCAGTTGTCTCCGATTTCTATTGCGTTTGCAGACCAAAAGTTCGGAAGGCATTTTGCTTTTATGGGCTGAGTGTTGCAATTTGCTAGATGACCATTTATTCGTATGATCACACGGGTAACATGAACAAAAGCTATCTCGAATTACCGACTTGTTTAGATTATTGCGTTTGGCCATGCAAGTTAAAAGGTGATAGCTTGTCGTCGTGAATACTTGAATAGTGTAGAATGTCGAAACAAATGTTTAAACTTACAGATATGGGAGATTGCATTAGTATAAGACCCTTTAGAATTCCCATAAACAATCGATGTGGGATATTTTCACAAAGGAAGCTACTATTTTGACGATCGGCAGTTATTTTTTACCATACGATCTCACATTCAACAAGTGTTTTATGCAAAATACGCGATGATGATGTGTGGACCTACGATTGAGATTGTATCGTCCATTGATAATCTTGTCGGGAAAGTATTTCCCTTTTACAAATAGTTTGTTATAAGTTGTGTACAAAAGAACATAAATATGGTAGACAATCACGGTCAATCGAAGAGGATCTCTCTAAGTAGACGAAAACCTTTTGTATAGTGCACCGGATCCTAGTTGGATGCGTTGATGACATGGAAAAGTACAAAAGAAGGCATAAACCTCTTGTTTTGATACCAATTCGGTCTTAAACATTTCAATTAGACCAATTTAATCATAAAATTTTGTACTCGGGTACGAATTTAGTCCATTTCGCCAATTTTGATCGAAATCGCTCATATTAATGCCAGTTATCACTTTGCGAGGGTCGAATCCTTGCCTAGGTGAGAGTTGCCTTAGTCGTATCTAGCAAGGGCTTGACCCTCGCAACCTTGGCAAAGGCTATGTGGCCGTTACCGACCACTATTAAAAAAAGAAAATGAAAAGAAAAAAATCATAAAAATAGAAAAATTTTAAAAATCACGTCAAGTATCAATCGTGCCACATAGGATGTGAGAAATAAAAAAATCATAAATTTGATCGTGTCGGTGTCGATCGTGCCACATAGAATGGTTATCAACGGTCGGCATCCATCCATTCGAGTCTAGTCAAAGGCGGTCGAATGGGCTACATTGATACTAACGCAAAAATATTTAGAACTAAATTGATCCAATTGAAATATGTAGCATTGATTTGGTACTAACGCAATAGGTTTAGGACTTCTTTTTTATTTTTCCCGTTGATGACTTATAGCTTGGCCACTATCCTCCAAATAATTTTCAATGTAAAGATGTTCACTTGCCACCACAGTTGAAACATGTTTTACATATAACCATCCTGGGAGTTAGAATACACATGTGAGTTATATTAGAAAAGTTTCTTATCGGAAAATTGATGTGGTGCGGAGTATAAAGTACAATATAATTGGCACATAACTCATCGCCTTAAATATTTGAACCAAAGTGACAGGCTTGGATTTGTGCTCTCATAGTAGGTGATCTCGTCCAGGTGAAGGTATCGGAATTCGATGCGCGTTCCCAACAAATGATGTTATAGACGACAATATAATGGTGGGCCCCACCGTAGTACATTCTGGAGAAAAAAGACTATTGTGAAGTGCAAAAGGTCCGAACCGAACAGGAGAGGACCTAACATTGAGCTCACATGTGAGGGAGGATCATTACAATGCACGTGTGATTGTGTTAGAAAAGTTTGTGGCGCATAACTCATTAATTTAAGCGTTTAAGTGGATATGAGTTCAACTAGATATATTTACAAGCTCACACTTGGGTTTCGTTTTGGTGATTTCCCATGTAGAGGTATGAGGCATTTGTTGGGCCCTCCCAACTTTAATAATTAGATAATCTCGGTGCCACATGCTGCTGTATATATATATATATCTGTTGATATTGTTTCGATCAACACTGAATTTATAGCTGCGATCTCATGTCAAATGACAAATTTCATGACATGATCTTTTCCGGGGATTGCGGCTTCAACACATGCATCTCCATGCACATTGTTCATATAACATACTCCATATCATTCTCTTTTCCAACAATGACATCTTTTTCCGCATGCCTCCCTAACATCTTTTTGCAATAGAGAGTTTGACAAGGTAACAGTAAGTCTATGGTTCTTGCCCTTGCTAGATTACTACGTCACATAAGAAAGCCTGGCAAAACCATAAGATAATTTTTCTTGACTTGGTTGGTCCGAGTCGAGAAAAATGTGTGAACCAATAGGGACAGGAGGAGGATATAAATGCAATCGAGTCCGAAAACGAGAGGGATAAGAGAGAGGAGGCTAGGCTTGATGATCCCAATGGATGGCCACAGAGGCAGGGTTTTATCCTAAGAGGGGGGCGTGGGATCGAGTTGTGGGTTAATTCAGACAGAGCCCCAGAGAACGAGAGCAAAAGAAGCTATCGATGAGCTGTAGTGTCAGTCCATTCATTTGTTCTTTTCCTTCTCTTCTCCTCCTCTCCTGCTTCAATGGAGCCCCCACATGTCCTCTCCTCCTCTCGAATCCAATACACAGACACCCACACATGTCAAAGCGCGAGACCACATGAATGATGGGATGAGACCGAGGTCGAGCTTGAAGATGATTTCCCCGACAAGCCCCTCCAAGTCTCGACTTTCTCCAACATCCTCATTCCATGTCAACTTCCCCTCCCCTATTCCCCCTCACATGCCTCCTCTCTCTCTCTCTCTCTCTCTCTCTCTCTTCCTTCTTATTATTAATCTCTCCTCTCCATTTATTTTTTCATGTGGGTTCTGCAGATGATCCGCATAATCGATAAGCATGAGGAGAAAACTGGAGATGACATGATGTGGCATCATGAGAATGGACGCTTAAGGCCGTGTAGAAAATTATCTTTATGACTTAAACAAGCTAATTTGCTGCTGCACCAATGTTGATCCCGTCTTCATCATGAACTCACATTGACGAAAATCTACAATAATGGGGGAGTTAAAGAGAGAGAGAGAGAGAGAGAGAGAGAGAGAGAGAAGACGATGAGGGGTAGGCACAGCACAGATGAGCGACCAAAGGCTGAGACGAGAGAGTACGCTTCTTCAGAAATGGAGAAATTAATGGATGACGAGGTTTCAGAAAAATTTAGACGAAACGAAAGAATCTCTCTCTATTCTCTGAAACTATGCACGCCATTCACAGCCTCTTATTGTTTCTGGTCCAACCTCAGATCTCTGCACACATTGAGGATTCTCTTCCTCAAATGAAGTCCGGAGAGAGAGAGAGAGAGAGAGATGACAGATGTGAGGTACGCAGGTTTGCATGATGAACACGTTTGATTGGACATTCAGAATTTCTCTCTCTCTCTCTCTCTCTCTTTTCGATCCTTGATCATCAGTCATCACCCTCCCTCACCCCCATTAACTATCATCACATGTCGTCTGTCTACGTTTCAGTTCTGCCTTCAATTCAGGCCTCCCATTAATTCATCAAACCCGTGGCAACCAAAACCCAACACCACAGTTCAGACGCAGAGAAAAAACAAGAAAAGAGAGAAAGGCAATGCAGGCTTCATATGTTCAGTTCAGTTCAGTTCAGCCCACAGATTGTATGTGCACCCCAGCTTTTGCTGAAACCAAGCTTGACCGACACGAACGCAAGCCCCACACACGAATTCCGACGATTCTTCATCATCGAGAAGAAGAAGAAGAAGATGATGATGATCGACGGAGATAATAATCGCGTTAATGGAAATGCCAAAGTAACTTGAAGCCTCATGAGCAAATGGCCCATCCATCCTCAAAGGGGGGTCAAATTAACGTTTTCCTACTTCTCTCCTAGCTTCATCATCCTCATAATCACCCACCAAACACCAGCATCCAAGAACTAGGAAGAACTACAAATGATTATCCGACTCTCTAGAACTAACTAAACCACCAAGAGATCAACATCTACTCGAAAAAAAAAAAAGCAAGAGAAGTAAACAAGAACCCTAAACCTAAAATGGAAGAAAAGTAAAGAACTGATGTTATCCCCTCACCCCATCGTTCCTTCAGCCACTTGGGCACGGCCAATTAGGGTTTCTTACCGAGGGTGTGCTTGTTGTTGTGCATCCACACCTTGAGCACGTGGCGTCTCACCCCGGTCTCCGCGCAGAACTGCTCCACCGCCGCCTCGTCGTGCTTCTGGATCCTCCACCCCAGCCTCTCGGCGAAACCCAGCATCTTCTCCTTCTGCTCAGGCGTGAACTTGGTCCTGAACCTCTTCTTCATCCCGCTTCCGCCGCCGCCTCCGCCGCTGCTGCTGGGGTTCGACACGTCCTCCAGCTCGTCCCTGCTGTGCCCGCCCCCCGATGGCGACGGCAGGGCCAGGGGCCGGTGCTGCTGCTGCTGTGGGGTCAGGTGCAGGTACCCCGCCGGCGGGGGCGCTGCCCTGTAGTAGGGCGAGAACTGGGGGTGCTGCTGGCCGTGGGGATGGTGCTGGTGGTGGTAGCTCACCAGGGCCCCGCCGCCGCCTCCGTCGCCGGCGTCGTTCTCCTTGCGGTGGAAGTTGCGGTGGCAGTTGCAGGCGGCGCACTTGAGGGCGTCGAGGGTGCCCTCCTCCCCGGCCGCCATGAACTCGCCGCAGCCGTCGACGGCGCTCCCCCCTATGCCCACCGCGTGGTTCTTGAGGCACTCCCGGTACCGCACGGACGACGAAGCCGACTTCCTCGGCCCGGCGGAGGCCCCGCCCTCCCCGACGGCGGCGGAACCGCTTGGCCTGGCGGAGTTGCCCGGGGAGTCGTAGCTGGTCGGCGGGGGCGGATGGTGGTGGTGCACCGGAATCTCCATCTCCTCGTCTTGGTCTTCATGCTCGTCGAATTCCATATCTTCACTTCCTTCCGGCTCTGTCGAAGTTGAGATGGTGGCAGGGCGGTGGCGGTGGCGGTGGCGGAGATCTTCACATGGCTTTTTCCCGCTGAGTGGAGATCCGGGGAGCACAGTGTGTGTGTGTGTGTGTCAGCAGAGATGATGATAAACAACGATAATATAGCTTTGCTTTGTCTCCCAACTTATAAGTAAAAATTCGAATTTCGAAAAGAGGGCAAGCAAGAAAAAACAAATCCTCCCAACAATTAGACGGAAGAGAGAGAGCTAAAACAGAAACAGAAGAAGAAGATAAGACGGGATAGAGAGTGTGGCCATCAATTCCCCGTCTCTGCACACACAGACACACACACACACGCACGCAAGAGAGAGAGAGAGAGTGTGTCTCACTCGAACAAAAGGGTTTTAAAATTGCCCCCCTCTCCTTCCCTTCCGGTCACTCCCAGCGCGGCTTCACCTGCTATCGCCGGTTAATCCCCGTGATTACCAGCTCTGGTTCCTTAATTTCTCTGAAGCGCCTGGGGTGTCTCTCTGTGGAAAAAAAAAAAGAGGGGAAAAGGATGATGGTTGTCTGAAAATTTTGCCCTTTGTTTGCTAAAACTGCAGGCCAGGCCATGGAGGGGGAAGGACGGTCTGTCTCACTGTCTTTCCCGTTTTGTGCTTGCTTGCGGGACTGCCTTTTTCTGTCAAACAGTCTGTGGTTGATTAAAAAGAAACCCAGCAGATTTTTTTAATAATAAAAAAAAAAGAAAAAGAAAAAGAAAAAGGCGGTGAGGCTCTGAAGAAAGAGAATGAGATTCTCCCGAAGAATTACGTCGCGGTAAAAAGTAAAAAGGAAATATTAATTGGGATAATAAAAAAAAAAAAGGGGTTTGCGTGCAGTTTCAAGAAATGACGTCAGGGGCTGAAAGAGAAGGGTGTCGTCTCTAGGCACAATCAGGGACGGGGCTTGGACGGATCTGTCGGCCTTTGAAAACTCTCTTTTCTATTAATCCAATTATTATCACCATTACTATTATTGTTGTTTTTTTTAGGATAATGCCGCTCTTGCCCTCGAGTCAAAATGATAAATAGAACTTTCTCATTAACTAATCTTGTCGACATATAATGGAAATCATTTTCAAGCAAAGGAAAAAAAAAATCAAAATCATCCATTGATGCGAAACAAATTCCTCATTAAGCAAATGTATTGCCCGCGTCCGCCCATGCGTACCATTCATATAGAAACATCGCCTTTTAGTAATTTGGGATTTGGACTCGAATCAAAGTTGGGCGGGCCAAGCTTTTCATCTCGTAAAATCTTTATCGAGTGTGCCCATTTGCTCCTTGATCATCTCTGAATGACGCTCCTAAATTTGGAATTTTCACGCACCCACTCTTTGGAGAAAATCAAAGGCGGTACATATAATACGTTGAACTTTCATGAATAGGTTTCGTATCCCTCTCGATTGATGCTCCCTCCTATGGAGTTTTTTTTTTATTTAATAAATCATTGGCTTTTAGTCCATATCAGGCCAAACTCAACCAAACCGAACTTGTGCAGTTTCAAAACTTGCAATCCAAATCGAACCCAACAATATATTCAAGGCCGAAGATGGGCTTCAGTCGCTTATTATTCCCCACCTTGATAATTGGCAACGATTCGTAATGCTCCCAATCAGTACCCTCCCGGATCGGGAATCGTGAATCAAACTCGAAAGGATAACCGTGAACCGGATCAAGAATTCCGATTGGATGCGGGTCAACGGCTTTGATGTTTTGGATTCTCGCGTTATTTTCATTAACCTTCGTTTCACTAAACTAATCATGCCCTTTGACAAACAGATGTATCTAGTATCATCTCTACAAATTGCTGATTTGTGGTGATTAGAGGTGATTATTGGGCGGGATCGACCCGAAGGGTGGCCTAATGTGTAACAACCCGGTCCAATAAGGGCGGGGACTGATTACCGAGCGAGAGAGCTTGAATGAGGAGCGGTTGCCGGCACATTTGCGGGATGGCGAATGGGGCGGGAAATGAACAAAAGCTACGCACCAAATAGAGAAAGATCAATCCTAGATTACATATGTGAACCTAGAATGATTTCATGAGATGCGCCTTTTGATGTGACGATAGCATATAGCATAGACTCGAGATGTTAAGTATGCTTTGATGAGAGCACCACACGGAATGGGGTGACTTTTTTTGGGAAGGTACCTAATTGTATGTCAAATGACAAAACCGTGAGAGTGGATATGGAATTAGCCAAAGCAGGTAATGCATCGAGTTATTAATCTAGGGGTGCCATATTATGGTATCAAAATGGGACCACCTCCAGTATGTGTACGATGCAAGGACGAACTACGTGGAAACCGGCGGGCTTGTAATGACTCGACTAAATGAGGGCTAAAACGATCATTAGGGTGAGACGGCCTAGACAAGGAGCAGTTCACAGTAGTCCTCTAAGATGGTGAAGGGGTTAGGAGTGAACATAATTGCTCACCAAACAAAGGGAGAGCATTCATGGATTATATATGTGAATCTAAAATAAACTCACAAGAGATGTCTTTTGACGCAACATCTTTTAAATTGCATCTCCAATGTTAAGTGTGCTAGGATGAGCGTACTATCAAAATGAGCAGCCTCTTGAAAAAGTGCCTACCCACGAGCCAAAGATCGAAATTGCGAGGCTCGGAATGGATCGCTCAAATCAAGCGATACATCGAGTGAGTTAGTCTAAGGATGTCACATAATGTGTTGCCCAAGCCCCCGTATAGAGTAAAGTTCATTACGAATTTTTTGGTTAGGTTGGCTTGGTCCTTTTCATTTAAGATCTTTGTCCAAGCCCGCCAATTATTAAGAATCAGAACTAAGACACCTTACTTAAGATATAAAGTCCCGATAATCGTCATGCAATGGACCTAATAAAATCCTTTTTTTTTTCGTCATACGATGAACTATACAATGTATGTCCTTTCTTCGCATTCTTATCAAGAATTAAACCTTGATGGCGCCAAGCAATTTCATCATTGTTATGAGGCATCTTATGGGAGCATAAAGCAAAAGTTCGATACCTTCGATCGGGAAAACATTAATAGGGAGCTCAAGTCTAAGTCGAGCATTGTCAACATATCCAATAAACCCACCTTAACTCAAAATCTTAAGCTAATGAGTTTTGAGCAAACATTGGTATATTGACTAGTCTACACTATTTCGATTTTTTGATGTAAGATTTCTTAACACGACTCATTCACATGTGTTTCTTAACGGTATTGATTGGGCTAATTTTTCATGTGTTAAGAGAAATGTGAAGAAAGTACGTTCAATATACGATCATATTCCATGTGAAATTATTATCCTTTCCTTAAATTTTGGTGTTTTGAACAGTCAAATCGACATCTCACATTTGGGTAAAGCTAGTAAACACTACTGGATATTCGGAAACCCCCGTTTAAATTACATGACTCCGACCACCTCAAATGACATAGCATCACAAAATCATTTCTCTCTTTTATTGCACCAATCTTGGTAAAATGTGCACGATCGATTGCTTGGTGGGCTGGTTGGGCATAGGAGGCAGGCTAAAGGCACCGCCCGCCCCACACGAAACGAACGGGTCGGGTTCGAATCGACCCGGGACACATGGGACATATCCATCGACCGTCCTCTCTTTGTTTTTTTCATAAATACAACGTGAAATGTGTCGGCATAAATGGGGACTGGGGGCTTACGTGCCCTTTATCTCCGACACAATCTACGGCTCCTCCCAAGTCCCAAGTAGTCAAAGCTTTTTATTTCTTTTTTTTTTTAAATTGATTTTTATATCTCGGGGATTTTGCCCTCTTCTTTTTAGTTTTATTTTTCGTCTTTGCAGATGGACCTTTTATAATAATAATAATAATAATATACCTGCTCTAGGATTGCAAAATGCTGATGTCATGCTCTTACAGAACACTAGAGTCTGACCAACATTGGTTAAGGCCTTTATTCATTACCCTTTTCTTTTCTTATCTTTTTCCTTTTTATATTTCGTTTTTTGTTTAACTTTTGTCCGTTGAGTTTTTTTATCGAAAAAATATTTCAAATTAAAACTTAAAGTGCCATCATTTTCTCAAATAAGATATTGAAGTATAATTCATTTCTAATAAAAGCATGAAGTGCCTTGTTATTTCAAATGATGACCTAATCAAGGGCATTTTGGCCATTTTATTTTTATTTTTTTTTTTTTTCTTTCTTTTTCTCCCTTTTTTATTTTTTCCTTTTTTTGTTCTTCCTTCTTGCAAGATGGCCAAAAAAAAAGAAAAAAAGAGAAAAATATAAAAAAAATAAAAAAATAAATGATAAAAATGCTATTGGTCAAGCTCTTTTTGAAATGATAAGGCACTTCAAACCTTTATTAAAAAAAAAAAAATAATGACACTTCAAATCCTTATTTTGAATTTTTTTTTCTTTTTTATTTTGTTGCTTTTGGTAATGGAGTTTTTACTACTTTTAAAATGGTCATAAATCTCAATGATGTGCAATCAATTTTTTATAGTCGAGCGATTGAAATGGACATTGATTGCATTTATTATTATGCGATAAGCCCTTGTACATAATATAGGTGACCTCCATAATTTGTAACTCTTTGATTGAAGTGAGTTATCTATTTTGCCCTTCTTATGTTATCACGATGGAAATGAAAAAGACGTTGATCGGAATGATTTATCTTTTTTACCTTACGTATGTTATAGTGAATTAGTGATGGAAAGGAAGGAGAAGGAAAGTACCAAAACGCCATCTCCACTTCTTTTGAGCAAGCCATATCTTCAAATTCAAAATCCTCATTAGGTTTGATGATTTGGGAGTTGAATTGTATATAGTGGTTGAAATTGATAGGCGTAAGTATGTTAATCAGATGTCACATGCAATTTAGGGTATGTTTGGTTGAATAAAAAATTTCGCGAATTATTGTTTGAATCTTCATACGTTAAGTTTGCTAAAAATGACCGATCAAGAAGAAAATCATTTATGATCGGAGAAAATATGCATGCTTAAAGTTAAGAAAATGAATTATCTAACTTTAACAAAAGAAAACATTTTACTCAAAAAGGTTTTTCGAAAAGCGTTTTTCTTTATTACGAAGTTTTCATCGAAACAAACACCCCATAATGTCAATTAACAAAGTTGAGCATGCATAATGGTACTTTTGGAATTGGAGGATTTCTAAATCATAGGACTGGAGATCACATGTTCAAATCTCACCAATTGCATGCAAATTACTATAGCTCGGTGCCACATGCACGTGTAAAAGGTCCTGAACTTCATCTATTCACAAGATTTGCAGGGTGTTCCATGAGCCTCCAGATAGTAGAATATCTGCTCTCGTGCCCTTGTGCTATAAGAAAAGAAACAAAGAAAGTGGGTTTAAATTTGAGGATGGTTCTTTTGGTGCTTCTCAAAAAAAAAAAAAAAAAAAAGGAACAAAATTCCATTATGCCGTCTTAATGCATTGTCATTCAACCCTACCCAAAACGTTGATGTTTTAAAGATCATCACGAATACGATATGTCACGACACAATAAGAAAGACTCCAAAACTACGACTAGTCGACGCGTTTTGAATCATATTTAGGTAAAATTGCTTCGCATGTGGAGATACTTTGGTAATGATACGATGAAACAACATTAATAACCAAACATAAATGCAATGGCGCGACACAGATTGCCGGTCTTAACCGAAAGCCCGACTCACCAGAAGTCAACCCTGCACTAACTAATCTCCAAACGTTGTCTTACATGCCAAAGGTTATTTGATTTTTCTCGTATCCGAAGTCCACCTTCGGCTGTCTAGAAAAAAAAAATTGTACCATGTTTCATGATTGGCGCCAAGAATCATGCTTGATCTCGAGTTCTGTTGCGGAATTCTTTTTCCAATTGGTATGGCGGCTTTCGCCCAAGGTGTCATCCGGTTTGCTTTGTCCGGGAGGAGAAGAGGGGAAGAAAAATCCTAAATTTCCTCTCTTTTGCCCTCATGGAAATTCCATATTTCTAATTTTGAAAAAAAAAATCACCAAAAATCTCAAATTATGTCTAATGTGATACATTTGTCCTGGACTTTTTTTGCGACATCGAAGCCCCGGAATATGCGAATCGTGATACATTTATCCTAAAACGTTTTCTCGTGACACAAAAAAAAATCAAGACACTTGTATCTGCGGGACATATTTACCATCTCGTCCAATTTTTGTAAAATGATTTACCAACCAAAACAACGTCGTTCTTTTTATTTCACTTGGTTGCCTTCATGCCATGTGGTTAACATTGTCGTCATTAATCGACGTCGCTATTTGCCTTCAAATGTCCATCGACCCGCAACAGATAGGAGAGGACTTATTCGGTCACACAGTTTGGGCTCCTAGAATATGGCGCACTTAGGGCTTTCTATTACGTCGCACGGGTAGAAATTTGAGGTTTTTGGTGTCCGAAAAAAAGGTTAAGCGCAATCGTATCACGTCGGCCATAACTTGGGAGTTTAGGTGGCCTTTTCCCTTTTAGTTTATACATAGTCGACTCCCATCTCCCGTCTTATAGAGCAATTTTCTTTTGGGGGGTCAATAATTTTTTAAGGAGCATTGACAATCTGCTAATTATAGAATTTAGCTGGTCTATGCTGATCAAAAACTTTAATTTAAGTGGAGTAGAGAGAGAGAGAGAGAGAGAGAGAGAGAGAGAAGGGGAAGGAGACTAAAATTCAGGTGGCACGTGTAGGGAGACCCCGTAATGAATGCGAAATCCCGTTCCGTTTGGCGCACTGACTGTCGGATCAGGGCATGAAAGGAACGAGAGAGACGCCGAGATTCGGTCGTGGCCCGTGGGGCGTGTGAGTAGTGCGTGCGTGCGTGCGAGGGAGAGAGGGAATTGCGGGGAAAAGGAGACAGCGATTGTGACAACTCAATCCCCTCCCTCCCCCGCCTACCCCAAAAAAAAAAAAATCGAATTTTTTTGGGTAAAAAAATAGAAATGAAAACAATAAAAAAAAAAAAAGAAAGACAAAAGACAGAAAAAGAAGGGCAAGGCTCTGAAGCCCCCCACCCCACCCCTTTCCTACCCTCCATTTCCATTTCCATGCTTTTTGGCAGCCTTTTCCAATCCCTTCCCCCTCTTATAATCCAAGAGACTGACCATCAATTCTCTCTTCTGCCGAAATGGAGCCCAACCTCTTCATCGCAATCATTACATCATGTGGTGATCTCGAAATCATAGATGAAGCTCAGCTCGCATTAAATCACATCACACGGATAACCAATCTAATCTTAAATTTTTTTTCAGTTGGTCAATTAGACATACCATAAAATTGCCACTTTAATCATAAACTTCTCAATTTGACCAGTTAAATTCGAACCTTTCGAAGATTTGTCAGTGTAGCCCTTCCTTGATGGGAAATAGCTAACGGAGACGCCGGTGGTCCTGTGCGATGGCGCCATATGGCCAATGCTAAGAAAGACGATTTTTTTTTCCCTTGGAGTTTTTTTTTTATTTTTCTTTTCTTCCTCTACCACTCTTTTCCTTTCGTTTTTTTATATTTTGATTTTCTTTTTATTCTATTTCCCATCGCCCGTCCGAGGCCATGATGCCCTGGCCTCGCCGAAATCTTGATGCGAGCCCCTCACTTATGGGTTGCAAGGGATCACAAGCTCTCACTCAGATCTAGACGAGGCAAATGCGATGGCCATCGCCGAGGCTTCGGACCAGCGAAGGGAAATAGGAAAAATGAAAAAATAAATAAATAAAAATGAAAAAAATAAAGGAATTTGGACTTTTTTTTTTCCTCAAAAAAATTGTAAAATTCGTCCACATTAGATGAGATGGGCAATGTCCAAATTAGCAATTTTATGCTAATTGGAAAATTCAAAACTTTAGAATTGGACCGACAACCATGCAATAGGTTTATAATTTTTTACACAAAATTCCTCGGTATTGATTAGTTAAGATCACTAAAGTACTTTAAACGCGGACGCACATAGAAAATGGAATAATAACATATTTAAGAAAGGGTCGTCTACTTAAAATAGAAATGTTTATGTTTCCAAAGCGCAATTAATCACTATTGACAACTGCCCTTGAGCACTCTTTAACATCATCCGAGGGAATACTACGTGCACTGGATACACTATCGAAACATTCTTATCATTGTCAGACTCGGCGAGACTCAGTAAATCATCAGACTTAACGGGAAGCTGAAATGAGCTAACACAAAATGATTCAAGCACGACAAATCAACAAGATATGCTCTCTCCCCTTGACTAATCTTTCTGCAAATAGGGTCAAGGACGCAGTGCACGTCGCCATCAACCCAACATCGCCTTTCCCAATTCCCCGGTCAGCCGCTCAGAAAGCTCTTTTGGGTAGGGCCGGAGCACAACGTCGGATCAGTAGCTGTCATAATCAGGATTAGGGGCTACAATGGAGCCCCTATTAACGAAAAGACTTGTCCTTTAAGCATGTCACCAAGGTTTTAGCGTGCCCTAACAAAATGGAAATCGTAGCCTTTTTGTCTTCCTGCGAAATGGAAAGTTTTGCCGTGTGTAAAGCAGAGAGGGAACCTTGGCGTGTGTGGCACTAAACCAAGATTGCAAAGTTTAAAGAAGCTAAATTACCTATCCACCTGCATCCCGGAATGGCACAAGGAGGATGGTGATGATGATGATGATCTCTTGGCATTGAAGTTTCGATTGTTTTATGCAAATGGGAAGGTCCCTTCCTTCTGGTTCTATTTGGCCCTGAAAAAGCGACTAAGGGTAGAAACAGAAACGGCACCCTGAGTTTCAGGGTCCATTCGTTAAGCAAAAAATAAATGATTTGCTCGAAATAATTAGCTAATGAAGAATGTTTTCGCCATCAACAATAATTTGTTCAATGCGATTCATGAACTTTAGCTTAATATTCAATGTAATCATTGCACATTTAATTTATTCAATGTGGCCCATGAACTCTCGATACATGCTCACCATACTATAAACTATATGAAAATATTCAATGTCGATCGGGGACGACATTGTACATTTTTATATAGTTTACGTACTAAATTAAACGTGTACAAAAAATTTAAGGATTACTTTAAACAAATTAAAAGTTCGGAAACCACATTCCATATTGATCTAAAATTCAAAAACCATATTAAACAAATTTAAAGTTCATGGACCACATTACATATCAACTAAAGTTTATAAATTATTTATGTCATTTTTTCTTTTTGTGAGCGATATAACCGATGTTTATATATATATATAAAACGAATCATTTATTTTTCCCGTGAAGCAAGCGCGCCCGGTAAATACAAACGTATCAATTCCTGCTCGTGCCCTTGGTAAAGCTGCGTGGGCATGCATGCAGTCGTCACATCACTTCATCATTCAGCCAAAGATTCTCAAAGACGTGTTAATGGACGGGTTAAAGAGGCATATGCCGAAGCGAGGCTTCCACCATGCTGCATGGGGACAAAAGGATGCAAATGTTACTGTGGAGCGAGAAATCTTGGGCAAAAGAAAATGACATGATTCGGGGAACTACTGGAGATGAACATGGGACAGGACTATGGACTACCACGGCGAATTGGAGATGATGAGTCCATCCTGACTGTCGTGAGCTCTTTCCTGTTGTACTGACCTTAATTGTCAAACGCAACAGCAAAGCTGTGCTCGATATCAGAAAATACTCAGAACAGGAAATTAAAGCATAGAAAACTTGAACGTCCCCGTAATTCCTGATATCGAAATTATGTGTCTTGGATTCATTAATGAGAACCGGTCATAGCTCATGAATTCGATTTTGAGCACCGAAAAAATGAGCCCAACCCGGCATAAATGGACCAGGGAGGGCCTATTACACTGTCCGCTCAGCGATCACCTCTACGGTGGAGCCGAATCCTACACAAAATTGCTCTAAAGCTGGGCCGGTGACTCAAAATCAAAAGAGATGCGCCGTAGAAATGGGTGAGGGCTGCGATTGCGGCAACCCGGATCTACTGTCGATTAAGCACGTTTCGAGTGATGTTGGCTTAACGCAGGAATCATTCGTACTAAAGGCAATTAACAGTCACTCACTTATACATTTCCCTATAGATCAACTCGAGCTCGGGTTAAATGTGTGGGCCGGACTGTGTACTAGGCCTACTAAATTGGAAGATGTTAGATATCCACAGGAACGGTCGGGTCTAGACGGGCCGAGCGAGTCTACATGGATGGACTCGGGCACAAGACCCTTCCGTGGTTCGTTTGCACAAAATCGAGCCGGTCGACCTGCTCCCGCTCCTAGCCCGCAGGACCTAAGTTCTCTTCATTGCTGCAAAAAAGACGCGGAAGAATGAAGCCGAGCGCTGTTTGCTCGATCATGGGCCAGTTTGCTGGATTCGCGAATCGGACCTGTAGGAACCTTTTTTCGATTTTGGGCCATTTTCTGTTGACACAACACTTCGTGTCGACATTCGTCTCCCCAAGGCCCAAGTAATCTTTTCTGCTTCCTCTAGTTGTTTAAGAAGCCTGTACTTGCCACACTGACTACTCCTATTAGAACCAAATTGCTAATTTCTCGTTGAAATGGAGGGTCGTGTAGGGCTTGAATGTTCTTCTCGCGATGAATTTTTCACCATATAATTCAACTTGTGCCGACCAAGCCCGGTCTCTAAGGGTCCTAAAAGATTTTAGCGACAGATGGTCGTAATAGTTAGAACTTCGGATTAACCTTGTACCGCCCCATTAATTTTTTCGATGATAATTATCGATAAATCGTTGTTCAAAGATCAAAATCGGATTTCATCTGCAGTGAATTTACTTTGGTCAGTGCATGTATTCTTCCCACCAAACGGAACTAGCTTTACGGTAAAGAACAAATGAAAGGCATTTAATGAGATGCGGACATATTCCGACCACTAAAAAAAAAGAGATGCCGACAAGGTGAGATGATAGCTGAGACCTACCACAAAAAAAGACTTGAATCCACGGCACGCAAAGACGATCATTCTTTTCATCTTTGAAGTTTGAACTGCCTGCTTGTGAAATTATCCCCCAAGAATACACCGAGCAAGAAAAACACTAATATCAGTCTTACACAATCAACTCCTCCGCATCATCGCCGCCGCCGCCGCAACCCACCCTTGATGCCGCCACGAAAATTCGCTCCCTCTCCCGAAGCTAAACCCAGACCCACTTCAAAAAAGCCCATATTGCAGCATAACCTTGAGCTCTCCGTGAAGCTTCGTTTTGCTAGCTCCGGTGATTGATTCCAATCATTTGCATCTAATGCCCCGACGCCCAAAAAAAAAAAAAAAACCCCATAAAAAAGAAAGAATGATGACGTCACCGACGGCGACAAAAACGGAGCCATGAATTTTGCAATGTAGATAGAAAGCGATTAATCATGGGCAAGTTGATTGGATCCCCTATCATTGACATTTTCAGTAGATGGGGAAAAACCCATCAAGTCAAAAGAGCAGGTTGGTCCATTCCACGTCAATTTTGCTGACTTTGTTCTCCTCCCTTCCTTGGATTTTGAAATGGTTTCAGTCCCTCCATTCCATCACCCTAAGAATCGTATCCCTATGGTCATCGCCTGCCTTGAAATTCCGCAAATCAATACGTTGAATCGCCGAACCCCCTTTGTAAAGTTCGAATTAAAAATGTGATCTTTTTTTCAAATGCTTGAGTTTGTCTTTTATTTTTTTTTTTTTTACAGCAGTAGAGGAGGCCTCTCGAGCAACTTCCTCTCCGATTCATTGGAGTCTTCACTCTCCTTGGTGACCGCGCCGTCAGTTTCGGTTTCCCCGTCGCGAGAGGTGGTCAGCTTGTCGCTGCCCTGGATATCACGGTACCCCACGCGGCGGCTCTGCATAACTCCCATGGACCTCGACTTGCTCAGCCCCGCCATTACCGTCCGTTTCACCGCCACCCCATGATTGGAGAGCGGCGGCGGCTTTCTCCTTGCTGCCCAGATCTCGCTGTACGATCCAACCGACCTCGACCTCACCACCTGATCGGCCGCACCAACCGCCTCGGTTTTGTACTCGACGCTGGCAACACCAGATCCCTCCCTCCCGCGCTCCGCGCTCGGAACGCTGGATACCTTGCTCTTCTTCCTCCCGCTCCCGAGCCTCCTCATCGTCTTCGCCGTCTCATTGCCCGCCGCCGCGTCGACGCCCGCGCTTGCCCCTACCCGCCGCCGCCCCCAGTTCAAGTTCTTCCACGTGCGGGCCCTCCGGCTTGCCTCTCTCAGCCCCTCCACCACCTCGGCCATCTCCGGCCGTCTCCTCGCGCTCCCCTTGACGCACCTCGCTGCCAGCGTCGCCACGCTCCGCACCGCTGCTGGGTCCGCCGGCAGGTCGATCCTGTTGTCCCAGATCGCGTCGAACGCGCGCCGTCTGATCAAGGGCACCGCCCAGTCGACTATGGAAGCGGGGCTGAAGTTCACGTCGATTGCGTTCCTGCCGCTGACGATCTCGAGCAACAAAATGCCGAAGCTGAACACATCGCTCTTGGCGCTGACATCGGAAGGCTGGAGGTAGCCCGGGTCAAGGTAGCCTAACGTCCCCGCGGGGGGCGTGCACCTGGCCCGGACGTCCTCCACGTGTCCCCTCAGGGCGAGCCCGAAGTCGCCCAGCCTCGCGTTCGACCCCCGTCGATCAGCACGTTGGACGACTTGATGTCCCGGTGGATCACCGGCGGGTCGGCCGAGTGCAGGCACTGGACCGCCTTCGCCACCTGGAGCGCGAACCGGATCCGCCGGGTCCATCCGGGCGGTCTGGAGCTCCGGTGGAGAAGGTCGTACAGCGACCCGTTGGGCATGTACTCGACGACGAGATGGAGCCGGCCGTCCGACACGCCGTCGCAGAAGCCGATGAGGTTGACAAGCCTCGGGCTGTGAACCCGGGACAGGATCTCAATCTCGTTCTCTGCCGGGCTCGCGTTGTTGTTGTTCCCGTCGTTGAAGATGAGATTGAGATTGGTGTTGGCCATCGTCGTCGTCGATGGGTTGGAGGGTAACTTGGTTCTCTTGACGGCGGCGACGAGCTTGCCGTCGTCGAGGACGGCGCGATAGACGCTGCCGTGGCTGCCTCTCCCGAGGAAGGTCTGGGCGGAGAAGCCACCGGTGGCCTTCACGAGGTCGCAGTAGGAGAATTTGCGAATCTTCTTGGCGGGCTTGCTGGGCCCGTGTTTGACAGCGGTGGCGGTGGTGATTCTCTTGCAGTCCCAGTTGTAGGGATCGCAGGTGGATATGGCGGCCTCGCCATTGCAGGAGAGATAACCCATGACGGGATGACGACGGCGATGATCAGAGATTATGGGTTCGAGTGAGGAGACGGGGAGGAACGACGGAGATGGAGGTGATGGATGCGGCGGCGGTGGTGGTGAAGAAGTGGGAGGAGGAGAGTCCCCAAAGCCATGGACTTCAGAGAGAGAGATGGCCGTGCGTAAAGCTTGATACATTAGCTGTTTTTATTCATTTATTTATTTACTTTCTTTACAAAGTCGAGGAATTTTGAAAAAAAGTGGTGTGAAATGACAGCATTTAAAAGCTTGAAAATTCGAGTGCGGCTATTGATAGATTTTCAGTAATGGTGGCTACCGTATGGGTCCCATTTACGAGACGTTAGTTGCATTTGCACATAACGAGAGAGAAAATAATATATTGGGTATCGTAAATTTTTCTTTGCTAGATTATTGACAGATTTCCTAAAGTCCTCACAATATCGAGACATATAGAATATCATAAGGTGATAACTCAAAGAAAAAGTTAGGTAAGTTCAACAAATATGCCTACTTTATATTATTATTTTTTTTAGTATGACCAAGCTACGTTCGTTATTTTTTTTCAAATGTTGTTCAGACGAGAATTGGCATGCGGATTTCTTCGAGTTGGTCATAAAGAGGGACGGGGTGAGTGGGGTCGTGGGGTCCACGTCTGGGACGTGTCAATTTCCCCCACGCCTTTAGCTTTAGCTTTATCCTCTTTTTGTTTTTTTTTGGTCGGAATCTTTATCCAAATTCAAAATCCTAAAAGTCAATATTTCTCATTTAAACTAAACCGCACAATTTAAAAGAAAATCACGCGAAAACGGTTTGTTTTTGTAGCCATTGGTTTGAGGATTAATTAAACCACAGATGCATCCTCGGATCAAATTGTTCGTATGATGCGCGCAGATTCAAAATTCGCATGTAAAGTGAACGGCATATTCTTTTCAAGCTTTCTCGTGTTTTCATGGGTCGCTTGTATACCTTTTTTTTTCCCATTTTAGCTGTCTGTGGAAGGCAAGAATCGCATCGTGCTAGTGCGCAACAGTTGATCTAAAGCACAAAAGGGTACGATGCCAAATCACACACTAACTTTTGATTTATTCAATATAATTTCTAAATTTTTATTTAATATATAATATGATATTTGAATTTTTAAATTGTTCAATATAACTATAAAGATGTACGTATAAGTTATGTTCACATTGGAGAGTTGATGTGGTATTTTTTTTAAGTGATTCAAATACGCAATGTCGGCTCTAGAAAAGACCACACGGTGAACTTCCTTATGTAGATGACAATGTGCTCGGATTGCATCGGTGGTGTGGCCATTGAGTTGAGAATCGCCAAGACAAGGAACTTATGGATGAAATGTAAGGTCACATGTGATGGACATCTGTTTGACGCGACAAAACATGTTCTTTGAATTGACAAATCAGGCCAGGGTGAGAGATGATTGTCCGAAAATTCCTAAATTCATTTTACGGCTGTCATTTTAGCCTTAAATTTTTTAATTTCGTTAATTTAGTTTTAAACTTTTGACGATATGTCAATTTTGTCGAAATCGCTAACGTGGACGTCACCGTCTTCCGTGGCAAGATAGCCGACACTAATGTGGACTTTTTTTTCAATTTCTTTTCCATTTTTTTTCTCTTTTCCCCTTATTTCTTGGCGACCTCCGCAGGCCATTGCCGAGGCCTCAGTGACGGGAGAAGGGAAATAGGACAAAAAAGGAAAGAACTTCAAATTTGTTTTTATAAAAGAATTAAGCTTTTCAAAAATATAGCAAAAATGTTCACGTCAAACGGCCGGCGTTGATTGGACCGACACGTAAGCGGTTTCACGACTAAATTGACAAATCATCAAAAAGTTTATAACTAAATTGATCAAATTTAAAAATTTAGAACTAAATTGGACGCCACGTAATAAGTTTAGAATACTTTGGACAACTTTCCCCGTGAAGTATGCTAGGACTTTATGCTACAATTACGTTGTATTTGTCTAGCGAGGAAACTACGCGCAAGTTACACAATGTGACATTTCCTGTTATGATTCGATAGTCTAGATTAGTGTCCTTCCAATGTAGAACCGACGATCGGACGGTCATCGCAAATCATTGCGATTGCACGTGAGGCGGCACCACCAATCAAGCCGTACGGTGCAAAACATATTGGTCCAAAGCATTACCATGTTCCTGTTAGAAGACTCTTGCATCCACTCTTTGACAATGGGCACCCGAAGCTTGAAATTCCCTACAAGCACCGATTTGTTCGCTCAATTTTACGGAAATTTTGCCGCCTTTAGGGGTTGATTTCGAAACTTTCGGACCCCGCAGTCCGAGAAATAAAGCTCGGGCGAGCAGGAAGTAGTTACTAGCTAGCACCTTAATCGCAAAATATGGATGGTAAGCAAGATAAACGATAGCGGTAACTCGAAAGAAATTGATGAATTCTAGTAAGGACATAAATATCGTGTTAACAACTCAAGCGAGAGTTCATAATGCAAAATCAATTGGTAACTTGATCAGAGAAAAATCGATAAATCATACAAGAGTGTTGGTAATGTGCTAGTTTGGTAAATTTAAGAAGTTAGTAAAAATATAAAAATATCAAATAAAGGTTCTAAACATAAGAGAGAGTTTTCTTATTAGAGATAAGAGAGGTTGGTCAATTTTAAAACATATATGTTCCATTGTTTCCTGGGAATTTGATTTCCCCAATGAAGTTTCTTCAATTTTATTAGAGGGGACGAGTTCTACTGCGATTCCGGACATGAAATATCACACGTACACAAAGGAAACCAATAACTTTGCTTCGCACGGAAGATAAATTACACAAATTTTGCCGGGATTTAATCAACGACAAAGGCCGAGGAACATAAAGATGCAACACCGGAATTAAATCGATTTCGCGGATCTCGAAAGCTGCAGTTGAGAAAAATGATGCAATTCAATCGACGACGCGAGTGTAGAAAATGTAAATACAGTGCGGGAATTGAAAGACAATATGATTGTTTGTTTGTTTGTTTGTTTGGGCGGGAGGCTGATTAGTATTCCTACACTGGTATTTATGCTTCTAACATAACTGCGTACGAGCAGTTGTTCTGCAGCTTTGGCTTTGAAAACATAACTGAGTTTTGGTGCCTTCCAAATATCTACGCTTCACTAGGTGTCCCCATTGGTAATCTTTCGATCCCCTTGTTATCGGCATCCTTGTCGACCAACTCTACCATGATAATCATCAACCATGCGCTATCAGGTGTTGAATGCATAGTCCACGGTCATCGATGTAAATCACTATCGATAACAAATTCTAATAGTCGTCAACGACGACTCGTGTTTCTAGTATTGGTAACCTCTAATCTCGTGCTCACTCATGTCGACGACGCGGAGCTTAATCAAGACGATGAGCGGTCTGATAAATAAAGGGCGCATAAACACGAACAGCCATCCTTCCTCACGTGCCAAAACTTCATCGAGGCCACTTCAATCAGTGCCCGAGCAAACGAATCTACTGCAGCAACTGCTGATCAACTTGTGCTCCGAAGAACGATAGGACACAGAAAGAAAGACGGGTGAAGGGTCATTAAATCCCATCTCCAGTGAAATGGGGTGGATGGACCGTCCACTCAACATAACTGCGGATCAACCGTCAGCTCGGAGAAATTAATGCTGTCAGAGCCATCTATCCAGACCAACACCCGATCCAGGAAATGATTCAGAGCAACAAAGAGAAAGGAGAAAAAAAAGGGAAGAGTTCAGACCATCTGGTTCAGCTGTCCCCATTTATGAAACCCCATGTCTTGTTTCTTCAAGGACCGCTTTGGAAGATTCGAGTCCGAGATGTGCCGTGCGTGTTTACTGAATCGGAAGGACTGTACATACTCGAACGGCGGTGGTATAGAATTGTCACGGGAAAGTAACTTCAGGGTTGATTGATAGCCTCTTTCATGTTCTTTGTCCATGTCAACAAAAAAGAAGAGAGAACCAATTGGAAGGTCTGGACGGGACAAACTCGATTTTCCGGCCGGTGACTTGCCCGGCCTCGGACGATGTTTTCTGGATCGGTCGGGCCAAATCGAGCCCGCCTGACGTTTCCCCAGCATGGCCCGTTTGAGCCCGTCGCTTCCGTCGAGAGATATTTAGGTGTCCTAGCAGTGGAAAGTTCCGAGATCTGAGTCTGTAGAATCTGGCTAGAGCATTACTCCATCAATGATGCTGAGTTGCTTGTATAAATATGCCAGGTTTTACAGAATGTGAGGCGTTCTAGCTAGACCTCTCCCTTTTGATGTGTCTAGGCCTCAATATGAACGTAGCAAAAACATAGTAAAACAGATGTACTTGGGCTTTATGCCTGAAAGTTCATCTGTAACGATAAAGAAAGAACACTAATGATGCCCTAATGCTAGAATTCTAATCTTTCTTTCACATGTTGAGATCGATGTAACGTGGGCCAAGTTCCAGCAAAAAGAAGCATCTTATTCAAATTCGTGCCTTCTTTTGTAGGAAGCCTTCATCACTGTATCCTCTCAAAATACAAGGCTAAGGCCCATCAAGTCCTCCCTTTCACAGCAACAGCAAAAAGGCCAAAAAAAAAGTCTTTGTCCCCCATTAAATGATGGCGTCTTTCGATCTGCCCTACTTTGATTTAGAGAGAACTCCTTTAACAAATTGAACAAGAAGTTAGCCAAATTCAGAACGTAAAGCGATTACTTTGTGCCTCCAGAAGTCTTTGTTCGCGAGAGAGGGGGAGAGGAGCCCTAACGTATGCATAGGGGCTTCACGTCCTGTCGCGGGATGCTCGGGTAGTGGGTTCGCCGAGTCCCAACGTTGTCTCGTCCGAACATTGGATCGCCTCGGTCGGACCCCCGAGCATTAGAGCTCTCGCCTGAGCTTAGGAGAGGTATACCTGAGATGGTTTTGGTCGCCCGTCGACATGATCCCCTGAGCCTTCTATTAACTTGGGTTGACTTAGGGTTAAATTCCAGGGCTCCTAGGATTCGACCCTCTCTGACCCAGCAGAAGTGAAATTTAGAGATGCCATCTGGATGAAATTGGGCTGGGGATCTCTAAAGTCTTAAACCATAACTCAGTTACTATAATTTCATTTGATGTCGTGCAAACAAAAAAATGACCAGGGGATCTGACTCAAGAAGAAATCGAAATATCCTTCACAGTTCGAATAACGATTCAAACATTAATTTGTAAAAATTAATTGCTAAGGTGTCTAAGAATTAAAACTGAAATGACTAAACATAGAAAACAAAAATCAGACACAAAAAATGCCGAAGCAGACGGACACGTAACGCTCCAAAAATGCCATATTAAAATTCAAATGACTAACGCATGAAATAAATAAATAATGCTTTGTTTGTTTCACGAAAAATACTTTTCTCATTAACCGGCATTTGGATCGCTTAGGAAAATGAGTCAACTTTAAATGTTTTCCTAACAGAAAAGGTTGTCCTGAAAAAATTTCAATTCAGTAAAATGATTTCGTTTTTAAAAAATCAAAAATTTATTTTTTAAAATATGACTAGCTATCGGCACTTGGACCAGAAACCCCGCGCTTGGATATGGGAACCCCAACACTCGTTCTCTAGCCCTTGGAAGGGGAGCCAAGTCCTCGGCACGTGGGCTCGGGTCCATCGGGGCTAGGCCCTGGACTTGAATGCCGGGCCCGAGTCCATCTAGGCATCGCTCGAGACCCTAGCCGCCGCGCCCGAGCCCATCAACCCATACACCGGTGTATGTACCTAAGATGCTAGGCTCGATAATATTGAGGCCGAGCCCGAGTCGTTCAAGGTCAATTATTTTAATCTATTTTTTCTTCTCTTTTCTTTCTTTTTCTTTTTTTCTTTTAATTTTCCTTCTTCTTTCGCTGTAGTGGGGCTTCGGTAATGGCCAACGGCCGACCATAGGCACAGGTCACCAAGGGGCGACCTTAGGCAAGGCTCAAGCTTGCCGGATCCCCGGATGCTCACCCTCGCTCGAGAGGTGTTGCCAACCCTCGCTCGAGAGGGTTGGCCCTTGCCAACCCTCGCTTGTGGCCTACTCCCTTGTTGTTGAGGCTCGGCAACCGGCGAAGGAAGAAAGAAAAAAGTAAAGGAAAGAAAAAAATATATATAAAAAAATTGAAATTCTTTTTAAAAAAATTGCAAAAAATTGTCCACGTCGAGTGGCCGTGCCATCAATTTCCGACCAAATGAGATTTTCCTTATCAAATAATGGAAAATATATTTTTGATTCATTTTCAAGTCACGGCCAAACACCGAAAAGTATTGTCATTTTTATAAAAAAAAAATAACTTCATGTAAAATATTTTTCAGGAATGTCACATTTTTCGCGAACTAAATAAGGTGTAAAATCAGCTTCTTCTTTTTTTTTTTTTTTTTGGGCGCTTAGGCAGAATTCTATGGGAATCTCCACGACTTTCGCGACTTGGAGTGTTCCTAATGTTAAAGCTTGTCGTGCCTTGCGGGATTAGAAAGAGTACTCCGCGAGATCAATTGATCCTTCACGCCTATCAAATCCTAGTTTTCTTATCATATACTCCACATCGATTATGATAACAAGTCTTCTCTCAATTCCTTTATTTTTCCATCATGCATCTAAAAATTACTTCATTTGATTTCTATATCTCTGTAGGTCAAGTTAGACTTGATTTGTGTCGATTTCGTTCTTTTTTGTGAAGTAAAAAAAAACGAAAAAACGAAGATTCTCTCGCGATTATTCCCCGGGGAAAGAAAAAAGGGTTTACACGTTAATCCTCAAATTTAATGAGGAGGATGACATCAGAGTTGAGGGCGGTCGTGATAAGACCACATCATCAACAGCTAATCGAGCTTATCAATTAGTTTGTTTGTGTACAAATCCCCACCTGCCCAAATACCAACTCAAATAAGGCAGGCTGATCATCTAGAACGTGCTGATCCATCAATTTGTCCCACCGGTGTACCTAAAGGGGCCATTAATTTCTCATTAGCATATGAAGTAAAATTAGTGGGTTCCGTTGAACTTGCGTTTTTAACTTCTATCGTGGTAAGCAAAGCATGATACACGAAGTTATAAGGAGGATGGACCTTTGCCTTTGATAAGTGCACAATGCATCAAGAGTCCTAAAACTCGGTGCACGGAATAAAGAGAGTCTGTCTGATTTTCAACCGATAATTTAATTGAGAGGACTTTTAAAATATTTTCAATCACAATCTCATGTTGCATTTGACAGGAATTATACACATTAGAATGTGGCATGATGATGCGTAATTACACAATAGGAGATTTTCGGCGGATTTAAACATTCAAAACATATTAATGATTGTATTAATTGCCCTTTGAAATGTTTTAAGCCTGAATTACACTACCTAAATATTTTTTTTAATTTTTTTATTTTAGTGCTATTATTTCGTTTTTTTTTAAGTAAGATGGATTTTCTTGTCAATTTGGACTAAAAAAAAGTGTTCCTAGCTTGTAGGTGCATCGAAAGTCGCAATTGACTTTGACCTACATTTTTTCTTATTGAAAAAAATTCCTTTTTGATAAAAGAAAAAGCAAAAGCGATTCTCGACATGACATATTTGCACGAACAATCAATTAAACAGGTTAGAATTTGACAAAAATGAATTTGTGCCTTGAACAGATGATTCCATGAAAAAATTTGTCTTACGCAAGTTGATCTGCTTAACCCGTTTAAACACAAATAGACACGTTTAAACGAATACGCTAACTTGTCATTTGTTTTAACACGACATAATTAGACACATTAACGCATTTATTGTTAGGAGTTTATAGAAATAACATTCATCTTAAAAAGAATATGATTAATATTTAAAAAAAAATATGTAGGGGCACAAAAGTAGTAGAATATGGTACAAAAAAAACAACTTGATAATACAATTTAAAAGTAATATGAAGTGACATCTACTCATATTGTCTAGAAATGTCACGGTACATGCTTTTTTGTTTAAAACTTCTATTTTTAAACAAGATGGGGTGTCAATACCTAACATGTCGACATCTTTGATACTCTTTTTAGTCATGTTGTTTGTGTCGAGATTGATAATCATATTAATCGTGTCGTGTTTGTGTTGAGGCAATTTGACGCGTTTATTAAAAGTGTCGGTGTTTGGATTAGCCATATTCGTGCTAAACTCATTTTTCAACACGATACAATATAAATAACATGACACAACATTTTTCACTAAAAGATCGTTCAATTGTCAAATAATTAGCTGTCCATGTCACGAGGACAATGCATACAATGAGACTTGAAGTATTTCCTCATTTTATTCTTCGACAAGTTTATGAAACGGGAGACATCAAAACAGGACACAGACGCCCAATGATTTTTCTCTTAAACCGGATGAAAATTTCTTCACTGTAAAGAAACACTCATCTACTAAACTTTTTTGGAATAATTCATCAATCTACGCGATTGGTGGTTTTAAAAAAACAAATCAAGTGTGGTTTCGTCATGATGATGAAAATGACGGTGATGATAGGCTGGACTGATGCATCTAATGGCGGGACCCACCTTCATCAACAACCACCAAAAACAAAAACAAAAAGGAAAAATTCCTCCTCCCCACCATTGAAATTACAGGCGAGGCATCTCCATCTTCTTCCACACTAAAACACGGTGACATCGAATTTCTCTTAGGCATTTACGGGAAAGCTGTCGGTGAAAAAACAGGAAATTAGTCAACACCCATCACCATAATCTAATCAATTAACCTTAATTATGTCTCGTCTCTCTCATTCACCAACTGGGTTCCTCTGTACACCGAAACTTGCAGACAATCCTGCAGTCTCTCCGTCGTCAGATCAAAACCGGCATCCAGAAAAGCAAAGAGAAAAGGCGAAAAAAGAAACGATTTTTACCATACCCATTTACAAGTAAATTCTCAATAAGTGATTTTTCTCTTCAATCTTAAGTTTGTTTGATTTGTCACCACCATCAGCTCGAGACCTCGTCCAGAAGCTTGTACCGTCTCACCTTGTTCCTGAACCCCTGTTTCGGGACCACGTGCGAAATCTCCTCCGATCTCGTCCTCCTCAGCTTCTCCTCGAGCTCTCCCTTCGTGATGATCCTCCTCCTGATCGGCGTCGTCGGGGACGAGATTCTCCCCGGGGATTTCTCCTTCTTGATCCTGCCGCTGCCCAAGACTTGCAGATGCAGAGGAGGGGGTTTCTGCTGGCGGTCGTCGTCGATCCTGCCTCGCCTCAGCCTCTTGTTGCTCTTGACGTCGCTGCTCTCCAATTCAGCCCCGCTCTTGCGCGGCGAACTGGAATCCGAAGAGTTCTGCTGCTGGGTCTTGACGACCGGGGTGCCGTCGTCTCGGTTGTCCTGGCTCAGGCACCAATTGCACGCTCGGTAGGACTCGGCCTTTGGGTAGAGATTGCTACAGTACCTGTGCCGATTTCAGTCATTAAAAGGAAGACATTGCGAGGGTAATGCGATGAATGGCGGATTCCGAGCTCTAATTGATCAGACGCGAAGCAGAGAGGGTTTATTGCCGGGGGGCGCGAGCGTGTTACCTGTGTTGAGATCTGAACTGGCAAATCCTGCACTGGAAGAGCTCATCGGTCAAGCCACAATCGCCGCACATGCAACACTCGACGCTTAATTGGGAGGACGGCGGAACGATCGCCGCTTTGCCTGTCGGAGTCATCATTTCGGTTTCATGAGGAGAGAGAGAGAGAGAGGGATGAGTTTCTGGGGAAGGCAGAGTCGGCCACCACCACGGCATCGAAAGAGTAAAACCGAAAGGCAGAGAATTTATATTCTTTGGAGGATCGTATGATGTTTCCTTCTTTTATTTTCATTTTTTATGTTTTTCTGCAACATTTGTGTCGCTGTCCCCGCGTGCTCGGAAGGTAATTTAGTAATTTTCTATTGATGCCGGAAGAAGATTGTCATGATGGAGGTGGGGATGCCGATTGCTGATAAGAAGGTTCTGGCTTTCTGGGGAAGCTCGTAATTATATTTTGTTGAATTAATTGCAAGAAAAAGAAATAAAACAAGTAATTAAGGTGTAAGTTGAATTTTGTTCGTTCCATTTTCTTTTATGACGCGACCACAACTTAGGTATGGGTCGGCAAAAAATCTGAACGATCGCATGAATTTGACATCAATCGTATCAACTGTACTTGCACGAGCACAAACGAGTGATGCAATGCAAACTGCAGATTCGGGACGACCCTTACTGGCTCGTACGATCACACAAATGTAGATTGAACTTTCGCGCACAAGTATTGGACCGACAAATAAATGTGGGTTTTGAGAAATGAAAGGGGGCCATTAGTTGGGATGGGGGGGATGGAATCGAACATTAGAGCAAAAGATTGCTGGTAATCTGTTCGCCACAATACGGCAAAGAATCTTTTTAGTAGGGTATATGATTAAACCAACGCAGACAGCAAGCACTAAACTAAACATGATACCTCCATTATTGGAAAAGCTGTGTACTTAGCTAACTTTTATTCCTAAGATGATGTGGAATGGGTAGGGACTAGACCCCCCCTGATTCTGTGATTCTGTTTGATTGCAGCGCAGTTGATTTGTCGGTATAAAACTGATTGGGATTTGTTCTAATCACCGTACCAAACTTGTCTCCAATTGGCTCCTCTCCTCTCACCGGTCAAGGTGGGTGGAGCAATTCAAGGCTGTCATTTACTCTCACTTTTTTTTTTTTTTTAAGGAGCCTTCCTCTTGTCGGCGAGTTTAAAGGTGGAGAAAATTGTTCAAAAAATCTTATACCTATAATATTTTTGTCAATTCGATCTTAAATCTTTTAATTTTCTTAATTGAATCATAAACGTTTTCACGTTACGTCGATTGAGTCCATCAGGCCCAGGTTTGGCGGAAATCGGCGACGTGAATACCGACCGTTTTACGTGGCACGACCGACTCTAACGTCAAAGATTCTAAATAATATTTTAGTAAAATTGTATTCATTCATTTACTTTTTCTTTTTCTTTTGTTGTCCTTTTTAATTTTTTTTTTTTCCTCCGCTGGCCTCTAGAGAGGATCACCCTCGCTGGCGCGGCCACCCTCACTAATCTAGGCCCTGAGCGTCCCTCGCCCAAGGTCGGCAGAGTGCGGCTTGAGGCCGGTAAGGGTAGCTCTTGCCCGATGCAAACAGAGGGAAAAGGGAATAAAGAACAAAGAAAAAAGAAAAAAGTAAAGAAGGAAAACATAAGAAAAAAAAAAAATATTAAAATCCTATTATTTTTTTGTCTATATTAACGTGCCTTTAGCCGACGATTTCCGATCAAAATTTGATCGGATGAACTTAATTAGCAAATCTTGATAAAGGTTCATAACTTAATTGATAAAATTAAAAGGTTTACGATCGAATCAATAAAAATATAATATATTTAAGACTTTTTAGACAATTTTTCCCGTTTGTAACTTTGTCGATTCAAGTTGCAAGATTTTTTAGGAGCCAATATCAATTTACGCCTAGTTGCGCCGTATATCTTTTTCTGCGCAGTTGTCTTCAGAATCCATGGTGAATTTCGATGATGATACTACTTTAGCTTTGTATTTTGCATCTTCCATGAAATTAACTTCAATTAGAGAAAGATCTCCACGGACAATAATAGGATTCGAAGTGAATCGCAATCGGACGTCACACGAGGAGGGTTTGACTCTAGGATTGGACAGACATTGGAGCGTGTAGAATGCACCGTCTACTGGAGCCACAAGTTTGAGACTCTTGGTTGCGTATCGCGGCTATCGCCCCAACGGAAGAATCCGGAACCCCCAAAAATATTCTTCTGATGGTGTATACTTGCTGTTAATCTGCTAAACCAAAGTCAAATCGCAATCACAGGAACACGGGAGGGATCTCAAATGAAACCCCCCACGGACCGAAGCACGAATCGAACGATCTACTTGCCTATTTCCCTAACCCACAACTTAGATCCAACACATGAAACTTCCCCATCATAAATCCATAGTCATGGAACCCGAGGAATCGTCGTATATATCGGGGCTCGAGCGCATGTACATGATGTTGCATGAATACCAACCAACCCAAGCGCACTGCGGACGCTTAAATCTGACATTCAACTTCACTAGTTACTACTCTAATATCTACCGACATATCGCCATGTATAGCCAATGAAAACCCCAAATGCTAATAAGCAGCACACTTAAAACCCAGATGCAGCAAAAACACTTACAACTTTCGAGCAGCGGCCACTGTTCCCCAAAAACATTTGGCTAAACTGATAGTGCCAGATGATCAAACCATCCGGCATCCTTCATGGATAGAGATCAAACAGGGTGTGGTGGACGATAGTTGACCGAACATTTGACTTGGGAGCGCAATAAAGATAACACGGTTCAGGCGGACATTGCCTGTGTCTGTGATCCTAAACAAAGTATTGAGTGGCGACACTGAAAAGACTGGGGAGAGGGGCAAAGCATGAGTCAGGCTCCCCCATCGGTAATGGCAATGTATCAAGACTCTGTACACGGTCCATCAGCACGATGGGTAGGGCAATATGTTTTTGCCAAAGTCCCAAGACTATAGAAGAGGAAGACCCCAAGCCAAATCTCGTTCCCACTAATTACACCAACCATTATCAAAGGAAGACGGAACCAAGAATTTGTTTATGCAGGCTGTCCAACTTCGCTACCGCTTCCGAATGCAAATGCTTGGACTGTTGAAACAGAGAAATTCAACAGCCACGTACTCGACTTACTCCTTGTCCTTCCTCGCCAAAGTAACGTATCACGGAGTAATTGTGAAAAGGGCAAACCGCAAATTTAACCTCCAAGTCACATAGTAGAAAATCCCAAAGCTGTGGCTTCGTCCTTCAAAGAATTCAGGTAACGGATAGCTTCATCGAGTACAACAGTCGCATCCTTCCCTTTTGTGCCAGGAAGTACTTTCTCCAAAAGGCTTACGGTCTCACAAATTCTCTCCTTGCACAACCTTTTGTTGCGGCATGTGGAATTGACTTCACCTGAAAAACTGCTCCCATCACTGGCATTAGAATCTACCTCAGTCTCATTCTCGATGTATCGGTATTGAGTGGAAGAGCTCGGGTTGTCCACAAGCCTTCGCTTCTTCATTGGCCATGCAGAGCTCGCAACAACCTCTGTGCTTTCTCCAAAATATTCTTCCCTCTCCTGAGCCGTCATCATGCTAGGAGAACGACCAGTGCTATCAACTTCATCCTCTTCAGAATCATCGGAATCGTCATCGGAGGAAAGTAACGCATTCAATTCTTCCGTGTCTTCATGCATCTCGCTTTGCACATCATCCCCATGATCATCCTTAAAGTTGGCGATGGTCGGTCCAGACAGAAAATTTACATCACTTTTCCTTCTTTCAACTTCGTCATCGATGTGATGAGGGACACACAAGGAATTTGGGCAATGGTTGGGACTTTTTATCCCTGAGCTATAAAATATCCTAGTGTGGCCCATCGATTGATCGAAAACAACAAATTTCTTCTCAACACATCCAGAACTCTTCCAGGGTCCACTGTCGACATCGAAATCTACTGAAGGACCAACAAGGGATCCGTTTTTTAGAACAGAACTGTTAAGTTCTGGTATAAAGGCCTGCCTAAAGCGTGGCAGACAATAAAACCAACCATGAGCTTCATCAGGTTGGCCAATGCGCGTAGTAGGCAGTTCTTTATGTGCATGTAGTGGACACCCAGCATCATTAGAGACCATTTTCGCACCTGTGACTGCACCAGTTGAAAGGACATACTCATGCCCCAGAGCATATGGAGCAGATAATGGATCGAAAGTAGGCAATCGCATATTCAAATGGTGCCGTGAAAACCAGGCCCCACAATCTTCTCCCATCCAAAGATTGAGTTGGACAAGTCACCTAAGGATGAATTCACATTTAGAAAACCCATGCTGAGGGGAGCAAAAAAAAACGCGAAATGTTCAAGAAAACAAACAGCATACCCAAGGAAGGATTTCTATCGATTGAAGCTGTTGCTCTCACTTGCTCTCTTCTCCAAAAACAAAGGGGAAAGAACCTAAAAACTCCAGCTAAACTTGAAAAGTATAGAACTAGGTCAATCTACGTGACAGGCTTTAGCAAATGGCGGAAATATTCGGCCTGCAAATATACAAGAAAGCAACCAAATCAGTATCTAATCACAGTGCTGTCATTACCTTATTCAACTGTATGGCAAAATAACATCAGGATCAATTTTTTTATTTTTGGTCGGGGACAGGATCATATTCAAACGTCTAGTAAAATATGACAGAGAGGGCTAGAGAAACTCCAAGCACACAGACATCTAACGCAGCAAGAAGGACTCTCTCACCAACCTGGCAATCATGAAGAGGTTGAAAGCATGCTATGATTCTAACAACTACTGTTGAGCTCCCAGCAGTCCCATTTTCGTGTTTCATTGCCCGAAATCTTGTCTGGCTTGCTGCTTGGCACACCATAACTACACTTCCCCACCCCTCAGATCTCAGGAATATGAAGGCAGTAAGTCTACCAGCACGGATCAATCAACAACTTGAATGAATGAGCAGCTACAGACCCGGAAACTGAAGCAGAAAATAACAGACTGTGATCCCAAGAGACAAATTCCCAAACTCAAATGACCAAAAGAGACGAAAGTTTATGACCAACTTCTCTGGCGAAATCTGAATCGGAACAAGTGGACGGCCTGACATTCAGCTAATTTGGCGGACGTAGCAGGGAACGACAACAAAGAAACTGGAGCCCATTATGAATTAAAGGTTCGAGTGAAACGGAGCGTGAAAGGAAGCTCAAAGTCGGTAATCCAAATTACAGAATAACTCTGCAATATAGGTTCAAAGAGATGACTTCGCGGAAGACATCAACAGAAAGACTCAACCAACAACGCATGCTGTTCTCTCCTTTCTGCTTAAATCACCACAACCGGTCCTTGCCAAGAACTGATTCAAAGACCCTGTAAAGTCATTCGATGAATTGTTAGCGAAGCTTATTAACTGCACAAGCAAATCTAGCCGCTGCCGAAACAAAAAGTAAACAAGAAAAAAATAATACTAGGCCACATTCCACACAGCTTTGTAAAACGTTGAAGCCAATAAAGATTTGGACTCGGTTGTCAACAACTTCATAGTTTTTCCCTAGGTGGTTTAAAATCTTTCACCGACCGAACACAAAAAATGAGAGATTCAGAACATTCAGGAAGCAAAAAGGAAGAAAAAACAGTGGGAAAAACAGATACCCTGTGAAATAATTTACCTTGAGAATAATAAGTCAAGAGAGATCTCGGTTTCAGCCTTGGATAAAGAACGGCAAAAACACTTAAAGAGAGTTTCACGGAGCATCAGCTTATGCAGAACAACAAAGAACAGGACACCACCAATTCACTAAACAAGTAAGAACCCATCTTCCGCTGTCAGGATCGTATCGAAAAATGATGAAACAGAAAACCCCGTGACCCAAAAAACAAACAAAAAAAAACCCAAATTTAAAGGGATTGCGAGTGCCAACATAAAAGCAAATGCAGGAGAGAGCCCTCGGCAGTACAGACTACAGAGCAATAGCATGCTTAAGACTTACAGATGATGTCGACGAAAGAAGGATGAATCTCTGCAGAAGAAACGGCCAAAGATCACTTCAGCTCGCACCACGCTCGCAGAAAAAGCGATCTCAGAGAGAGAGAGAGAGAGAGAGAGAGACGGAGAGAAGGAAGGAGATAGTACAATCAAAATCGAAACTCGATGAGCACGAGGAGGCAGAGATTTTATAGAGAAGCGAATTGACAGTGATGCCCCCGGTGGCCCGGGTTTGGGATCGGGCCGTGATGATCCAACGCGTTTGGTTCGGCTTGGAGACAAAGCTTGGCCAAATCTGAAATCTTTTTTGTTTTTTTGGTTCATTTGCGAGATGCGCTTCTCCATATTTTGCCAATCGTTTGGGATCGGGCCGTGCGCGCCTTTTTTCAAAAAAGAATTTTTTAGGTTATTTTCCAAAAACATTTCAAGTTACTTTTAAATGTGTTTTTAAAATACACTTTCAAACATCTTGCATTTTGAAAAGGCGCTTTAAGGTATTTTTTTTAGCAAAAGGCGTAGTCCGGCTGATGCACGAACAACGAAATTTCCCGGATAATGTTTAAGCTTTTGTCCTGTTTTTGGAATTATGTTTAAGCGCGTGAAGAGTGTAAATGAAGTGCAGAAACATGGGGTCAAAGTCAAAAGTTTAATGAGGGAAATACAGTGAAATTTCCCTATGAAACGGTACCGCATTTATTAAGATATGACCAATTACAAAATAAATCGTAACTTGTTCCGTAACACTAGTTATTGATTGGGGCTGGTTTGAGTAAACTTCCGAAAAAGTATAATGCGAAAAAAAAATGCAGACTCATTAATTTAGCGATCAAAAGACAAGATCGATCGTTGAAATACTTGGCCGATAATCAAGTATCAACCCAATTAATCTCGACATAGAGAGACCGACGTGGAGAGAGATTCTTGATCTCGAGCTAGAACAAGGCATCCTCGATTGCCAAGCTCTATTAGGTCAAAATGAAGCACATTACCTCAATGGGTCTCAATAACTTGGCCCTATAAATCACTCTTGACCAAATTAGTACAAGCCACTAGCCACAATAAATCTTGACTAGCTATATTGTAACTATGCATAAAAAGGCAAAGAAGAAAGAAAAAAAATGATTTTAGACCATCCTTAAAGTTGATTTTAAATAAATTCATTCATTCATGAACTCGTAATTGGCCCTAGCATTTCCCTCATGCAAACTCAGGATTTTTCGCCCGACAACTCAACATATAGGTACCATACAGTGAGAGTCACCTCTTTATCAATACATGGCGCCGCTACACAAGATCGTCCGTGACAATACGCTCAAGCATACGATTACGCGGTGTACGCATCATGATTACGTCACAGCGCGACGCCTCACGATCAAACGTTCATCATCTCGAGTCCACGGGGTTAGGTTGTCTATCGCATCAAACCAATTTGCTAAAGGGGGAGGCGATAAAAGAAATGGAACCGCAACCACCGCGACCATGTATCGAAAGCAACTAGGGGAAAGAAAATGAGAAAACAAAAGTTAGAAGAGTATTGATGAGGGTTCGGGGAGGGGATCGAAAGGGACGGCATCCTATGTTAAATACACGAAGACCAATTATTTGGTACTTGACCGTTCAAACCACGAACGAGAAAAAGATCACGGGAGGAGAACCCGTGAAGTGATGATGGCTTCGTTCCATTTCCTCTTTTACACATGCGCTCGGGCCAATGATTCCCACCTCTCCTCGTTTCGCGCGGACTGTGGCACGATGGGATAATGTCCGCAAAGGATGTTTTGGTTCGTGTGTTGGCGGTTGGACGTTTGACTCCGTCGTTCATTGCGTGCCCTGGATAAACTTTTACCTTTTCTTACACTTTCCGTTTGATTTTTACGTTGTAGCGGATGCATTTTTTACCTCTTTTTTAACTCGTAATACCGGAGACTTTTTTGAAATTTGGATTGTGTTTTAAATTTTCGCGGAAAAGCAAAAGTATGCTTTGTTTTTTTTTTTTTTGAATAACAACAGACGTGCTATAAATTTCGTCTTGCGAACAAGTACTTTCGAAGCAACTGTTAGGTACATTGAATAATGAAATCAATTTTTTAAGGTATCATTGCATATAAAATGGGATCAATCGATACAGTGAAAGCTGCCTAATCATTTTAATAGTCACTTAATGAGTTTTTGAGACACTCACTAGTAGGGTTAATATCACTGAAAATCATAAATCAGATATACTCGTGCCATATTTATCTCGCATTAATTTTCGTGTCACGAGAACTTTCAAATCGGTACGTGACACATTTATCTATAAATTGATACACTTGTGTCACATTTACCCCGGATTACAATTGATTTAGAATTTTTTTGGTGTAAATGCCGCACGTGTGTACTAGTCCATGAATTTTTGTGACATAAAAAAAAATTCATGGTAGATGTGGTGCGAATTTACCGGTTCGGAAGTTTTGTGACAAGAAAATTAGTTTGGATTAAATGTGGTACGGGTATACCAGTTTTAATTTTTTTACGATATTAATTCATTGTTAATAGAACCCAACAACACTTGTTTTGATAATGTCATAGATGAAAAGGTAATTAAATTTTTTTTGTGGGGGTGGGGGGCATAAAACAAGAAGCTAAGGTTAACTTTACGAGCTAATGGTACTGGATAAGACCGCTTTCTCCATAAAAAAATTTTTAAAAAAAGGTACAAAAGTTGTACTGCATAAAGAAGCCTCGTCGTGACAAAAGTTTAGCCCCAAAGCATGGAAAACAAAAAACAAAAAACAGAACAGTTCAGCCTAAATAAAATGATTATTGACAGAAGAGGCCATGATTTTAACACCCGCAAGAAATCTTCTCCACAGGTGGGAAGATCCATGGTCCCTCAATTGTATATTTTGTTCTCCTGCATATAATATAAGGATTGGTGTGGTACAGTGATGGATTTATCCTATGTTGCCTCCTGTTTGGAGTGGAGGGAACAATGAAATCCCTAAGGCGATCGCTTTTTGCACTCCCTCCGCCTTGTTAATCCAAATGGGTCCTCTCTTTTTGTGGCAATACAACCCATGGTGTATGGATTTATGTCAAGATGGGGTGAGATGTAAAGTGAAGGATTCCTCTCTCCAGTGCTTAGCTTTAATCATCACATACATCGCGACGACAATGTATCAAAGGAAATCCGTTGTATATGCATTGATTAATGTCGTGAGAATAGCGTTTGTAGATTGATTTTGTTAAGAAGTGATTAGCTTTAATCATCACATACACCGAGAAGACGATGTATCAAAGGAAATCCGCTGTACATGCATTGATTAATGTCGTGAGAACAGCGTTTGTAGATTGATTTTGTTAAGAAGTGCCGTCGGAGCTTTGTTTGGCCCCTCCTCCCACGGCCCGCCTCCTCTCCCTCTCTCCTAGGCGGCTGAGCAACGTGGGTGAATGGCGGGTGTCGGTGAGGGCCAATGGCCGTCTCGGGAGCGGGCGACGGTGATCCATAGAAGGCGGTAGTGAGCTAGTAGGGAGAGAGGAAGAGGGAGAAAATGGAATCAGGGTTTTGGTTGGTGTAGGGGCATTTTTTGTGAAATGGGATAACTTGAGCCATTGATTTAATTGCTTATCTGTCGATCAATAAAGAATTAAATATGTACCCATTTTAAATTTTTTTTTAAATTGAAGAATCTTAATCCTTCATACTCATATAGCCAGTGAATCCTCATATGAATATTTGTAGAAAGGGTGGTCATGTAACAAATGACTTAAAGCATAGAGATACTCACGGCATATTATCTTTTCTGTAAGAACATCGTCAATTTCTATTTCTTCTAAGGGTAGTTTCAACTTTTTGCATCTTGATTTGGCAAAATTTCAAAAGGGCTTGCAATGCCATCATTTTTTCAAATAAGATCATAAAAAGGATACCCATATTCAAAGTAAGAACCTAAAGTGGTTATGACATTTCCAAAAAAAAGTATGAAGTGGCCATTGCTATTTTAAATAAGGTCCCAACCTTGCCAAAGACATCAATGGCATTTTCATCCAAAGACAATTTTGACATTTTTAAATTAGATTGAAAATTAAAAAACCTAAAAGACTTTTAATAATGAAAAGAAATACAAGCGATGGCCTCCCACTTGTAGTGGCTGCCCCTCGCCGGTGGGGGGGTCGGTTGATGGCAAAAGGTAGGCCAGTAGGCCCTTGTTGAGACACTGGCCATCGTAGTGCCCTGGTGGCAATGTGGTGACGTCCATAGGCGGAGGGCTTGCTGTTTTTTTTTTTAAGTTTTAGCCTTTTTTCGTTTTTGAGTTTGTCTTTTTCATGGATTTTTTTTTTGGATTTTTTAAACTTAATTTAATTATGATTTTGTCTAAAAATTAGGATTCGGATCAAAACGACATCGTTTTGATTCTTTGGTTAACCTTAAAGTCACATAGGACACCACGTTGGAGAGAAAAAAATATTAAAAAATCCGTCAACGTTTTATGTAAATCAAATTGAAATTTAGCGAGTTAGCGGAAGAATTCGATTTTTATGCAAAATCGAGTCCCGGGCGAGGGCTTGCAAGACCTCGCTGGCCGCCGGGGAGGGTCACCTCACCCAACTCCTCGCTAGCGCGGCGCGAGCAAGGTAACCCTCGCCCTAATCTAGGCGAGGGTCGACCGTGCTTGTGGCCCGGGAGGGTCACTCGGGCGTGGTGAGGCTAGCCCTCGCATGGCCCTCTCTAAGCATTGCCGATGGCTGGCCATCGCCTAAGATCGGCCACTACGAAAGGGGAAGGAAAAAAATAGAAAAACGGAAAAAAGAAAGAACAAAAAGTTGACAAAAATGTCATTGACCGGTCGGTGAGGTCGACATTTTTTTAGAGTGATATAAGCCACTTCAAACCGTTATTTGGAATAAGGCCCATTTCATAACTTTATTTAAGAAAATGAGGGCATTTGAGCTCTTATTTCGGGTTTTGGCCTTTTTTATGAGAGATGGGCAATTGACATGGGACTTCTAACTATCCCCAATTGCCACACACAAAATATATATATACACACATACACATGCATACATATTGCTGCAAGGGCGATAAAAAGTTCCCAGCAAAAGTACGAAAATGCCAAAAGTACTTTGCCTCGTTTGGCGCCAAGACAAGGAGCCATTCGGCAACTTCAGAAGATACAAAAGGAAAAGGCAACACCACCATGCCTTTGGCCACCACACACACGAACCTGGTTTTCTGCCACCAAAACACTTTCTTTAGAACAAAAGAAACCGGAAAAGAGAAAAGCTTTATGATCAAGGGAACGGGAAAAGGAACCTCCTTTTTCTTTGCTTACGCTAGGGTTTGGTGTGGGGGGCTAAGCCCTTTAATAAACAAGGGAAGAAAGAGTTTGGTGGAGGAGCCAATTTGGTTGTGGATTCTCCAACAAATGCAAACCACGCTTGGAAAGCGAAAGAATACCTTCTCCACTCAAAGCACCCAACACGTGCACACCCCCCCAAACGAGAACCAAAGACCATGGAATCCAATCCATGCCTCGCCATGCTTTTCACTATTCTAATGAACATCCATCGCCACCCCCACTTCCTTTTAGACTTTGATGCCACCCTTGCTTACCCTTCCTAATTTTTTCTAAAGGGTGCGGAGGGGCCGCCGGACTTAATACGACATCGGTACCTCGAGAGAAGTCGAATCGAAAATCGAGATACACGAGATGGTTGGGCACGATGGCTGAGCGGTACATGAAGTTTTCCATCATCAAACACGTGGGAGGGAGATAAGCTTTTGGCTAAGCTTTTGCTCATGATGATGGAAACCCATTTATATATTCTGGAGTCCGCTCGCCAGTGTTGTTGCTACTTGTTAGTTGGTTTCATTTTAATTTGATTGTTCTTTTTGGCTTCGAGTTACCACTTTTGACATTTTGTTTCGCCCATAAAAAGGGAAATTGATAATAATAAAAAAAGACATAATTACAACAGGTTTATAACTTTTTTTTTTTTTAATAATTTCTTCCCAATAAAATGTTTAAGACGAAATGGTATTATGCGTCATTGACATGGCAAATTGCAATTTCACGTCTTTGCGTTCCTTTTAAATTCAAATGAATTATACTTGAACATGGTGCAAAAGGAATTCCTTCAACAGCAAAAAATGATTACGAGGTGTTGAAAAAATTTCTGTCAACCAAATACCGACATTAATGGCGTCATCGTGGGATTTAAGCCTTAAGCATCCATTGATTTAGCAACAGTCGATGCATGACAGACAGATCGGATTATAAAAGTGGCATGTTGATCTCCGCATAAAAAGCAACTACGTGAGTGCTGGGGTTTTGACATGGCATCCACCCATGAAATATTGTGGTCGTGGTCGAGGTCGTCGTCGTGGTCCATTGTATTGACTTAGCCTAATTGTACTCATCCTTGTCTAGCCTAAATTTTGATTGAGTTGGACATCACGCAACATGAAATTAGAGGGTCCGAATCCCGTCTTATCAGCCCAAATTCGCACAAATCCTTGATTTGCAAATCTTTAGTATTTGTCCTATATTGCATCTAATTGTATTTTTAGATTGGAGCATTCGATACTTGAGATACATTTGGAATGGGAAAAAATAGGACATACGTGCAATGGCCCATCCTCCTCGATGACCGTCAATTTCATTAAGACGGTCTTTTTGCGAGTGGGAGTGGTCGCGATCCTTATGTCCAATTTTATTACATTCGTGATTTTTTCCAATTTAAGAAAGCGATACAAGTAATTCGAAAGATTTACAATTCAATTTTATCTCGATTTAATTTCCAAATAATCAACTACACATCGATACTATATATATATATATCGTCATGTAAACTTAATTGATCATTATCAATTGCGTAAATCAATAATTCAAATCACACTCGAAAGTATTTATCAATTGGGTCTTTCTCCTGGGTTTACAACTACCCGTAGGTGAGATCAGTTTTCAAAAGGGCAAAAAAAGAAGGAAATAAGGAAAGATCGGACGATGGTGACCACCGGATATCCAGAGGGAAAAGCAGCACACCTTGGGAATAAAAAGGGGCCCACGCGGTTCCCAAGTTTTGACGCATTCCGCAGTACAAAAAATTAAGAATAAAAACAAAATAGGGAGACGACGCAGCGTTTTTATTCTTCCTCAAAACGCGGTGCGCGTGCGCTTCTCCCTCGCTCACATGTCGTTTTCGGGGTCAATGGGGACAGCTCACGTCAACGCAAAGTCAAATCCCCATTTCCTGCCATCGACCGGCACCAGCGCAAAACGGCGAGCGGGAAAAGCTAGTCGACAAGGACAAGTTTTTTTCATGAGGAAAAATTGAATAATATGATAAATATATATTTTTCCGAAAAGAAATCATTTATGTCATTTATAAAAATAAAAGAATGATAAATATTTTTATAATTTGCAAAAATGCTAAGCCGTTAATTATTATCGGCGAAGAAAATATTTTTTATTGACTAGTAATTTCAAGCAATATAAGTAATTATTTTTTGAAAAATATTTTTTAGATCATACATTTTTTGCGATACAAGCAGATCCTATAAAAAATAAACGAAAAACTGTAAAATTGCACTTTTTACCCATTCATTGCTTCTTCATAAATTAATTTGAAATTCTTAAGAATTGTTGACCTCTTGAACTGCTTTATTAAAAGACTAATTTATGGAAAGTTGTTCGATTTTTTTTTTTGTCTGTCTTATCTCTAACTCCCCTCTTTTTAGCTTTTGTTCTGTCTCTTTGTAGCGTAGGGAGTCGAATCCCGCACTTACGATTGCTCTCTCTCAAGGCTACATCGAACTCTTAATCAATGAAAATCAAGGTACGTTTCGATGCGTGTCGTTTCGATTGATGATGCCGGATGATTTTGGGTATATCTTTCGTGTAATCTGCTGTGTTGTTTATTGGGATTCGTGCATAAAAAAACGAAGTTTCTATTGGTAGTACCTAGACGGTGGAATTTGGATTCCATCGGTGATGGATGATATAATTTAATAACTCTTATCAAAATAGATGACTCGTCCATTTTCAAGATGTCTTAAAAGATGTTATTCTCACTCTTGACTGACTTAACTAGCATCCCGGGCATACTTATAAAGAAGACTCTTATCAAAATACTTGGTCATGCTAACGAGTGTCGAGCATATTCTATTTGGTATTTTGAATAATTTTTCAAGGTACTAATTATACATAACACGAGAGCAAGCAATGCTTTAGAAATATATTCATGTCATGCATATACTTGTAAGTCATAACGTAACTTTCAAAACGAACAATTAATTGAAGGAATTCACAAGTGATGGTTAGGGGGCGCATAGCAACATTTATGAAGTAGAATTTATGCTTCGAGAATGTTTTTAAAGTAAAAATTCATTTGATAACGCAATTTCTTGAGCAAAAATTTATTTGGTTACGCAATTTTATTTTTTCACTTTTGAAGTGCGCATGTCAACACTTCTAGAGTAGAATTTATGCTTTTCAACTTTTGGAGCAAAAAATCATTTGGTTACGTAATTTCGTGTTTTCATTTGTGGAGCATTTTTTTGCTGAAGTAGTTGAAGTATTGAAGAAGTAAAAGAAATATTTTAAAATCTTCTTTGTTTTTTTTAGCATTATTTTTTTTTGCACTCTAAAAAGTAGATTTGAAGCCACTTGAAGAAGTATTTCAAAAAGAAATGTATTTCTCTTTAAAAGTAAAAAAAAAATCAACTTCTGTTTTACTTTAGTAATTTTTTTTTTTTTTAGAAGGTCGAGTTTGAAGAAATAAAAAAAATCAATTTCTACTTAGAAGTTGATTTTTTTGAAAAAATATTTATGTTAGAAGTTGTTTATGGGTAGAATTGTTGCCCTGCACGCACGCCACGGCAACGCAACCTATATTTCCGAATTATCAAAATAAAATCCACTTACAAATTCTCATTATTCTAGAAATGAGGCACGTGGGCTTCTTTCAGCAACGAAGTAGAACAACGAGAGGGGATGTTTTATCTCGATACTTCGATAATTGTTTCAATTTCGAGGAGCATCGCATGGCATCGCATCACATCACATCGGCAGACTACCGCATGCATGGGGTGCACGCTTTGGCTCGTCCATCCACACCGCCGCGCACGGACTGCGGCAGAGAGCTGAACCAAGATCTGCGCGTGGATTACACTTTTACTTTGGTCAAACCATTGTTTATAGCACGCGAGGCAGACAGAGGCAGGGAGAGAAATTGTCTTTGGACAGAGTCCCAGGAGCCGGGTTAACCTTTCTTAACTAGACCACACAACAACGCAGGCTTTGCGCGTGACGAGGATTGCAAACCGTGGTTGGCGTTCACACTTCCTCGACCTTTTTGCTTTCTTCTCAACTGAAGTAATTGTCGCGCTTAGTTGGGTTTAGTAAGAGCTCGCTCAAAAACTGAAACGGCTGCTGGGCTGCCTTCGACGGTCTAAAAGAGCGGCTGAAAAGTGATAATCATGACTCCGGCTAAATGCACGTGAGGAAGTTCAGTAACCACGTGACCCAAAAAGAAGTACAGTAACCAAACTGCCTATTTTTTTTTATTTTTTCTGATAAGCGGCCAGGAGATTGGTGCGATCTAATGATAAAGATGGAGCGGGTCAAATTGCACCGGTGCATGTAATCATAAGTGATTGCCTTTTGACTTTTGTTGGAGTAACTATTGACCCTGCACGCTTGGAGTTTCATCGTGCTGCGAGGATGACTGATATTGGATTGTGATCTGTTTGTAGACATCACCGTTTTCGCGACACGATGATGAGTTCAGCTAGGTTACGCTAATTTTCCGTCTGCTTATTTTAACAGTGCGCTTCTAAGTATGGTCCATGAACCGATAAGACTGTCGATACACAAAAGGCCAGGCTCGTCCTTCGACAGATTAACCAAATCCATGAGATCCGGGGTAGGGCTGAGAATCGAACTTGCGGCCTTCGACTTGCAAATCAAGTGTCGGACCAAGCATGAAACTTAAAGACTAAAGCTGCGCTTTAACCCTTCGAAATAAACAAATCGGCGACCTCTATCCCCCTTGCAGAGAACAGAAACAACCAAAAATATGATTCACATGCATGGCATTAATCAAAGGCCAGGTGGGCCTACTACGCCAGCCCAAGCCCCAAGGGCCAATGGATGGACCGACACCTCGAGCCTCTAGCCTGATTCTGGCCGAATATTCGGGCCTAGGACATAATGTCAATCTCCTGGGCCGGTCCGATTGCGGCTTGCCCAATGATCACTTCTAATTAGAGTTATCATACAGGCACTAACCAGCCCAGAGGCCTCCACGTTAGTTTGGAGTTGAAGTCACGAAAGCACATTTCCCACCAAACCGACCCAACTGTTCATACTTTGCATTCTTGAGGTGGGGGTTTCGAATTCCTCCTGCACCGCTCGTCCGCATCACGACCCTCTCTCGATGGAACGCAGCAGTTGGCCTGTTTTGGTGTCGGGTTTCCCAATTCGGTAACACAAGTGCCGGAAATACCTCGATTTGAATCCTCAACGTTTCCGATCCCAAATGCTGATTCTTCTCGGCATCTTTCGAATTGCAAATGCTAACAAAAGGTTCTGCTGGCGGTGAAGAAGATAAATCATTGATCGGTGGCCCACCCGGGGCCCGAATCGGTCCTTCTTTGTCAGAAAGAAACCGCCGAAGAAAGCACCAAAGATACGGCCAACCCCCCAAAAAAAGAAAAGGCCCACTTCTTTTATTTCTTTATCACAAGTGATCTTAGCCGTCAGTGTCATTTTCGCAAAGCTTTTGAAACGAAAATGAGACAGGCTTCGCGAATCTCGCGGTCTGCCTCTGAGCTGGAGTCAACGTGGGAATCTGTGGACCGTGGGAGTCCTTCCCTCAGAAGTTAATCAAGAAATTTGATTAAGACTAGGGTTTAGGTTTGATGCCATCCCATGTGACGAGCACCCCCGCGTTCAAAAAATTGTACTTTTTAGTCGGTCCCCTCTTTGGTACTGTTGCGCTGGAAAAAGACATGATGCTCACTTTGAACTTCGCTTGATCAAGACCCTCTTCTCTTTGGTATGAAATGATTTCTCGCAACCTTTCTTGGCAGATTAAGTTTCTCGGACTATAGTTGGAGAGCTTAATTTGAATTTCATAAATGTCGACGATTATAGACTTTAGTAAATCAAAGTAAAGAATGCGATTCAGATCGGTAAACAAAAACGCTGGCTTACGAAAATTCAATGTGTAAGAGAATTAAAGGGCTAACATACTCATTTCCATTAAATATTTCTCTTTTTAATGTTTTGTGTAACCTTAAATTAATTGAATATTTAACTTAAAAGCCAGTTAGAAAACCAAAATAAAATAAAAATAAATTCTCCCCTCGCGATAACGGCGTGGAGGAAGACAGAAAGCACGAAGGAGGGGCTGGAGTGGGACCCGTTCCACACTGCACGTCAACCACGTTGGCGACTTTTTTGTTCGCATTTAACGGGAGCAAAAGGGCGCTTTATTAGGCCAAAAATAAATGAAAAAAAATTAAAAAGAGAAAAAAAAAAAAAAAAAAGGAAGAAAACAAAAGGGGAAGTGTCCCTCTGTCCTGTCGTGGCCCCCGCTTTCCCAACGTTCGACTGTTGAGGATTTTTCTGTTTTTAAAAACCTTAAACCTTAGCCAACAAGAAAGAAAAGGCTCACACTGCCACGTCATACTTCCCGTTGCTGCCCCCACTCGCAACACTTTTACTGCGTGCCCACAGCCTTTGGTTTCGGCGCAAATTAAAGGAATATTCTAAGGTTACCTAGCGAAATTTATGAAGGGGCCCACATCGATTGGGTTCCAAATCCGACGACGTTGCCTTCATCGGAACGGGGCAGTAAACGACACCGTCTGACAAAATGTCTCCGCATTATCGATCTCACTCAGCAGGAAATAAAATATTTTTAGAAAAAGGGGAATCCTTCTCATTAGGAAAATTACGCAACGACGATAAAATTTTAACATGAAAAATAAAAAATTGCCAATTTTTCGATTTTTCCGGAGAGCGACAAATAGTCCCCCCACCATTATCTGCTTGCTTTGAGGCATGGTGCATTAGAAACTGAAATTTTCGGCTGAAGCAAAAGCACATTTGCAATTTGCATTAGCATTGAAGTTCCTGGAGCACTGTGGGAGGCGACAGCCAGAGTTTGCGTTCGCACTTGAAGTCGTGGATCTGCGGATTTCGGTTCCGTTTCTTCTCTTAGTTCGGTGAAGAGAAATTTGAGGATTTGGTTTGCAGCGTTTCGACTTCCGTTTCTTCTCTCAGTTCGGTGAAAAGATGTTCACCGACGGCCTGGACACCAATGCCGTCAGATGGGTAAGAGAGGTCAGCTTCCCTGGATCACGTTTCCCTTTCTTGCGAGGTTAAATTTCGGGTTTTTGTTTGTGGGTTTTTTGCTGGTGTTGTCTATAGTGATCTCAAGGCACTTCGCATGTTATGTTGTTTGATGTTCGATTCTGTCGAAGCAACTGGCGAGATTGCAGATTTCTCCCTGTTCGATGTCTTCCTCTCTCCAGAGAAGCCACATTCTCAGTCTTTGGATCTTTTCTGTGTTTCGTTACTGTATAAGTGCTGGTGCCTTTCTGTCTGAAAGAAATATTCGACGGATATTTGCAATTCTTTATCTGGTTTCTCGTGATTTTATTCACTTTGACGCAATTGTAGTTGTGAAATTTCTCATTCGGTTGGTGCAAATTTTGTCAGATTCTGTCGTTTCGTCATAAGTTGTCGACTGTGATTTTCAAAGCTTTCAGATAATTAACTTTTTGCAATAAAACTGAAATGTGGATGCTGTTCTTGTTCCTTTTCAGAACAATGGTGTGCTCCCAAGTTCAGCTCTGAGGACGAGGATAGATCCTGGCATTGGCACGCGAAAAGTTGGGCATGGTTTTGTACTACCGCCGACGTCCAAGTTCCGTAGTGGTCTTCTTCCTGCAAGTGCAATCGCAGTAACAAGCACCGTACGTCACAATGCTGAGGATAGTGGCTCAGCGTCAGAGAATGACATGAGCAGTGATTCAGAAGAAGTTTATGGTGGGCGTTACTCCCTAGAGTCGTCTCCTCGAGATGAAATAGCTGGCAATGGAAAGTTTCATGGCTTGAGGAATCCTCTGCAAGGCCGGCCACGATATAGCAGTGTGTATTCGGACGTCAGTTCTTCTGTGGAAACAATGGTGGGTCGACAGGATCAGATTAGAGAAAAAGGGAACGGGAGGTACCCGGTTCGACAGAATGGTTACACAGAGGATGAGTCATCTGATTCAGCTGCTAGCTCAGAATTCTCTACCACACAAGTTGGTAGCATAAATGGGTCTATTCCAAGGAGTAGAGCATATGTTTCTGAAGGATATAGCTCGAGTGTGCCTTCGCGAATGAAAACAGAATCTACTGCCATGAAGGTTCGTCTTAAAAATAAAAAAATAACAAAACCGCTGCCTTTGATTTAGTCGTACTGTAGTTCTGCATATTTGATAAATTTTCCTGTCCAATATGACACTGCATATGTGCTTGATGATGGAATAATCCTCCCTTTTGCATGTGGTGATCATGGGATATGTGTTCGAATGTCTATACTAACAATGGTAGGCAGAACAGTTCCTAGTAGTTTGGTATAGATTGTAGACTATATCACTCTCTGATGCATGAATTAGAGAATATTGTGCCCAAGCAGCAATGGGTAGACTATTGATTGAGAAAGTTGCATATGTACTTTTAAGCAAGTACCTGTGCTGCTGAGTATTGGATGGCGAGTATTAATATCTGCAGTAGATAAATAAAAACTAGCTGGCATGCTATACTGACTGATCACGATGAGTATTATCTATGAAGTCTCACTTGTCTCTTACTCTCAGTATTTGCATTTAACTTTGGCTATGTACATTCACGGTTAGAGTTGCGAGTGGGTTTTGCCTTTTGTAGGCAATTGGTGCCTGTTATTCTTTTATTATTCTTTAAAGGAAGTTTTTAGTTGGATTGAAGTAGTAGCCCGTTTTTTAGTTTAGAATTTTTTGTGAAGCTGATTTTTTGCTGATCTAACCTTCCTTGCAGGATAGTGCCACAAAAATGCAGAATGGTAGATACTCGGACGATGATATTCCCAGTGCACCTCCTTTTAGCAGTTCTGCCCATGAAATCAGAAAAGTAGCTGAACAAACACCAGCCTCTCGAGCTCAAAGTAGAGCAGGAAGTCTCAGAGCTACTGATGCCCCAGAGACAGTTAAATCAACACCTGGGAATAAGGGGAATGAAACTGTGAGTAAGAGTGCAGAGCAATTTGTCAGGTGTGTTGAAGCTCTGTAATTGTTCTCTTCAGTAAAACCATAAATCGATGCACAAAGCACTAGAAGAGCTTTTCACTGATTTTCTCTTGAAACATCATGGTTTGCTCCCAATTCATAGGGCTACTCCTAGCGCAGAAACTGCTTTGCCCTCGAGTTCACATCCTCCTCGTCTTCCAGCGTTTCATGCAAGGTAACATTTGATGATTGTGGTTGTGGCTTCTGTTGACGATAATCAGTTCTTTTGACCTGTAATCTGTCTTTTATTCCGTTTCCTTTACTTTAAACAATATGCAGTGCATTGGGTCCTTGGCATGCTGTGATAGCATATGATGCATGCGTACGCCTATGCCTCAATGCTTGGGCTAGGGGCTGCACCGAGGCTCCTGTGTTTCTGGAAAATGAGTGCCTTCTGTTGAGGGATGCATTTGGGTGAGTAAGCCTTTCTCTTTCTCCATGGTTTTTGACATGAATTCTTTGTCTTAGAATTGCTTTCCCCTTGTGCTAGTTTATGGTCTGCTTCCTGAAACATTGCGTCCTACAGCTTGCAGCAAGTTCTCCTGCAGTCGGAGGAGGAACTCCTGTCGAAGCGATCAGCTGAGCTCGCAAGTGAGGGAGCTGCACCAAAACCCAAGAAAATTATTGGCAAGATGAAGGTTCAAGGTATACTATGATCCTTTCTTTTGTCACTATGACGATTTAGTCTTGATTCTTTGGCTGTATATAATATAATTTTGTTTTTATATAGACTCCGAGTTCCTAAGATGTCCTTACTTTTTGCAGTAAGGAAAGTCAAAACGGTCCTGGATCCCCCTACTGGATGCAATATACTAGCTCTGAAGACACCTTCATCATTGAGGATGCCATCGCTAAACATGGAAGTTCTACGACATAACTTCTCCAACATCCAGTCGACTTTATCCTCGAAATGGCAAGCTCTTGGAAATGTCCGCACAAGGCCCAGAATTGCAGCAAAGGGTTCCTTCTCACGCCAGAGCTTGGCATACGTACATGCCAGTACTCGTTATTTGAAGCAAGTTTCAGGACTTCTGAAAACTGGGGTAACAAGTCTGCGTAACAGCTCAATGTCATATGAGGTTGTGCAAGGTAAACGAAGATTCACGGTGCCTGCTTACTGGTGGGAAGTGAAAGCCCAGTTTTTTGCTATATTTCTGCAATTGCTGACGTGTTTAGTTAGAGAGCACCTATACGGACTCTGAAATAGAAACTGGAGATGACAGACAGTAGATTACCAAGTCCATCTAACGCATTTTAGAACATCAGAATCTGTATGGAAAGAAGTTCTTTTGCTGGGTTCTGAGGAATTTGTGAGCAAATATAAGTACCACAGAAATATGGGCTTAGTTTGAGTGATCGACATCTTGTTCCTCACAACAACATGATATGTTTCAGTTTCGTTTTCTTAAAAAGTCTTTTGCTGTTTGGTTCATGGACTAAACATTTTTGTATCAAACATCATCAGAAACATACTCTTGTCTGTTGAGATTGAAGAGTACAAGCGAAGAAGACGCCATACGCATGCAACCTGGATCTGGTGAAACTCATGTCTTGTAAGTCGTCTATGTTATTTTCAACTCTTTGAAATTCTATTGTTCAAGAGAAATATTATTTGACTACTCTACAGCTTTCCAGATGGCGCAGGAGATGATCTAATTGTTGAAGTTCAGGATTCAAAGGGGAAGTATTATGGTCGTGTCCTGGCACAGGTGGCAACTATTGCTGATGACCCGGTAACTTTTTATTATGACTTGTGAATGCAAGTTCTTAGTACCTGTAGAAGTTTTACTCAGGCAATACTTTGTTGGGGTGGTTGCCCTTGGCTCTTAATAGATGTTTCAGTTGGGAAGATAACATAAGCTTGTCTTGAAATTGAATGCAGGCTGACAAGTTGCGCTGGTGGTCTATTTACCGTGAGCCAGATCACGAGCTTGTAGGGAAACTGCAGCTCTATATAAATTACTCAACTAGTTCCGATGACAATAGTCATCATCTCAAGGTGAGTTTCTTTAGTAGCATTAGATAGATACTTGTGCTTTGTTGAGTATTATTACATTATCATTACTTCTATTTCTCTACATGACGTATCTGAGATCTCACGTAGATGCCTTCCACTATGCAAACACATGAACTGTGAAGTATGTGTGTCCAGGTTGGCTCTGATTTCTGTGGGCATTAAAGTAGAGAGTGTGAGATGAAGAAGCTGATGACAGAGTTTCTTCAAACTGCTGAGGACTGCTTTTTTTTTTTTTTTTTTTTCCTGTTTCTAATAAAGGCCATGCTGGAGAGGAGAGTCAAAGTTTTGCAATTTTCTACTTTGAAGTCGCAAATTTGATCTTTTAGAAATTCCCCTTCTTTTCCAAAAATACGCGTCATCATGCATCGTTTTGAACATTTCAACCAGATTAAATGAGGTTTCCTTCTAAACCACATGAAGTTACTGGGATAGAAGGCAGAAATCTATTGTAGGAAGTATTTTACAATTCAAAAATTCAGAATTATCTCGGGAAGAATGCTGAAGCCGAATCCAAAAATGATTTTAGATTAAGCTTTTCAGACTTCTCGCTTCCTTGTCGTGTGAAGCTATGTTTGGCTAGTAACAACTGTTTAGAGGTTATCGTTGATTGCAATCACCTTTTGAGGCCCGGTCACAGTCGAACTGTGGGGTGGGAACTGTGCAAATTAAGCAGCTAAAAGACTTACCATGATTTACTCTGCAAACTAAGCAGCTTAGAAGTCACCATTGTTCACCTGCAAACTAAGCAGCTCAGAGACTTACCATGGTTTAGTGCAGTGATTCTTTGTTTGATTGGGGAATATGCTTATCCCTTTATGATCTGTCAATATCTGAGTTCTTTCTCAAACACTTGTCGATCATTTTGAATTTATGTCTTCTCTTGCCTGTTGTTGACTGCCCATTTCTTTGGATCCTAGTATGGAACTGTTGCAGAAACTGTTGCATATGACCTGGTTCTAGAAGTTGCTATGAAGGTGCAACAGTTTCAACAAAGAAACCTGTTGTTGAATGGTCCTTGGAAATGGCTTTTAACAGAGTTCGCTTCATATTATGGAGTTTCTGATGTCTACTCCAAGCTAAGGTAGGGAGATGGTCGGTTGCGCCGCACTTTCTGTTGGAACTGTTAATGATGTCATCTATCAATAAATATCCTTCTGTGTTTTCTGGCAATTTCCGTTTGTTTGAGATCTTCACATTATCGGCAGATACCTTTCATACATAATGGATGTGGCCACTCCTACTGCCGACTGCCTTAAACTGGTGTATGACTTATTGATCCCTGTACTAATGAAGGGCCAAAGTAGAGGCACATTAAGCCATCAGGAGGTAAATTTCAGCTTTTGAATTCTTTTCCCGTCGTAAGAATTTGATGGTGTTAGATGTGGGACTGCCTTTGTTGCCTTTTGTACAACTTTTTTTATTTTCTTTGATTGCTTCTTTTCTTCTTCAGTCCTTTTATTTCGGGGCTTTATGCTTGAGTGCATTCATCTAGAATTTGTTACTACCTTCACTCCATTCGACAGAACCGCATATTGGGAGAAGCCAAGGATCAGATTGAACAGATCCTTGCTCTTGTTTTTGAGAACTACAAGTCACTGGACGAGTCAACACTCTCGGGGATTATGGACGTTTTCAGGCCAGCGACTGGAGTTGCTGCACCTGCCTTGGAACCCGCTATTAAACTATACACTCTGCTTCATGATATACTGTCTCCTGAGGCACAGACTAGTCTGTGTCAGTATTTCCAGGTCCAAGATACTGACATGCTCCCACATGCCATTTTCCTTTATTTGTGTCATTTATAGAGTTATTTCCTTTTAACCTCATTTAATTGCATTGTGCTTGCAGACTGCCGCCAGAAAGAGATCAAGAAGACACTTGACTGATACTGATGAATATGTTACAAGCAATACTGAGTTTATGCTGACGGATCCCGTATCTATGTCCACTGCCTATCAGAAGATGACCGCACTTTGCATGAACATAAAGAATGAAATTTCTACAGATATTGAGATCCATAATCAGCATATACTCCCTAGGTATGTGCTCATAGCAAGACACAAAAGACTTGTTCTCGAAAATCAGTTGCATTTGCATTTGGCATCAGCATTCAGCATTGCAATTGAGTTTGATCATGTATGTTGGTTTCTTACAATTAGGTTCAGAATGCCTAAGCACTAAAAATAGTTATGGGACTACTCTTAAGCTTGTTCATTGTTAATGTTGGTGCATGAAAGTAACAACAGATAATTATCTGCTGTGAAAACTAGCTGGGGATTTCTAGAAATTACAGCAATATTGTTGTCAGGCTACTTGTGCTGCAAGATTGCTGCCAATTCTAGGCATATTTTGTTGACCACCATAGGATTGTTCTCATGCTAGTAGCACATGCATGAGAAGAACATCAAGGGTGCAACTTTGTGGCACGAGATCAGACATGCAACTCATTCGCATGAGGTCTTGCAAATTGCTATATTCTTGGGGGCATCTTGTGTGGACCGTCTGCACATTTCTGTTACTTGATAGACCAATAACTGAGTTCTGCAATTATTCTGATGATAATTTTTTGTTGCAGTTTCATTGACCTGCCAAATTTATCTTCTTCAATATACAGCAGTGAGTTATGCAATAGATTGCGTGCATTTCTTACTGCTTGCCCACCCTCTGGTCCTTCCCCTCCTGTGGCAGAGCTTGTCATTGCTACATCCGATTTTCAGAGGGATCTTGCTGGCTGGAAAATCAGGTAGGAAGTTGTAATGAAATACGGTGCTGCTCTATGTGACACTGTGCCTCGGATGATATTAACGCTTCTTTTTAATATTTCCACAGTCCTGTGAAAGGTGGCGTTGATGCTAAAGAATTGTTCCATCTGTATATTTTGGTGTGGATTCAAGATAAGCGCCTGTCCTTACTTGAGGCATGTAAATTGGACAAGGTAGGAGTTTGCAAGGACGTCGTGTCGTGCATTCAATCTCTGTCATCTTATCTGGTTCACACTTTCGCAATGGAATAGAAGGCCTATTAGATTGCTTGCTTTTGTTTCAAGAATCTCAATCTGGTGACCACTACTTCGATCACTTTGCAGGTGAAATGGTCAGGTGTTCGGACTCAACATTCTACGACTCCCTTCGTGGATGAAATGTACGATCGGCTGAGAGAGATGTTGAATGACTATGAAGTCATCATTTGCAGGTGGCCAGAATACATATTTGTGCTCGAGAATGTATGTCATCATAATGATCCATCACTCTTTATCCATTTTGTATAAATTGCTGAAAAGTTTTAAAAGAATGTAGGTAAACTTGTCCTTTTTGAGGATATAAAGATGAAAATCTATGTGTAATAAAGCTGTAATTGTTCTGCTGGATAGGCTATTGCTGATATTGAAAAGGCAGCGGTGGAAGCTCTTGACAAGCAATATGCAGATGTCCTCTCACCGTTGAAGGATAACCTAACACCTAAGAAATTTGGCCTTAAGTATGTCCAGAAACTTGCAAAGCGATCAGTATGCTCCTACACTGTGCCTGATGAGGTGAGTCTTGATCTCATGATATCTCAGTCCATTAATCAATATTTTAGTTCCTCTGGTGTTTGCCTTAAATAATTTGGTGTTCTTATGATGCTCGCATGCAGCTTGGTGTACTTCTAAATTCCTTGAAGAGAATGCTAGATGTCTTGTGCCCTAAGATAGAACTCCAGTTCAAGTCATGGGGTTCCTGCATGCCCATCAGTGGAAACACTGCTCCTGGAGAGCGTCTCAGTGAGGTGACAGTCATGCTGAGAGCCAAATTCAGAAATTATCTGCAGGCTGTCGTGGAAAAACTTGCCGAGAATGTTAGTATCGACTCACATCATTGATAATTTTTGTGAAAGCCACTATTTTTATATGGACATGTCAAACATTGGAGTGTAACCCGATCTTGGGTCCACACAATTTGCAAATGAGCATGTGTTCTCAAAAGTTGGCAAAAAAGTAGTTTGAAGCTCGTAGTGTGGAAAGTACCGTCCGTTCCACTTGAAGAAGTTGTATCTAATAGCTGATGGTTCCCTCTTAGTTAACCTCCTCTCATATATACTTTGTGAAAGACTTGCAAGCATGATTTTCTTTATGGAGTCATCCTTCCAATGGCTCTTGCGCTTTCATCTTTAACTTATTTAGCATTGCTGATCCTGTGAACTTGCGTCGCTCATTGTTTCAATCTCCTCACGTCTCTGACTTCCGATTTTTTTTTCTTTTTGTCTTCTAGTCAAAGTTACAGGCCTCTACAAAACTGAAAAAGGTTCTACAAGATTCCAAAGGGACTGTGGTGGAATCAGATGAACGGGGTAGAATGCAACCCCTAAGAGAGCAGCTAACGGAAACAATGAATCACCTCCACACAGTCTTCGAAACTCACGTCTTTGTCGCTCTTTGCCGAGGTTACTGGGACCGGATGGGACAGGTTGATTACACTCAAATCAATCGATACAGATTGTTGCAGTTTCCTGATGACTGAAATAATAAGATTTGTTCATCGATGATGCAGGATGTTCTGAGTTTCCTGGAGAACAGGAAGGAGAACAGGTCGTGGTATAAAGGTTCACGAATCACTGTATCTGTAAGTAGAAGAATATTAAGATTGTTAATCTGGCAGTGTTTCTTAGAGTAGAAACCATGCATAGAGCATCAGTGGCAAATATTTTGGACATCTTTCTCAGTTTTAACTGCTTGTTCACAAGACTCAGCTTGGTACTTCTTCTTCTTCTTCTTCTTCTTTTATTTTATAAATATTTCAATCAGTGGAAGTAAATATAATAAACGTGTTTAGAATGAAAGGGATCCCAATTTCATGGAAAAGGAATACTTTAAAAGCATGTGCTTAGCTCGACATCAAGTTGGGACATTTCATCTGCTTGCTTTTCTATTTTCCCCTTTCCCTTCCAGATGGTGATAACTTATGCATTATCTGCGCAGATCCTGGATGATACTTTTGCCTCGCAAATGCAACAGCTTCTTGGGAACACTCTGCAAGACAAAGACCTTGAACCTCCAAGATCGATCATGGAAGTGCGGTCGATACTGTGCAAGGATGCTCCCAACCACAAGGACAACACATTTTACTATTAGGCTTTTGTAAATAGACTCTGAGTTGAAGATCAAGTAAGCCGGAGCTTAGGAGCCTGAGATATGAAGCCATCGCATGATAAGTGATAGGGCAGGATGCGGGCAGAGAAACACTTCTCACGAAGTGTTCTCCTGCAATCTTTCTGTCTGCTGGAATGCCCGTGGCACCAATAGTATTACAATTTTTTGATTGACTCTTGCGGCAATTTTGTAGAGGGAGCAAGCAACTCCGCTGCTCCAAGCATAGCATTGTCAGTAGAGTTAGTGCCATATAGGTCTTGTTACTACATTGGTCTTCAAAGTGACAGAAAGCTAATGCTCAGATATACAGTTTTCCTGTCATGTGCATATGTCAATGCAATAGTTTTTTCTTCCTTCGTTTTGTTCTAACTTTACACGAATTGTTAGTGTTTTAATCACCAGGATCACTCCCCTCCTGCCCTAATTAACTTCGGAGATTAGACCAAGGTTATTTCTGGACTGGAATAAATAATGTCGCCATGATTAAACAGAGCATTCCGAGAGTAGAGATAAAAGAACTTAAGAACTGGTTTACCAAGTTACTGTGATAAAATCTGGTGCTATATAATGTTCAGATGGATAGTTGAATTGGAATGTTGGCAAGTTGATATCCTCTTTGGATGCTTTTGTTAAAGATCATGATGATGCGAGGAATAGAGCTGATGAGATTGTTTATTGCCAAAGGAGTGCGATCAACCGTCACTCCTCCTCAATAGGAAAATGCTGAAGGTGTTCCAAGATTTTCACGAGTTTTTTTTTATTTTTTTGGTCAAAAAAATAATGCCATTCATTAAGCAGAATAAAATTCGAGATACTTGAAAGTGAAAGATACATCGAAGGATTTCAAGCTTAGCAAATCTCAGATAATTGGAGAACAAAACAGATAATGAAAGCATATAACAAAACACACTCTGTAGCTCAATACACACTCACATCCCTTAACGGATCCATCACTGTAAACATTCGGCGACTAATTACCGGATCTAGTGATGAGCACACGCCGAGATCTTTCACAATCTTTGTAACGGCTTGCGGTATGCGTCTAAATATGATGTCTCCATCACCATCGCCGAGCAATATCACATCTCGATTTAGTTCGGGAGAGTATAACCCCACATCTAAACCTAAATTTAAATTGGGAGAGGAGAACGGCATAATCTCGAAAAAAAATTGTGGAGCCATGTCACGAACATCTTTCTCGATGGCTGTCAACTAGACAAATGGCCGTACTGGTCTCCATGTGCATCCAAGATCAGCTGCAGGAATTTATTCAAGCAGAAAAACTCCCAAAATGGAAAGGGAAGGTGAAAGGGGGAGGGGGAGCAAGGTCCCTCTCTCTCCCTCAAGAAGAGTACCGGTGGCAGCTGGAACCCTAGAGAATAGAGAGAATGCTGGGTGGAGAGGAATGGAGAGGATTTTCAAGAGTTAAAAGAACCCGAATTCAAGGAGTAAGAACTTGAATTACGTGATGATTCGAGTTTATACACAAAGAGTTTAAGCATGAGTTTTTTTCCTTCTTTCCAAAACATGCCTTAATGAAACTTCTTTGGCTCATTATGATGCGGATGAAACAAACGAATTCAAATGTTCGACATCTCAAAACTCGGGCACGAGTCTCTTCCGACCAGGGAGAATGATGCAGGCAACAGAATCATGCAAGATGATATTTGTCCAAATATTGACGTTCTTGCCAAGCTTAAGTGAAGATGGACTTTGTAGCGCAAATGGGCAAAGGTTGTAAATGAGTCTTAAAAGTCCTGATGCATGCAAGTGCACGTGCTCATAACATTGCGAAGTACTGAGAGGTTGAGACTGCTTTTGCATTCAGTATGAGAGATTTTTACGTTGCATTGGTATCCGAACTTAAAATGTAAACAGATACCTATTTACACGATCAAGTAACATCAGAAGAAAATGAATCAAACTGGGATGCCTCATTAATGCACTAATGTCAAAACAACAAGGACAACATCAGACTGCATTTGCCGGATAAGCATGGAATGAACCCATTAAGCTTCTCTTCAGGCCCATCATGCAGATCAGAGAAGCTTTGATATAACATGACAGGATGTCCAAAAGGCATTTGAGGCAACCCTCAGAAGAACTGGGTTCTGATAGATCCTGAAAAGAACAGACAATGTGACCACAATTACGTCCACGAGAGAGAGAGAGAGAGAGAGAGAGAGAGAGAGAGAGAGAGTCAATTGCAGAGATCAAGAGCTGGATAATCTGCAAGAGTGTGGAGTATGCTGCAGCTTAGGAAATATACGACAGTCGCATGCTGGAAATAATTAAAAAACATAGGAGAGGAGACTAACTAAGAGACACACCCAATGGCTGTTGCCCCCCAGGATGCTACATTATAGATGACTTTGCTCCCATCCCACGCCTTCCGGAGCTTTCCTTTCTTCTTTTTCACAGAAAATGTCTTGCTAAGAGCTAATAGGAAATTCAAAGTATATCAGGATTCTTCTTATCAACTAACGATGTAATAAAATGTTAAGCCCATTCCATGCACGGGCAGCCCATCATATTCTTTTTGTGACCAGTGGGAAAATACAGTAAAAACAACTGAGAGGCTCCAATGTCTGACCTGCTTGGAGTTGATTAGGAGTTAATTCCTGAAATCACACAGTGGCTCTGTCAGAAAAGTCATATATCACCTGAGGTATATTCCAATTCATGCTTATATCAAAAGAAAATAGCATCATGCGAGTAATGCCTATGGCATGAATTGATCATTTGTTTAATTTGTCAGGCTTTTAAATGCATGACTTTCCAACATATGAAGCTTATGAAAATGCATAACCAATCTGCAGGACAACTATAAATAATAAACCCCTATCAACAAGATGAAATAAAGAAAATTTTGCCAGGTGGGAAAAGCACAAGTTGCTGAAATGCATATTCAACAATCCATGGGGAAGGAATAAGCATGCCTTGCTGAAGATCAGAGGCATTAATTGAGGCTTCCCAAGCAGTTGACACAACGTTTCAATTGTCTAAAACAGAACATGTCCCTCTGATCTCTATCATTCAAGATACATGCAATAATACACCACTACGATCAGTTCTAGTGAAATATATTCTGTGCCAACCTAAGAGCAGCATAAGTTGTATCGTTCAGGAAATGGGACAGTACGAAGCTCCTATAACCTCGGTACACATAGGTATTATGAAGCTTTATGAATTGTTCTCATGTCAAAGAAGTACGAGCCCAGGTGTGTAGACCTCGATAAATCCAGGTTGTATGAGCTCTTTACCGCCACAATGTTGGAAGTCTGAGTCCTCTCAGCAACTCAATAGTGCAGTCATCAATTTTCCATTGACCAGAACACATTAACCAACATTTATCACAGATTCAGGAGACTCTATTGCCTGCATCCGAAGCAGTAGGCTAGCACATTGGGACCCACCTAACCCAACGGATCAGATACATAGGGCCATATGCTCCTGGTGCACCTAATGATTACACCGGTTCCAGATATACTAGGAGAAAGTGGCCTAACGTAAATCCAGCGCAATAAAGTGACCTCCAATTCCAGGATGTACTACCACTTATTCCACTCTGATGCAACTTTTTCTCTACTAGCGTCAACCAACCATACCAGACCAGTTATCAATGGAATAAATCATTCTAATAACATCAAGACAAAAGAATATCTAATGCACAATTTACAGCAATCGACATACTAATAAATATGATATATTGGCCGAGTGTTCGCCATTCGTGACAATCTTTGACCCTGGTTAATCAAGAAAAAGAGTTCATGTGTTATAGGAAGTGTCTGTCATTGAAGCTCTTAAATAGGGGCTCATTGCGCCAATACATCGAAGCTCTTAATAGATGTGCTCATGACACAATATGCACAGAAATAAGCAAAATATTTGAACTGACTTCAGGGAACAAACTTGCTTACCTTTGTCTGCTGGAGAGACGACAGATATGCAGCCATGAAGCATGCAATACCCTCTACAATATCTTCTTGCCTCACTAGAACATAATCCTCTTCATCCAAATCTTCATTTTCACTTTCCCAAAGGTCATTTTCATTGACCATATCCCAAGAGCTACCTTCCTCTGCTGCCATAGAATAAAATAACTATCCATTGATGTAAAGCAGACTGATGATTAGAACAGTAAAGCAGTCTAACAATTGAAGAGTGCCCAGGGTCCTTAGGGCAACAGCTCTGAATTGTATTCTACAACAAAAACAACACAAGCATACCATTTTGAGGAACTGACGCCTGAGCGCTTTCAAGCTTTTCAAGGAATTCTGGGCATTCAACTCTAGATTTCAGAAGCTCACATAACTGTATTAAAACAGGAAGAAAAGCATGCATCATCAGACAACATACATACGACTAGGCGAGTTTTGCACAGAAAATTTTTTAATGGCTTAATAAACAGTATGGTCAAACTGTTGTCATAACCTTTCTTTTCATTATTTTTAGGGTGCTTATGGCTTTTCTATTCGAAGGACCTTTTGGTCAACTAAGAACCATCGAAGAATCGACAAAAAATTGTTGGAAGCAAGACCCGACCAAAAAAGAGAGTGGAGCACAAGTCACTTTGGCAAGATTACATAAGCAACAGGCAATAGATTGCCCATCATGATAGCTAGGCAAAGCCATTGGTAATAGAAAGAAATTAACAATCCTCATCTCATGAGACAGCGAAGGCCATCATCATTTGAATTGCCGTCCTCCACAACACTAATGTGGTCACGAAAATACTGCTCTCCAATTTTTCGTTCTTTTCCACTATGAAAAATAAGTCCCGGAAACGCATGATCAGAATTCCGACCACTAAAATTTCACTTCCAAGAACATGTTCTCCAATCAACCAGCAGAAAAGCCAATGGAATCACAATTCTGACCTACGTGAGCCCGAAACACTGATGAAGCTGGAAAACAATCCACAGCCAACCTCAGGCTACTTAGAAGTCAAACATCCTTCTTAAATTTGACCTGAAATAACAAGGCGTAAATCCCTAGACTTAATGCTATTAGTTGGAGTACCAAGGACAAAGAAAAGGACCAAAATATAAACACATTTATGAACAATTGTAACGCGTGAAAGCCCACAAAGGCAAATGGCTTGTCACATGATCCTGAAATTTTGATAGAAATCTCATTTTGATCAGAGAAGCATTTATTCGGTAGGTCATGCTACTTAGAAGCAATGACCTTGGCGGTATGATACTAGTTCTCAATTTTTCTTTTTGGTCGGGATACTAGTTCTCAATTAAACAGGTCAAGAATGTAAAATCATCTGTTCACTAGCATGTAGCACCTATGACACAATCAGCTCCATCAACATGACTAATTCGCCGGAGTTTTGCTATCGGAGAGGCATCACACATAAACCCTACACGAAAATGAACAGCTTTCTATGATGTTTAAAAGTCTGAATGTTTCTGAATTTATCATATGTTGATTGAAATCTGTGTGCGTAAAGCGCACAACGTACCAATGTGCGAATGACTCAATAGCAGCTAATACAATCTACATCCAGATGCTGCATTAACATCTGCTACCCGAAATGACATCATTCAACCATTTACACATATCTATCCCCTCAAAAAAGAAGCAAAGGCCCAATAGGTTATTCAATTAGAGTAAAAGGAATTGTAGTTCTATTTCGCTATTTACATCCCATACACTTACCTAACGAACAAAAAATAGAACCTTAACTGTAATTCTCCGCATAACACCACAAGACAAATCAGTTCCAGCAAAAAAGGGGAGAATTCCCTGGACGGGCGTTTTAGCAAGTTGCCTACTTCTCGAACTCGAAAGTTTCTTCCCTTCTTCTTTTCCTTATGTCATTTTCCCTTCCTATTGTAGTTAACTTCCCAAAACTAATGCGAAATTTAAAGCAGCCGAACAACGTCAACACAATTCGAAGCCGACCAATAAATAGCACTTAAAGCCTCAAATTTATAGATGAACGACACAATAGAACGTGCCAAGGAAAAGCTTCAAATCACAAAAACAAAACCCGAAAGCCACCACGACACTATACCTCCTCAAGTTCTCGATCTTGGCAGGGAGCTCCCAAGTCTCGTTGGCTCGGCTCTGCACCATCATCGTCGCGACCATCAGCATCACCATCGACATCGACGCCGCCGTCGCCATTGCCGAGCAATTCAAGGGCTCTCTGGCACTGCTCGAGCACAGCCTGCAGAGTCTTCCGCTTCACGCGAACCGATTCGCGAGCTGCCGTCTCGTCGATCGACCCGAGATTCGAGCACGAGACTCCCGCGTCCTCCATAAAGAATCTGGAAAAGAAAGTTTAATTTTCTCGGGTGAAAGAAACCTCCTTTTCGGAGAATCCGAGACTCGGGTCTTCGAATTCTGACGAGATCCGAGGTCTCGAGGAGGAATTGTTTTGTCCTTCTTGTTGTTGATGGTTGGCACGTGATCCCATTCTTCCCGACGTCGTATTTATTTTGTCCCGGCCAGACAAAGGTCGACGGCTAGTGCAAGTGCAAATGCAAATGCTGCGATCCGCAATTGTTTCAACGACCCGTGGACCGATTTTTTTTTTTTTTTTAAATTGGTTTTTGATTTTGAACCGAAAATAATAAGTTTTCATCGGGTGAAAATGCCACTTTCCCCTCGATTAAAAAAGAACCGCTTTCCTCAAAACCGATTTCCGCGAAAACGTTTTCATTTTCAGTTAAATAAATGCACGGGTAATTCGATTTTGAATGTAAAAAGAATCGGGTGTTTCAAAAGTGCCATAAGCGAAAAAAATGAATAGTCTTAGATCAGTTAAATTTGTAGGTAGTACTACGACTTTACGGAACATAATTCATCTGTAATTTTCGTAATTTATCGACCCTATTAACTGGTGGTTTACCTTGCGAACATAATTCAATGTACAGGGTTCGTAATATGAATAGGGTAACACTTGGAATTAGCGGATAGCGACCGCTTGTTTAGGCTACCAAAGAGGAGGAGATCCAGCGGTGTAGAGCAACTTAGCCTTGTCCGATCAAAAGGATGAATCACACCACTGGCCAACTTGCCATGCCAACCAAAGCGCAGATAGAGCATGAAAGCGATCGGACTAGTGGGCCTGTTTATGTGCTTAATGGGCCAATACTCGGCCCAGTAACGTGTAAGTCCACCGTTCTTTAGGCAGGCGCAAGCAATTAAGATCCTATTTGGTTCAACATTAAAAATAAGCGTTGAGACTCTAAAGTTCATTCGCCAAATACAAATGATATTTGGCTACTTTTTAAACTCATTTTGGGGAAATACGATTGCATCTCAAATCTTCCAAATCCTCAGAGAGTACTTTCCTAAAGGACTTTTGAAAAATGCAACTAATATTTTTTTTAATTTTAATTTTGTTACTTTTGCTTGCCGCCACCCACCTGCCGCCTCCACCTACTCGCCATCGTCCATCGGTCGCCGCCGCCGACGACCAACAAACTCGACCGCCTTTTTTTTTTTTTTTCAAAAAATAAAAATACTTTACAAAGTTCATTTTTCATCAAACAATATTTACATCAAAGTTTTTTTTCAAATGTGTTTTTAAAATACACTTTACCAAACACTACTTGCATTTTAGAAAAGGTCTTTAGCTCAAAGGTATTTGTATTTTTTTAAAGTCCCTTTATCAAACGTTGAACCAAACAGGGCCTAACTCGGGACCGAGTCGGCTTTCCTAACCTCGAGAACTTGCTTCTAATACTTAATGAATACAAGCGGGCTAAGCAAGTTTGATGGGAGAAAAAAAAACCATAAATTTATTGGATAAAAGCTCCATCCTATCATTCCTCTCCTAGAAAAAGTAATAGGAGATAGGCGACATAATTACCTTGAAATGCTGGCGCGGCATCTTATACATGAGATTCGACCAAAAAAAAAAAATCTTATACATGAGTTTAAAACATGAAACGATACGACAAAAGAAAAATTACAAAAAATCCAAAATACACGAAATTAAAAACAAGAAATTAAAGCAGCAAGCAACGCTGCAGATGTGGGATATTCCTCTTATTTATGTATTTTAAATTTTAGTGTTTTTTTTTTCATTAAGGTGCACGTGGTAACACTTACAAGCAGAATTTCTATTTCGGAAGTCTTCTGAGCAAAAATCCATTTGCTAAAGAAATTTTAAAAGCAGAAATTCATTTGGCTACGCAACCAGTGTATTTCTATTTCGAAGCAATTTCTTGCTTTAGAAGTTGTTCTTGAGCAACTTTCGAAGTGAAAAAAATAAAAATTACTTCTCTCTCTTCATTGCGAATCGCTCTCCATACTCACTCCCAACCATGCCTTCGCCGTCACTGCCCGCCGTCGCCCACCGCCACTAACCATAGAACATCGCCGCCCACTATCGTCGCGGTCCGCCGCCCGCTATCCACCGTAGACCCTTGTCGCCTTCGCAAACCATCATTCACCATAGACCCTCGTCGCCCGCTATCGACTTGCCGCCCAGGTCGTGGGAGTAAAAAAAAAAATTATTTTTAAAAATTAAATATTTTTTTTACGGATAAGTGCATTAGAGGTCCTAAAATTTATCATGCAAATACAAATGAGTCCTAAAACTTTCAAAAAGTTCAATTAAGTTACGTAAATCGTCATGAAAGTGCATTTGAGTCCTACAACTTTCAAAAAGTGCAATGAAATCCTAAAACTAATCACGAAAGTGCAATCGAGTTCTAAACTTTTCAAAAAGTGCAACCAATAAAATGACTTGATTGAATTAATATGACAAGTTTTAGGACTTGATTGCACTTTTTGAAAGTTTTAGGACTCATTTGCACTTCCATGACAAGTTTTGGGACTTAATTGCACTTTTTGAAAATTTTAGCACTCAAATGCACTTTCGTGATAAGTTTTAGGACTTTCGATGCACTTTTTCCTACATTTTTTAATAATGATTTTTTTAAAATTAAAATAATTTCAATTGTATGAGAGTATTTAGCAATATCAGTTTTCTAAATAAACTATGAAGAATAAATATTATATGATTTGGTTGTATATAGAAGTATTTAAGTACAATTGGCTAGGTCGGGCATAGATTGGGTATGGGTTTGGTCGGATACGAGTCGTTAGATTTGTATGGTATGAAAATAAGTCTAAATGAGTTAAACGGCTTAATATGGGTCTAAGCATATTCAACCCGACCCGAACCTCGGCTCGCTTAACACCTTTAGGTACCGGCAAGGAAGCACTGAAACTACATGTACTTTTAGCGTGGATATATGAGCACTATCATCGTATTCATTAATACAATTTTCTCCACAAAAATTGGTCTCCATTTGCATAAATAATTAAATGACAAATTATACTTAAATCTGTTAGTATTTGTATTTTACTTTTCTCGAATAACATGTATTTTAGGTTAGAATCAATAATGTTCCGAAGTAGAAATTTTTAATCGTTACCAAACGAATTTTTATTTGAAGCTAAAAATTTGTCTTATTATCAAAAGTCTTTCTCGAACGTAAATCGGCTTTTGGAGCAAAAGTGAAAAATCAACTTCGATCAAAAGTTAATTTCGAAGTAGAAATGTTGTCATGCGTGCCCTTAGACTCTAAGATCCTTTATGGCAAAAGAAATACATTTGAGTTATTTCTATTTTTTTCTTTTGAGGTTTATTTTTTTAATATACTAAAATTTCATCAATACGGAGGTGGCAGCGATAGTGCGATGTGAAGACGATATATAAGGGTAAGCACTAGATTCCATATTACTCGAAAATATGATTGAACCGACCTGGACCGATTCAATTCCTGATTTTGTTTAGTGAATGGTAACTATTCTTAGAGGTGTCAAATGGGTGGGTGGGTTGGGTCAAATATGGTCGTTAACCATATGAGCTATTTAACCCGTTTTGATCTATTTTCATACAATACAAATTTAATGATCCATATCCGACCCGACTTGACCCATATTACTTAAATACTTCTATATTTAATCAAATCACGGAATATTTATTTCTTATAATATAATAAAAAGAATGATATTGCTAAAACACCTTCATGCAATTGATTTTTTTTTTCAAAATTTTGAATTATATATTTTTAAAAAAATATTATTTTATTTTATTTTCATTTTCTTACAACCGCATTCCAAAACAAGTTTTACATTTTTTAATTTTATTATTTTTCTTTCTTTTACTTATCAAAAACAAAAACATAAAAATAAAAAATAAAAACTAATATATTTGAGGTCCATTTACAAGTCGTGCTTGGGAAGCTGCAGGCTAATGGCCACGGGCTGAAAAATGAGTTAAAATACATTAAAACCTATATTCGAATAGGCTTTATAAGCCTAAACTCATATTTGACCTATTTACTAAATTTAATGAACCTGTATATAACCCAAGTGAATAAAAACGGGTTAAAAAAGGGTCAAAGATTCACATTAACACCGCCAGCTATTCTCGTAGAAGTATTATCTTTTTTTTTTTTTTTTGGTTGCAGCTTAGTTTTCAAATTGCTACTCAAACCTAGAATCAGCTTAGAACCATGCGGTTCCCAAATCCCCAAGCTGGTAATGCCAGGTCATGTGCCATGCGAAGTCCTAGCCCATGACCTGATCCGAGCACCCAAGATACTCCCTCGCAAATTTAACGAGCCGGTCCATAGAATCTCCGATTCTCTATAGGCAACAATTTAAGGAAAAACAATTGTTAAGTATTGGAGCTTAGGTTGGGTCAAGTTTGGGTTAGGTCTAAATAGGGTCGATTATGGTTCACTAAAACTGTATTGTATAAAAACAAATATAATATCGTCTGAATGAGCTAATTTGGGTAGCACCGTTTTCGACTTAATTCAATTCACCTATTTGATGGGCCCACAAAGTGGGGTATGAGATTTCATATGGGTTTAATGGGCTTTAAATGAGTGGGGTACAAGATTTGTAAGGTTAGGTCAAATATCAATGTGTTTTAAAAATTTATATATTGGGTCGGGGACGGGTCATTAAGTTTGTACAGCATATAAATGGGTCAAAACAAATTAAAATGGTCGATTTGGATCGGGCCTACTTGACAGCATCATCAAAATATTTCAGAAAGAAAGAAGGAATCGAAATCCTCGGATGAGTAATTGAATTGAAGTGAGTCCAGTACAATGGTTAATCACGTTCTCGCCACGGCGCTGGAGCAAATTGTCCACGTCGATTCAACCTTTTCCACAATTGATTGCAAAACACTCGGTCCCCACGGATGGAACGCTTCAATTTCGTGGACTAAAGAGGGATGACTTTTACGGAGTCGAGCCTAACGAGTCAAACTCGTCTTGAATTCGAGACGACCGACCTGTTCCAAAACCACAAATCAAATCGGCGTTTGATGAGGCCAGCCTTAAGAACTCAAAACATACCTTGAAGAGTGATGAAGGAATCGAAGGAATTCGCATTTTCCTGCTTCGACAAAAGCCAAGACTAAAGCAGGACGGACTCCCTCGAGAACCAATTTTTTTTTTTTTTTTGGGTTCCCCATCACCTCCTCCCGTGTTGGAATGAATTAGAAAAACGACAGGATTGCAGCTTCGCCGAATAGTAATCGGAATAAACAATCAGAACGGGTCGTTCTCTGCGACGTTGACCACGTGTTGCGGGTAGTAGAAGTTGCAGAAGCCTTCACTTTCCTTGCATTCACAAACCACAGAGCAAAAGAATCAACTCCTAAAGCAAAGCACCAATTTTGATTTCGTCTTCAGATTAATCGGCGGAACAGCAAGAACAACACGGCAATAAGATCACGATCTCTCTATATATATAGCCCTATAAAATCTTTCGTCATAATCATCGTTCGCGAATCTCAAAAGTCCTTGAGAATTTTCCGAACTTGTTCGAGGGTCACGAACAGCACGACGGTGAACGGACCCTGCCTGGAGATGGTGGGTACGAACCCCTTGTACAGGGCCAGCGGGCCCTCCGCCCTGATCGTCTTCATGGCGCAGTCCAGCGCCCCGGCATACGGCGGCGCCTGCCCTGGCTCCACCTTCATGTTCATCACCCGGGTCTTGATAACGTCGATTGGGTTCGACGCCACCGCCGCCACGAACCCCGCCGTGAAGCTCGCCGCCACGTGGGTCCCGAGCCCGTCCCGCATCGCCCCTCTCTCCAGGATCGCCTCCTTGACCTGGTCGTAGGTCGCGAGCTGGGAGGCCGTGACCACCATGGCGCGGTTCACCGTGAGGCTGGACCCGCGCCAGAGGCTCGCCACCCCCTCCTGTTTCGACATGCTCGCGATGGCGTCCACCACGCTCCGGTAGTTCCGGCGCTGGTGCACGGGGAGCCGCCCGTCCGCCTGCATCCGGACCATGGCCACGTCGGCCGGGTTGCCGACCATTGCGCCGACGGCTCCAGCCACGAGACCGGCGGTGATCTTGCGGATCAGGGGCATGCTGTTGGTCCCCGGGTCGGACCACTTCTGCTTGAGGATGTCGTAAAGCCCCATGCGGGTGGTGGAGTAGAGGGTCTGGCGGAGGACGGTGGCGGAGACGCCGGAGAAGAGCGCGGGGACGCCCTCGGTCCGGACGATGCGGACGCCGACGGAGACGAGACCCACTCGCGGCGGCGGCGGGGGAGGAGGAGGGGGAGGCGCGTGGGGCAGGTGGATGTGGGTGGCGGAAATCGAGGGGGAATGGAAGGCGAGGGCGGGGCGGAGGGCGTGGGCGGCCTGGGGCGGCGCGGGGAGGGACTCGCCCTGGAGCTGCATTCGGACCTTGATGAGGTCGAGCGGGTGGGTGGAGCAACCAGCAACAATGGAGGCGATACCACCTTCGACGAATCCCTTGACACCCATGATGGCGCCCGACAGCTACAAAAAGACTCTACCTTTCCGAGGAGACAGAAAGAAGGAAGGACAGAAATCAAAGAATAGGCTTGGACGGAAGTTAAGATTAAGAAGAAGACGAGTAGGAGCTAGGGTTCATCTCACTGGAGACGAGGAGGTGGGAATGGAGGCCGAAAGCGGTGGAGGAGGTGTGAGGGGCTGTGGGTCTCTGAGACATAAAAGGACGGAGCTTTGAATCTGGTTTCTACTGCGGGGGTTGAGAGATGGAAGAGAGAATATATAAGGGGGTGGGGGCGGGCGAGAGAGAGAGAGAGGAAAGCGAAGGGAAGGAGATGCCCTACAAATTTGGGAATCCAAAAGGTCTTTGAGGTAGGACTTACGCGTTGAGGGACGAAGGGCAAACGAAAGCGCAACTGAGACCGGTGGTTTCTGATTTTCTTCTTTCGTTTCACTTGACTTTGACGCAACGCTTAGCTGGTTCTGCCTAGGTGGCCTGTGGCCTGTGGCCTGTGGCCGTCCCGAACTTTGATTCACACCCGTCCATACGTGTGAAATTCCATTTGATCTGGGAAAGTAGTTCTCGTTGGCCCACTCCACTTGAGGATTCCACTAACATGCTTTCATAGTTGGGGCTCAACCAGATTGGGACCCTAAACGCGTGTCGGTGCGCGGGTCGGGAAAAAAATTGTCTTAAAAAAATCTTAAATTTATTATACTTTTTGCTAATTTAATTATAAACCTTTTTAATTTCATCAATTGAATCTTAAAATATTTTACATTTCTCAATTGAGTCTATCCGCATAATTTTAACTTGAAATCATCTGTATGGACGCTACCCATCTTAAGCGGTATGATCAACGTAGACGTGTACAATTTTTAATTATTCCTTCGAATGTTTTATTAATTGTTTTTATTTTCTTCTTTATTTTTTTTTACTGTGGTCGCTAAGGATCAAGGCTAATGCATTGCCTGACCATGAAAATTTATTTTATTTTTTATTAAAAATATTATGATTGAATTGATAAAAATGGAATAAATATAGGACTTTTTTGGACAATTTTCTCTCGGTCGGGACGACAAAATGGCACAAGTTCTAGATGGACTTAGTTTTTTTTTTTTTTTTAACTTGCTTGGAGTGGACCGTAAAGAAGTACGCGAGGGCTCGGTCAGGAGGGTCGAGGCTAATTTGTTCCCTCTCATGCCTGCCCCAATAATAATAATAATAATAATAATAATAATAATAATAATAAAAGAGAGTTTAGGCCGAATTTACTCGTAGCGCCACGGCAGCCTGGATCTGAAACTGCATAACCTTACTTAAGCATGCCCAAAAGTGTAATTCAGCGAGTTTAACTCGTTTCAACGTCTTTCGCGGGACCGGAGTTCATTTGACATTTCCAAACAAAGTAAAAGGCCATTTTGCCCTTCTTGCCGAGGACGACGAATGGCACAAGTTCTAGATGGACTCAGGGCTTTTTTTCGCTTTGGAGTGGGTCAACTGCTCAAAAGTTTCGACACGAGACGAGACGAAGAGCAATTTGCGCGTCCAGACTCTCGCATCGATTGGACGCAGCTCGGTTCAACTTTTTTTCAGCGGTTGGACTTCTTGGGAGCTTTTCATTGACTCGGCAAACCACATGCTCAAAATCACCTGCGCCTCGTATGAACTTGGGCACCAAAGACGTTCCCTTTTGGTTCCTTCCAAATATTCACACATCCGACTGGGAAATATACATTTCACCAAATATCAGGAGGAGTAAACAAATATTAATCTTTCGGACTCGGCACGCAAATATAATTGATCGGCGGGGGCTACGTTATAGGCCGGACGAAGCGCCTACAAAGTCGCGGGTCAGTATTCGATCCTATACCTATAATAAGCACACAAAACCATCTCGTGTCTAGAGCCCTACTTGTCTAGCTAGACTCGTTCGGGGCTCGAATGGTTTTGTGGGAAAGAATTGGCGTTCTTGGACCCCCTCGTGAGGTCGAGACGAGGTTTAGGATGCCCGATGCCCTATCAGATCCGCTAGAGCCGTTCATTTGCATTCAGTCAAATTCTATCGCCACGTTCCGTTGACTTGGTTATGGGGCTTCGCGGTTCATGCACCATGAAAAGTCAATTCACTGGTCCTAGTCCGATTGCAGGAGAGATAGTTTTTGATTGCCATGACAACGATGGGTATAATTAGGGGAGCCGACTTGCTGTTGCAGTCCAACTTGTTCGGGGCTGGAAATGTTCTTCCATACGGCGATTAAATAAGGAGGATGGAAATGTTCTTCCATACGGCGATTAAATAAGGAGGAGGAAAACGTTGACAGACGGTTCGGAAAAAACGGAAAGTCTCAAAGAGAGTCGGACGAGCCAGTAGAAAAAGGGAAATGGTGAAGAACGTCGCCTGAGAGATTCGAACTCTCGCGGGGAAACCCCATGTACTTAGCAGGCACACGCCTTAACCACTCGGCCAAAGCGACGCTTCGGTGAGAGCTTGGTCCAAATTATTCATAATATTTTTATGAATGATAACACGATCGACCCCGAACAGTGGGACGAGATAGAAACAACCCCTCCATTTATTATCTTTGAACGATGGAGCTCGTGAATAGTACAATCACAATGCCGAAAGAATGTCAAAAAAGTCGAACACAAGAGACGATGATTGGACAAAAAAAAAAAAATGGAATGACACAAATTTGCTGGACTCTCTTTTCTCTATCTCTTCTCCCCCTCTCGAATCAACAATTAAAAAGCAGACGCAACCACGCACACACAGACACACGAACACAACAGCACGCAAAACGGACCAAACATGAGAAAATTTGACGAACGAACGAACGAACGAATCGAAAGTCAGCCCCACCACTGGTGCACGGCAACCCCCTCATCCCTGAGCCTTCCGTAGAGAGCCAAACACTCCCAGTACGCCCTCCTGCTCCTGTCGCTCATCCTCTCCACCCCCTTTGGCTTGCACTCCAAGAACAGCTCGTCCACCAACCCTATCGCCTTGCTCTTCACCATCTCCTCCACCACCTCTGCTTCCGCCTTCATCACCACGTACTCCTCCTCCTTCACGTTCTTCTTCAGCCAATCCGACATCCCCACCTGATCCGCGGCGGTCCCCGCCCCCGCCCCCACCACAACCTCCTTGCTCGAGCCCGGTTCCTCGGCCACGGTCTCGATCTTGTACATCTCGAAGTCCAGGTTCCTCGTCGGGTAGTTCTTCGCGAACCATGCGGTGCTGCTGCTGCCCCCGTCCTTCTCGGGCAGCCCCACGTCGATGAACACGCGGCGTGGGTAGCTCTCCAGGGTGTCCCCCATCAAGTCGGGGAGGTACCTCGTCCTCTTGAAGTAGGCCCTGGACCTCCTCGAGGCTGCTCGTGGGGGCTCGAGGAGCACGTCTTCCAGGTTCTGTAGCGCCGCCTTCTTTTGCTCCGGGGCGAATCCGAATAGCCGCCTTTGCGTGGCCGAGCTTGTCATTTTCCTCTCGTCGGTTTTCCTGATGGCGAGGACGGTCGATTCGAACTTCCTAATGTAGGCGATCTTGTAGTTCGGGGGCACATCGAATTGCACATTAGGGTCTTTGCTTAGCAGCATCGCCGCCACTCCGTCAACCTTTAGGGTTCGATCGATGAATTCTGCGGTAGAAGTAAAATCAGTTGTGAAGGCGAAGGCAAACGTGTCGCTCGGGATCGAACTTTGTCGCTCTAAGTCGGTGATGGAAATACGATCCATCTTATTGCCGCCTGGAATAATAGAGGTGTCAATGGACTCCTCGTACCCATTGCTCAACAGGGCAACACTCTCTCCGCTTTTCAATAAGCCTTCGTTTGCTAAATCTTGGAAAAGCAATGGCAACATCTCCAAGTTGACAGGATCGTACACATGCTGATCGACCTCGGAAATGGCTTGATAAGAATCAACTGATCTCTTTAAGCCCGATTTCAACCAAGAGAACGATGCGATGATGAATGCTAGAACCAGTGCACGGGCAAGAACCGTCAAGACCCTCGAGGTAGGGAGCTTGATGATCAAGTACTTAGATCCATAAGCATCGAAGCCAATGCCACCGACATCGAAACGTTTGTAACTTTTCGGGCGCTTCGTTTGGGAATCCTTAGCCAATCCCAAGGCCATTCTCTCCGAATTCCAAAATTTAGCCAGGCGAGAAACACGGTCGTGAGGAGGACGGATGAAACTTGCAGAACTTTCAGAGGTGAACGAGATCAGGCGGTATCTTATGAGAAGAAGAGCAAAGGAGAAGAAACTTGTGAACAGAATAGGACATAAAGGAAAGTGAAATGATCCTAAAGAAAAATTTGAGATCTGAAATCTACTAAGAAAGGCAAAGAGGAAGAGGGAGGAGGGGAGGGCTCGATCGACAACAACACTTAGCGGGTGCAAAATCTGGCCGCGGTGTGGTTTCCACCCACAAGAGCGACACGGTTGCTTTGCTTCAACGACAACAACAACAACTGCCTCATACGTTCCACCTCCATTTCCTTGACCTCGCGCATAACCCGTATCAACAAACGGCCCGCTATCACCAAGACTCGGGTGGTTCTAGCGACCCATCGAGGATATTAGGGTTACAAAGATCCCTATGGAAAGGACATGGAAGAGCTCTCCCTTTTTTTTGGTGTTTTTTTTCCCCCTTTGCTATAACCGGGAAGACAGGACACGCAGAGAGGGACAGAAATGGTGGGGGTTGAGGTACTAGGAAGTGGAGAGAGGGGGATGATATAAGGAGATGAGGAGGGGAGAGAGGAGAGGGTTTGCGTTGGTAGGTTAAAATAAGAGGCGAAGTTGTATTGAGCTTAATTTAGTGTTGATGACAACGAGAAACAAGTTAAGCCATTGTTGCTGGAAGGGGGAATTCTTATCACTTTACAAATTTTTTTTGTCTGAATCATCAGCTGGAATGCCCTACAAAATCGCTTCGTGGGTTTTGCGTGTAAATCAGTATTGATTAAGCTGTTCATGCACGAAAAAGACAACTGCTTACCATAATTATCTCGAAAGATTTTCCCATGAAAAAAAGAAAAAAATTGGTGTTTTTTCTGTTCGGATAGCTATCGTTTACTGAATTTAAACCGTTTAGTAGGACGTGAACGTGTATAGCTTTGCATGCATGGCCACGTTCGTGCATACATACATGCCTTCGTACGAGGTTTTGATGAGAATTTGCGGACGAGAGTAGTGCCAATACCAAACTAAAATCACTCGAGAATCCGTGTATATTACAAAATGTACATTAGGGTATAACCTAATGAAATAGTATAAGGGGTAGGCCAAGGATTGGCTTATTTGCCAAGTTCATCTATCATATCCCGTCATCACATAAATGTTTGAACGACCATATGTGCATTACATCTCTACAAATTACTAAACTGAAAATAACCCATCGATCTTTCCTCGTACTCTATATCCGCCATAGCTAATCACTGCTAGGCCGCTTGCTACCACCACCTCGAGTGAAATTGCCATGAAGCGCCATATTCGACAAACAACACCGACTCCTCCTCCTCCTTGTCTTTACTCGGTGATTGTCGTACCCTCTCCTTAGCTGTTTCTTCCTTCTACACAACCATCATACCTTTGCTCTCCACCATCCACGCATGCCTTTTTCTTCCCGCACGCCGTGTCACCGAAATCATTAAACTTGTACCTATGTGATAAAATTATCCTCTATCATAGTTCTGTCCAAGACGACCATTAAAATTCCAACATGGGGGCTTGCATGGACAATGACAGCAAACGAAGCTGATATGGATTAGGTGTGGCTTTAGTTTAATCCAAAGCAACGTCGTTTCTTGAATTATGTCACTTCGAGGGCTATAAAAATCGCCAAAGTAACAACTTGTTATCATGGAGGTCCGCTTTTTTGAGATAATTAAACATTGACAAGTCGTTACCCGAAAATATGAATTCCAAGTGGAATATTTTCATATAGTTGGAAATACATCAAATATGTACTAAAAGTACATTGACCATTTTGCAATTTAAAAGTATAGGGACCATATTGCATATTAGGCTAAAGTTCAGTAATCCCATTAATCAAATTAAAAGTTTAGAGACCACATTATACATTAAGCCAAAATTTAGGGATCATTTGTGTCATTATCCCTTCAAATATTATACCATCAAAGACCCTAAATTTTACACTGCGCAACACTAATATCACAAACATTTTTTTGTGTCATTAGAGTTCTCCAAATATACCTACTTGTAACACCCAAAAACCTTAATTATGCCACAGTGACGCTAATACCTAAACTCTTTCTCTCGTGTCATCGAAACCCTTAAACTTGTACTAGTCTGACAAAAATATCCTCCGTCATAGTTCCATCCGAGATGGTCGGTAAAAATCCAATGCGGCTGCTGGCATGGACAACAACAAGCAAACAAAGCTTATGTGGATCTGGCGTGGCTTTAGATTAGTCCAAAGTGAGTCATTTCTTGAATTATGTCACTTCGAAGACTCCAAAGAAATGCCAAAGAGACAACTTTGCTATCATGGAGGTTCGATTTTTTGAGATAACTAAACAATGACGAGTCGTCAATTGAAAATATGAGTTCCTCGTGGATTTCTGACACGTATATATCGTATATGTTTCGAACCTGCAAATGGATAGACGATTTCTCTTTGGATTAGGCTAGGTAAACGTCAAATTCACGTCAACTTCATTTACCCGTTGTCGTCCGCCAAGCTGCCATGTTGATTTTTTAATGGTTGTCTTGGATAATACTGTAATGGAATGTACTTTTTGGATCATTGGTACAAGTCTGAGGGCACTTACGGCACAAAAAAGCTTTGAAGTATTGGCGTCACAGTGGACAAAGTTCATGGTATTTTTATCGACCACATACCCAAAAAAAATCTCCAATTTTAGCATTTATGACAATTCTATCCCCAAAAAAATAATTTGTTCATATAAAAACCTCCAACTTTTACATTTATTCCAGATCCTACGGCTTAGTCAAAAAAACCCTCAATTTTAGGGTATATCCCAATTATATTCAAAACTCTTTTTTAACTCATAAAACCTCTAACTGTTAGTTTTCTTTTAATTCTATCATTGTTAGTCTTCCATCCATAATCACCATTAGTTGATCTTATGTGGCATTTTCACGTTGTTAATGAATTACACTTGATAAGAAACTAACATAAAAAAACTCTTGAAACTTTCTTCTTACGTAATTTGCTTCCCTACATATTGCCAAAAGATATAGAATCATTCAAGATGGCACGTTTCGTATTCTTTTCAAAGACTTAGCATCCAAAAAACGACTAGACATGGAGATACTTAGACTACCAATCTAAAATCTCGGTTTCTCCCGAAACCTATTGTTTCTAAATTTCGAAGATTCATTGGTAAGGTCGATGAGAATTCGAGTACGTAGGATTAAATAACGGTAATTATGTACGGAAGATTGACGGTAATAGAATTGGCTTAAAATTAAAAGTTGAAGGGTTTTTATAATACAAAAAAATGGATATAATTGGGACATATGCTAAAGTTAAGGATTTTTGGGTATTAGACATCTTTGGATTAGGCTAGTAAACGTAAATTGTAAAGTTGGAAGTTTTTTATAATAGACAAAAAAATTTGGGTAAAATTGTCATAAATGCTAAAGTTGAAGGTTTTTTTGGATATGAAGCCTATTTTTATCACACTAGTATAAATTTGGCAGTTTTGGTAACACAAGAAAAAATTTAGGATATTGGTATCTGAATGAGTACAATTAGGGCTTTCTATTGGGCCCGATCTGAACTTTTCTAGGCTCGAAATCGAGGCCTGGCAAATCAAAGTAATTCACTTCATTCCGGGCTGGTGAAGAGCTAATAAAGCTAGGGTTCAGTTTGGGCATGACAAACATGTTTCGGTTTCTTTTGGGATACCTGTCCGAATCCGACCCCTCACTTTTCTTTTTCCTGTTCCGATGTTTTACTCATTATTTCGCTTGCTGATGCCAATGGCATTGTCCGTTTGTCTTTCAAGTTCTCCCTAATATTGTTTGCAGTTCTGAACGTTTTCAAAAAATGCTGGGACCGAAGAGCATGCCGATCTCAAGATCAGAACTGAATTATAGCTCGACGGACTGACCCGGTCGGGTCATCGCGCGCTAATCACGACACGGCAATCCCTACTTAGCGTAAGAGTAGTGCACGCCACAAAACGGCGTCCTACTCTCATTCAGCAAAATGTCCAAGGGAGACGCTCGTTGAGGCGTAGTCAAATTCATAGATAGTTTCGGTTGGACGGCCAAATTAAACTCGGACAGGAATCGCTAGTTTTGCGCTTCTCATCAACCGCACAACTGTATGCATTCACGAGACAACATCGTACCCAGCAAAACCAACATTCATCCACGTCTTAATAGTTGCAGCACCATTTGCAACTTCACCTGTAAGGATAGAGAGAGACGAGAGAACAGAGAAGTAGGGAAATAACATATGTCACACTCAGCTCGTCACGGGCAAACTAGTTGCAGAGCTCACGGGCAATCCCTATTTGGGAATTCGTCACGTCGTACATGATCCTCATGTTCTGCTGCTGCAGATTGGCTACGACATTCAGCACCGAGTTCACATTGCTGGGCGCCGCAGCCATCGCCAAGCACGCTAGCGATCCTGAGCCGCTGTGTATCAAGCTGTTCTCCAACGGCAACTTCCAATCCAAACCCGGGAAGTGGAGCGTGATCACCGGCGCCGTCACCTCGCTGGAGGCTGTGAAGCACGTGTCGAAAGCTCCCAGGCTTGAGAACGGCCCTTGCACTTGCTTCCGGAACTCATCCCGTGTGGCATTGTACAGGGGCTCCACGAATCGGGTTATGACCGTGCCCGAGTCCATTATGGTCCCCGCCCCGGTGTTGGGGTCGAAGGTGAGGAATTTCGGGTCCACGGGTATCAAGACCCTGCCCACGCTTATGCCGGTGAGGTTGACGTAGTAGAGGGACGGCCGGTGCGGGTTACTCAGGAGGGGAGTAGTCCGGATGCTCTTGGGTTGGCCGACGGGGCCAAGTTTGAGAGAGCCCGAGAAGTAGTAAGATTTGAAACTGGGTAGGCAGTAAGAGAATATGCCAGAATAGAGCGATCCGGTTTGGGACAACAATGACAAGGGGCCCCGACCCAGACCCAACAGGCCTTGAGGCGGAATTGACCCGCCCGAGACTGCACCGATGCATCCAAAAGCATAATTGGGAACAACATCTTTGCCCAAAGTGAGGGAGTCCTTCACGAGGGTAGCCGAAAAGGACGAGTCTCCGCCGTAGGATTGGTTGAAGAAGCACCCACCGGAACCAATGGTGGGGCACTGGAACCCACGGACCTGAGTGCATTGGGGCACGGAGCAATCCAACGACCCATAAGTGGAGGATGTGTTGGGTGAGAAGGTGGCGGCAGAGCAGCCGATGCAGCCGCTGCACGGGACCCATGCGGCATCGTTGCTCGTGTCTAAGACCATAACCATGAGTTGACCCGGAGTGCCAATTTTGACCCGGACCACGTAGTTGCCAATGTTAAGGGTCTGCTGGCCCGGAGCAATGGGTACAGATGTGGTCTTTTGGGTTACAAGGGTCGACAAGTACTCGACCCGTTCCGGGTCTTTCGAGGCCATGTCAAGGACCGTATTGACCCAAGACTCGGGCTTGGGAGGGTTGAATGGCGAACATTTGCCATAGATGTGGATGACCGACAGATCCGAATTCTCAGACGGCGGATCACAAGGAGAAGTGGCTATGGCACTTGAGATGAGAAGAGCAAAGAAGAGCAATGAAGAAATGGTCAAGTCCATGACTAAGGGCACCTTGGGCTAGAAGGCAAATTGCACTCCATGCATGAGATGCATGAGACCTATATATACACATGAATTTCATTGAAGACCAACAAGTTACCAAAAGGCCCTCCAATAATTGCTACACGATTGATTGGCGAGTCCAGGTTAGGACAAATTTGGAGGAGTTTCAGGTCACGGTGGGAAACATCAGTAGCTGTGTTCAACTCGAGAAACTGCCATAGGGAAGTGAGAGGGACAAATGTGGCCCAAGTTGAAGGGAGAGATCGCAGCAAGAAGACAGCGTTCAGCTCTTCTAAATATAAGAAGGCCTTGGTACAAAGAGAGAAAGAGACCATCGATGCAAACGTCCAAGAACAGCGAAGCTATAATGATCCCGAAAAGAATGTAGGTATCTAGTTAAGATGAAATATAGAGGTTCCTATTGGAGACATGCGAGAAAGGCCACTATGGATAAGCTTGTAGCGGTTGAAAAATGATTTTAGAGAAAGACGGACAATTTCCCAACGAATATCTATCGTGTCACGGAGGGAAGAGGCAAACTTGGATGACGTTCAAACAAATTTTGTTGAAAAAGAAAAGAACTCACTCTCTAAACTTTAAGCTAAAGTGGGACGACTATGACATTAATTCAAGAAGAGTGTAGCTCGGAAACCTTGTTTTTTATTATACCTTCGCGTATTTTCAGTACAAGTGAAGACGTCGTCTATTCTAAATCTACAATTTACCTTAATCAGCTCAAGTTGGCGAGATATCACCGACGCTTCGAGTGCATGGATATGTTAGACATGGAGTCCCGTGAACGATTTCTTAAAGCACCACAACGTAACATCGTTTAACCATTGTCGTGATGTGGGGATAGAACGGACGCGGTCGGTCACGGGTGCATGGAGGCTTTCTGATTGGCCGGGTCCACTCAGACGCGTTTCTTTATTGCAGATTCATCATAATGATTTGAGTATCGTTTTCTGGGGGAGGGGACTGTTGGGAGGATATGGAATCAAATCATTCCGGACAAAATAAATCCCCAGTTAACAATATGGTTTAGCCCCCATGTTGGCCAAATCCTGCTGATATTCCTGCCTCGAAGAGTCAGATTGGATCTTTATTTAGTTCCAGCAAATCAGCCTGAGATTATGCATGTCCCTGTGATATGATTCTGATCCGTTATTCACACTTGCAACTTGTTTTGGAGCCTATAAGCATCCTCTGAGAACCCAAAAAAAGAGAGCGATAAAAATGACCCAGACTCCCGTGAAATCTTTGGATGGTCAGAACTTTTTAATTCGTTCTCTTTTACTATTGAAGAAATTTAGACACCCAGCAGATGAAATGGAATGGAAGGACAAGCAAAGAATTGTGTTACTTCGAAGCATGTGTAAGTTCGTATCCTTGCAAGCTCTATCTTAAGCAATTTGGAGCTTACTCAATCCGTTTCCTTCACTAAAGAAGGGACACACAAAAAAGCAACATATCTACAGAGAAAAGAATGCAATGGAACCAGGTGACAAGACAAGATAAAATGAATGACACCGTCAAGAACAAACTCCGCCCACTCTGAACTTTCCCAAAGGTTCCAGACGAGAGGCCCCACCCTTACTCACGAGAACCCCAATGCAGAAGCGCATAATTCAGATTCTAAAGGCAGGTTGTCAGTTACTGAAGCAAAAAAAAAAAAGCCAGCCCAAGTACCTTCAAGAGAATAATTTTAATGAAAATCCTCATGGCATGCCATAGAAGTAAAAATTTGTTACTGCTTGCAGTGTACAACAGCATATATCTTACCTCTATATAGTTTTGCTTCGAGTTCAAGAGGCATAGGCAATTCGGAAATGAGGAGAGAAAAGTACAAACAAAGACCACAGCTAAAGAGAGAGCAGATTTTGACCAAAAAAGAGAGTGAGCAGATTGCACATCATTATTCTTAGTGAACATCCAGCCCAATCTTTGATGCAAACGGAATCAATAAATGGGATAGAACACACGCACAAACATACACAACAGAGCACAAAGTACAGGAAGCAGCAAGAGGAGACAACAAGTACCCTCTGTCTCATCATAATTCTTCTGACGGTTTGAAGATTGGTGTTTTGGTGTATTGGCTCCTGCTGTGAACCCAAATGACAACAGCTCCAGAGTTTCAATGAAGCATGCTACGACAATAATAACATGATCCTACATTGCGTGGCCACGGGGCATGAAAAGGTGCAGCTGCCAAAAGGGAGGAAGAAAAAAGGTACAGCAATAATGAGTTATTAAAGCAACCCAAGAAAATACAAAAACGAAACTACTAAATCAGAAAGTTAAAAGGAAAATTTTAAAAAAAAGCCCAATTAAACATTAACAGACGCAAATAGTGGCCCAAGCTAATACGAACATCGAGGATAAAGAGATATGTTCTCCACCCAAAATAACTGTATGAATACTTTTCCAATTTCTATATGCTCTAGATTTAAAGTTTAATCTAGTGGACATTTGCCTTGGTTTAAGCTGATCAAACTTCTTTGGGGCAGGTAAACTGGAAACAGTTCTACAAGCACTGGAAGAATTCTTGCCCATTCTTGAAGTTATCTCTATCCAACCGTACTTCATAGGTTTATTTCTTAATCATGTTCTTCTTCCATCATTGAAGACTCCCCCGAAATAAATAACATCCGTATAAAAATGGAACTATTCTTCAGTCCAGTGACTTCAACGAAGGGCTTCCGGGGTAGTTCATCATGCCCATGAACTTCATTTTTATTTTCGAGTACAATTATCTTGCACTGAAAGACAAGTTTATCTACGCTCCTTGCTGCTGCCTTTTGTCGAGCAGACTTATGCAGCACTCCACATTCTGTAATATCTAGGAGAATCGACCCTTTCAAAAGTGAAGTTAATATGTCTGATGTTAAAAAACAAATTGCATTTTGCCTAATGCATAAAGCTGTAGGTTGCATAATAACTCAGCGCAGTTCAATCTAGATGCAAGAGATGAATGAAGGGAACCATAAACTTGGGTCTGTTAGAAAGTTCATTCTAAAAGCTTGAGCGAATGTGGAATACTTTTACACCCCTCACGCTTGCAAGCAGGTCTGAGCATGCAAAGTAAACAATGGTTCTAATATCGTGTTACAAAGACCAATTCAAAAACTTAAGCTAATGAGTGGAGGAAGGCTACACGATTATAAGGGTCATTGAAACTTCATAGAAAAGAGACATGAGATACATTAATGGGTCAAATATGTACTTAATTCACCAAAACAGCGTGTGCAATACCTAGGAGTAGTGTCAGGTTTACAGAGGCGCTTCATGCATCAAGCAATCAACATCTGACAGTGCCAAATTTAGTGCTACTGACATATATCATTTAAACGTATCCTCGAGACAAGGAAACAGAGAAATATGATATACCCATGCACAACGGTTCGACTGATAGTGCCAAATTATAGGCTACTGACATGGTAAAATTAGATGCATCCTTGGGGGAGAGGGAACAAGCAATATCAGAAAAAAATGCACAATGTTTCAACTGATCAGTTTCCTCTCCACAGTATGCGTGAGCAGTCGCCAACCTAATTGCTGATTGCTGGAGAAATAAATTCAATACAGTCAAAGAAAGCATATACTAAACAAATCAACAAGTCCTTACGAATTTGACACCACCCCCAAAAAAAAAAAAAAAAGAAGAAGTCCATAACAAAAACAAGTTCTCAGGACAATAAGAGTTCAAAATCAGCTGCTGCTATCAATCTGAGGCTTAATTCCATCTCTGGGACCTAACATAAGACCTCCAGAAAAGATCAAAGAGGCAGAAGCATTGCCCATCAGACTATAGGAAAAAGTTCGCAGGAGGGTTGAATTCCATATGACTTAATGCATTATTTAACGATACAAGATGAATACAAGTTGGATATATTGCTTGAATTGCATGTCACAAGAACATCATAGTAGACACTAAACCCAAGAAGACAATGTGCACGTACCGATGACCATTAAAACCAAGCCTCTGTTTCCATGAATAACAACAATATGATGCTATGGAGCTACACTTTACTAATGAGTTATCATAGAGACAGATTAAGGATTTATAACACTCATCAACAATTGTACAAAGAAAAACTCAACAATCAAGAAAAGCGTAAAAATATATGCAAACCTATTTCAGCTGTCAGCAATCGCCTTTTCCCTTGACTATGATCACAGGGCACTGTGCGTGATTGGTGCAGTAGTTGCTTACGCTTCCCAAAAACATCCTGTCAAAGTACAATGAGTATATACAAGATTACCAGTTGATCCATTTCCTAATAACTTAAAGTTTTTGGGTAAAGCGTATGTCGCATAAGATATTACTCAAGTCTCAATTCCTCATGACTTGTTTAATTTTCATATGCCCATGTATATGCGGTTCCTGTTTGTCTCATTCCCCTTTCATCAATTCCATTTTCTCATCTTGGATCAATTTGCCTGTGAGAGGGGGTGCTGATATTATCCAGCACTTGTATATGGAGTTCATATGGTTCTTATATATACAGTCCCCCTCCACCTTATAGTTTTGCTTCAGAAATTTTAACATAATTCATACTTATTTTGTCCATTGATTACATCCACATCTTATCTGCCAATGTGCAAGGGTGTCACGAGGCAAAATGTTAAGAAATACGCCATAAGGACATTGTTGGCGAGTTTAGCTTCCTAGCAGTTTTCAAAATTGAACGGTTTGTCTAACATTTAACTTATGTCTTAACACCCCTACAAACCATTAGAAGAATGTGCTAGCTTAGATCAGACAAAATGATAACATGCATTTTATCTTATTAGGAGGTCATCTCCAAAACTTGTCCATGGATATGATCTTATTAGGATTCAACAAGGACGATAAAACTTACTAGCTCCATCCAACAAAATGAATGTGAACTAGAGGAAAACACGACTTAGATGTGCACTTGTCCAAATTTAGAGAAAACAGCTAATTAATCAACCATATGATCATCTGAATGTCAAGGACCAACCTTTTGATAGGGCCAAAAGCTCGAGATCCCATCACTAGCAAGTCGGCATTCAATTTTTCCACAACTTCACAAATCTTTTCCTTTGGATCCCCAATCACAACTTCTGTCTTAATGTTAACCTGCATCGAAAGCAGAAATTCAAAACAACAAATCCTCTAACAACGGATGCAAGACCTATCAAGAGAGGCAGAGGTCCACAAAGTATGCAGTAGCACTTAACCAAGCATATATACAATGTTACACTCACAAACCACACACATATAAGTTTCGGACATGGTCATAGAATTACTGCGCGAGTGTTTCCACCAATCCACAGGGAAGACTGGAATGCGCACTGCCACAGATGTCTCAACTGAGTAGCAACTATTTAGAGTAGATTAAGGAAAAAATTCTGGCAAACAGAAACTGCTAATTCAAACACCACAAGCTACTCGACGAAAAGAAAAGAAAACACCACAAGCTACACCTCAAATCTGTGCGATGGAGAACTGTGGCATATCTTGCACTGCGTACTTTACAGAAAACAATAAATGTAATCGAGCTCCCAAGCAAAGGAAATCATAAGTCAAAACAACAGCGCGATCGCTACGAAGATGAAGATGCTAACGTTCTTATCAGAGCATATTTCCGTGGCGTGATTCAGTATGGCCTGCGTGATCCGCTTCTGGTGCGCCTCGATCGCCGCCGTGAAAGCAGGCACCTCCAAATCACCTATCGCACATCAGCCGATTGAACTAAAAGAAGAAAAAAAAAGTAGAGAGAACGAGGGGAATAGTTGAGCGTCGGGAGAGGGTGTACTGACTGGGGCCGCCGAAGGGGATGGCGCCAGGATTGAGGCCGGCGACGATGGACGGCGGAGACTGGACATGGAGGACAACGAAGGAGGAGGGGGAGGGGGAATCGGTGGGGGATCGGAGCTTGAGGTTGTCGAGGGCCCACCGGAGGGCGTTCATGCTCTCCTCGCTGCCGTCGACGGTTACGACCACGCACCCCAGATTGCTCGTCATCTTTCGCTCCACCACCTCCTCCTCCTCGTCCTTCACTTCGAGGGAAATGGAAGTGAACTGTTCAAGTTGATGGTTCCGTTTGCTTTTTATATTTATTTCTACATATATTCTTTAATTATGGCGGCTTTTAGTGCGCCCAATGGGCCTAATACCTTCTCCCAAAAGTTGCAAGAGCGAGGCATGATTTGGCGGATACCTAAGCGGCCATCATCGTACACGTGTTGTACTAGTCAGCACATAGGGGGACTCCGCTAATGATAACGATCTATATAAAAATATTTAATTAATTAAAACTCAAAAATAAAGTTTTCAAAACACTTTAACTACAATTATTAAAAAATTGATTAACGCGTATAATAAAAAAGAGTTAGTAGAAAACTTTTTTCAAAATTTTAATTAATTAAAATCATTTAAATTATAAACAAAATAAAAACATTTTTGGAACAAAAATAAGAAAAAAAAAAAAACTCATTTACGTGTTCCTAGAATACTTTTTAAAAACACGATTGTAAAATTTTTTAGAAATCATTGGAAAAAATTTTGTTTTTGAATATACTCTCTTCTATTTTATTATTATATAATATTGACACTTGATTTTGTATTATTTTATTTTAAAAAATTAATTAAAAATACCAAAACAATTCATAAAATTACAAAATCAACCTTTGGAAGCTTTGACCTAGCCTTATGAATCAATTCTGAACAAAAAATATTTCTTATAAATTTTGACTTTTTTGGATTTATTTTAATTATAAAAATAACCGAAAATAGGAAAAATAGTATTCGTGGTCAGAAAAATGCGTAAAAATAGTCCATATTTTTATTTAAATTTCCTTTTCATTTTGGCCTCTTAAATTTTTAAAAATTCAGTTTGGAACCACATGTGTCTTCATTTAATGTAATCCTAAATTGATTAAAAATTTTCATTTTAAATCATTTTAGCCAACAAATTTTACTTTTAGAGTCATGACATGAGACTTTGATACTCGTATCTCATTTTAGTTTGACACTCGTCTCATTTCGGTTCTCATGTTTGGAAAAATTGCACAATTGGACTAAAATGACCTAAATGCACAAATATTTTTTATTTTAATCTCCGATTTCACTCAAAGTGCAATTAATATTTTTCTAGAGGTCCCCATTTAAAGGTTATTATATTTTTAACTACTTGGGAACATTTACGTGTGACTCATAATTATAATTTTTCTTATCTATAGAAAACATATTTGATGTTATCGTTGTTCAATTTCAATTCGTCTTCTCTTCCGATTTTTTTGTAGTTGATCTCGTCCATATTATTTTTAATAAATCGTGCATAAATTACTTATACATATATTGGTCTAATTTGATTTAGTAAATTGAACAAATGAAATTTAATTTGATTTAGTGAGTTAAAAAGATAAAGACATCTTAATTTTAATATATATAGTCCCCTTAATTAAATAAAAAAATTAGGAACATAATTTTTTTGTAGTTACCAAACGTGTTTTTGTTTTTTTTTTGTTCGTGGAACATAAATTTTATACAATTGACAAACGTGTTTCTATTCTTTTTTCGTTCTCCGAAACAAATTTTTTTGCGATTACCATACGCGTTTCTATTCCCATAGTTCGTTGTCGGAAAGAGAAATAGAAAAAAGTGTTTCGCTCCAAAAGTTGTTCGGGGACGGAAACGTTACCATACCCAAGTCTTATTTTCTCACATTCAAAACATTCCAATTCTAGATTCACATGTAAATTTTTCATTATTTTCTAGAATTTCATACTTTAATTTCACAAGGAAGTAAAAGAGAACCTTTTTTTTTTGCTTAGTTATAAACGAACTTAGGTCACTATTTCACAATAATTAAAAAAAAACTTACTATGTGAATGTCAATTCAATCCCAAATATTTCAATTTATCTAGTTTTGTCATAAATTTTTTGAAAATTCATCATCTTTCCAATCAATTTTTGTTGGAAACCGCTGATGTTTCTAAATTTTTTTTTTTTTTCAGTGGAAAAAAAAAGAAAAAAAATCCATATTTCTTTTTAATTGCAAAAATTTTACGTTAGCCCTGGCCATGCTACGGAAGATGATCGACATCCACGTTAGCAACTTCCGTTTAATATTGGACCGAAAAGATTGTATTGATAAATTGTCGAAAAGGTTTAAGAATAAATTGGTACATTGGAAAGTCGTTATTTGCCTTGTAAGTTGTTGCTGTAATCCCATTAGAAGACTACCTCGTTCCTCTTGCTTGTGCTCGTTCTGTTTACATAAGCACCTGTTTCTTGGCCCAGTGGCATTGGCCTTCCCTTCGTCGAGTTCGAGTGGTATTTCGTGTTCTGTCAGATCGGATCTTGGTCGTTTGCTGTCGCGATGGGCCGCACGGGTCGTCTTCATCAGTAGGTCCTGGACCTTGATCGATCGGTGACTGATTGATTTCATTAGGAAGCCCGCCTTAAGTTATTGCCTTAGCCAATCGAGTTCCTTCTAGAATGCCCATGTGTAAAGGCCAGTCTCATAACAATTTTCAAGGACAAATCGTCAATCCTGCCACGCACGTGTGCTGTGACTTTGGAAAGCCTTGTAGTCTATTATTCATCTGGCAGAATGTTCAAACGTCGATATCCCTAGACCTGTTGAATCCCCTCCCCCAGATACTACCAAACAAAATATTTTTCTTCTACTGACTTTGTACCATGAGTTCGTTATACCATCTCGAGTATGACCCTTTAGGGCCCAAAGGGAAACATTACCAAAAAAGCAATACACATACTGTAATTATATCAATTCGGTCCTAAACTTTTCGCAATTATGTCAATTCGGTTAAATCTGTCGAATTTTGGCCGACCAATGCTTGACAATTGCAATACGCGTGGGGCTTTTTTGGTAATTTTTCCCTTTAAACCCTAAGGTGAGAGACCATTGTTATATGTATTAGTCGTATCATCTCGTGCAACAATTTACTAGAGCCAAAAAGGGATCGGTAAGAATTTTACTCCCACCCAACATGATCTTAAGTAGCTACTTTGTTGTGCTTAGACCTAATAATTCCTAAAAATATTGTATTTATGTCAATTCGATCCTAAACTTTAACATGTGTGCCAATTGTATCAATCCTATCAATTTTAGCTGAAATCCCCGATGTGAACGTTGACTATCCTACATGGCGATGTCGGCGGTGACTTGGACATTTTATTTCTTTTTTAAACCGAACTTTTAAGGTTTTTCTTTATGTTTTTTATCATTTCATTTGGTCGGCAAGGTAGCCCTCGCCCGGATCTTGCGAGTGCCTTTGTTGTACCACCGGCTACGGCGAGGGTAGCGACCCTCACCAGCTAGAATGAAATGAAAAAAATAAATAAATTAATTTGAAAAAATTATTTAAAAATTATAAATGCCAGCGATTTCCAAGTAAAATTTGTCGGATTGACTCAATTAGCACGAATTCAAAAGGTTTATGATTGAATTTGTTAAATTAAAATGTTTAGGGCTAAATTGACATAAACGAAATAGAGTTATGGGTTTTTGTATACTTTTTTACGATTGAGATCTCATGCTTCTCAAATTAAGACATGCATGGGATTCACATTGACTTGCCGATTCCCTTTGAATTAGGTGTGCTTCTGAGAGAGAGAGGTGCATGAACAAGATATGTGGTCAACATCATGGAAACCTCTCACCAAATGTCGCTTAAGTACATCTTGGATCGTAATTGATTTGGGTATATGATGACGGAATATTCTAGCCAAGGACCCTATAACCAACCTCACAGATGAACCGACGTAAAGATGTGAAAGACCATGGCAACACGCACACAATTTCTTTGTCCCGTTTGTCGGATCTTTGTCGTTCCCTTCATCCTTGTGTTCCTTCCGAGAAGAAGAAGAACAACAACAATAATAAGTAGACAACGTCCAACTAAAGACGCACGAACGACTTAATCCAGTCCCAGCTAGGCAATTGAATATGCACTTGCACGAGCCACGAGGCAGTTTCTCGGCTTTTGGAGCAAAAGCAACGACAGGCTCAGTTCCATCTGTCTCCTCATTCGGATCACGCAGAGGGCTTTGTTGAAGTTTGTTTGTAAAACAAACAAAAAAGAAAAGAAAAACTGTCTTTTTCAATCCTACATGGAATAAAAAGAAGATGTAAGTTTCTTTATTAGTTAGGGCTACTCTTAGAGAATAATAGAGACCCCATTATACGCGTGGGGGTGCGCGTGTGATTGCGCGATTTTGACGCACTTAGCACGCTTGCGCGCGCGGACGAAATAAACCTTAATTATTATTATTTTTTATTTCGAAATAAATTCTTTTATAATTATATTTTATATATTTTTAATTACGTTTGCGAATTCGAATGGTGGTTGTCACTTACGAATCGGTTGTGTCCGATGTTATCACACACAAAGGGTTATGTTTGAATTGCGATGTTTGACGTGAATATGTGCGATGTTTACGTGAATAAGTGTGATGTTTGGTGCGTTCGTATATGGGGTTTGGACACCAAGAGGTGTGTTCTTCTAGTATTATATAGAGGACATTTCAATTTTCTACAATGTGTGAATTTTTTACTCTTTCGTTTTCCTTCAAAAAGAGGCACAATTTTCATTATTTCGGAGTTTTAGGAGATTTATTGGAATTGCTATAGATTCTGTGATTTTGTTGTATCCCGGGGGAATTTGCGTAAACTTGTAGAACTTCGTGGGGCAAATTAATCCTAAAAGAGGGAATTAGCGCCTCAAAGTCCGACTACATTTTCTACATTCCTTTGTATTTTTCCCAACAGGCCTAAGGCCCTATGCATGCAGAATCTGTGAGCTTTTGACGCGAGGGTTGGCTAACAAATGCGAGAGCTTCTGCGTTTTGAGACAAAACCAAATGAAATCCACTTCGTTCGGCCGCTACCGGTGTGGCTCTCCCTTGCCAATTGCCATCGATAGATGGATTTGCCTTGCGGACTAAGTTTGAGGTAAAAAGAATATTCTCCCACAGCAGGTTCGACCTAAGCTGGAACCCCATCAACACCAACCAGAGTTGGCTGCTGATCAGTAAGCATAGAAAATCAAAGCAAAATCCACTGTGGGACCTCCAAGTTTTGAGGGAAGTATCCTTGAGTCCCACAATTTATGTACTGGATTTACTTAAGTGTCATAACTTTTTTTTTCTTCATTTAAGTCTACAACTTTTGAAAATCGATCACTTCGGTGTCATTAGCGATTTGGCTCGCTGGAAATCCTACATGAACACAAGAAAAAATAACATGGCATTGTCGGCAATTTTTTTTTAAAATATATTTTGAATATTTTTATTTATGTTATTTATTTTTTTATTTTCCTATGTATTTCTGTTCTGATTTTTTACGTTAGCGGCGACCCTCGCCAATCACGAATCCATCTCCGAGGGGCAAGGGCAACCTCACCCTAACGATAAAAAAATCCACGCTTGGCGAAAAAATCAATAAAAAATTCACGCATGACGATTTGTCGGAAGTGGCACTCCAGTGACCGATTTTTTCTTCGATTTGATACTCAGTGAGCGAAAAAAAGTTGTGACACTTAAGTGAGTGCCGACTGCACAAGTTATAACACTCGCGATATACTTATCCTTTCAAGTTTTAACCCTCGTGTCCTAGAGAGAGAGCAATGTCATCTGTGCGGATGATCTTGTGGTCAAATGGGGGAATATACAGGATGGATTGTGAAGGTGGGTGAAAAAGTCCTTAGCTTGCTGTGAAATTTCCAAAGTGGGTGGCCTTAAATTGGAATCCCATCTCGCGTGTCCGGAGTAATCGCCTTTGACGATAAAACTGCACATATGCGGTAAAACATCTTTTGTCACTCGGACGCTCGTCGAACTTTGTGACGATGCTGCGACAGTGACGAGTTATTCTGTAAAGAGAGAAATTGGCGATGCTCGACGAATCTAGTTCAATGTTCACCGATTTCCCAAGTTCCGCACGTCTTCGTCATATGGATGTGGCTAATATGATTTCATATGAATGTTGTTTTCGAGAGGGAATAGTCATACCAATTTGATGCCGCAAATTTAACGTAATTAGAGTTATTCTCCTTGGAGAGTGATTCGAGCGCGAGATGTTGGTTAATGTTTACTTGCTCGGAAGAGGTAATACATGACGAGATCACGTTGATTCTGGTTGCCTGCTGTCGACTTTCATATTTGACGTTCTAGAGAGTGGATCATAAAACAACGTGCGTGCGTGCCCGTATGGGAAAATTATAAAAAAAATCCAAATTTTTTGTAATTGTGTCAATTCAATCATAAACTCTTCTTTTTTTTGCGCCAATTCACTCTTAAACCTTTTGTAATTGTGTCAATTCGATCCACCCAACGAATTTTAACCAACCGACAACAAAATATTTTACTATTTTTTTATTTTAAATATTTTTACTTTCTTTTATTTTTTTCCTCGACAATCGGTTAGTAATAGTAGAGGAAAGGAGAAGACAAAAAGAAAAGAAAATAAAAAATATATTAAAATATTATGTGGCCAGTCGGTACTCTCGGATGGACTGAAAAGGTAGTGGGAAGATCCGAAGCTCACGTAAGACTTTGTGATTGTGAACGCCGAGCACTCAAATGAAATTCTTAGCTTCTTCCGAGCAGCTTCCTATTTCGTTGTCTTGACCACGACTCTTGTCCCGCCAACGTCGTTCGCACGGACCATCAAATGTTCCAACTCGAGTCACACTAACAAATTCTTCACTTTTACGCCTGTTTCTCCCCATTATTCAATTTCCTTTCTTTTTTTTTTTTGCTTCAGAGATAAACTAGTCAAGCCGGTAAGACGACCTAACAAATACAGATCGAGAAATACCAACTATCTCCCTGATCAGTATGATGAAGAGCTATTTCAAAGATCCGTCACTTTGACTTTGGATGGACGATCCGCCTTTGATCAGATCGAGAGGCAACAGTCATTGGGCATGCAAGTAAACGTGATACCACTGGAACCATCCGCATCGCCCCGACAACTATTTATAAATAAAGGAATCTATCTTTCGCGCCGATTAAAGTATCTGAAATTCCCATTCACGGCGCATTAGTTTATGGGTTCCCCTTCCTTTCCAAGAAGGCAATTTCCAAAACGGCAGCCCGTTCCGACCCGCCGTCCTCCTTGAGCTGGAAACAAAATGTACACCCGAGAGCGAATCAGAGGCGATTGCCGGACAACGACAGGGTCCGAAGTCCAAACTTTTGACTTAGTGGATGCATGGGAAGCCCTCTGTTGCCGTTTTAAAAATCCCTTGGCCTTATCTAGAATTACCGACAAGACGAGATAATTAAAACTCCTAATCAAACGTCACTCACCTAAACCTGGTTTTTGGCTTGTCGTCAAAAAGCTCAAAACCACATTTTGACATCGGCCCCTGCCAGGCGATTACTTGTGCCTTGGTTTATACCCCGAAAAGAAGTTAAAACATGCAACATGACGATGACGTAAAGTATTTATATATTCAGATATTAACTATAATAGCAATTTTTCAGACAGAGGAGGATCGTAATTAGGCTTAGCTAGTTTGGTTTAAAGGGTACAAATACATTCAATTAAGACTTTTAATGCGTGCCAAATATGGTTTAGCTAATCCTAGGGATCGTACTTTTCCTTCTAGACTTCAATGGCGTGTTTGATCTATCTATGAGCGTTGCTAAATTAAGAACATACAAATTCACCCAGGATAAAAATCAATATCTTAATTCTCCACATATCATGTTTAACGCTCGCTTTTATGTAGATTTCCTGTTGATATCATTCCATTTCTTCACCTCGTCGCATGCTTTTTTTTATTGACGTCTTCCTTCATTTAAGTGACAATTTACGCATTTCGGTAGATCGATAATCGTTGTGATCCCAAATGTACCTCGAGAGAAGAAAAAGAAAAAACGAGGTCGAATTATTACAATTTGGCTAGGTAATTATTATGTGAAAATTAATTAAACAGATCAAGTTTAGAACGATGAGTCAATCTCCAACATGCGGCTCCATTTATGTAGTAATTGATATAGCCATTGCTCGCGTTAGTCCCGGACAGCTAGCCCTAGACTATGTTGATATTTGAATACACGTTCCATTTAGCATTCGTGCACGACCAATTAGTTTGTCGGCCGTGTTTACCAACCGTCAATTCTATTCGTAGTATTTACCATCGCGAGGCATTGGGTGAAATCTGGAACTAACGCAGACATCACATGCCTCGTTAGATTATCAGTTCCCTTACAATGAGGCCCAATCGTGTTGTTGTTTGGTTACTAGTGAGGAAATCTTATTGGATAACAAGTCAAAAGTAGGAGAACTCTCGCCGGTCGGGCGATCGCTTAGTAGTAACGTCCCACAGAAAAATTACTTGTCTGTGGGAAATGAGAAATGGTAAAATGGCGAAAAGGGAAATGGAAATAATAAGGAATTATTTTGATTTGTTTACCGGGAGATTATTCCCTCCGCCTTCACACGGACTCTCTCTCTGTCTCTCTGTCTCTCTCTCTCTCTGTGGAAAACGAACACCTCAAAAATCCCTAAATTCTCGACTTCCACAAGAAGAATTTCTCTCTCTTTTGTCCGAATCCAGGTGTCTCGCTTGGACTTCCGAGCCTCACTTGCCCTTTTTCTTCTTCAGCTCGCGAAGGCAAGCATTTCAATCTCTGAATTCTTCGCCCCAAATTGGAGACTCCCAATTCGATCTCGCCATTCTGTCGCTGCTCGCATTGATCGACGCTCGCTCGCTCGCTCCCTCGCTGATTCCCGGGGGAATCTATGTGTCTTCGCGCGATTAGGAGGTTAGGGCTTCTGGGTTTTGCTACATGCGCTTTGGGAGCCGGGTAAGCGATAAATGGTCGTGGTGTGGGATCTAGGGCTTGTTCAGGGGCTGGTCCTCTGTGCTTGCGGGTTGCTTCCGCCGATCGGGTTCGTGATCCGGAGGAAGTGGCGGCGATCGGTCGAGCGGAGCCGTGAGATTAAGCGGTTGCTTGTGTTGGCTTCGGAAGAGGCCGCGAGGGCTGAGCTTGAGGCCTCCGTCGGGTACGGCGCGTTCTCGGCTCCCCAGGGCTATCAGTGCGCCATCTGCTATTGCCCCACTACCACTCGATGCGCTCGCTGCAAGGCAGTTCGATACTGGTACGTCAATTTTCATCTTGTGGTGGTTTTTGTTCTTTTCTTTTCAATTGTTGGGCAAGGCTTTGATTTTGGAACTCTGCGGGAAATCTTTTGACCTTGATATTAGGTTTTGAGAATGTGCAAGAATTTGTTCCATTTTTCTTTTTGGTCGAATGCAGAGAAATAGGTTCATCTGCCAGCGAGTTTTATTTGTTGCCATGCCCCGTTTAGTGGGCAAGAAATCCATCTTATGTTCATATGTAAAGTCCAGTGTGCAGAGGCAATCTTGCTTAGTATAATTTTGCATGTATCATGTCCAATTTAACATGCTCAAAATTTTGGGATTATGGGTAAGATATTTATTTTTTGCTGGTTCATGCTGTGATATCAATAGGCAAATTATAAGCTGCCTTTAGACCTCTCATCGTTGGTGGTTTTTTTTGTAGCCACAGCTACTTTATTGCTGCTTCAAGAAATTCAATCGCTAATTTTTTTCTTGTGTTTAGAATTTATTGATATTTATGTTTTGCTGGTTCATGCTGATCTCAATAGGCAGATTACAAGCTGACTTTAGACACAGTTCCCTTAGATGCCCTCATGGGCGGCGGCGTTCTATGTAGCCACAACCCACAACTACTTTATCGCTGCTTATAGAAATTGTATCCCCATTTTTTGTTTTAGCTAGTCAAGATTTTGTCATTTCAAGTGGAAATTTAAATCATGTTGCCAACTAGAGATGCTAGTGGTATATCCACCTTCATTAAATTTTATTTGAAAATATTCTTTCTAGTCTGCAGGAATGTGCTTGCAATTCTTTGAAATATCTTACCTATGGAGGGTTCTTCCTCATAGTCATAACATGTGTTTAATTTGCCTTCTTCCAGTTCGGGTAAGTGTCAAATCATTCACTGGAGACAAGGTCATAAGGAAGAATGCCGTTCTCCTGAGTCTGGGAATGACTATAGCCTAAAGGCCACAGAATTTGAGGAAGATGTAGATTATGGCAATAAACTTGGGAATGCATTTGGGGATGCTACAAGATCTACTGAAGCTTTTGTTGATGAACCAACATTGGCAGACAGTAACTGCTCTTCAAGCGCATCACCTGAAAAAAATATCAAAGTTGAGTCAGAAAGTTATCTTTCTGAACCTTCAAGTGCCAAATTTTCTGGATTCTCTTCCCCCACTGCCACTAAAGAATTATCTGATGATGTTTCAATACGTGAAAGTTCAAATGATTCCGGGAGTTCAGATGAGGATAGATCATCTAATGTTGGACGGAGCATGCCTGGCACTGTCTCTGATGACACTAGAGATGATGCTAAGCCACCCTCTCCAAAATTTGCAAGTTTAGTTGGTTCGGTCTATAGCTATGCTACTTTGGATGAGTCAAATAAGAAGCCTGGCAGCAATGATGTGCAAGAACAATGTGATTTAAAAAGTGAAATCAAAAGACCTGGTGATCAGATGGTTGAGCCATCCGTGAACTCTCCTAATTTTTGGCGGGGCATTGTGGATTCTGCTGAGAAGCAAAGTATTGTCTCGGATAGTTCCCTGCCGCCCAAGTTTAATAAAGCCAATTTGAGTGAAGTATCTTCTCGATCTCACACGCTCTTCTCCTTTAGTAAGTTCCAAAGTAATGAACAGGTCTCGCCTAGCAAAGGCTTCGAAGAAGAAAGCTTCATGTCTCGTGATGCTCTTCCTCAGAACAAGTTTGATAAGGAACCTACTTTGTTGGGGAAAGTGGTGAAAGGCGGTTTGAGTGCTGGCAAACTACCATCGTTGAACTGTGAGAGATCAAGTCATATAGGGGATGGTGACACCACTTTTGTTTCTGATGGAGCTCCTTACAGGCAGGACTATACTTCAAGAAGAGATGCTACTATGATTGGTGTTAGGCATCCGATTCCACCAGTCAATACGACTGAAAGTGACAAAATTCGAGACAGCGTTGCTTTGGCCTCTCAGTCAGGAGCTTGTTCTTTAAAGGCTTTGCAAAATATAAAGCCATCTACTGATACTGCTGGAGTCCAATTGAAAGGATCTGTGTTGTCCAAACGGTATCCGGCAGGAGATGGCAGTGATACATCTGGAAAATACACTGACAAGGTTTGACAATAATCATGAATTGCTTTTACTTATTGTGGATATCTGTTATGCTGCCATAAATTGCATTTTCATTTGTTTTACTTTGCAGGGGCTCTTTCCTTATGATCTTTTTGTCAAGCTTTATACATGGAAAGAAGTGGAATTGCTCCCATGCGGTCTTGTGAATTGTGGGAACAGGTTAGTTGGAAAGATTAATGATTTTAGAGAGTAAACTTGTAAATCAATAGCACGTCGAAGCAATGCATTAGATTTGGTTCTGCATGTTGATGTAGCAACTATCAGTTACTTTGATCATAAAGCACTAAACATATCTTTGATAGATTTTTGGAGGAGGATAATTCCTCTATACAGGTGTATATTAGATGTATGTCTTACACATTTTAAAACTATCCATTGTCTGGGGACTTTGCGTTCATGTGCCTCTGTATTGACATTCTCATTTTGCAAAAATTAAGGCTTTTTATTTTTATTTTTGTGTGTCTTGAGATAAGCTAAGGGAGAGATTTGATTGGATATCCAGATAATTCTGTCATGTTCTTAAATTCATGTTGTGAAGAAATTAAGAGACATTATAATCTTGCCAAAAGAACATATGAATATGCATACATGTTGCACTTGTGCTCCTCTTTTGCTCAAATTTCTAAATTTTTATCATAGTTGGAACATGTGTCTTTTAGTGAGCTCTTCGTAATGGATACGTCCATTCATGTGCTTGTGACATAATCATGTCCTATTTGGTATTTATTTATTATGGTGTCGCCATCTGGCGTCTTGTGATTATTGTAATAGCATCCGTATATGCTTGTCATCTCAACAAATTTTGATTCTTGCTGAGAATTACAGTGTTTTGAAAGGGCTGAGTTTCATTAAGTTCCTCTCTCTCTCTCTCTCTCTCTCTCTCTCTCTCGCCCTTTTTTTAATATAAATTTCCATAGTAAGAATTTCAACCGATATTTAAGTAGCCTATTTTCATTTGTGGTTTCTGCAGTTGTTATGCTAATGCCGTGTTGCAATGCCTGGCTTTTACTACTCCTCTCATGGCATATTTTCTTCAGGGACTTCATTCAAAACTTTGTAAGTTACTGAGACATTGTCCATTGGCATGTGCGGTCAGTTGAAATTTGTGACACTAAGAACTGTCTCATTGTGTCAGGTCCAAAGAAGGAGTGGTGTTTCATGTGTGAATTTGAGAGCTTGATTCAAAAGGCCAAAGAAGGGACCTCGCCAATTTCTCCAATTAGGATTGTATCCCAATTACAGAAAATTGGAACTCAGCTTCATAATGGGAGAGAGGAAGACGCCCATGAATTTTTAAGGTATTATTGGAAAAGTCCACTCTAGATCTGAAAATGTTTGTCTTGTTCCTATTTCAAAGTTGTTTCTTTTTGGCCTAGCTCCTTTAGCAAGTTTAATATGTCAGGTGCACCATTGATGTGATGCAATCCATTTGTCTTGTGAAATCTGTGGAGATGGAGTCCGGTTCTTCAAAAGAGGAAACCACTCTGATGGGATTGACATTTGGCGGCTATCTTCGGTCAAAGGTGGGGCGATGCACTTTCACCAAGATTTTCCTTGCATTTCTTTCTCTTTTTAAAACAACCATTGAAGTACTTACTTTTCTCTGCGTCATCTATGTGAAAGTTCTTATATGGCCAAGACTTTGTTAACCACAGATAAGATGCACCAAGTGTCAAAAAAAATCTGAGCGGCATGAAAGAATGATGGATCTAACTGTTGAGATAGAGGGAGATATTGGAACCTTGGAACAAGCTCTTCATCGGTTTACCGAAAATGAGACTCTGGATGGAGAAAACAAGTATCACTGTGGCAGGTTTGTTATGTTTGTTTCTTTTATTAGCTCACAAGGACAGTCTTGATGACATAATTTTTTGTCAGACAAATGGGTCTTATTAGGAAGAGCGTTCCTCTTTTACGAAATGCAGTTTTGGTTTATGCTTAAGGAGATGAAATGAGTTTTTTATTTTGGCCCTGCATCTGAATATGAAGATGCTATTAACTCTATCAATAAGAAGGTTTTGGTGAATTGATTGGTTGGGGATTGTATTGGTTGCTAACGAAAACTCTAAGCATCATGGTCTTTGTAGGATATCTTTCATTGTGTATCAACCTTGAGCTGATATGCTTGTATGCTCTGCCCTTAGATTGCACTTTTTAGTGTGCTGCTATATGCCTTTAATGTTGTTAAATCCTATTTAAAATGCAATGGCATGTACTACTGTTTTGTTGTTACAATTCTGCTCAAATATGGTCTCGTCAATGCCTTTCAAGTCCTCCTAGCCATTATCCTTCATCTAACTTGATTAGTACTTTTTCGCATCTGCATAGTAGGTTTTGGGGATTGTACTCACTTTGTTAATGTTAAAATTCACTCAGTTGTAAATCTTATGAGAAGGCCAGAAAGAGATTGACAATATTGGAGGCTCCAAATGTGCTTACTATTGCATTGAAACGGTTTCAGGTATTGACAAAAATTGATCAATAATACTGACAATACTTTTGACTGGTGTGTTTCCTTGGGTCTACTCTTGTGCAAAAAACTGACCCCTTCCTTCGATAACAGTCAGGAAAATCTGGAAAGCTCAACAAGTTGATTCGTTTCCCAGAGATCCTCAACTTGGCTCCTTATATGAGTGGAACTAGTGACAAATCGCCTATATACAGACTGTATGGAGTAATAGTCCACTTGGATGTCATGAATGCTGCATTTTCTGGTCATTATGTGTGCTATGTTAAGAATCCTCAAAACAAGTGGTTCAAGATCGATGACAGCACGGTATGTTCATGCATCATTGCTCCAGAGAATTTAGCATTCTTTAGTGTATGTTACCTTTTCAGTTAACGAATTCCCATCGATTCTTTAAATTTGCATTTGGCTACATTCCTGAATGTTCTGACCTTTTAACTTAATATCTGCATATGCAATTGTCCTTGACATAAAATCCAGTGCCTTTAACCATTCACCAATTGCCTGCTCTTGATGGTTTTAGTAGTTAGTTGTTACTTTGTATGAGCTTTATCGTAGTAGTAGTTTATTTGCTTATCATGTTTGTTGAACTTATTTGCTTATAGCAGAATGGGATGGTACCGAATTGTTCTAAAACTGATTTTTCAACTGTACTTTGATTATTCTTGAATAGGTAACACCAATGGAACTTGAGAGCGTCCTGTCAATGGGGGCATACATGCTACTCTATGCTAGGTAATAATTTCTTTTATGTGTTTGATGATCAACAATGGTAGTGGCACATCACTGAATTAGTTGAATGTTGACCTTATATAGGTGCTCTCCCCGGGCCCCCAGATCGATAAGGGACAAAATATTCTCTGCGGACCCAAAACATAAAGTAGCACTTGCCAGAAGCAGTGGGAAAATTGCTGCATTGAGCATTAAGCCACTGAGAAGATTTTCCAGTGATGTTAATGCCAATTCAGTGTCTTCAGATGGTTCAACTAACATTGAGACTTTCTATTCAAAGTTTCATCGGTTGCAGAGGATACTGGAAGAAGATTCTTCAAGCGACAATTCTTCCCTATTCAGTAACACTTCGGATGAAGGATCTTGCAGTACGGATGGGACCCAAGATTCTGCCAGCGCAGATGACCTTTCAGATTATATATTCGGTGATCCAGTGCGAGGTTGGAGCAGCCCCTGGAGGAACTCCTCTGATTCCGACACTTCATCTTCTTCTTCCTCTCCCCTTTATTCAAGGCACTCACCCCTAGCCAATCCAGAAAGACATGCTTCGGGTTTTGCTGAAACGAGCCCATCTCAAAGAGACGGTTTGGATTCCAGTCTGGAAGGTGATGAATTTTTGAACTCGAACATTACTAAGTGGCGTAGGGAGTTAGAAATTAGCACTAGTAGTAGTCATCGCAGTAGTAGTAGATGTAGAGAGACTGACTCGGAGAGACTGGCCTGGTTGAACGGCTCTTATGATGTGAAGAATGGCGTCTCTTTAAGAAGATCGGCGAGAGTAAGAACGGATTAAACCTTTTAATTACTTAGGAATCAAGATAGAGGGTGGGTAAATAAAAGTTCTGAGGAAGGTTATGTAAAATTGTAATCCTTTTGGCTGGTCATGTCTCGGTAAATATGAGTAAATCACCATTTTGCATATGCTTGGCCTTTTTGCAGCTCGCTTTCTTTTTGGAAAATCTGTTCCGATTTTTAAAACTGGGAAGATCATGAGATCAAGATATTGCATAGAGGAGCTTTGCTCACAATAATGAATGTGTGGACATGGTGGATAAGATTTGGAGTTAATTGCGGGCAGTTGCTGTCTGCTCTTAAAAGATTTGGTGAATTTTTAGCGAGTTCGTTATGATTGTGAGTTCTCTTGGTAGCTGGTCCAAGAAGGTTTTTTGGTATCCCCAGAATGAAATTCCTTGGTACTTACGGATTGATCTGAACCATCAGTCTCATGCTTCTGATGGGTTCCACTATTCCGCTAAGATTGGTCTAGCGGTATGAAAAGATTTACGCAAATACCTCGCTTGTCCAAACTGATTGTGTTGAGATGGCTGAACTCTTAATAAGGTTGTTACTGGTGATTGATGGTCGATATTAAAAGCGATATGGGAGTCGCAACAATGGCTACCCAGTACCAAAGTTACGATGCGTGTGCAAGAACCTGTACAGATCAAGAAGGGAAATTTTCCCAAAGTCCGTGAGAACCCACTTCTGGTTCCATGTTTCGATCTGCAACTCCATCCGATTGGTAGGCGGTTGCGCAAGTAGCCAACGTTATGGCCAATAAATAGAAGCGTCTCTTCAAAACCGAAAAAAGACGGGGAGGGGAAAAATGTCAAGAGAAGGGACGGCCAAGTAGAATAGTTGACAAGGTGGACCGGTCCAACCACCACCAAACCAAACCAGCTGACTTCGCACCTTCGGCTTTCTTTTGTCCAAGAGAATGCTTGCGCGTTCTCCTCAAGCATCTCAATCGATCCCCAAGAGTGTGGCATTCTTAGTGATCGCCAAAAGCGTATTATCTCCGCGCTTCTTGAGCTGAACTTTAACGAAACTGAAGTGTGTGATTCGAATTCAGATCTTAATCGAGGAAGACGGACAGGCAAACCGTAGCGATCTCTAGGGATTGGACGCTCATGACCAGGTACTGCAAATACCAAAAATGGGCCATGAATGCACGTGAAGAACTTCCCTGTCTGAAACCGGGATGTGGGTCTGTAATCTGAAAAGAACCTACCCCATGGCCCGCCTTTGGAGGACTCTGGAATTTCTCCTCTTCTTGTGCATCCGGCGGGAGATTCAAGCCGTCCACGTGCGAATGACGCGATTTGTCTTTGACTCGATCTTGGTGGAGAATGGGCATGGACTGGTCAATTCCTGCATGTAGCCATAGCTCTGGATCTATGTGCAATAATTTTGATTGGACTTGGCCGATTCAATAATCGAGGTCGAACATGTATGGACATGCCTACATGCGTAGAAAGACGAGCACATTTCAGGAAATTTCTGGAAGCTAGGGTGACTCATACAATGTCAACAAAGAACAAGTACAGCGTACTTTCACTGTGTCGGTTTGGTCCATTTCTACAGCAATGTGTGTCATCTGTAACTTTTTGCCTTTTTCGGGGGCAAACGACACTTACGCTCGTAACAAGATCAAGTTCACACAACGGCTATAGATTCGCGTCTTCCTCAATCCTCGTTCCTAGCAGTCGGATTGATGGGTTACCAACACAGATTCGGGCCAGGTTCATAGTCAGTTAAATTTGTCACGTGGGCTATTCCATAACTTGTAATTTTCCGATTGAAGACGCAATGCAGTAGAAAACATGCCCAAAATCAAATGAAAAAATATAGGGCTACACTGGATTTGGTCTTTCGACAAATAATTGTCAACAAATGTCGAATCAACATAAAGCTGTTGTAGAGAGATGATGGAAATTACAAGCCGTAGAAGCTTTCGCCGGCGGAAAACCTTGATCGAATGCCTAGGATAGCTGGGAGGTGGTAACACGCAACGGCCAACCCTAAAAGACCACTTTTTAGTTGAACGTGTCTCACTCGACCGATTCAAGGTAAAAGTAAGATGACCTAGCTAGAATCACAATGTTCTCGTTCTCTACTCAAGAGATTGCATTGAAATTTTCATTGGGATTTTACCGAGGACTTATTCCCTAAAAAACTTTTAACTTTAGGTTCGCCACCAATTCTATTCGGATTTTTTTTTCTAATAAAAAGTCTTCAACGTTCACTTTAGTCCAAATCTGTCTGCGCCGTTCAAGAATCACCACCAATTTTATTATCAATATCGGAAGGTCGATATTGTTCCTTACAAGATATCGGAACGCGGGTTTTAAAAATGAAACTTCTATTTTGTTTTAATATCGATAATTCTGAGTAAATTAGTGATGATTTTTTTACGTGTGAGTCGATTTGAGATCATAGTGAAAATTGAGAATTTTCTATAAAGACCAAACGGAAAAAAAGAAGATTTAAAGTTTGAAATCTTTCGGGGACAACCGAAAGAGGAACAAATGATAAGGACTCGCGCATGGCAGAAATGGTGATGAAATGACGGCGCACGTTCTTCTGTGCATCTTCCTGCTGCTCTTTGGGTGGGCATGCCTATCCTCGGCATACATGTCTGTCCATACGTAGCCATGACTCATTCGCAATCTGGATGGGTCACCATTGCCCAAGTTGGAATGAGCCGACATAATTGAATTTCCGACAAAATATTTAAATATTAAATTAAGTTTTCATCTAATGATTTAATCAACAGTAGATGACGATCCCACAACCACAAAATTTCTCATAAATATGATAACAGCAGATCTTGAGTTTAAATCTTTTCGAGCTTCTATTTGCCTCTTCATTGAATATGTCAATAAGTGCGGTTAATGATCAACGATCCCGCAAAATATCATAAATTCGCATGAATCATATTTCATAAATTGGTATATTTCGACAAATTTAACAAAAACTATTTTTTTACTACAAAAAATTCTAAATTGATACATCTCGTGATAAATTTACCATAAACTAAGTTTCTTGATCACGAAAAATCATAAACCGGTACACATGTGGCAAAATTTACCTTCCGTTAAATTGAGTTAATACCACGAAAATTTTTAAATTGATACACATTTAAAAAACTCAAACCCAGACACCTATGAACTATCATGTGCCATCTAACTCAACAATTTGATGGTTATATTTAACGAAAACTAATGGGAAATAAATTTGTCAACTAGTTTCATCTGGAAGTGTGGCGGTGCTCTAATACCTCCGATTTCCCATTGAAAAAAATTCTTCTTTTTGGTTTGGAGTAAATTTATGACAGATGTACGGTTTGAGATATTTTATAGTTGAAAAAAACAGTTCATGGTAAATCTATCGCGGACGTATCAATTTGGAGTTTTCCGTGATATTAATCTTTGAATATGACACGTGTGGAAATCATGATAACTTCGCTTTTAATATCAAGAGATTTCACGGCACCGCAGCGTCGCGAAAATGTAGAAATAAAACCATTTTTTTTCCCTCTCATCTTCCCTGCGAGAGCTATAGGCTACTTTAGACGAGCATCGAAAAACCCTTTGAAAAAATCCAAAGTTAGTGGTTGGAAAAATCCTTGAAAAGATCCACCAAGATGTTCGGAGCTACAAGAAGGCATCAGAAATGTCGGTGCGCCACAGAATCCCTTGCATCCCGGACATTTGTCTAATAAAGCAAGAGCAACTAAGTCACGGAGTCGAAAGTTTCCATCAATTTCATTTATAAAAAAAAACAAATTAACTAGTTTATTAAATAATTACTTGTCTTTGCGGCTGATTCCGACAGTGGTAACATATAAGCATTTCTTGTTCTATTTATTCACTATTTTTGTTCCCTTTTAACTTGCTTTTTTTTTTTTTTGGGTTATCGACTCGAGACAACCACACTTATTCCCACGTTGGATTCTCGATCATAAATTTTTCGATTGTGCCAATTTAATTCAAAATTTTTAGTATTATCATGTGATTAAATGTTCGATTTCAACACAATATGACCTCTGTTCGAGTACGAGGTCTCACCGAAAGTAATTCGGTCTATCCGATCGATTTTTAGACGGAAATCGTTGACGTGGACACCGATCGAATGACGTGGCACGAATAAAGTTGATGTGGATGTTTTTTTAATAATTTTTGTTCAAGATTTGAAAATAAAATAGACCGGAAAACCCAAACACAACCCTCGCTTTCGACATCAACACATATTCCCATTCTCTACTTCTGCTTCTACAATACACCATTTTGCATCTTGTGTTCTAGCAGAGGCCACAGAATTGCATTGACCATAAGTTTAAAACTCGGGATTCATTTATTTTGCGAAAAATGAATGATTTAGAAAATATTTTCTTAAAAATGATTGCTCATATCGCTTGAAAGGATTTTTTCAATAAAAAATGTTTTCAGTCATCAATAATAATTTAAGCCTAAACATGCACGTGGTCAATGAAAATGCTTTTCATTCATTCATTCATTTTCTAAGTGATACAAACAATTATAATTTTAGAAAAATATCTTTCAAATTATTTGTTCTTCGTAAGACAAAGGGAGCCCTACATTTATTTATAAGATCACCACTTCTCTTCCCAAATTACCCCTGCTCATCTTCTAAATTCCTCAACCTTCCACAGCAAACCCTAATTAGTAAATTCTACCCTACCACCCTAACCAACTTCCGCTACTCTTGTCCGCCGCAAACCACCTCCGACCGCCATGTGTCTCCAATACTACAGCCATTCTCCGCCCCACGCCAACGCAGAAAACCCACACCAACCACCCCCCCAAACCCCCAAAACACCAACAACACTCCCAGCCCACCCCACTATGGACGACCTTATCTGAATTTTCGCATCGTGGCTCGTGACATATAGCGGCCAAGGTTGTCGGTGGAATGCGTCACATGGCATAAAGAAAGAGAGGAGACGACGCACAGAAAAGAGACCCGGCGGCTAAGAATAGGGTGAAAGCTACCCACTACGGCAGCGGCGGTGATCTGACGGAACGTGGTCATGGAGGATGGAGTTTTTTTTTTTTTTTGGTCAGATTTAAAGTAGAGGATTTTTTTAGGCCTAATATAAAAAAAACCTTCAATTTTAATATTTATGATAATTATATTTAAATTTTTTTTATCTCATAAAAAAATTCCTGATTTTTATTTTTATCTTAATTCTACCAGTCTAATAGTCAAAAAATCCTCAACTTTAACATTTCTTTTAATTATATCTAATTTTTTTATCCCATAAAAAATCACCAATTTTTACTTTTATCTCAATTCTATTACCGTCAACCTTCTATTAATAATTACCGTTAGTCAATCCTACATGACTCGAATTTTCTCTCCGAACTTACGAATAAATCTTTGAAATCTAGAAATTCTAGGTTTTAGGGACGATGAGATTTTATATAATTCGTCCGAATATTTCTATGTCTAATAAAATGCCGAAGAGAATATGAAACGTGTTGTCTTGAACGATTATGTATCTCTCGACAACAGTGTAGGAAAGCAAATAACATAAGAGAAGTTCGAGGTTTTTTATGTTAGCTTTGCAATGTGTCATTCATTAATAACGTGAAGCAAGATTAATTAACGATGATTATAGACAAAAGGCTAACGGTAGTAAAATTAAGACAAAAGTAAAAGTAAGATTTTTTATGAGACAAATAAAAATTTTAGATATAATATAAGATATATGCTAAACTTGAGATGTTTTTAGTACTAGGTAGATAGAATTGAGACAAAAATAAAAATTTATGGTATAATTGAGACAAAAATAAAAGTTGAAAGTTTTTGTGAGACAAAAAAAATTGAATATAATTATCACAAATGCTAAAGTTTGAGTTTTTTTTTATGTATTGAGCATTTTTTTGTCGAAAAGTATTAGTTTTTTTTTTTGTGGTCGGATCAAAAAGTAAAGGTTGAGAAGTGGCATAGAGAATAATTTTGATTAGAATACGTGTTTTTTCCTCAAAACACAAAACAAAATATAAAAGTCACTCCACACGAACTCAAATCATTTACAAGTAAAAATATGACACCTAGCACCAATTCTAAAATAAGAACCAGGACTGAAATGGCTACTGTTGCGGAAAATACTAGATTCTAGTTAATTTTGTATTAAGATTCGCGACAACTTAAAACTTTCAATAGAGTAAGAGTAATTTCTGAAAAGACGACCTAACATCTATAACTATTATCCCAATTTCATCTTTTGTCTTATAAAAAACTTTCAATCTTCCTATGTATCTTCCTTACCACTCTGCTTGGGCATTCGACCATCCATTTCACTCGATCATCAAACCATAGGATGACTTCCAAGCCACCCATTTTCATGGGGAACTTATTACATCAAACAATAGGGGGCCGTAGTTTTTTGTCTCGTAAAACCCCTTCAACTTTCAGTCATGTCCCAATTCTACCCTCAATTTTTTCTCTTATAACAAACTCCCAACTTTAAGTCTTGTCCCAATTTACTGTTTGGTCCCAATATTAATCTAAAATTTTTTACAATTTCATAAATACCTATAAACTTTTACTTGATTCACAAATCTGCCCCATTAATTCTCCATCCAAAATTTCTTGTTGACAATCGACAAATGAAAAACTCCCAAGCACGAGCTATTCGAGTATCCCTGAGCTCAAGTTCTCCAACCACGAGAAGTGAAACATTTCCAAACATGAGATCAAAAATCGAATGCAAAATCAATAGGGGCAATTTTGATGGAGGGTTATTGGAGCTAGGTTTAGTATTCAAGTAAAAGTTTGTAAAAATATTAAGAGTAAAATCAAAATTTGTACATAAGATTGAAAATTTTTTATAAGACAAAAAGTTTATGGTAAAATTGAGACTGTATCTAAAGTGGAGATTTTTTATGAAAAAAAAATTTAGAACAAAATTGAAACTGCATTTAAAATTTAAAAAAATTACGTGATAAAAAATATAAAATTGGGACAAGTTTCAAGGTTGAAAGCATTTTTTTAAGGATATTACGCCTTTAAAAGACTTAATAGAGTCAATGTCTTAAATCGATCTTATCAGCTGGATCCCAAAACAGCAGTCCAAAACGCTGGTTCAGATTCAGAATACCAAGGCTAGGAACGGATTGACAAGATCATAGTCTTGTTTCCTACTCTTCGGATTGCGTGCCGATAGAGAGAGGGGAAGAAGACAAGTGTCGTGAACGCAACTAAGAGTTTTGATGCGAAGACCAGGAACAGGTTCAACCCTATGCAGCCATCCATCACAAGATGAATGACCTTCCACGATGGTTCTCGCTCGAGAAACGATCCGAAACCAAAGCCAAGGGGGTCATGGTTATGGGCTGCAGTTGCCTGAGATGATAGAGAGGAGAGGAGAGGAGATTTGACGGGACGTGGGCATGGCGCAAGTTGCTTTCTGTATGGTATGGCCACACACTCACTGTGCCGTCCCCGTTTTCCAATCACAAGGAGGAGGAGGAGGAGACAAATCAAGTTGACAAATCAAAAGTACAGATGGATAGATACATTGATTGGTCTGCTGTATAGTCAGCTCAAGTTGGTGAACATAAGTGGGGTTTGGTTTGGTTGCTTGCTCCTCCTTTCAACCTTTCAACAAGTGTGTTGAAGTGTGTGCAGGGGATAAAAGCAGAGCCATTACATCCCCCCTTCTCTCTCTCTCTCTCCAAACTGCACCGAAAAAGGAGCTGGCAAGCACAGATGCAGAGACCAAACCCTAGCGCCCATGTTTTGGTGGCGCCACCCTTTATCCAAACCCCCTCCCCCGTGGGAAAGAAGGTGCAGATGAAGATGATCTTATCTTTTAGATTGCGAACCCTAAATGATGGGTCAAAATGCTTTGTGTGCTCGAGGGACTAACCTTAGGAAGTGTGAAAATAAGACTATGTTGATCGGGAGCCGAGGTTAACGACGTCGTTTCTTGAAATTCAAAAAGCTAAAGACAGAATACAGAAAAAAGTACATTTAAGAGACCAGCTAACAAGTACGCCAATGGACACCCACCCCCCAAAAAAAAAAAAACAACCAACTCTCCACGTTATTACAACTAAGGTCAAATCCAATAAGCCAAAAAAAAAAAAACAAGAGGAGGATTCACAGTGTTGCAAAATCAGAACCCGGAAACGGAAAATTCAGCTAAACTCAACAGAGGTTCTCCTCCCAACAAAGAAGAACATAAAAAAAAAAAAAAAAGGAGAGAATCAGTAAGGCGGTGCTTGCCTCGGAGCTGGAGCCCATATCACATCAGACGCCAAGTGGCAACCATACATCGACACTCCAGAATCCGCCGCCGCCGGCTGTGGAGGCGGGGGCGCGCTCTCGCAGCCTCCCGAAGCCGGCGGCGAGTGCCCATCCCCACCCCTACCGGACAACGAGCTGCTCCCACCGCCGTCGTCCTCTTCAGCCGGCAACCGATGGAATGAAGGGTTGCTGAAGGTGGCCGCCACGATGAAAACGGGCCCGGCGGCCACGAGCGGCCCGGCCACGCATCCGCCCAGCATCTGGCCCTGGGGGCCGGCGACGGAGATCTTGAACCCGTCGGGCACGAAGAAGGTCGAGGAGGCGGCCTGGGGGGCGACGAAGGTGGCGGAGATGGAGAGGATGTCGAAGCGGCCGTGGAAGGTGACGGTGGCGCCGGGAGGGGAGGCGGAGGGGTGGCGGAGGGTGAAGTTGGCGACGGCGCCGGAGCCAGCGAGGACGCAGAGGCCGATGGCCTTGCGGCGGCAGAAGGAGGAGATGGAGTGGACGACGTCGGAGCCCCCGGGGACCTCGAGGATGTAGGGGGACATGGTGGGCTCGGGGTCGCGGGTGATGACGAGGGGGGGCTTGGGTTTGTTCTTGGAGCCCGGGGGCGCCGCGGGGGCGGCGGACGACCTCGATGGAGGCGCCGTCGGCGGCGAGGGGTCTGGGCTCGTTGGGCGTGGGGGCGGGGGAGGAAGTGGTGGTGGAGGAGGGGTCGTCGTCGAGTTGGAAGTGGTGGGAGAAGGGGCGGGGGTGGTGGTGGAGGTTGGAGAACATGGCGGGCGTGTTGGGGGTGGTGGAGGAGTTGGTCTTCTTGGGGTGCAAGTATTCGCTTTTCATCTGATTCTGATTCCGATTCGTCGTCGTCGTCTTCTTCTTCTAACTCTGCGGCGGCGGCGGTGGTGGTGGGAGGAGGAGAGAATGATAAAAAGAGTTTCAGAGGGGAGAAAAGAAGATGAGAGAATGGAGGTGGATGAGCTTGCAAGTAAAGACTAATGGCGCCGCTGTATAGGAACGAGGAGGGGGGTGGGGTCCCACACACCTTACCAAAAACAGGCTTTTCCTTTTCTTTTCTTTTTTTCTCTCCTTTTTCTTCTTCTCCTCCTCCACCGCCTTTATTTTTCTTTGCCTGGACGTATGTTCGTTCGGCTTTTGCGACATGGGGGATGTTCCCATTTGCTCAAGTGTTGACCATCCTGTCACGCCTTGTCTCTCGATCTCGAGGAGGACAAAAATGTAAATTAAGCCCTCCTGCTCGTGCTCACCCGGTTTGACCAACTGGACTTTCGGTCGACATTCCTAATGGGACCCGACACGCCCCGCCCCGCCCCGCCCAACCCGTCCATTTATGGAAACGTCGAGGTAATATAAGGACAGGACTTGTCTTAAATTGTCTTTTCCTCCTTTTGATGATGATAATACACGCAAATGGACAAATTCCCCCTCCAAGTTCTTATCATACATTATCCTGTTTGGAACAACCCAACCTCTGGCAGAGATTAGAATACTAATTCCCCATGTTCTCGTGGATTCTATCTGAACCAATGTCTGACCAGTGAATTATATACATGCGTAGTTGGCCTGAGTCAGTTTACCCAAAAAAAAAAAACTTCCTGACTTAGTGAACCGATGTGCCTTAGTAAAAGAAACTTCTGGTGTGGATGAGGGTTAGTTGGCACTCGACTGTGACGGACGAGGGTCTGTTGAAGACCCTCGCAGGACTGAAAAAAAAAAAAAAAAAAGGAAAAGGAAAAAGAAAAATCATAAAATAAAAGAAAAATCATAAAACCTTCTTATGAGTTTTGACTTACTTAAAATAGTAAGGTAACCTATTTAAGACCCATTTAAAATCCATTGAAGGCCCACAAAGTTATTAAGTGATCAATTTATGACCCATTTAAAGTTTGTTAGGCAACTCATTTATGACCCACACTCTTAAAATTGGGTTAATATATGGGTTATGGATCCATTTTGACACCTCTAGGTAGAATGGAATGTTGATATTCCATTTGAACACATGTCCCCATATAGAGCTTGCTTATTTTCGTAATAACCCTATCCCATCCATGCGGGGTCAAGCCCTTCAATTCCACTTTGGTATTTGCTAGAGACCCACTGTCTCTCGCTTGAACACATCTGCATCGGCCACACCCGGTAGGACGGCCGGCGATGATTGGACCGCCACATCATCGATTTTCGGCGGAATTAGCCGATAGGACCACATTAGTAACTCGTTAAAAGGTTTAGGACTTATTGACATAAAAAAGTAACCAATACAAATAATGAACAAACGATAGAATCACTTGTGTCGAAGTTCGTAAAACCGAAGTTACCAAGTGGGAGGCAAGGTCATTGCGTCCCGAAGTTCGATAAGTTAAAGACAATTTACGGAACGGATCACATGGCCATTTTGTCCCGAAGTTACGTAAGTTGAGAGCACTATATCGAAAGGATTGCAAAGCCGCTAAACCTCGAGTTTTGGTAAGTTGAGGGCAAGGCTCTCGAACCCCAAGATTTGCTATGTCAACAAAGGAGTTACGAGTCAAGAACGGAAATAATGGGCACGAGCAGATCATGGGAGGTTATTAAGAAGAATTTGAACCGATGGTGGAAGTTACAAATAAAAACGAAGTTATTTGAATTTTGACGGACAATTTATGAAGATCGTGAGTGAGAGGGGAGTTACTAAAAGAGCCAAAATTTAAGATTTGAAAACATTGAAGTAACTAATCGAACGGTTACAAAGTGCAAAGAGTAACAAACATGCAAGTGAGGATGAAAGAGAACCCCCACTCGACTAACCAAAAAAGAACACTTACCTTCATTGCAATTTAGCTTTACTCGCACTTTACATTTCCAAGTAATCAAGTTTACTTTTTTGTAATCTACTGCTTTCCTTATGAGTATTGTAAGTTGTAGAAACTTGATACTTTATCCTTCAATCCACAATCCGTGTTCGATCTATCTATATTCAATCCATTAACCTACACGCCCATCCATTCACTTTTTGCCTGAATGCTCCTTGACACATAAGCCACAAGATCCTTCTTAATAAAAAATCGAAGAACAAATTTCGGTGAAAGATATTACTTATCACAAAACAAGCGAATAGGACTAAATTGATAAATTTTCAAAAATTTTACAACCGAATTGGCACAATTGAAAAATTCACGATTGAATCGGAAAAGGTTTATAGTTTGAATTGATCGTTGTACAATAGGTTTATAACTTTTCAAACAATTTTCTAAAAAAAAAAAAATATGCATCCTTCCATCCACAACAGTTTGTATAACTGTGTATGTATAGTGAAGATACAATGTCGAATGTATAAGATGCTCTATCATGTACGGGATAGAGGGGTGCAAGGACGTATCTTAAAGAGAAGAAGACAACACGCCATGCCGGTAGAATTACACTTAAAACTACTTTAGCATTTTCGAATTTATAGCTACTAATGTAAAGGTCCGAGGGTCCAATTTCTTCTCCAGTTGGTTCAACACCCAACCAAGCCTTTGCAATACAACCCCAAGAAATTAAAAGTGAAGTGAACAAAACAACGTTTGAGTGATGGCTCGTGACCCCATTTCCTCTGCATTGACGTTAAGAGAGATTTGGAGGTGCTTTCGGAGCATCACATCGACGTCCATTATGCTGCGCATTACCTTCTCGACAGGAAAAGGAGCTATAGATTGCTCGAAACGGAATTGTTTGACACGGGCAAATGGAAACGTCCGAGCACCTATAAAATTTTCCAGCGAAAGCAATGAGTCAAACGACGGTCGGCGTACAGTGTCTCGACAAATGATGCGCTTGGAACACCCATTTCACTGTTTCTTTCATGGAGTTTAGAGTGGTAAACCAGTGCATCGGTGAGATTTTCGAGCTAATCACTCATGTACGGATCGACACGGACACATAAAGATGCCTCCATATGATCGTCCGTCCAATATGATGTCATTCTGGAAACCCAATGGAAGGAAATAAGAGAGTGCCTAATTCTCACGTCACTCCCGCTAATGTCCATTTGACAACGGGGACCTCAGGGTCAAGCTGGGTCATGCTACCTCTTCGAGTCCCAATTGAATACGATTCTCTCCTCCTTTTTCTCTTTCACCGAGGCATAAAAACAGTAACATTGGTTAAAAACTGGAAGAGAATCCGGGGATTCCCCCGTCTTTTGTTTTGACGTAACACCCATGACAAGAAGAGCGGCCAACGAGACTAACCCAACGAGGATTTATGCGCACAAAAACGGGTGGCTTTTGCTGTGAACCAATCATCTGAGAAAGCAAGGACCATGTGAAATCATGGGTTGTGAACTTGTGAGCAAGAAGCGACGTTGCCAGAGATCCCCTGCTGTTTTCGCTGTGGTTCTTGTCGGGACCGGGAGATGATTAGTGGGCATTCTTGCGTAGCACCCTTATTTCTCCACGATGAGGGCGAGGAATTGACTTTCGAGAGATGTTGAAGTGATGTGAAAGAAGAACGAATTTCCCATTTGTATAGGGCGACATGCAAATTATCTTTTGTTTACGACGATTGTCGTCAGCAACATAGCACGTCTAGCTAATAATCTTCCGATGTCTTTAACTTTTGCACATCCTTCTGGTTGGACGCGCTTGACAAAACCGGCGAGGGTCTTTTCATTGCAAAGTATAGATTGAGTTGGCCTCACATGCTCGGTCTTACATATCAAAACAAGGTTATCTAAGCCAGAAGGCATAGTATCTCACAGAACAACATCCACATACGTCGCTCACTTCAATAGCATGAGTCATAAACAAAACCACAATATCTGCCATTTATTGGAAAGACAAATTATAGGAACAATAGAATATCAAATCTCACATCATCGTTGATATAAGTAAAGAAGAATAACAATAACTGCGCAGACTATCAGAGACGCTGGAAGTCTGGAAATAGCTAGTGCAGCATAGGAACCTCTAATGGGTGGAGATGTAGCAGAACTACAATCCCCTGACGATAAACTCAAGCCAGACACCATAACCTTTACCCACATACTAGAAGCATTACCAACTTAATAATAACAAGAAATATGATGTTAAACTGAGGAGATTGCTTGATCAAGGACTGGTTGAGTGGGGTGGGAAAAGGGAAGGGATGGTGGGTAAATCTTTTGGGAGCTCAGGGATGGTGGGCAGGGTGGGCTTTGGCAACTCAGGAACAACCGGTACTTCAGGCAGCTTCGGGACCTCGGGCTTTGGCAAGGTTGGGACTTCAGGCTTGGGCAAGGGTGGTAATTCTGGCTTAGGCAAAGTTGGGACTTCAGGTTTTGGCAGGGGTGGTAACTCCGGCTTAGGCAAAGTTGGGACTGTGGGAAGAGGAGGTAGTTCAGGTTTGGGAAGCTCAGGAATAGGAGCTAGTTCGGGCTTGGGAAGCTCAGGAATCTTGGGCAAGCCTGCATCAAGAAGTTGACGGGAAGCAAGGACTCCATCACCAATCATGAAGGATAGAGTGAGAAGCAAGAGAGGAAACATAGTGAATTTCTTGTAACAAGCCATCTTTTTTGCTTTTGACTTGATGCCTCTTGAAGATTGGAGTTGTGTTCCAGTTCAGTTTGCATGTCAAGCTGATACTTCAGGCTTTTTATACTGAAAAAAATGCACGATGCGGCACCTAGGGATAAAAGTCTAGAGCAGGGTTGGTATGAAAGACTTCGTCTTGTTAGTTGAACTGTTTCATCCATCATGATTCAGGAGCACACCTCAAAGAGGCTTGATGCATGGGCATGCCGTCTGTCGTTATGATCTTCAACAAAGTGCATACAAGTGCATCTGCTTATCTAAACTTTGCCAACAGAGGCACAAGTCAACTTCTTTTCGTGTACAGAATGTCCTTGTTTTCCACTTGGTTTTTCCTCCCTTTATTTTTTTCGATTCATTTCATGTTTCTCGGCCGACAAGAGATTCAACATCTACAACTAGCAACATAAGAAACACCTCAAGGATTCAGTTAAACACAATCCCTTAAATCCATCCTTCTTCCAAAAGGCTGATATTGACTGATACCCATAAAAAGAAACAAAAGTTCACTCTTCTGAGAACATCAATCGTACTTTGAAATTAAAAAGAGAAAAAACAGCGAGAGGATGATCAAAGAGATGGAATCACATACAGTGAAAGTGAAATGAATAAAAAAGAAAAGACAAAAAAGGAAAGTTCCAGCAGAAAGAAGCTCTATAACCTCACATGCGAGCCACATAGGAATTAGCTTGAGTGACGTATCTCACCCACCGATAAGGATTGTAACTACTGGACTTCTTTGCAATCTGCAAGTATTTCACCTACAAGAAAGGTACGTCCACAACACAGTGAGTCTCTTATGGCACTCCAAAAAGCGAGAAAGCAATGCAATTGCTTGGGATGGTGATGCCAATCGATAGGCAGATTTGGGTGGGAACAGTAACAGGAAATGGAACTCAGCCTCCAGGTGTACGGCCGTAGGCTAGCCAGGCCAAACCCAGATGCAACGCCTACTCTTTACATCGGGGATACTCAGAAATCCAATGGAGAAATTCCTAGAACCTAATTATAGCCAAGGACTTTTCAGACCTGGCAAAGTAACACTCGGCCAAGGCCTTCACCACAGCCAAGATCTGACCTTCCTTAAAAACCAACATTGCCAATCCAATGGCCAAAGTAAATGACCAAGCCCAACTAGCCATGAGGCCCCCTGGCCCCATGCGCAGGTGCAGTATCCCTACACCAAATTCAGGCAGCGATTCTTGACTTGATGATGTTCAACATACAGCACAATAAGCTGGCAACACTGAAGCACAATATATGCCATGTAACGTAATTGTTACACTTGCCGGTCCATCCATGTCACATTCACAAACTATATCTGTAATGCTCCATATAGACATGGCCGGTTCGGTGGGCGTCCATCAACATCGCATCCCTTTGCCCAAGCTAGTTGGGGTCGGCGGTCGATGAACCCAAAATCAATAGGGTTTTCTCTAAAGGTAGCTAATTTTTTTAGCCGGCTCGGCCTTTCCTCGGCCTCTCTTTTTTTTTTTTATAGGGCCGGTTGTTCGGGTTGGCGTGGCCGGTCGGGCGGTGGGGGTTTTGGTGTCTAGCTCCATATACTATTGCACAATGGAGTTGTAACGGGTAGATTTTCGAACTTAGAAGTTGAAAGTAAAATCTCCTTAACACTTGCCACACCCAGGTTAAGATGTTATTACCTGAAGCCCTGAAGCATTATACATAGGAATGGTGAAAGTCATGCTAACTGGTCCAGATTCCTTCGTGATATTTCCTATGACGCAACGCAACACATACACAAAAAGTAGTGATTATCTCCAAAGAGGATATATCTATTGCAAATTAGAATCCTCATAGACGACTGACAACTCATACCATGGGATTCTTGAGAAAAAGTTAGCTTGGCACGCAGCGTGTTTTCTGAGCCACCAACAATCTGCCACATACAACAGCCATAAGCGCATTAAAATTAATTGTGTGTGATAGAAATTACGAGGTTAAGTTGAATGAATTGGATTCCTTAAAGACACTGGCAAGAAGGCACCTTTTTTAAACTCCATTCAAGTTTCTTGCTCACATCCCTGAAATCTGCAATTTGCCCAACTGCTCCAGGTTCCAGCTCAAAAGTAGCTCTGTAAACACAATCAATTTTTTTCAACAAACATTTGACGTTGAATGCACCTTCTATAGCCTGCTGACAAACAACCCACCCACCACCCCCCCACCCAAAAAAAAATAATAATAAAAATAAAAATAATAAATAATAAATAAATAAATAATCTCCTCTTTCCCAAAATTACAAAGGTAAAAAATATGCCAGTATATTTCGCACTACATCACCATGCATAACACTAAGAGGTGGAACCACTAAGTTGGACAACAGGATCTGCCAAGTAACTCACTTATAAAATAAAAAGTGCAGAATACCTTGATGATGATAAAGGATCTGACTAAGAGCTAATAGTGCATCCAACAGATGATTAACAGACTTATACAATTCCTCTTACTTCCAACTTCTCAGAAAATGTCATGGTCAGACTCCTTGGAATGGTCTTACTCAAGATCATGCTCGTAGAATGATAAACTTTATAACATTGTACTATGATACAGCAGAATATTTTCAGGATGCTAGTAACTGATTGAGCTCACATAGGCATTTCTTTCTATAAATCCAGCTATCTTCCAAAAGATTTCTATTTAATAGCAACACACTGCCAATATTGAATCATGAGGTACCAAACCGAGGAAGCAACTCTTTCTGAACACTTTTTGAACAAAAAGAGATAAAATTGTTCAGACGGAATACCTGGTAGTATATTTTGGAAGAGGCATTTGTACGACAATTGTATTTGCGGTAATACTTGAAGAGAACTCAGCACGTACTTTAATAATTACTTCAGCCTATATGATTAGTCAGCATAATTAATAAAAATGTTGCTTTACTGAAACAAACAGATGCAGAATGGGGTCCACAGCCACACAAATAGTTTGGTAGCACTTTCATAGCTGATATTAATGTACTCACCTTGAGATTTCCTGCTTCTTCAATCAATGCGTTTACGCGAAATGGAGGCCTGAATTCCTGGGTCATACGGTAGTTCATGACAGGAAATTCACCATCCGGCGGTACCTTAAACATGGAGGAGGACAAACATTAAGTTGGTTTAACTTTTCACTATAAAAATTTTTTAAATATGTGAACCTACTTGTTAACATTGGTATATTGTGAAAATTTCGGGTGTGTCCAGCTAAGAAAAAGTCAAGAGAGCGTCTATCGCAACATATAGATTAAGTGAACCAAAAAGTAAAAGTCTATGTAGACACACCCTACACTGATCCCCTTATGTTAAAGCAGATCAAGTAGTCCTAATGCAACATACCAGAGTTAGAGTCCGATCCATGTCGAAGGTGTCAAGGCGCACAGATTCATGAAAATTACAATCGTCTAGTATCACCGCTCCAGAACCTGATGAACTTCTGTAATCTGTCACAGTTATAAATAAATGACATTAAGTAAGGTTGGAATTGCTTGCTTAGATCAAGTAGCTATAACTAGATGGCCACCAAAATTAGCGACGGTAGCATCCAGAATTGTGATAGCAATTTCTCTAAGAGATTTTTCAATTTTACAACATCAACATCAACAACACCTTCATCCCAAACTAGTTGAGGTCGGCGGAGATTTTTCAATTTTAGAGTCTGAAAAAGAAGTTACAAGACATGCAAACAGACATTTCTATGACCAAGAAGGTTGCACTCATGTCAAATTAGTCATGTATATTACATCCAAATAGAATCAGAGCATAATAACTTTGAGGGAAACCCTGGGAACTACCATATAATGATCTCCCGCCTCTTCCAATACTCATTTCCTCATTCAAAGCCACTCGAATCTCCGGATTACCAGATAGATAACTCTTCATTTGAATGGTTCCATCGATCTCAGAAGTCAGTATATATCCCTGCCAAAATTCAAGCATTGTGCAGAAAGTCCAGTACATCTTATGGTTGATAGCAGATCAGCATGTTTAAAATATTAGAAGCTTCATTTGTTTCAATTGACGTGCCACTACCCTGCATGTTGGTAGTACATAGACTCAGACCAAAGTACATTGACAAATAGTACAGATTTGATGGGGGATTTGGTTCAGCTGATAAGACAAATAGGACAGAAATGGACGAGTTGCCAATGCAATAAATGATCATAAGTTAACAATAAATGACCGAAAATCATCTAGCCTAAATAACTGATGAGTAGTGCAACCAGACAAAACTATTGAGGTTCATGGAGCATGGTCACAAGTGCCAGGAAGTAGGGAGAATCATCATTCACTTTGAACAAATAGCAGAAGTATGTTAAGCGACTACCAATAAGACAAAAGGGTGTCTCACCTAGATGTGAAAAGACAAAGTATCTAGGATTCTTTTCATTTTCTTGTCTTGACTAATAAAAGAACATTTTTGAATTATTGTGGATATGACTCAGAGAGGGTAAGGGTACAACAGTTGAGATGAGTATCTACTTGGAGAACAAGATCAAGTGGAACATTATGACTGCAGATAAGGCCAATCTGGAATATAAACTATCTAAAGTCCCATTTCAAGATGATTTTTCTCCTTTCAAATAGTTCAATGTTTGTCATGAAGAGTTTGAGGACCCCCAAGCATTCAAAAAGACCACTTAGATGAAGATAACAGGCAAATTCCTAGTGGAAAAGATACCCACACTAGAGCTGAAAGTGACGCTGATCTTTTCAATAATATCCACGAAAATTTCCTCCCTCTTTCTTCCAGCAGGCTCATTTGCAATGACCGACTTTGTCACAGCAGTCCCAGGCATCCTTTTAGATCCTTGCTGCAAAATGGATTTTCAAATGCAAATGCACCAAGTACATGACAGTTAAGTTTCACTTTTCTTTGTGACCAAATAATAAAACCATTAGAAACACGATACCATAAATATGGCAGCTGGACCAAGAGGAGGCAGACGAGCAGTGTCCACAGCAATTGGCTCGTTAAATATATAGGATTTCAGTACTTCAGTCGATGTTGTTTGTACATAACCAAAGTCCTGGGATAAACAGCAGTCTGAAATTATATTCAAGCAAATAGTCCTATCTTGCGGTCAATGAATAATACATATGCTTCAGTTTACTAAAATATTAAAAAAAATAAAGCTAATTAGTAGTAATCTGCTGTAAAATAGAGATCAATTGGCCCAATCACTACAGAGCCCTAAAGCCTGCATTTAGATATGGTTCTCAAAGTACCTTCTAGCTTGTCATTAGAAAGATCTTTAAGCTTAAAAAACTTAGCCTAAATGAATGACAGCAATGATGATATTAACAGGTAACTGTTCCTCTAGTAGTGCACCTAGTTATGTCCATTACACCATCAACAGAAGACAGGCACAGAAAAAGGGTTTCTTAACATGACTCGAGACAAAGAACCAAAAAAGAGGAAAAGACTAATGGGAACTTACAATGACCTCATCAAGCAACTCATAAACAAGCACAAAGTTTTTCCGCAGCGAATCCTCACTAAGAACACCGAGGTAATCCTTGATGACACGTGCAATCCTCTGAAGAAGCTCCAAGACAAGAGAAGGAGATACATTCACTCTCGTGGTTGCAACAAACAATAAGCCAGCCACCTTCACGTGAAAGTAGTTCACACCGTCCACATTCTGCACCGAAAAAATCCCGAGGTCAAACGATAGTACATGGGACCGAACTCAGGGTTTTTCCTGCAATGCTCTATGCATAAAACATGCCATCAACTCTCGCGAAACAAATGAACGAAACATGTGTAAACGTAACAACAGTATCAGCAAGAACTTCCCGATAAGAGAAAACAGAAATCCAGATAATCGACGGATCCCTAACATGACAGAAGGTGTTAACACTCTCCTCCCAACACATAAACTCAGTAAAACCATTACTAGAGCTACTCGAATTCACCCGCAAAGAGATGAGAATACCTACAAAGACAGGTGGCGCTTGCGCCTCTTCTTGCCCATCCTCTCTCCAGAACTTCACTTTACGGAAGAACGTCTCAGTGCTCCCTTTTTGCACTTCTCCGCGATCTAGATCAATCAAATGGTCATTTCAGGTCACACAATTCGCAAAAAAAAATCAAAAAAAAAAAAAAACTGAAAATGCATGTCCATCTATTTCGCTAAATTCATGAGATTCAAATCAAATTTTGCACAGATGAAGAAAACCAATCAACATCAGAACAACTATTAGCTTGCGCGAGACATTCAGGATCACAATTGGAGAACCCGTGAACTCTTTCTCTATGCGCAAGATTACTGAATTCACACACTGGGTCACTGAATTGAGAAGACTGAAGAAGAAGAAAGGTCAAACGAACTAGTAGATTCAGAGCTAGATCCGTGGCCGAGACGAGAGTACTCACAGTCGCGAAAGACTATATTATCGCCTCGCTGCGAGAGCACGAAGAACTGGGAGATCATGATCGATGATCTTCGTCTTCGCGAGTGCACGAGCTTCGTTCGTTCCTTCGAATTCCTTCAGTTCAACTTTTCCTTTTGATTTGTATTCGTTCTCGTCGCCCACCGTGCCTTTGTTTCTGGTTGTCATTTCATTTTGGCCCCTAATTTAGGATGAAGTTCACTTTTTTACCCCCAAGACTGTTTTTTTTTAATCAAACCCTAAATATTGCATAGCTTGAAATTACTGTTTTCTTGAATTGCTTCTGCTTTAAGAAAAATGTGATTGCCAAATTACCATCAATGACATTAGTTTGTAACTTTAACATGAAGTACACCAAAACCAAAATTATTTTGTCGCTCGTGTTATGCCGGAAAAAAGGACCCGATTCGCCCTCAAAGGAACACGTATTGGCCTAAACGTGAGATCGTTGTCGGGTATTTGCCAAGATAGTACAGTTTGGACAAACTTTCCCTCAGCAAAATTGAAAATTTTGGAGATCTCAAGACATCGCAAACAATGCGTTACTCTCTTTTAACACCTCTACCAATTGCGTCATAATCCCTTCATTTTTAGGAAGTATGTCACAAAATATTTAAGGATTAATCTGAATATTGAGCTAGAAATTGAGATCGCGAAGATTGTGTGCTTTGAGTTCCTTAAACAACTTCACCTTACAATTTACAGGTACACCGATCCGCTCATCGGCTTCCATCAGTTACAACATCGTCGATTTTCGTTGCATTTTATTGGATCAAGACAATCTGTAGAAAGTTCAATCATCAGTGCAGCCACATTCCAACTATACCACATAGTACATCCCAATTTCCAGGACATATTAGAGAAGATCTCTCAGCACCAGAACCTGTGATCTTTTGTCGAGTATCTCTTCCCTCCAATGGCGCCGCTTCCTTCGATATCGAGACTCCATTTCTCAAATGTGCAGCCGACAAAATCATAGTACCCTCCGCCAAGGGAAAGTAGTCCTTCCTCGACTCTTTCGTTTATCCATGGATATGTAAGCAAGTTGTTCAGGGACTGAGTGACGGATTCCTGCAACATCAGTGGGTTCATGTATGAAGCATTGGTTCGAAAAGCATTAAGTCTGCTGATAAACTTCATCACAGCCGGCAACTCATATCTTCACGAAAGAAACCTGGCCAACATAAACTTGTTTGACATCCAAAAGTATCGATTTGAGTTCACCTTTTCACAATGTGTGCATCGCTGGTCAAAGTTCAGGTGCGGTGCGGTCGCTTCTATTCGTTGCTTGGCGGCTTTTCCATTAATGACCCATCTCTCCACATAATTTCTGCAGATGTGCATCATATGTGAGTATGGATTATTATGCATCAAAGCTAGGATTCAAAGGAGATTACCATGAGCCTTTACTTTAACTTCTGCAGAAAAGGAAGCTAGCAGTACCTTGGATTCGAATCCTGCATGCCCATAAGGGCTTCAATTCCAGCACATTGACTATGGCCTATGACTAATATATTCTCCACCTGAAACAAAATTCACAGATTTTTTTTTTAAGTGTAAATCCATTGAAAGAATCGCGTGCGATAGGTATATGAGAGCAGGGGAACACGTGATAGGTGAATGATCAAGTCAAGTAACTGTAAAATTGTTGGAGGAAGTTTGCACATCGATGAATCTGCTCAAATGGAGACATCACCTTGAAGACACAAGCTCTGCAACCGACAAAAGAGCATGAGTATAGTATTCTAGAGGTAGGCTTACTTCAAGAGACTTCACTGCGAATTCAAGAGCAGCGCCAGTTTCTGATGGTCCAAACTGCAGAAACATGAAATTACTTTCCTAAGGGATGAAGAAAAAGGAAAGCACTTTCTTAAGAGCAAAATGCACAAGTAATGAGAGCGAACCTCAATCGCCGGAACAAGATTTGCGACATTACGCACCATGAAGGCCTCTCCGGGTTGGAGTCCGAGAACATTGGTTGGGCACACCCGAGAGTCTACACAAGCAATCACCATGAGCTGTCCCAAGCAAAGTTGGTTTACAACAAAATCAAGCAGTGTTGGCTTTGGATTCTGAAAGAGGCATAAGAGAAGGTCCAATCTTGTCATGCACCAGAAAAATGAACACTCTTAGTTGCTTTTATTCACCTTTGGTGACTGAGCTCTAGCAAGATTCTGAAAATGCGCCACCTCCTTCCTGTTCAAGGTGATGAGTTACCTAACAAACACAAAGTAAAAGACTCCTCGAGAGGACAAAACACGAAAAGGCCATTGGCACGAATTAACTGCCGCGTACAAGAATTTGTTGTTCTTGAACTCTAGAAATCTCTGTCTGATCTCATCGAACATGTCTGACCCACCATCAGCTTTTGCTTTTGCCACATCCTTTCCAGTAAATCTTGTGCATTGGTGAGTAATTCTCAGCGAACCCATTTCCTCCGGCAGGGGTACCTCTTTTCTCCTATACAGATACATCATGAATTTAAGCACTCCATGTAAAATTTGCAGTTTCTCAGATTTTAGCGGAGGAGAGATATATTAACTAATCCACGTCGATACAAGCTTGAGCTACGACCTAAGACATATGAGATTGTCAACCGTACTCTATTGTAAAGGCTCCAACTATATGCAACCTTCCATGTGGAAAATAAGGCTTTTGAGTCAGATTGCAATGACCAATCTGCAAAACACAAACGAGGACAAACCCTTGGAACAGCAAGAGAACATTATGTGGCTGATCATCACTCAAACAGGTCGTCGGCTAACAAAGTGATTAAATGGTGTATCACGGGTCACGGCGACTCGCATTTTGTCCCGGGCTACACACATATGAAGTGGTTGGAAACTGCATCCCCAAACACGCGGCACTGAGGTATGAAAGCGAGAGTCAGAGAGAAGAAAGGCCGATGTACCCTATCTCCTCTGAAGACCAGAATTCAGAAATACCAGATCAAGCTCAATCGGCACCGAATAGTAGTTTTTGGCTCTTACTTCAATAATTCGACTGTAATTGTTCAAAACACTGCTGAAATTTTCTTCTTATGGTAAGAACTACAGAATAGACACAACATAATCTACTCAAAACATGTGAAAAGGCAACAAACAGAAAAGAAAAGGCTTGCATTGCGACTAACTAGATTGCCATAGACCTGAACATTAGAACTTAAAACCGGCTCGAGTACGCAATCGGCAACAACCAACTCAAATAAGAGGAGCAAGTAAACATGAACAAACTCACTCTTTCGAAGGAGCCAAAGTAGTGATTTGGTAGTCCGCAAAACTCTCCGACATGACCTGCATAATCAGTCGCGGATCAATCCCAAGTCGACCTTCAGTAAGGCAGAAGAGACCAAAAGCTCAAGATGGAAGATGCAAGAAAACAGAGGGAGAAGCCCCGCTTCACTGACATCGATCCATTTCGGGGTCAAGCTAGTGAAGCAGCAACGGTTAAGATTAACCCAACGGACCCTGTAACCTGAACAAAACCGTTCTTTTGATTAACGGGTCAGGAACTTTTTCACGATTAAGCAAGAAGATCAGTATGTTCAAATCAGAGAGGAAGGAGGACTCACGAGTGCACCATGCCATCATTGCTGGGTATGAACTGAATGAACTTTTTGCTAGTTCTGTCGTTGCTCTGTCTTCGTGAGGGAAAAAAAGTTGGAGAAGGAACGTGGATTTGATTCCATGGCGAGCTTATCCAATGAGCGGACATGGATGACTATCCAAGTTTATTGGAGATGATCATGGCCATTGCATTTGTCCCTTTCCAGTCTCACGAACGTCTCTGTCACAATCCCAAAAACTCTTTTAGATGCCCCTTTAGTTATGAATAATATTATTTTGTAAGAAAGAAAGTAGAGAAATAAACGAAAAGTATTTTCATTGTTTACGAAAATATTTAGACATAAATCGTTATCGATCCGAAAAAAAAATTCCATTGACTAATTATTTCAATCAGTATAAGCGATCGTTTTCGGAGAAAATTATTCTCAAAGTATTCATTTTTGGTGAAATAAATTGAGTTTAAGTATATCTCAAGGGATAGAAATCGATAGGCCTGATGAGTGAAATTTGCATCTATGGTTCCAATATGCATGCCTTACTTATTATTTTCTATTTACCCAAGAAGAATTAGGTTAGGTGGACCCGAAATCCTATGATTTATGAAAAAAGTTACAATCGAGTTTCAAACATTTGGATCAACTTGAATTTTGGATCCGAGCAAGACCAAGCAACGCCTCAGGTTGGATTGTTAAATTCTGATTCGAGATCGAGTCGGTCCGGGTTTTCAGGTCTAAGATGCTCAACCCCGAACCGGCCAAGCACGACTCGAAATATGTTTTAAAAAAATAGAAAGTATATCTAAAATTAGAAATAAAAGGTTAGTCATTTATTATCTATAAAACCTCGTTAAAAAAAAAGTAACCACCAATAAAAGTCTTGTTATGTAAAAGTCAAGATGTACAAGTTTCGTTTATTTGAATGAAATTTACGAAGTTTAAGGAAATTTATGATAGTTATTTGATAATTGTACGTATGGTTTTGCAATCCGACAACAAAGAGTATGTTCGCAAAAAATTACAAGCTATTGACCGAAGCAGCTCGGACGGAACCGAGTAACTAGGCCAACAAACTAGGCCCGGAAAAGTCAAGTCCGATCCGCTCCGATCAGGCCAAAAAATCCCTCTAGGCTTGGCCCATTTGCACCCCTATCGATGACCATCCCGCCGCCACCGGCAGCCGATTCCAGTGGTGGTCACGCTATGCTTGTGCCACCGTTCACCGCTTTGAGCGAGGGCCGATCGGCCCTTCGATGGTGTTCGCGAGGGCCGGTTGACCCTCGCTTATCAATGATTAGCGGTGGCACATTGGAACCACAACTAGCCAAGGGCGTGCTTGCCCTCGCCTCGCTCACCAAGAGTGCCGATCACCATCACCGGTGCCGGAGCGAGGGCTATCGACCCTCGGCGGCAAAGGCGAGATAGCCGCTTCACCGCTTTAGCCCACCTCCTCCTTTGCTTCTCTTTTGGTGTCGCTTGTCTTTTAAAGCACTAGCCATTGTGTGTCGCCATTTCAAAAGATGCTTATGTTGTATTCATCAGGCAACTTCTCTTCATTAAGGGAATTTCAAAGTTCCATATCAAATGGGAAATATCCTACTGAGGGATTCATAAATAAAACACATATCTAAAATGGTGACCATACTGTGAGATTACTTGAAGTACATATATTTGAAATTTGGCTAGTGAGAAACCAATAAAGTTGTTACTTATTATATTGGCGAACGATACCCTAAGTAGATGTGTGCTTTTTCTGGATGGACTAGACATGTACCTAGTCCATAAAGGTGGTGAGCGATCACAGGGCGAAAGGGCACAAGTAAGGTGCGGCTCTTAGCTGATTTCTAAGACGATGAAAAAGGGTATGAGGAGATTGCATTGTACACGTTAACAACAATGAGGACATCAATTCCTTGAGTAAAGGGGTCTGTAAAATCTCAAAATCTCACCTCAAATAGAAAGGTCCTTTTAATCGGTCATAAGTGAACATTCTTATGTACTTATCACCATCTTAGATGGATACTTCGAGTTCTCTTTAGAGATTAGTTTCAAGTGAAACATGCCGAACGTTTAAAACCTCTTTTCACCACTTTTATGATGCAATGCACCTTATGTACTGCACAAGTTTATGCGGTCAAATTGAACTATTGTGGTTAGGGGTATCAATGCGGGTCCGGCCTGGTCCAGTCCTACCCAAGTCTTGGAAATTGGACCGAAGACACCGGTTCCAAATTTTCGGAACCAAGGACCAGGCTGGACCGATTCGAGTCCGTTGCCGGGCCCCGAACAATCGCAACTAGGCGTAGAGGTAGGGGTGAGCAAAATACACCGATCGAATTGAGAATTGCTCAGACAAAACCGAACCGATCGGTTCGGTCCAATGCTCAAAGTGCCTGTCTAATTTTCCGGAACCGGATAGCCTGGACTGTTATTATTATTTTTTTTTTTTTTATTATTATTATTATTATTATTATTATTATGAGTAAACATGATAATCTAAAATCTCACGCGCGACCCCTCTTTCGATCTTTCCTTGTTCGCCTCATGACGCTCACATCTCCTTTTTCCTCTCCTCTCTCCTCTGATTGGCAAACCTTAATAGCCTCTCGCTCGACGCTCTACCTTTTTCCCTCTCGTCTCTCAGCTCTCACACCTCGCTCTTTCCCTCTTGCTCTCAGCTTTATCGAGCGAAGACGCTCAGTTCGCACAGACAGAGCCCTCCACTCGCACCTTCGCTTCGGAGTTTCCTCTCTCACCCCTTCGCTCAGTTCACTCGCTCGTACTCAGTTTGCTCGTGCGAAGACCGGCCGCACACCACTTGCTCGACAAAGGTAATCTCTCGTCTGGCTGCTTTGCGCTGTCAGCCGCACACCCATTCACAAAGCTTCTCTCTTCTCTGTTTTTCTGAGGTTCAGAAGCTTGTGTGGTTGAATGAAGCTGCTAAATCTTGGCTCTTGTTGATTTTGTTGATCCCGTCTGTAAGTTTTGCACTTAGGTGTCCTAGTTTTGTTTTGTCAAGATGTTGACTCTAAACTCGACCGGTTCCACTGGATCACAAACTTTTTACAAAACTTCCAATCCAATGGAAATCGCGAGAGAACAGAGTGACCTCAAAGAAGCGATTAATGCAGTAGCTTTTCCCGTTCGTAGATCAGACAAAGCAGGCTACCACTCAAGAAACCATCTACTGGAAGACAAGTTAAATGTCTAGTTGCCTGCCGTATCAATCGTATAACGGTCGAAAGCCTCCGCTTCTGGAGCTTGTCTTGACGCATCACTGAACAATGGCGAATCCAAAGAATGCGCGGAGCGCACAGGTTGGACGTAGGTCTTGTCAGCAACACATTTTAAGGGCAAAGTATCAGGGGAAAATTCAAAAGTTTCGAGATATCCATAGAGCGTATCTCTATCTTCTTCTTTCCCCGTCTATCTATTGCAAGGAACACAAAGGGCATCCGAACCGGTACTCTTGCATTTGTGGCCATCGCCAAGGTTCTTCCCGTAAACCAAGCTTTGATTTTTCCCTGCGTCCAATCTCTTCAGGGCAACTCCAGCAAAACCACACTGCCAAGTGCCCGCACTCGCAAATTGCCAATGTGATGGAATTAACTCATAGCATTGGGCGTTCGATTCGGCTTGCTGTGTGCGCCTCCATCGAAGAGGGAGAGAGAGATTCGGAGAATACGGGGCAGAGGCATAAGAAATGAAGACTATGTTGGAGAAGTGATCGACCAGAGGTTGGAGGAGTGGAACATGGCTCTTAAGTTCTCAAAAATAACCAAGCTATCGACCTCGCTAAAGCAGAAAACAGTACAGTAACCAAGTCCTACCTATGACTGGCAAGTCGGCAAACGACATAGCAATCAGCGAACTTCAAAATCCAAGATGATTGTGATTGTATACGAGAGGATTTAACCAAAATGAGCAAAGTGGTCGTACTTACTTTTCAAGAACATCGATCGAGATCTTAAGCTACAATGTTTACATTATCCGACAGCAGTGCAGGACTGTGTACATAAACATGCCTAAATATTCTACAAACAAGAAGAGAAGACAACTAACAAACAACAACAACAACAACAATTTAACCTGCTTGATGTTTGCCTCGACACCATTACCTCAATCTCCGCTCAGAACATCTGATCAAACCTCCTTGGAAGCATTGCAATTTCCTCGCAAAAAGAAAAAACAAACAAAAAAAAAAAAACCATCTTTTGAAACTGATGATCTCTTACTGTACTCCGAGATTCAACCGGCCATTGGAAGCATTGCAAAATTACTCTGCTTTCACTTCAGCGGGACACCCACTTTGCCGCACTCCGCATTACAACGGGTTCTTCCGCGGCCTCCCCCTTTTCTTCTTCGGCGGAGCGGCAGCTGGCTGCTGCTGCGGAGCCACCCCAGCATTCTTAGCTGCCGACTGCTGCGGGAACCAATTCGGCAGCCCGCCCTCAATGGGTCCGACCTTATCCCCGCCCTCGAACTTCCCGACCTTGAACCCTAAAGGGAACACAGCCCAGCAGCAGTGGTACGCCTCCTTCCCAGGCACCACGGGTGGCGGCGCCTCGATCGCCACCGCGTGGAACGCCCTCTCACAGCTCTGGCACCTCAAGCAACACTCCTCGTACACGGCAGGGTACTCGTACACCACGTAGCAGTACGGGCATGCGGTCCAGAAGCTCGTCGACCTCACCGCAGCTCCCGCCGGTTTCTCGCTACCCTTGCCATGCCCGCTTCCGCTGCCGCCCACCGGCTCCTGCTGGCCGAAGCTCCTGTTCAGCTGGCCGCCCCTCCGCACGGGCAATTTCGCGCCCGCGGCAGCGGCCGCTGCTGCCGACAAATCGACCTTGGAGAACAAATTGAACTCCTTGTCGTAGAGGGATTTCTTACCGGGATCGGAGAGGACGGCCCAGGCGCCGGCGACGAAGCGGAAGGCCTGATCGGCGTAGGGGTACTTGTTCTTGTCGGGGTGGAGAAGGAGGGCGAGGCGGCGGTACTGGCGCTTGATGAGGTCGTGCTCGTCGGATCTGCGACCGATTTGGAGGATGGCGTACCAGTCGTGGTGGTTGTTGACGCGCTTCTCGGTGGCGAGGAGGACCTCGACGATGGCCAAGATCTGGTCGGAGCCCTCAAGGAGGGGCTCGGTCTCCTGGGCCAGGATGGCGAAGTCCTTCGACCCGTTGAGATCGCGAGATAGGAGAAGCTTCTCGGCGACACCCAGGAGGCGCTCGGCCTCTGTCCTGTTGGGGTTCTGCATATTTTCTCGGGAAAATGAGAGAAATGAAAAGATTGACGAAGTCGTTGAGTTAAAAAGATTTTCGCAACAATGGAGTCCCGTGAGTTTTGACTTGAGTTGAGACGACAACGGAATGTCCTAACTCCTGAATGTAGTCGTGGGTAACGTCGAGTGGAAGGAATTGCATCCGGTGGTTTCGCTTTGGGCAGCATGGTAAGAATTCTGATTCAAAAAAATAATCTTAATTAGAATTATTTTTTTGTGATTTTTTTCCCTGAATGAATTTTAAAAAATCAGAACATATTTGGTAATTATACAAAATTTTTATTCTTGAAACAGAAACGCGTTTGATAAGCTGCACCAAATTTTTATTTTCGAAAATAATTTTTCTTTCCAGTTTTTATAATTTAAATCAAATAATTACGTAATTACTTTGTGAAATTTTATCCTACATTTCGAATTCATTGAATATTAATTCATATCGATTCTCTTATATTCACATATAACATTTTTTTCATACTATTCCGTTTGATTGTCGTGTCATAATGAGTCAATATAAGCTTAAAAAGGGATAGATCATGTTGGGTTAGTGTGGATTGTGATTTCATATTAGCTCGGGCTCTTGCACCTTTATACCAAATCGCAACTAAGGAATATCAATTTCGATCTTAGTATGATCGATAACATGTGTATGTGTACATGTAAATGGATTCGCCACCAGTTTTTTTAGGAAGATAGATCGGGAACATTATCGAACGAGTGGGAGAAACCGTTTGATTCTACACAACCGAAATATCTAAGGTCCTTGGATTTGGTTACGTCCGTGTTTCCACCAACACCCTTCGGCACCGAAGTTGAGTATTTTCTAAACATGTTTCATGCAAATTTTTAATTTATTTAAAAACCTATGAGGTAATCCAATGCTAAGTATTTACGTAGGTTGGTTTTGTCTTTTTTCAAAATTTCTAAAACTAGACTAAGTCTAAAGTATTTAAACCTAGACAAATCACGATCAATGAAATCAAGTGCGCAATCAAGGAATCATGACATTGATAAATTGTATCATAAAACCTTAATGAAACCCTAAGGGCTTAGAAAAACGTGGTTTGAGTTTAATCTCAAAGGTGCTTATGATTTTTCCAAAAAAAAAAATAAATCTATGAAATCTAAGGAATGTAGGCCTAAATTTATGAAAATAAGGTCAAACTAGCCTAATCTAAGCTTCTTCTATTCTTAGGAATTTTCTGAAATTTTTAGAATATTGTAGAATTAGTTTGAATTTTTTATTTTTATTATTTTATTATTTTATATATTTTTCTTTGAAAATGAGATCTCGTTATGTTTTAGGTTGAGTGAAAAAGTGATGAGAGAAAAGAGAAAAATGAGAGATATGAGATTTCATTTTGTTTTGTGATTTTGAAAAGTAATTATTTTTCTAGAACTAACTTTTTCTTTGTTTTTATTTTTTGCTCCAAAACTGTTTTGGAACGTAATCAAAATCAAAATCAAAATCGAATCATTTACGTTACCAAATATGATTCTCATTATTTTTTGTTCTAAAAAATAGAATCGTAGAACTATAATCGTTGACACATAAGCCCTTAATCTCGCGCGTTTTGGAGGGCGCTATGCATTGAGTGGAATGGGTAATCTCGTCATTTCAAGTCTAACTTAGTACGACGGCATCGTGCGGGGTGTGTGTGTGTTTTTTTTTTTGTTTTTTGTTGAGGGTGGGGAGGGTTGTTTACTTCTTACTTCAGATTACAATTCCTTCCAAATTTGTCAAATTCCAAAAGTTATCGGAATTGGAATTTAGTGGTGACGGGTGAGTGACAAATATATGAAATATTTTCTTTTGGCCCAATATTTGATCGATGGTTATAAGTTATAGGTATGACAACTTAACCAAAATTAAATATGAATGATGCCCAATCTTGTAAGCCGTAACCACACCAATGTAACATAAATTCTAACCCATCAATTACTGGTATGATTTGACAAAATTTTCTTCAACGGGTAATAAGGATTGTGTTGCCCCTTTAAAAACAAGATGATGCTATTTCCACCCCCTATATGACTAAATCCATCCAACCTTCACTAAAAAGACACAATTACCCTTGATTATTAAATTGCAATTTTGAGCCTATTTGGTTCGAACTTTGAGAAAATGTCCTTGATAAAATGCAAATATCTTTAGACCAAAGGGAATTTTCGAGATGCAAATAGTGTCTAGTAAAGTGTATTTTAAAAGCACACGGAAAAGTAACTTTGACGTAAATGTTGTTTGGTAAAAAATACCCTTTGTAAATAATTCAAATTTTTAATTATTTTATTTTTAATTACTTTATTTAATTTTTTCTCTTTTTTTTCCTTTCTTCCTTCTTTAATTTCTTCTCACTCGGTCGTGGGCCAAGCTCGACCTCGCCCCGACCTCGTCGAATCGATGAGGCAAGCCTCACTCGCTTGAGGCCGAGCTAGATCCAACGAAGCTTGCCTTGCCAAGAGGCCGGCGACGCCGAGACTCGCCTCGCTCGCTTGAAGCCGAGCCAAATCCTGCGAGGCCGAGGCTCGAATCGTCGAGCCCGGAGCTCATCGACCTGCGTGTCATGGCCAATCGTTGGGCGACCACTGTCACCGAGGTCCACGCTTGGTGGAGGAAGGAGAAGGAAGAAGAAGAAAAGAAAAATAAAAAATAAAATAAAGAGGAAAATAAAAAGATAAAAAAATTAAAAATTATAGTCACATTTCGAAAATGCAACTTTTCAAAGTATCTCCGGAGCTACTTTGGAAATGCAATTGCATTTTCCTAAAATTTAGCAAAAAACAAACAAAATGCTATTTGCATTTAGCAAAGGGACTTTAGAGACCCAAAACTCATTCCAAATGCTAAACCAAACAGGCTCTTAATGTGGTAACCCCAAATTTATTTAATTTCCTTTTTCTTATATTTTTTATTTATTTAGTACCTACTTACCATAATTAAGAATTTCTCACGTTTAGTTTTTTATTAGGGCGGCGCTATTTTCACTCCAATTTTGGCTAAGACATTTCTTTTTGCTAGTTAACTTACTAAAATAACCCCATATTTATTGAATTAAATGTTTCTTTTTTAATCATGCTAATCGACAAATCTACCTTTATTTTTAGTCGATCTTGATAAAAACGGAAAAGGAAAATTGATCACGAATGGAAAAAGATGATTTGTTAAAAGCATAATAAAATGTCCAACATATTTATATTTAGATATGTATTAATAAAGGATAAACACATAAAGGAAAAAAATATGAAAGTTCGTGCTTTGTTCAACTCTTGATATAAAGAAAGAAATTAATATCAATTGTAAATTCAATTTCATAGTAAGTGGATAAAAAATTTAAAATATGCGTAAAATTTTCCTCTAAAAAAATCTTACGGTAGTTTGAAAGTGCAGAATATATAAACAAATTTTCAATCCCATCTTGCAATTCACATTAAAATGTGAAAAGCTAGAAAAAAGCACAAAGAAGCTATTTGTAACTTTAAAAACCTGCAAGTCTATTTGAAAATTACCCACAAAATCAAAATCCGCTTGATAATTATATATATTTTAAATTTGAACTTTGAAATAAAGTTTCCTTTAAACTATTTCATAAAAAAATAAACAGTTAATTGTGTGTTCATAAATAGTTATAATTAAAAATTTCTAACATTTTATATAGATTTTCTAATTAAAAACACGAGATCATAAATTAAGAAAAATTAACTCCTATAGGAAAAGTGATAGCTTGATGTATTATAGAATGATATTTTGTTAAGTGTAATTTGAAATTTATATTATGAATTTGGTATTTAAAAAGAAAAATATAAACAAAGGCGTTATGTTGGTTGGGTTGATAAAAATAATAATAACTTGAAGAGGGAGAAGGGTATTTCGGTCTATTGATTGAAAAGATGAGTGCTTTAATCAAAATAGGAGTGGAAATAGCGTCTCTCTTTGGTTATTATAGGTATGTCATGTATGGTAAAGGCACTTTTTTTTTTTTTCACTGTTAGTGCTTACTTTCATACTGTTTGCAGAAATTTCTAAGAAACCTAGTTTTATTCTACTTTCTCAAACAAATTTATGGTTAAATTGTTAAGTGGAATCTAAGAAAAACAAATTAGCATAGACAATTTTTTAACACAATTACTTATTTATAAATTTTAATTTTTGTTATGTATCCACTATCAATTTCCTTAATGAAAGATATTCAGCTCATCCTTATAGAAGTTAAAGAGGGTATTTATGCTCGTCATGTCATTTGCTTTTTTCTTGCTAATAAGGAGATGGCTCTCAGGAAACAATAAGAAAAAGAAGAAAACAGACACATGTAATGGGATGATTAGATGAAGCAAAAAAGAAAAACATTCTTTGAAGATTTTCCAAAATAAAACCAAAATTAATCTTCCAACATGAAACTTTCAAACATAATATCAAAACATTACATCAAATAATAATTCCTTTTTTACACATTCAAGTGAAATCTCATTATTCTGGAATGGCAAAATTTATACCATCCATGAAGTAAATATCAAGATGCCTTATTGTACATAATGTTTAAGTGTATTCCTTGATATTTCAATAACGTCTGACATACTCCACGTAAAAGCATCTCGCCAATAAAAAATAGTAGGGAAAAAGATAAATTCTTTATTACAGTAAACAAAGACACTTGACAAATATTTTGTAATAATGAATTTAAAAAATAAAAAATCACAAAGAAAGCGAGCTTTTGAGATAAGAAGGACAAATGATAGATTAGACGTTACAGGAGAATGACGAAATGAGGCTCCTTAACTATATTTACAATTCGAAAAAAAAACTATATTTACGATTCAGACAAACAAAATCATATTTAAGATTTATCTTTTTTTCTTACAATTGGCAAGATACTTTTACATAGATAATGTTAATCGTTAAAACAAAATTTAAGAATATAGTAAAATATTCTCTAATAAATTTTTAAAAAAGTATTTGAAATGCTTAATAACGATATGCTTTGATGTACTGAATTATAAGAGAATTCAGTATTTCAAAAAATTCAGTATCTATCAATAAAGTATTTCAAAAATTCAGTATTTGATATACTGACTTATAAGAGAATTTATTGATTTACTAGCAAATATATGATTTGATATATCTATTGATTCACTCAACTCATAGCCTATTGTAGGCATGCCTGATTACATATAATCAAAAGTAAAAAACTATTATTTAAAATAATAGTTAAATTCTACCAAAAATAGTTAAATTTTAAAAAATCATAGGAAAAACTATACAAATAATTTATGTGTCATATTTGTATATAATGAAAATTTCAGGTATTTCGAATTAAAAAGTAATTGAGCTCGAGCCGCAAGATTGTAGTAAGCAAAAAATAAGAGTCAATTTAGACGCGTCTTATATGCTTACCAATCAAGTGATGCCAATAAAATTACTCTAAGCACGTGAGATTAAGCTGTCTTTATCATTTACCTCAATAAAACAAGTAGCACTATTATCTTACGCATAGAAAATTACTATATAAGCACGCGAAATTAAGATATCTTGAGCATGTTTCAGGGATTTTATTAAAAGTTCGTGTTTCTAACATTACGATGACGCCCATCAACTTTTGAGTAGGTTCATCTCCAAATTTAGAACTTGAAAAGTTGCATTTTCTTGCAACAGGTGATTCACCAGGAAGTTTTCCATTACCATGGCAGCCATGATTTAGAGCTCGAGCTCGATGGACCATGCGTACACAAGTTTGAAATTCAAGTATCTGTAGCTGTGAGCTTGAACTTGACCGACCATGGTAATTGCGATCCGGGAGGATGACATTGTAGCAGATCTGGATCTACATACTCTCTCTCTCTCTCTCTCTCTCTCTCTCTCTCTCTCTCTCTCTCTCTCTCTATTTTTTTAAAATTGATTTTTAATGCTTATCTCAAGTGGTGCATGTTGGGAAAACATCCTTATGAGTTTTGATGATTCCAAAACTACCCTTAGAGCTATTATGTGCATGATAAGTGCAGATGACCATAGTAACATTATGATGATATCAACGATCTTCAAGAGTTCAGTAAAGATTAATGTAACAAGAGGTGAACAAGTCTAATATAATGGGGATTTCATGAAGACTTGGAAGTACCATGATCGATCTTTCCATCAACTTGGAGTCCTTAGAAGCTGACATATTCAGAAAGATCATTGGATGTTTAATCGCAAGTCATTTCTCACTGTTCAACGATAGACTACATCAACAAACTGATAAATACGTGCACGTGTTGATATCGAGTGATAAAGAGAACCTCGGATCGAGTCTTGGAGACGTTGTTGAACGTGTCCTTGAAGCTCGCCGTTTTTCAAAAGGCTGAGGAAGCCACAATTGGAGAACCGGGAAAGTGTCAGAGTACCTCCGGCAATTTTCTAAGAGGAACAATGGATCGGATAGAGTCAACAGATTCCATTTTGGAAAGTCCTTACAGTTGCCGTGGGAGCAGATTGTATGGGCAATTCTGGCCTTGGCAATTGCTCCAGTCAACGCCCAACGGCACTTTGCTTCCCAAAAAGTCTCCAATGGATAAATTTGAGATATTTATTAAAAAAGGATCAAAGAAGCTCAAAAGGGTAGGGCGGAAAAATATGGAAAAACTACGTTGCTCATCATTTTCTCCTTCCAATAATGTCGTGTATCTATCCATCTGAAAATTCTCTATGTAGTGCTCTTGTTGCATTGTAATCAAATTATAAGTAGGGTATAACGGTGATAGCAGTATTTGTGCCTTAACAGTGTGACATACCAATTGATAGGAAATGTAAGTGCTAATCGTAACTTGGCTTAAAATTACTAGCGGAATCAAGTCATGCTGAGGTTCCTACAATGGAAAGAGGACATGGACTTGAGGATAAGGCTAAATCTCTGTAAATCTTTGTTCATTCCTCTCTGCGTCCTCATTATAAACTGCATTTGTAACTAGAAACACTTGCGCGTATCATCACCGGTCTACCCTGATTGTTGGGAACTACTGCTTATTATCTTTTACAAGGTATTTTAAACAAAACTCTTTAAAAAAGCCTATTCACCGCGTTCCATGATAACCTTAAGCAAATCATAACACGACACGCGCATCCCGACGTCCATGTCAGCATAAATTGACCAGAAAGTACAGAAGCATATTATAACGCATTGTTCATTGGTTTTACGATGTTACGACGTATCGTTTGAAAGTGTTGTGGGAAAAAAAAAGCGTCAGCTTGTAACAAGGGTATGCCTTGAGATTTTCACTAGCGTGAGAAAAATGGGGTTGATGGGGCCAGACTGAACCACCAGATGAAGCGGTAGCGTTTGTGACTGGGCCTTAAATAAAAGCACTTGGAGTCCATCGTGCTGTTACGACGGCCCTCCGGTCTCTCGTTTCCTCAGAAAACCCTCCTCAAATCTAAGCATAAGCACACCAAAACCCGAAAAGCAATTCGTCCCCCAGTTGCGGATGAATCCCCTTCCAGTAGTAGTCTCCATGTTCCTCATCTATTGAGAAATCACAGGAGACACGCGGGTCTGCGCTCTCTTAGGGGCGGCATAAATAAAATGTGTAAATGTAGCGATTTGAATCCAAACCTTAAATGAGAAAAAAAAAGTTGGATGGTAATTTGTTTTCATGGCATAGATCTGGAATTATACAAACATTGTCACATGAAGTTAGGCAGCTCTCCCAAGCGGCCAAGGGGTCAACAGTCCAATTTATAATGTTGCACATTGGTAGAGCCTAAAACAAAAAAAAAACAAAAAAGGGCGCGAAAGAGAGATGACCTATTTAAAGATCAATCAACACACAACGTAATACGCTCCATTTGATGCCGTATGCATAACGGTGCACTTACATTGCATGTTACAGAGCAGATCCTGATTAGTGTGAATTGTTAGATCTTATGCATCTCACATAAGGACCTAGGCTAGTCAATCAATGGCTAATATATATTTTGGATCTATATGCAGCAGGCGAGCATACTGAGATTGCACGATCCATAATTTCTTCACTCTTGAATTTTTTTTCCCCTTAATAACATACACAAATCTGTGTACGACAGTTTGGAACTCGAACTCACTTCCCGAATACCAAGTTCCTCAATAGCTCACTAAAAGCACATTTTTTTTTGGCAATACCAAGGTGTTTCTAGCAAGTAATGTAGCTTCAACATGCGCCTTTTGCATAACCTATCAGAACCCTACGTACCCATTCATCGGTATCCCATGTAATAAAACACTGGCTAAAGCATATGACGGTTTCGTATAATGCTGCAATTCCTTTTTCTTTAAATGAACATGGTACTTGTGCCTTGGAGAATGAGGACTTGTCCCATTACATGGTACTTGCGCCACGGAGAACGATCGATTTTGCCACAAAAGAGAGAACAACAAGTGCTGTTCAAAAGTCCCATTTTCCTAAAAGGGGAATAATTAATTCCAAATTGGCATATCGGGAAACATATTCTATTCTGAGGAAGACTCTCCCAGTGCGCTTTCGCATGGACGATGACTCACGCTCGTCTAAAACAAGTAAAAAGCCGACTGGGGATCTGAAGAACGTGGGCGGGGGGGTGTCCGTGGCAATGTAGCCGTGTGACTTTGCTGTCTTCCTACGTTGGATTGTACAAACTTCTTCCAAGGATCTGACTTGGCCCCTGCATGATTGGCTGCTGGAAACCCTGGGGGCATGTCTAGATTTGTTCAGGGTTGAACTCCACCTTTCGAGATTGGTTTATTGCTTCAAGATATTATGAAAATAGACCATAAATTACACCTTATGTCAAAAGCAATAAAAATCGATCAAAAGGACAATTAAGATATGAGGTCAATCCACGTACTTATCTGTGTAACCTTGAGAGAGTCCGAATTATATTTGAGAGCTGAGGAGTTATGGAAATGTTCTCGCCAATTTTTTTGTTTATTTATTAAACTTTGTTATATGACCATCCTTTGATGACATGTTAGGAGAAGAATACTAGAAGTGTTAAAAATTATGTACGAAGTTCACTTTAACGCCAAAAGTTTCGATAGTATCACTTAAGTGCCAAATTGGAGATAAAATGATCACTTAAGTGCCACCATCCAAAATTAATACGTGGCATTAATAATTAAATTCTTAATATAAAATGACATTTAAAAAAAAAAGATAAGTCCACATGGAGATATACACTTTAAAAAAATTAAAATAAATTAAAATTAGATTTAAAAATAAGCTAAAAACTACTTCTTTTTTAACACATCTAGAAATAATCTTAAAATAAGAAAAAAAGAGGGTCGAAAACCGGGCAGTGAGGGTGCCTAATTTCCAACGATAATTTGTTTTTTATTTTTATTTTGAGCTTCTTTTATAATTTATTTCAAATAAAATTTGTATTAAAAATCAAGTTTGAGTAAAAAAAATGTCGTATTGGCCACGTCATTATCACGATTTTAAAAAAGTTAGTACTTTTCATTAGTCCAACTTGACGTAGTTAAAGAAATTACTCGGTTGCACTAATTTGACAAGTTTTAGGACTTGGATGCATTTTTTATAAGTTTTAGAACTCAATTGCATTTTTGCCACAAGTTTTATGATCTCCAATACACATGTTCTTTTTATTGTAATCTTTAGCTTTTTATTTTTTTTTAATCTAATTAATTTTGTATTTTGTAGTTTCTATTATGTTTTTTCAATTTTTATCTTTTTTATTGCTTGACCGGACATCCAACGAGCCACGTCGACTTCAAATATTAATATAAAAAAATGCCACATCGGATTTCGCAAGCAGATTGGAGTTGGCACTTAAGTGATATTTTTTTAAAAAAATTTGGCACTTAAAAGATCCGAGAGAAACTTTTAGCACTAAAGTGAGCATCGTACACAATTTTTGACACTCCTAATATTTTTCCCCCATCAAATGTCCAAAGTTTAAACCATTTAGTTAGGGCGAAAGGAGGGAACATTTGTAGGTTTGTATTAGGAGTTAAGGTTATGATATGGGATAGATAGTTTTTTCTTCTACCGAAAACGACATGGCATTAGTGTCCTTGACATAGTTTACCACACTCATCAACATCGGATTATCACTGTCTCTTGACAAGGAAAACACTTGCTGTTAGCTGCCAATGAAATCCTAGTGGATGCCAATTTTGTCCTATAACTCAAAGATAATTAGAAATAAGCGATTTCGGGTTCCGTACATAATCCACATGGAACTTAAAGCTTACTCGTCAAAAAAGGTTCCTCATTTTTTAAAACCCGAAACCTACTCGCATATCCTATAACTTATCCTATCATAGGTTCAAAGGTCGGTTCTAGCGTCTACCTGTATTCTTAATTATACGATTGCAGTGAATTTCACCTTTAATGACATCCACTTATTGCTATAATGCACTGATCATAACTCATATTTATACACGCAAATAAATATGAAACATTAACTAAAGTAAAAATCCCCGTCATAAATATTATCAAAAAAGGAAGCTCGGATTAATGATTTCGGATTACACACTCATTATCGGACACATGAAATACCGCGTGATTACGCAAAAACTCTTTACAATTTCCGGATCCACCTACCTAGAACTTGAAACCTATCTCGTTGGAATAGGTTCTTCGATTTCTCAAACTTGGAACCGGACAGGTTCCACCCAGGTTTGGTTCTAGGTTGTAGGTTTTACCCTGAAATAATGCTCATCCCTAAAAATAATGCCCTTTTTAAGGAAACTTAAGAAGTCGTGATAATTGACAATGTCTCCCAAGCAAAAGAGAAAAATGTAATTGTTTTGTAAATCTTTTTTGTTAGACGTTGTTTTGGAATTTGACCTTTATATATGTCGGTGTAAAAATGAGAGAAAATTGTTCAATCAATCCTAAATCTATTGTATGGACACCAACTTAGTTCTAAACTTTTTGATTTTATCAATTTTTTTCTAACCTTTTTTGTGATAATTTCAATGTAGTCTTTTTGACCAATTTTAGGATAACTTACGATGATTAGACCGTCATGTTAGGAATTTTTGAGAAAATTAATCGGAAATATTATATTGAAATTCGTACAAAGATTTAGGACTATGACTAAATATGAAAAGTTTATGACTACATTGGTATATGTACAATAAGTTTAGAATTGATTGCGTAATTTTCCCCTAAGAAGGGGATCTTGCAATGGTAAACATTAACATCCTATTTGTCCGATCCAATTTTTCTCATGCAACGATAAAGTATCTCAAGTTAAAATTCCTCTCTTGCAAAAAAATAATAGACATCGTATTTGTGGAGTACAAAAGGGAAAAAACAGAGCATACCCCGACAAGTGTAAAGAAAACTCTACGCAGATTTGAGGACTTCAACCATCAAATCTCACATTAACCATCCACTTTCTAGTAAATAAGGCCATCCGCGGAAAGATATTTTTACTCCGTTGTCTCTTTTAATGCGATGTGATGGAAAATGACTTGGCGATAAGATCAATCATTAGATTTCAGTTTGTTTCACGAAAAATAAATAATTTAAAAAATATTTTTCAAAAAATAATTGCTTGAAATAATCAGTTAATGATCAATGCTTTTCTTATCGACAACTATGTCTAAACATTCATGAACGATAAAAATATTTTTTGATCGTTCACTTTTGCAAGCGATAAAAAAGTCTTGTTTTTAAAAGAATATATTCTAAATTATTTTATTCTTCGTGAAATAAGCGAAGCCAAGCAATAGTTTTTTTTACCCATTTCTTTTTTTATGGGGAATCTAGTAGGGAGTATTATTCTTCTACCCGACATCAGGTTTTCAAACTGAAAATGAACAGGGAATATTGGATGCAACTCTATACACTTTTCATGCCTTTTGGCCATTGGCTTGGCAGCCCTAGGTGTTCAATTGCCACTTCTTCTTCTTCTTCTTTTTTCCATATTATCTGGATTCTAACTTTTGGCCTAATTTGAGAATCCTTCTTTCCCTGAAGAAAAAGGAGGCGTTGACAAGTACAAGGGCCTGTATTCTCTAGGAACAAACTTTCCCTTTCCTTGGTTTCTTTTTTTTTTTTTTCATTTTTTGAGAAAGACAAATATTTACATGAACTGAGAGAACACTTTTTCAACAATTATGCGATTAATATGCAACTCCCGACTTTATTCGAAAGTGAGACTCTACTTGTTTGTTTCACAAAAAAATTTCCTAAAAATAAGTTAAAGAAATATATCTTCATTATCTACAAAAGTGTTTAAACATAATTTATTAACTGATTATTTCGAGCAATATAAGTAATCATTTTTAGAAAAATAATTTTCAAACTATTCATTTTTTGCGAAACAAACGGATTTTATATATCTATCGATTGACGAGGGCTCTGGAAGGACCCGTGTCGCTCTCTTAAACAATTTATTTTTATATTTATCCCACTCGTCTAACTTTTTTCATGTGCAATTCCCAACTTTATTCAGGTACATACAGATTCCGGCGTCGCTCTTTGCAATGCCTGTGATTGAAGGTTTTAATAGAGGACACTTGTCACGTCTTTAAGCCGTTCTTTAAATGTTCCCGTTTTATTTTGTATTATCCAACTTATCTACTGTTTTTCTTTTTACTTAAAATTTTGTTTAAATGAACAAGTTAATCTTGCACTCTCATCACTATCTTTTTACTTTAGCTCACTGCATTTAAACATCTAGGAGGAAAAAAAGGACATCTTTTCACGAAAGGGTAGGACGAATAGCAAACAGGTGGGATTTTCTTGATTATGAAAGTAAAAATTTGTTAGTCTCAAGAGGACGTCGGCAGAAAATCACTTTGGCGTGGTTCGGTTTGGAGTATCAAGGCTATCGGTGCCACATCCAATTCTTCGGATACTTGAAATAGCTTTTAGACGACGCATGCGTTATAAGGTAAGTTTGGAGAAATGTTCATCTGATGAGATACCGGATGCTTATCCAAAGAAGGGAATTGCACTTAAATAAGAGAGAATCTTGGTGGATTGATTACCATCGACCGAAGCTTCGCGCTTTTCAGATGAAGGTAGCGTGAGATCTCGTAGGAGAGTTGTGATTGGAGATGCCTCGTGCTCGTGCTGATGGTCTGATTGCCCTTCAATCCGCAAGAAGTGTGGTCCTATTCGGTTGATAGAGTTCCCTTGATTGGCACAGAAAAAGGTTGATGCAATCATGTCGAGGCTTGAAATTTGGTTTTGACATAAGAGTGCAAAGGCAGCTCTGGCTTGGAATAGATTAATTGGTAAAATGTGTAAAAAAAAAGTCATAAATTATGTTTTAATATATTAATTTTTTTTTCTTTTCTCTGAATCATTATAAAATTATTTATAATATTTATAATATTAAAAAAATCCACGGCGGTCTTAGCCGTTTCACGTAGGATAAGCGATATCTACGTCGCCGAACTTTCGGCTAAAACCGGTCGGATTAACTCAATGCAAAAAGTTTAAGGCTGAATTGGCACAAATGCAAAAGGTTTAGGACTAAATTGGTGTCAATTCAATCCTAAACCTTTTATTGGTTTAGGATTGAACCAGTATCGATAAAAGGTGATTGAATTGACACCAATGCAATAAATTTATGATTTTTTTTAGACACTTTCCCCGATTAATTGGTATTAAACCAACCTAAAAAGCAAGCGACTAGTTGCCAGTTACAAGCTTACGACAGATAGAAAAGGTGGTTGTTTCATTCCCGAGCTCTAATTCTCTGTCATGGAAGAACGTTGCTCAACATTTTGGGTCCTATCTCCGCTTCCAAAATTTCTATTCAAATCCGAAGCATTGATCCATCCTTCTCCAACTTGAGGTTTAATTAATATTTTCGTAGGGCAGATATATGTTTAAGGATTTTATTGAACGGTGTCCCTCGAGCATTTGTTAAGAAGCTATTCGAAGTATACCAGCAATTTCAATCTAAATTACTTTCCTCGTGTTATGTGTGATCTACATCTTGGAAGTCAAAGCATTTCATATTAGATATGCTTAATTAATATCTCCAGAAACATTCCTTAAGGAAATTCATGTGTAAATTCAGGGGTTCAAATTCTCGATTTGTCGATAACCCACTCTAGGGTTTCCTCCTTCTCCCAAAACCGCGGCCCATCCCCCCTCCTTTTGTAGCGGCTTTTCTGATGGAGAGAAAGGGACCTCCCCCTTCCCCCATTCCCACTCCCTTTTACTCCCCTTTTTTTTTTTTCCACTGTCTCTCTATATCCTCATCTTCTTTAAGACTCTTCGTTGATTCCTCGAACGACCTCATCAACTTCTTCCACATGGAGAGTTCTGTCCGGTGAGCTCAAAAGTACGAAGCGTGTGTGCCTGAAAAGAATCTATTATTCCGGATCTACTGGCTTGGTCCAAGCTTCGGTGCTTGCTTCATATAGTCGAACGTAACTTCTCTCTTTTCGCAATCGATTTATTTAAAAAGCAATTTTGTGATTAACTAATATTTTTTTTGCGGGTCTTCTCTCACGCTTTAGAGCTATATTTAGATTTTGGTGCTCTTTTATTCGATCCGAAATATATTTGGAATTTATAAGGCGTTTTCTGTACCTTTTCGACTTGTTGATTTTGTTATGGTGATAGTATTGGAGAAGCCGAACCTAGACGCATATTGCCTTTTGGCAAAGTTATAGCTATTGGAGAGATAAATCTCGGCTTGTGATCATCACTAGCGTTGATACGAGATTCGGTGATCAATCACCCGGTTGTGCTTTGATGTTATGACAGGCACTGTTATTATTAAATGAGCAAATTTCTTGGTGTACTTAGTTGATTTATCTTTTAGGTTTACTTGTTTTGTTTCATTTTCATCTTTATCTTGAAATTATGTACCTTTCTTTCAAATGAAATAAAAATCTTTCCTATAAACCAAAAAAACAAAAATTATCGACTTTCAAATGTCCGAGAATTTAACGATCGAAATGTGTTGATTTGGGATAGTACCCTTGAACACTAAAATAATGAAATCTCATGTTGAACTTCTATCCGATATGATCAAATCTATGGCTATGTCACCCCAAGAAAACGGCTTAAGTACACTATAAGTGCCAAAACTTGTGTACGATGCTCACTTTAGTATCAAAACTTTCAAAACGATCACTTAAGTGTCAATTTTTTTGAAAAACGATCACTTCAGTGCTAAAACTTTCAAAAAGATCACTTTTTTAAGTGCTCTTTAAGTTTTTTTAAAAACGATTACTTCAAGATCAACTTCATCGAGCCACGCCACTCAAATATTAATAAAAAATAACACGTGTCGATTTCCGCAAGCCACATCACTCAAATTGGAATTGACACTAAAGTGATCGTTTTTAAAAAAAATTAGCACTTAAGTGATCATTTTTTTAAAAAGTTGGCACTTCGGTGATCGTTTTGAAAGTTTTTGGCACTAAAGTGAGCGTCGTATATAAGTTTTGACACTTGTAGTGTACTTAAGCTTCAAGAAAATTACTGGACTTCTTTTTTTCTATCTGATATGATCAAACTTGTGGCTTTGTCACTCCCAAGAAAACTACTGGAGTTCATCGTGGGGAGGGAAAGAAAAAATTAACAAATACCAACCATAAGTTAACTTCAGTCAATTTCAAAGAACACTTTTCTTATTCCTCGACTGTGAAAAGCAAAAGGGAATCAAGAAAAGGAGGAGGGAAATAAAAGAAAAACGAGGAAGTAAGTACTTGAGCGAATCGATATCCAAAGTTCTGAAAGTAAAACGAGGCCTCCCTCTAGGCCAAAAAACACGACAAATCTAGAAACACACACAATGCATAGCTTACACGTGGCGGCATCTCAGCCACTTCACTCTTGACAAGAAGTGAGCCACGACAAGACAACCTTTTTTTTTTTTTTTTTAAAGGTTTTTCCCCTTCACTCTTCCTCCTTTAAACGCCGACGAAACCTTTTTCGGTGCTTCGGGCCACCATGTGCTTTTTTAAGATGAACTTTCAACCGAAAAATATTCTAAAAAGTTATCGATGAAGGCAACCCGCATTTCAGCCTAAGATTTAGGAAAGCAGGGGGTTGTTAAAGATTTGAATTTAGGGCCATTTACCCTAGTATTATGTGAGGCCTGTGATTCTCTAGATATTTGATTGTGATGCCATATCAAAGTTGAGTGCACAATCATTTATCCTTAATCACTAAACAGGTGTGAGCGGTTTCGGGTTCCGTATAAGTTTAATCCGGAACTTACCCGTCGGAACATGTTTTTCATTTTTTGACACCTAAAACCTACCTTACATGCTTTGAAACCCAAAACTTCCATTATCACGGATTTTAGGGTTGGTTCAATGGTCTACCAAAATTTCACTTGTATTCTTAATTGAATGATTGCGGTGAATCATCACCTTTAATTACCATTTGTTTGCTCGCCGTAATCCACTTGATCACAAGGTTATATTTAAACACACTAATAAATACGAAACATTAACAAAGTATAAATCTCGGTCATAAATGTTGTCAAAATGGGAACTCGGACTAGTGGTTCTAGATCAAACACTAATTATTGGATGCTATGGAATATCGCATGATCTTATACTAAGAAAAACATAAGAACTTGTTATAGGTTCCCAAATTTTTAAAATCTGAAACCTACCTTATAAATCCCGAAACTTGGAATTGAACGGGCTAGTTCCAGGTTCCAAATTCTATCCACGGAACAATGGTTACCTTTAATTTGCATCTTAACCTAACAATACGGATTCAAAACTTGTATAGTGCTCCATACTCATCCAAAGAAGTTCATTTCATAAGTATTCACTATAAGCTATTTTTTCGGGGTTTGACGTGGCCAAAACTTTACATAGCCTTTTAATGTCTGAATAGGGCTATAAAAGTGGATTAGCTTGAGATCTAACCGACAGTAAGCCCATCGGGAGATCAACCGAGTTCACTGCATCCCTGCGGATCAGCGGGTGTTTAAAGATTCTTGACTTTACCCTTCACAGTTTCAATTTTCTGACAATTACAAAATTTTGAAAACCTTTGCATTCTACCCTAAAAATCCTAATAGAAACTGCTTCTCCTACGTTCTTCGCAGGGGGTAAAAAAACACAAAGCTGGCAAGTAATGCCTGGAATTCCGGATCATGTTGGCAATGATTAAAACCTTTGTGAAAATGATTTTACAAACATACATATGACCCCCGTGAATTAAAAGTCGCTAGCCAGTATTAATGCTTCCTCTTTGCGCTGCATTTGCACGTGGGGAAGAAAGCTTTTCCACCGGTTCGGGTCCTGATAAAGCACTTTGCTTGTACTAATGAGCATACTCGGACACATGTTAAGTGTACTTAATTTAAAATAGTTTAATCCTTTAAAGTACCGATTACGCATAATACGAGATCCGTTCATGTATTGAAAACTGCAAATGCCCTTATATTATTGCAAAACATTTGCTCTTAGGCACTCGTTAACAAAATATTATTTGATTAGAACAAAACACAAATTTTCTTTTTAACTAGCTCGGTTTGTGCCCATCCATCACACGTTTCGATCGTTGGTCTTATTTCCATCGACTATTATGCAGTAATTACGGTTAAATTCCTATACATAAAATTCACAAGTTATTGTTACTTCATGATGTGTGCGAAATACAATTTTTTTTTTTAATCAGCAGCAGAGTAACATCTATGTTATGGATACATCATGCATAATTTGCCTTGACGTATTATACAAATCATCATCCGTTAATTTATAACCGGTCTCGTATGCTGCATAGATGAACTACTTTTTAACATCCATGTTTTAGATGCATCGTGTATAATTCGCCCTTCACTGTGGACTACTTTTTCTAATTTGTATGACTGTAGTTTCTTCTTAGCTGGCCTTATAATGAGTATGCTCTTAAAGTGATTGAACCCGCTACTTTCTTATGGGTTACTTGATCATTACATGCAAGTTTAGAGCTATTTTCTTCTGAGTAGGATGCACGTTAAAAGCCCTATCTATTCATTTAGCAGCATATGTGAAATCAAGTTAAGTCTTTTTGTTTTTACTGTATATGATTCATTTGAGATTAGGCCAAACACAATATATATAACATATATATACATATATGTATATATTCGGCAAAAAACAGTCTATAATAATGCTCAGACTGCCGTAGTACACTGACATAGTTCAGACCAACCGTACCCATTGATCATGTCACGGGGTTATGATGCGGAATGTCTATCTAACTGAATAGAAACACTATTGGTTCTTTGCACGCAACTTACCGGCGCTTTGTCTCATGCAATCAAGGCAAACAGATGAGCGTATTAGCAAGCTTGTTTCGCTTTCCCGAAGAGATCTCTGGCTCGTCAGGTCCATTTCCACCTCGAGATTTCACTCTGTTGTTTGGTGGAAGACATCTGCAAAGCAATATCGTGAACCAGAGTCCAGATTTGTCCCTCTTGCCCTGTTTATATCAAAGCCCCCGCCCAAAAGGACCAAAAAAAAAAGGCAGATGTGGGATCAAATTTGATTATCTGAGGAAAGAGCGTTGGGTGCTTGTTTCGCGTAAAATTTCATGATTAAAAAAAATGCTTTTCAGACAAATCACTTTCAAGGAAAATACTTAGTTTTTACTTGTTCGATGACATGCTAAAGATGTTTTCGGGTATTTGAATTTCGTCAGGAATTATGGCATTTGAAGATGGTGAAGAAGTTAGCGTTTGTTGAGAAACTTGTTATGCTTGGGAAAGCTATTTCCTCTTTCGAGAACGCTTTTCCCAAGTTTAGGTGTGTGTGTTGTCTTCGACCGTAAATGTTTTTCCATTATTGGCGAACCGAACAAGTGAAAGTCGGGAAAATTAATTCGCAGAAACTTCTATCATTAAGATAGACGCACCTTTGCAGTGTATTTATTACATCTTTTTTTTAAATTTAAAAAAACACTGACGACTTTCTTCAAATTTAAAGAAGCATTTAATTTATCAAAAACTGGATGGGTCTCGCTAAGGAGCGTCTACTTTGCGCATTTGTTACTCCTACCGAATAAGAAAGTTTTAGTCATTCCTCGCGCACTAGTTATGCAGCAGAACATCGTTGGTTACAACGAAATTATACATTAAAAGGTGTTATGTTCCTGCTGTAAATATAAATCAAACGACTCCATATCAATCCTCATAAACTCATCACCGTACGTACTAGGGTTTCGTACTAGTATAGCAGCACTTTAATCCCATCACACTTAGTTATCTGATGAATGCCGCAGCTTATTTGCTTTCGGATTTTGACATGTCGGAAATGAAATTAGGGCCACTGTTATTGTTTACAGTTAATTTAAGAGTCCAGTACCATATTGACTTCCAACATTTTACGCCCCCAAAATTACAAAGCTCGTCCCTTCGAGATGAATGAATTGATCTGTGATAATTTCTTTGCGCGTACTGTCGTCCTTTCCCCATGTTTCGCTGTATTGTCGGACCTACAATAATCCTTCTTACCACAATATGTTGTCTATGCCAAAGTCATGATTATTAGCGTGGAGCTACACACGCGAGTTGTGTTTAGAAAAGTTAAACATTAAAAATTTTATGCGGTGAAGTTAATACCTTATAGTTGGCTTACAATACGCTGTTTAAACTTCTGAATGATTTGACATAAAAAAAAACTTTTAAAGTGAATGAGAGTTCGATTAAATATATTGACGAGTTCGAATTTGAACTCTGCCTTGACAGTCTTCCAAAATGAAGGAATCCGATTAGGAACCGAAGTTGGGAGGAGCGTGACCTATGTGGTCCCGATGGAAGCTCCAATTTAAACAAATATACCAAGGAATGAATCAATTGATATCGAAAGATATCTGAATTAAAAGTAGGTTTGACTAATGCGGAGATATATGGATTTTTGTTACGCGCTTCCAACTTTTATAGCGCACAACATTTTTAGAACTAACTTAAGTACATGAAGATCGATTAATTTAGAGAAATATAAGCTTTGATAATTCGGGGCTGTATTATAGAGTTATAGGGTCTGTCGCTCGATTTGACTAAGTTAATATCCACCGATGACGCAATTTAAAAGCTAAAAACTAAATACACTAGTTATAGTCAGACTAATGCTTCATAGTACAATTAAACCTTTGTGACCTACTTCTGTCAAACAAACCAGCGCTTTAATTAGGAATTAGGCGAGCTCTATTCACAATGTACTCTGGCCATTCACCTATTCCAAATTTCCAATCATGTACCTCGTGCAGCTAACGCGGAATACACAGTTCATGCTCGTTTCTCACTCCACTTTCTTTTCGACTCTCTCTTTTTCGCTTGTCAAATTTCACGAAATCTTTTATGAGCAAATATGGGTGGGCCATTTCAAGTTCCTTCTAACCTCGAACTTGACCATTTGAACTAATTCTTCATTTTTTGAGATGTGACACTTACCCCGTGTATCGTGAAACTTTGAATTTACCCTGTCACGGTTTTATGATCGATTTCGGGACTTACTCATGTTCCACTCGTATTCTTAATTAAATCATTGCAATGAGTTATCACATATAATAATAACTATTTCTTGCTAAAATTCACTAATCATAACTCATTTTTAGACACGTGAAGAATATGAAACATTAATAACGTAAAAGTCTCAATCATGGATATTGCCGAAAATGAAAATTCGGACTAATATTTTTAAATTGCACACTCATCATTTGACACCATGGAATACCGTGTGATTGCATCAAGATATAAAACAAGAAAAACATACACACTTGTTTCGGGTTTCAAATTCTATGTTCGGTCACGCTCGAAAACGTTTCGTAATTTTTGGATCCCGAAACTTGTCTTGCATAACCTGAAATTTAGATTCTATTTTATTTTTATCAATTTGGTTCTTCGGTTCTAGATTGTATCCTGAAATCATGCGCACCCTAAACATGGTGATGAAACAACTTTAGGCAAGATTCTCCGTGGAAGCTCCTCCTTTGCTCTAACCCCTTAAATGAAACATCCCACAATCAGCACCCAATAGGCAAGATGCTCGGCATACTTAAGGTCAAGCATCGACAATGACCTAAGAAGAGACTCCATGAAAAAAAAAAAAAAACTTCTGGTTGGCTACATCCTCGAATTCTATCAACACTTGCTTTAATCCTAAAATCTAGGTTTTCAGAGTTTCTAGAGTACAATGATATTATGAGTGTCAATATTTATGTACGGCACTCATTTAAGTTTTAATATATTTTTTCGATCATTTAAATGCTATTTTTTTTTAAAACGGTTATTTGGGGTGCGCTGAAAACACTTTGATAAATTTCGATCGAGTTGATTTTTTTCTTTCAAAAGTAGAGTTGATATTTTATCGTATTAACGATGAAAAATTGTTTGGTAACGATTAAAATTTCTACTTTTGAACATTATTAGCAAAATTTTTGGCGGAGTGGTGGTGCGGTGGTGGTTGGTGGCGGCCGGTAGTGGGGTGGCGGGGTGGTGGTGGTGGCGTGGGCGGCGGGCTGCGGTCGGTGCGGTGGCGATGGGCGGCGTATGGGTGGCCGGCAGCGGCGGCGTGGCGTAGCGGCGGTGGGCGGCGGTCGGGCGGCTGCGGTGGCGGCGGTGGGTGGGCGGTGGCTGTGGTCCGCGATGGTGGCGGAGGCGGATGTGTAGTGTTGGGCCAGTAAAAATTTTTACTTCTCAAAATTGTAAAATAAGTGAAAAATTTGGAAAATCCTCCGGAGTATTTTTTACATTTTTTAGATTTTTATCAACAGGATGGGGAATTTTGTTCTTGAGCGCCCACTCTGGTAAGTTTCACCGAAAATCTAATGCGACATCTACGTGACTCTCCGAAGCTTCCAAGTCAACAATAAAAAAGTAAAAATTAAAAAAAAAAACTACGTGTTGCGCGGCTGGGGCTTAGAAGGTTGGCGGCCCCCGCCGACCATCCCTCACCCTTGCCGCTGCAATAGATCAATATCTTTTTTTTTCATTTTTTTAGTTGTTTAGCTAAAATTTTAAATTTAATGTAATTTTTTAAAAATAGTTTAGCTTATTTTGTAAAAAGATATTACACGTGGGTCTATATGGACAGAATTGTTTTAAAAAAAATTCACATAATATTAAAAAATTAATAAAAATGCAACTTGTGCTGTTTGTCGGATTTATCACTTGAGTGATCATTTTTTTGCAGGAATTTAACACTTAAATGATTATTTTTTTTATCCGATTTAACATTTAAGTGATTCAAAAAAAATATTAGGACTAAAGTGAGCGTCATAAATAAATATTGACACTCTAAGTATTTTTTTGTCGAGTTTCTAGGATTAGGTTATGGGCTCATGGCTAAAGTGAAGTGCTCATGGAAGGGATTGGTAGATGAAGATTTACTGTACTGAAGGAAAACTACAGAGACTAAAATTGCTGTAAGAAGAAAATTTGTTAAACCCAAGTGTTGATTACATTGATACGTTACGAACCAATAAAAACTGGACAAAGCAGGTCCTGAGGCGGCATGCTTATCTACAAAAGTCTCCGTACGCTACGCATGACGTCAAAATAGTTCTAAGAGAGCTTTCGAAGTAATTTCCTTCACTTGACAAAAACTTGCGACCCTTAAACTGTCACCCCTTGCGCGTAGGTTAGATTTAGGTTTAAGACAAATAAGGAATTCTAGAAAGGTTTGAATTCAAAGTCTTTTGCTACGGTGCTAATTTTTTTAAGCTTAAGCTTATAAATTAAGTAATCAAATGTATATAAAGAGTGCGACGTGAGATACTTCAGACGTATTCTTCGTACTCTTATGGTCAAGCACTTTCAATTATACGACGACCTGGTCAAATATTGACCATGCTGACGTGGTCAGGCACGGGAAAATTCAGGGTATTGCGTTATTTGCATATGTAAGAGTAGTTCGGCCAATGCATCAGCAGTAACATCACAAGTTAGAGAGAGAGAGAGAGAGAGAGAGAAAAGAAGCGGCAATCATGGCGCTTCTGTGAAGTGATGGGAGGTATGGCTCCATCTCGTACGGAAGCCCGAACTCCTGTACATAAAAAGAAACGAAACATGAAACCTTATTCCAATTTAATAATCAATATAAACCTTAACCCCACCTCACTGTCAGGAACAGTTTTTTTTTTTTTTTTCTTTCTTCTTCCATTCTTACTTTCTCTTTTGGGGTTTACAAGGAAAGAACGTAAAAGAAAATGGAAACCCAGAAAAGAAAGAGAGAGAGAGAGAGAGGAGAGAGAAAGTGACTGGACTCGCCCTAGCGTGGGAGGTAGTAGTAGGAGAAGCCGAGAAGGCTTGATTGATACATTCTATATCGTCCTGAAGCGTCCAACGGCGCAGATATTTCCTTTGCTTTTTTAGGCAAAATGTTGAAAAACTGGCGATAATACAAAGAAGTCCTGTTTAGCTATAAAGGGAAGCTCCCATCCTTTCCTCCCCTTTTCTTTCTCTTTGCCTGTTCCCCCCCACCCTCTCTCTCTCTCTCCGCTCAATTCTTTCTCGGCTTGGATTGGTGTCTCTGCGTGGCTTTTTGATCGGCCATCACAACCTGAGCCCGCCTCTGCAAGCAAGGTAAAAAGAAAAAAGGAATGAGCCAAGCAAGGGAAAAAAGACCCACCAATCTTTTCTCATCCTGCAGTCTTGTTTGCTTTCTCTTTTGAGGTTGGTCACTGTTTGATGGGTTTTCTGGGGTGTTTCTTGAAGATGGATCTGGTTTTCCTTTTCTGGGTGCTTCTCCTTTTGGTCTAGGGTTTGTGTTTCTGGGAGATCTCCTCCACACAAAATCAATCCGGCTTGCCATTGCTTTTCTGTACAATCTTCCTATTCATCATGTTCAGTGTACGCTGAGACAAGTGTGTGGTTTCCATGGTCTGGCTCTTGATAAAGTTCCCTTCTTTCTCTCGCTCTTGGGCTTTGCGGTGAAGGAGGAGGAGGACAAGGAATATGGCGAGAGAGAAGATCAAGATCAAGAAGATAGACAATGTGACGGCGAGGCAGGTGACGTTCTCCAAGAGGAGACGAGGGCTTTTCAAGAAAGCCGGAGAGCTGTCGGTCCTGTGCGACGCCGAGGTCGCCGTCGTCATCTTCTCGGCTACCGGCAAGCTCTTCGAGTACTCCAGCTCCAGGTATGTGATCTGGGTTACTGTCTTTTCCTTTCCCCCTTTTCTTTGTCGTTCCTTCTGGTCTCTCTTTCTATTTTGACTTCTCCACTTCCCATCTTTGACCATCAAAGGTTGAGTGCTTGTGTGTCTTTCTTCGCTTGTCTAAATGTACCCTGTGCGTGTGCTAGAGAGAGAGAGAGAGAGAGAGAGAGAGAGAGAGCGCTTAGATCTGCTCTCGGACTGAAATGTCAGCGGTGATGCATGCTTCTCTCTCGCACCTCGTATTGTAAACCGGTTAATAAAACAAGCACATCGAATCTATGTAATACGAGCATGCAATCTTGTCTTACTTATTTGTCTAACTGATGCTGATAAATCTCTAGGGCGAAGATTCTACAGATTCCATTTTCCAAAAAAAATTTCATGTCTCTCTCACTGAGTCGTCAAAGTTTCCCACATTTTGTATTCTGGTTTTCTGGCCTTGCCTTCTTTTTCTTCTTCTTCTTCTTCTTCATCATCGACCTACCGAAGCTTAATTAGGGTTGTGATTGGTTTCGGCCACTCGTTGGTAAACCAGTCTTCAGTGTATAAACCCAGGAAACCGTTGAAGAGTACTTCGTCTCCCACTCTGGACGGATTTTTCCTTCGATCTGGTGGCATAATAGTGCATCTTAAGTCCATACACACGACCATATAAGCGGGTATACAAGTATTTATACACTGGAAAGTTTTGGAGGACTTTGAGTTGTGGTTTCGTCGGACCGAATGATTTCTTTTGGGACATGAGGAGACGAGGTTCTAGGTTAGGAAAGAAACGACAACCACATGGTATCTTATGTGGGGGCATACACAAGCAGTAAGAATATACCCGCTTACAAAGGAAATAGATCTAGCTCCAGTCACCCCAGAGATGTGCGTGTCCAAAAGAAAAAGGCGTTTCTTTCATTCTCTACCTCACTTTCAGAGATGAACTCATTCCATATTGGAAAGCTGGACAAAGGACGGAGAGATAAATGTCAGCTTAATAATAACGGCCTAGTTAAGGCCCTGTAGAAGAAGACCTCTCAATATCGCTGTTGCTCTTCCTGGCCTCTATAGTATGGTTCTCGAGTTTACATCTGACTCAAATATGTCACGTTAAGCAATCGTGGCACGACTCTAATATCACAGCATTACATGTTTAATAGGTGAGTTACACATCACGTTCGACATATTTAAGACAAGAAACCTCATGTACAAACTTCTAAAAATGTTTGAAACATGTAGAAACGGATTTAAACAGGTCGTGTCGACACTAATAACTCGTTAATCTGTATAATTGAACTTGTTGTTAACAAAACCATTAGATTAGGAAAGGACGCCCTTTTTCTTTGCACTAGAGATGCAAGGAATAGAAAAGCATCCCACATTCCCACTATGTGGTAATATAGGGACTGCCAACGATGATGGGAAAGTCCCACAGGCGCCGAGGGCAGTCCTTTCTTCAGTGATATCCTCTGGTAGGTAAACTTGAAAAGATTCTTGTGAAGACCCTACAATGAAGCTTTAGCTTGTCCTCTTTGGGCATATTGCCGAGTACCTGACCATCACCACCTAGTTGTCCTTCCCTTTAGCTTCTTGATATCCAAAAGCACAGGTGTGACCAAAGCTAAATCAACTTGTGTATTAAAATGGTAATTCAAATGAGCAGTATTGAAAACTTAAATGTTGGGGATTTCTAAGCATAGAAGGTCCACCTATTGAGGGCATATAGGTCCACCTATTGAGGGCTTAATATACGCCCAAAAAGGAAGAAAAAACACAGAAAACAAACGAGGTTAGTGCTGGAGGAACAGAAATCAAACTCTTTGGGTTAACAAAAGGAGCATAAAGCTACTGGTCTCCATTACCCTAAAACTTTTGAAACTGCTGTTCACTTCTAAGAAGTGTAGCCCAACTTCTTTCCAACTTCTTATGAATGCCAATTCAACTCGTGATGATCTCTACAGAATCCTCTACTCGAGACTCTAAATGACTTGGGACCTATTTTTTTCACTAAAAGTAGTGTTTGGAAGTGTTGATGTTAAAGCTATTTAAATTGCTGGTGAGCTATGGCATCCAAGACAAGGTTGTTTGCTTTGTATAATTCGCTGATCGAAGCTTTACACATGGTTACTATACACATTAATAATATACTCTCTCCTGTAGCAAAAGAAATACACGTATGTCACTTGATCTAGCGCCATAGAGTCACTCACTCGCGCACAAAAAAAAACTCAGACTGCTCACATGGGATATATGTCTCACCATATGCGTACAATCATCCAAGAAAAATTGCAATGAATTGACATGGACTCTGATGCATGCTTAACTAATGAAGTTTTCATTTGTGCACGCCCCTTCAAATTTAATATTACACATCTTCTAAACCATATCAAGACAAACATCCAATTATGTCTGGGCAAATTAAGTTTGTAGTTTGTCTCAAGGGTCTTTCATTTTGTCCTCAAACTCAATCTGCTTCAGCAAGCTGGTTTAGGTTCAATCAACAAATCGCTTCTCAACGGCATCCTCAATGTTCTTGTCCTTCTTACTGCACTTATCTACTTGTGTCCCTTGTGACCTCTTGACAACATTGACTTTTGACAAGCTCTGGGTGACTTCTTTCTCTTTTCGTGACAAAGCCAATTCTAGTCGTTACTAACAACAAACTTAATGATATTGCACCTGCCACTTCTTGTTCAGAAACTACTGGTTGTAGATCTTTGTTAACCCTTCTCTTACGAAAATATCCTTGAATCAATCTTGCTTTTGAATCTTCTGAAACAATTCGGCTTTGATACAATTTGATGGAAGAGTGTAGCACGATTGAAGTCTAAATATCACATCAGGTAATCTAATAGGCAATGGCTAAATAATATATAACTCATGTTACATTTACGAGAACAGAATGATCTAGATAAGTCCATTACTTTATTAACAGCCAACTGAATACACATGAATATTGGGCATAGTCATTCGAAATATGTATGATTGTTCACCAATTAAAATGATTTATGTGCTTGATAAAAGAATTGGAAAGCTTTTTTCATTCATGAAGAGGTTAAAGCACTTTCTATTACTCTCAAATGCCCCAAGATTGTTTCAGTCAATTCCTTTCCCACTTTTGTCCTGTAGAGCAAGGAACTAAATCTAACTTCTTGGAACTCCTCCTAACCTCTGCTGGCTGAAGCATTTAAGTATTAAATAATGTATCCATCTAACTGTTTGCGTCTCATTATATGATTAATTCACCCGCTTGAGTTATAAGTCACATCTTAGTCTATGCTCGCGAGAACATATTACAATGTCCAAATAGTGAAGGGGAAGCGTGTGTAGGAATGAAAGGTAAAACTAGATAGGTAGTAGGAAAAACGGAGAGGTTGCACAAGGAGAAAGGAGAACAGGTAGAAAGATGGGCCAAAATATTCTTGGTCTTTCTTCAATAGTTTCTACTCTTTACATAGCACAATTCTCAATGGTCCTTGTAGGATAAGTTTTTGAGTATTTGTCAGAGAAGGAAAAAAGAGAATGAACCTTGTCGAGTTTCGAAGAAATCTTTCAATTTCTTCACTAGGAAACATGCAAAACGGTAAAAGAAAAGAAGATAATTTAAACAGTAGAGAAAGACGCCATTCTTGGACCTTCTGCTAAAAGTATTGATACCATACAGTGATACCAAGGTAATATTGGGACTGTATACGGTTTTTTATGAAGATAACTTAAACTCGAAGAAAGATCATAATTTATGTTATAAGAATCTTTGGATACAAATTTGGCTTGAAAGAGGTGATATTGTAGAACCCAAGGACATCAATACAGCCACAAAATTTGTGATTAAATGTGTTTACATCTTGAAGTGAAACATAAAAATGATAATCTGAATTTCGCACATACATAGAATGGACCTTCTGCTATGACTCTGTCGAAGATAACTGAAGATGTCACACTCCTTTTAGATAAACTGAAGTAGCAGTGGTCTCTTGAACCATGTAATAGTATTGAGATTATGACCTTTAAATGTATAGACGTTTTCCCTTTTTCTACATCTTTGAAAACTGACTGTTTAAATTTCAAACTAGGATTTGAATCCATAAATGTGTATAGTTAAAAATAAATTTATCAGCTGAATTAAGGTATCCAATAACTTAAATTAGTCATGGGATATAGATGTGCCACATGATTGATTTTTTATTGCAGAACACTTGAAACTTTCACTACATTCATATATTGACTTATAAGTTTGCTTGAAAATTTTTCACGATCTTTTAAAGTTTGGCTGATACTTTGAACTTTAAGGGGAAGCAAAAAGTTGCATTTTATTTTTGAAAGGCAAAGACAAACACTTACTCCAAAATAAATGAATAAATCAACTCTTGTTGTCTTAAAGCAAAAGCAATTGATAGTGATGCTTTTGACTAGCTAATTGGCTCCTGGCCTGGGTTCTATTTATATGGACCGACAAACAAATATGACTGGATCAGTGGACCAACAAGACACTATGTTGGGATCCCCTCATTGGAGGAGATAACGGTGTGATCACTATCAAAGAGAGTGGACATGCAGTCATCCCTAACTAAAGTATTGGAAGGCCATTCTGAGAACAAAATCCAGATGCCTTAACCGGGAATAGATTTGTGCAGGTCATTTTCCGGTTAAAGCTCCGGCCAACTTTGTGACTCCCAAAGTCAGGCTTCAACTGGAGGTATAAGAAAACAAAATGTACATATGCAGATCTGCATAGAGATGGGCATGCCACAGTGAAACTCTACGCTGTTTCATTTAGGATGAACCTAGATAGTCTTATCACATTTTGATCATCATAACAGAAAGGAGTTTATAAAAACGTTAGTTGGTAGTGGAAGTTGCCTTGACTGCCAACTTCGCCTGGTGAGTAGACTTTGCTTCCATAGTACACCGAGGACTCTCTCAACTATACAGCGAAAGTGATGGAGCCAATAATAAATGACAGGTACTTCTAATGGTCACATTTCTAAAAAATTATCGATCGACTTATGAATCTCCCTTTACTTGGCTTAACTGATCTCATACGTTAGTGTTCAAGGGATGTACTAGCTGCATCGATGATGTAAATCTATAGAATCATCAGTTGAGCGGGCGTGCACTGTCAAGAAAATTGTCTCATTTGAATATGAAGGCATGTAATCTCCAATATATATAAGATCAAGTTGAAGAAACTTTGTCCTAATGGCTTGCCAAGAAAGAAAAATGTAGATCAAGAAAATTAGCCACAAGTCTCATGCTTCAGGACCGAGAACTGGGACTGTTTTCAGATTTGAGTGTTGCATGTTGGTATATCATCTGAAATAATTAGGATAAAACGATAGTAAACCTGAATTGAAAATAGATTTCTAACTAATAGGCTATATATGACTTCCAGTTCGATCTTCTGCCTTAACCCTAGACTTACATTGATACTGAATTCACTTAAGTGTACTTGTACTGGGAACGCGCATTTTTTTTCCAGCTTAGGTGGAAGGAAGAAATGACAGGATGACCACGCGAAAAACTTCACATACAAATCATTACACCAAAAACTTAACATTCGAATCATAACACCTCCACAGCCATGGATAAAAGAATGATCTCAGCCATGACATTCCCAATGCCAGATCTAGCAACCCAGATTTGTATATTTCCACTTGCGAGCTTTGTTATAGCTGTGTGATCTCTGACTAACTAATTAAGATAGATTTAACATCATTCTACATTGTGGGTGATTAATATGACGATTATTGATTGTCATGAATTTGGAGTTTATTTGAACTATTCCTATAGAATAGCTATTTTGAGAATACCTTGATGTATGCACATGATCACGGTTACGTTGATGGACTACTAACATTAGTCAAGAGGTGTCACACATGTAGAGTAATTGATGCTTGAGAATTGATGTGTATAGTGTCCCTTAAGTAGGTTGATACGGTTGATCAGAGTCGTTTATCCAATTTTTTGTCTTTATTAGTAATTTACAATCGTGCGTTCATGATGTTATGCATGCAACGGATTTGTGGTTTGCTGATCCACATTTTTTTAGGTTCACGAGTTTTAACAGCTTAGGCTATGAGTTAATGGCTTACAGCTGGGATTACCTGTGTATTAAGTAATCAGACAGCTCTCCGCTGTCATTTCTTCCAACAGCTGAACTTTGTCGAAAGGATAAATCAGTTTTATTTACGTGGTGAATGCAAATTGTGATTGCTCCCCCATAGTTATGATTGTGCTAATTTTACATGCCTGTGAATATTTAATTTGAACTGTGCTCCTAGTCCACAAGCAGACGTGAGAAGTTTCAGTTGATCCTAAAACATGTTTCACTTCCAAACATCTTGCTAGCAACCACGTGCCCGAAAGTTTTAGTGGATATGTTTCACTCTTGGAATTCTCACATAGCGTGGCAGATGATTAGTTGCTCCTTAATTTTAGTTCCATTTATGCTCAGTCGCTTATGTGGTCTGTATGTTAGTAAGTTTACAATTGTATTTTCTGTTTGAGAAAGACCTCTATAGAGCCAATCTTGACCAAACCATGCCCATCAGCCACACTTAGTTTCCAAAAGAACCCTAAGTTAAATGAACACACGCCTTTTGCACAAAGGGTTATAATCCACGGGATATGATGATACTCATTTTTTAGCTCTTTTTTTTGTGGAAAAACTTCTCCATATTGTGTAGGTTTGTTGTTAACTTGAACCAGACATGAGTCCTATGTACACCCATCTTCTTCTCTGTTTGTTCTGATTTATGTCCCAAATTGAGCTTGTCAAGTTTGAGCGTGTGCTCCTCCAAATAGGATAGAATAATGACACTGACTGGTTTCCATTATCTCTTTATTGAGTGATGTGGCAAACTTTGCTCGAAGTCTTGAATTTGACCCAATTGACTGAATACAAACTTAAAATCTACCAGATCGCACACTATCATAGTTGTGCAGATAGGCCTTTTGCAACTTAGCATTACTCCATAGGATAAGTGCGTAAAGGAGGGCCCCTCAAAGTTTGGAAATGACCGTGTATAGTCTTGTGACTAACTGTGCTTGAGTTTGAATGTAGGTTGTTTTCTGTAGTTACTTGGAGGTTCAAAGAAAGTAGATCTTAATCTTCTCAGCATGTCATGACAAGCTATTCTTTCTGGAAATGTTTGTTACATATGTGTAGACCTAGTGTTGATTATGACTAAAGTAGTGACGTTCCTATTGTTCCCATTTATGTCTAAAGCATGAAGGACACTCTTGAGAGGTACACCCTCCACCAAAATAATCTCGAGAATATGGACCAACCTTCCCTTGAGCTGCAGGTAATTTCTTTAAGATCCGAGCTTGAAATTTCTATTTTCTGGTTGACCACATGAGAGGTATATTATGTTGCTGTAACCCTACTGGGAATGATGGGCTATGAACTTGACAGTTATTTTTTGTGAAGATGTTCTAGAAAACACAAAATATAGAATGGTGTCTTGTAATTTACCTTTGACGTCCAAGCAATTGCATCGACATTTACTGAGTTAACCATCATAAAATGTGTCATTCATTTTATAGCTGGAGCATAGCAACAACATGAGGTTATGCAAGGAAGTGGCAGAAAAGAGCCACCGACTTAGGTACACATTTTTTCACTTGGCCTACACAAAGACCTTGTCTGGATACTTGTTTGCGTTTCCATCATGGATCTTTGACTCCTGCATTGTAACAGGCAATTGAGGGGTGATGATCTTCAAGGAATGAATATAGAGGAGCTGCAGCAATTAGAGAAGATGCTTGAAGCTGGACTTACCCGTGTGCTGGTGACTAAGGTTTTGGGATATCATTGTCGCTTTTTCACTCCATCCTGTTTGATGTAACATATACATATTGATCATGTGATGATAGCTGGAGCTGTATTATCTCTCTTTTTTTTTTTTTACAGGAAGAACGAATTAGAACCGAGATCACTGATCTAGAGAAAAAGGTCAGTTTGTGCATCAAGTGACTTTGAGCTGCTAATAGTTAGAGCCATATCTGATCGTTTACTCAGGAATATACAGATGAAGGAAATTAGTTGGAAGAATTGATTTTGAGGCAATGCGTACGAACTTAGTTTAAGACATCAAGTCTTTGTAAGATCAATGTGTCTGATGAAGATGCTTATTTCGAAGTATGGGGCTAATAGAATTATTTGGAAGAATTGATTTTGAGGCCATGCGTACGAACTTAGTTTAAGACGTCGAGTCTTTGTAAGATAAATGGGTCTGATGAAGATGCTTATGTCGAAGTATGGCGCCAATAGAATTATTTGGAAGATCTGATTTTGAGGCCATGCGTACGAACTTAGTTTAGGACGTCAAGTCTTTGTGAGATCAATATGTCTGATGAAGATAATTATGTTGAAGTATTGGGCTAATAAAGTTTCCACACGAGATCAACATGCATGACATTGCTAGGCTTACCAGAACATTTGGCAACTCCTTATATTTTTCAAGAAGGTAACTGGCCGCTATTGACTGGCCAACAACCGCTGTGATATCTCCGGTACAGCAAGTTATATCCATCAATTATTGAGTATGCTTTAATTGTTATAATGAAGTAACAAAAGTAACAAACTGAATTTTTTTGGTACGGGACATCATACAAGTGCAAGAAAAGATGAAAATACTTTATGGTGCATGCCCTTTCATGATGCTGATATTTATGCATGATCTTGACAGTTTGGGCGCTTTTACTATTGTAAAGTACTAATATCTTTTCGCCATTTTGATGAATGCAGGGAGCGGAGTTGATTGAAGAAAACAAGATATTAAAGCAGAAAGTTAGTCACTCTCGTTCTGTGTTTTCGATTTTACATTATATATTCGATTGTATACGTTCGGGAAAAGGAATTGACTGATCAATCTCAGTTATGTTTCAGATGACTACGTTGACCAAGGGAAAGTGGCACGCTGTCACGGAGCCAGATGTCGCGGTTCCGGAGGAAGGAATTTCGTCCGAGTCCGCCGCCAATGTGTGCAGCTGCAATTCCGGCCCTCCTTTGGAAGATGATGGCTCTGATACATCCCTGAAACTTGGGTACAATACTATTCTCTTTGTACTTCAGCCTAATCGACGTCACCTAATTTGACACTTCAGATATGATCTGATGTCCGATATTAACTGGCTCAAATAATGCACAGTATTACTCCAGTCACCAAGTTAGGAATCTAAAGTGAGGTTGATTAATGGATTAAGCAGATAGAGATCTATGATTCGATCGGTTCTTTGTGCGCTCTACAAAAATGGGCGTTAGATGTTAACTTTGTGGACCAACCTGCTGAAGTAGTGCGAGCAACAAGATGAGCTCAGGCAAACCCTAGCGTACATATAGTGACTACCATATACATTGCATTCCACGGTTAAAAGAGTGCGAGTCGGTCTTCAGTTCATGGCAAGCTCGTCATTGCTTTCGCACTCAAGATTTATATCTGCTTCACATCGATCTATTGCCATAAATCCCGTCGCAACTTAAATTAAGAACATATGGGAGACAGATATAACCTCTTCCCTAGGACGAAATTGCGACGCTTCACAGAAATCTTTTGCAAATATAAGCAATTACTCTTGTTTATATTTGGCTTCTAAGTTCTAGCTATCTTGCAGGCTTCCTTTCTGAAGCTAAACTTGGAGAGCAACTGATGATTCAAAGGGATCTCAGTTTTCTTATCATTCCAAAGGACGCTGGATGTGTATAATTAGGGAATGCGCCCTTAATGGTTATCTCGATGCATGTATGATGTTGCCTGTAACTCTTGTTCTATTCCCCGAAGCTTTGATCAACTGTATGTATTGCTTAACATGAGTGCTAAATATTTAGCGTATATACATAATTATATAGTTGTTTCCACCTTTTGGAGAGATCTCATTATTATCAGGCATCAACGTACGCGACAACAAACTTGGCTTGTCCATGCATCTTGTCATATGTGGCTGTGGTCTGCAAAGCGCAGTTCCACGTCAACTAATGACTGCGGTTTTTGGTGATCTGCAGCTTTGATAATGGTCTAAGCTGACGATGTTCTAAGAAAACATCTCTCTGAAACTCTTTTTTCGTGTACCGAGGTAGCGTAACACTAATTTACACTCGTTCTTGGCATTTCTTCGTTGAGGTTAGATTCCATTGCTCCAACCGGGGTCGTTGCCTTGGACTCTATCCGTTCGAATAGTCAATTCTTAAGTTGCGTCTGATTTGGATCTTGATCGCCTCTTGGAACCCTTCTCTGAGCTGAAGCTCAAGACAACAGGGATGATGAGTCATACCGCAAGTGCCAATCTCGAGCTCTCAAAGGCGAGAAATAGGAAAGGGCGGTGAATCTCCTACTGTTTCCCATCATTTCCTCACTCCTTTCTCGTTCTCGCTTGACTCCTTTGACGACATGCCAACAAGTCGATGGCAGGTTGATATGTGAATGAGCAATTTGAAGCTCAATGGCCGTTGGCTTGGTAAGTTCGTCGTTCATTTGGATGCATCATTTCAGTTCATCTCAAGAAGATGTTGTTAGAATATATTTCATATATTCAATGTGGGCTTTATTAATTGTTATTGTAAATATTAATTGGTCTAATAAAGAGGAGAAACTCTTGAGTATCGGATCGTTACGATGGATCCGAAACAAGGTGCGTCAATCGCTTCTATTCTATGGTTTGTGATTCGCGTCTCTATACGTGTGATTCTTGGATTCTTTGCATACGGATTTTAGTCGCGGCTTACATGTGAGTATCGGAGCCAACGCGTTTTAGATTTCGAATCACGTTTGGGTGTTTTTTCGAAATTTTAATTTCTTCAAAACTAAAAAGAAAATTATATATTCGGAACCTACACGACGAGACGAGCAAAACCATATAAAATTCGTCGCGGGAGGACGACGGACCGCGCCGCCACGTGCCAGCGTGCGCACCACCCGCCGACTCGAGGTTAGGCGACGTCATCTCGCCGGATTCGGACCCGACCCGACCCGGGACCCGACCCATTGGTTGACCATTGACTCGGACTTCCCGGTCGAACCGGTCTTTGACCAGGGTTAAGCCCGACCAGGTTCGCCGGTTCGGTTAGGCGAACGGTCGGACTCGTTAAACCGGTCGGACCGTTTTCGAGCTGGCCGAGAAGCGAACACGTGCGATGCACGTGTCAACGTGTGGGCCTCACGCCCGAAGCTACGGTGGCGCGTGAGGGAGCGTGCGGTGTCCGATCGAGGCGTTTCGGTACCGACGTGCTCGTATGCTCATGATCTACAAAGTGGTATATTTATTTTACTTGTTTGATGCATTTATGGATGGAAAATACCTATGAAACTCTAAATACGTGTATGGTTTGGGGGTATTTTTGGCGTATTTCGTGTATTTCTATACGGTTTCATGAAATACGGTGCAAGCTCACATGTAAGTACCACATACAAATATGTGGAGTATAATTTATCAATTACGTGTTTATGGTTTGACATGTATTGTTAATTGTATCGATGAAAGTTAGCAAGGTGTGTATTTTTACGGAGAATTGCTCCTTTTCGTAATTACATTCATACGGTAAATGTGAAATATAAAGTTTATATCCCAATTTCGGGTAAATTCAATCGGGTTGTGACCGCCAAAGTGGCACACTTAGTTGAGTTTAATAAAGATCAATTTATAAAGTATTGGGATGTCTCCTGTTTTAATGCGTTATTATACTCCCAAAGGAGGTAATTGCGTATTGTTGCATGAAGGGTTGCATGTACAGCATATGGTTGAGAATTGATTAGTCTAAGTATTTTCATACGCCCAAAGGTGGTGATTAACGAAGATTAAAATAAATTCTCATGGGCGCCGTAATGCAGAGAGTATACAAGTGCATGTCATGTTTTTCGCCCAAAGGTAATTATATGATGATGTATGTAACTCTCAAGGTGAATTTTCACATTATGCTAATTATAAACATTAATTATTTTTTGATCATTTTTTTTACGTGAACGGCAACTCCATAGCTATTGAGATTCTTACTTGGTTCTAACTTTAAGAAGTGGAGAGAGGATTTTCTGTTTGGTATGGAACTAGCGGATGTTCATGTTGCTCTTAATGAGGATAGACCAATAGCTCTCACGGATGCTAGTATAGATGCCCGGAAAGCACGGTTGCTATTTGGGAAAAGAGCAATAAGATTTGCTTATTGTCGATGAAGCGATCCATACGGGAACATCTTAAAAGTGATTTTCTTTGCCGACATCACTGCTAAGCAAATGATGGAGGCCTTGGTGGCTAGAAATCGTGACTCTCCTAATGCTGAAATTGAAACACATATGTCGGGTTTATTCGGTTTGAAGTATGATGGTTCTGCTGGTGTTAGGGATTATGTCCTTAGAATGGTTGATCTGCAATAAAAGCTTAAGGCTCTTAATGTTCTTATCCCACGATGCTTGTATTGTGCATCTTGCACTCAACTCTCTTCCGCATGAATTTGGTATTATCCAAACACGAGTATAATACCGCCGATCAGCCATGGACAATCAATGACTTGATTGCAAGGGTGGATTCGAGAGGAGACTAAGTTAAAGAAAAATAAAGTACATGTTGCTATGTATGTTGCTTCCGGGTTCGGTTTTAAGAAGGGTAAGGGGCATAAAAATCGTGCTCACAAAGGAACTCATTCATCTTTGGTGTGTCGATAACTTGGGTTCAAAGAAATCGACCTTTAAAAAGAACGATAATCTTTGGTAAGGATGGTCTCTGTTTCTTCCGTAAGAATGGATGACACGTAAAGAAAGACTGCGCTAAGTATAAAAACCGGTTGTCTAAACGTGAGCCTAAAGGTAATGATTCTTTGGCATTGGTTTGTGAATCTAATCTATCGAAGTCCCATCTTGTTCGTGGTGGCTGGATAGCGGTGCAACTAATCATGTTACGTTTACCATACATGGATTCATAAATCGGAGGAAGCCAAATAAGGAAGAATCAAAGCTCACTTGTAGGAAACAATAATAAAGGCGATGTTGATTTCGTGAGAGATGTCATTTTAATTCTAGATTCGATTTTAATTTGATGTTAAGGAATACATTCTATGTACCTTCTTTTAGACGGAATTTAATTTCCGTATCAAGTTTGGACATGTGTGGTTACTCTTTTGAGATTTCAAATAATGCTATTTCTATTTCTTTTAATTCAAATAAAGTTGGGTATTGCACTATGTCCAATGGATTGTACTGATTATGTTTGTCTCCCAACGAAATATATGTTGCCTATACTGTTGAAAAGGTTGTTTCTAAAAGACCTCTACCTAAGGAACAGGTTTTACGCATTATGGCATAAACGTCTTGGTCACATCTCTAAAGAAAGAGTGGAAAGACCGATGAAAGACAGACATTCTACCCACTCTCAAAGGTGACCTAGACGTATGCGTAAGCTATCGTAGAGGTAAGATGACTAAAATAAAGAAGAAAACTTGATCCGTAATTCTCATTTGTTAGAGATCATCCATACGGATATAAGTGGACCCTATAAAGCAAAGTTGTGTAGAAATTTCTATTTCATCACATTTATAGATGATTATTATCGATATGGTTATCTGTACTTGATTAAGGAAAAGTCTGAATCTCTTGACAAGTTTAAGATTTTCCGGATCAAGTCGAGAAACAACTGGGAAAAGTCATAAAAATTGTCGGATTCGACCACGGTGGTGAGTATTATGGTCGACATGGCGATCTTTGGGGACACTTAAAGGGCCATTCGCCAAGTACTTAGAGGATTCGGGATTGTGGCTCAATTTACTATGCTCGGTAGTCCTGAAATGAATGGTGTGGGTGAAAGGCGTAATCGTACCCTTATAGATATGGTAAGGAGTATGATTAGCGGAACTAATTTACCCGATTTTTTGTGGGGTAAAGTTTTGAAAACAGCGCTTTATATTCGAATCGTGTTCCTACAAAATCTGCGCTACTTACTCCCTTCGAGTTATGGATGGACGGAAACCTAGCATGAATCATCCGAAAGTTTGGGGATGCCTTGCGAAGTAAAGTTGTATAATCCGACTTTGAGTAAGTTGGACTCCAAAACCACTCGATATTATTTTGTGTCTTATCCGGATCATTCAAAGGGATATCGATTTTATAATCCCAATGGAGGAACGAGAATTGTGGATTCACAAACAATGAAGTTTCGGAGCTTGATGTAGCCGAATATGGTGATTGCTCACGAGACTATTGAAGATAACGATACGGTGAGTACTTCTATGTCGTTTTCTTTACCTATACAGACAATTGTGGAGGTCCATATACCACAAACGGAACCTGTTGAGGCTGCGGAACCTATTGCGAAGTAGTTCCTGATGAAGTTCCTCAAGCCTTTTAGGAACAGAATGAGGTAGAAGATGCTCCTCTAAGGAGATCGTTAGACAGAGACGATCGGCTATACCATCGGACTACATAGTCTATCTAGGAGAGCGGGATTATGATATCGGTTGTGTCGTTGATCCGGTAACTTATACTGAAGCTCTTTCTTGTCCTCGATCGATTTATGGTTAGATGCAATAAGAGATGAGATGTTATCTATGAAACATAACAATGTTTGGGAGCTTGTTGAATTACCTGAAGGCTATAAACCCGTTGATTGTAAATGGGTTTTTAAGACCAAGAAAGACTCCACGGGAAAGATTGAAAAATTTAAAGCTAGACTAGTAGCTAAGGGATTCACTCAAAGAAAAGGAGTAGACTATGAGGCAACCTTTTCTCCGGTCTCTTCTAAGGACTCTTTTAGAGTAATCATGGCTTTAGTAGCTCATTTTGATATGAAGCTTCACCGGATGGATGTTAAAACCGCTTTTTCGAATGGAGAACTTGATGAACAAGTTTATATGGCACAACTTGAAGGTTTTGCAACGGATGATACAGTAATCTGGTTTGTAGATTGAAAAAGTCTATCTATGGTTTGAAGCAAGCTTCTAGACAGGTGGTACTTGAAGTTTTATAGTGTTGTTACTTCCTTTGGGTTCATTGAGAACAAGTTAGATCGGTGTATATCTTGCAAGGTTAGTGGGAGGAAATTTATTTTTCTCGTTCTTTATGTTGATGATATCTTACTTGCTAGCAGCGATATTGAATTACTGCATGAGACAAAGAAAATGTTGTCACAAAACTTTGATATGAAGGATCTTGGTGAAGCATCTTTTGTCCTTGGGATTGAGATCCATAGATACCATTCTCGTCGCATATTAAGCTTATCTCAAAGGGCATATATTGATCGTATTTTGGAGAGATTCAATATGCAAATGAGCAAACCAGGAATTGCTCCCGTCTCGCAAAGGTAATAAATTGAGTCTTTCACAATATCCTCATTCGGATATTGAGAAAGCACGAGATGAAGAATGTACCTTATGCTAGTGCACTTGATAGCATCATGTATGCACATGTTTGTACTAGGCCGGACATTGCTTTTATAACAAGACTTCTAGGCAAATATCGATCAAATCCAGGACACGATCACTAGGTTGCTTTGCCAAGAAAATTTTGAGGTACTTAAAGAGGACTAAAGACTATATGCTAATTTATAGATATGTTTGAAACTTGCGGCTAGTAGGATATTCAGATTCGGATTATGCTTTGGTTGTCAAGATGACAAGAAGTAGACAACGAGGTACATCTTTATGCTAGCGGTGGTGCAAGTATCATGAAAAAGTGAGAAACAGAAAACGGTATCATCCTCTACCATGCAAGCGGAGTTTATAGGATGCTTTTCAGCTGCTACTCGGGCTATTTGGCTCCAGGAATCTCATTAGGGAGTTGACCGTGTTTGATTTTGTTGATAGACCCATACATTTGTATTGTGACAATAACTCTGCCGGTGTTGTTCATTAATAATCACGGAGGTCTCAAGGGGTCTAAGCATATGGAGGTCAAGTTTTTGACCATAAAGGAATCCGTACGGAATGGTGACGTTGCAAGTAGAGCATATTACTACGGATGCTATGATTGCTTTGATCCACCGACTAAAGGTCTACGCCTTTGTGTATTTGAACGGCATGTTAATAGCATGGGCTTAGAAGCATCGTGGGATGCCATTGTTTAGTGGGAGCTTTCTAGTTTTTGCTCTAATAAAGTTTACATTTGTATTATGTTACGTTAAGTAACGGTTTTGATATGTATTGACTCTTTTACATTCAATTAAGTCTTTATGAACGTATTATTGAATGTATATTCGTTGAAAACCTCAAGGAATTGTGTAAACCTTGAGTAATGGGTTGGGGCATTTATTTTGGCCATGTGCATATGTCTTGTTACACATAAAGTATAGTTAACTATAAATGTAAGATATATGTGGGTTCATTGGAACCATAAGGATGTTCTCTTGTGACACATCGAGGTTTCGTGACACATAAAGTAAGAGAATAGTGACTGACAAAGAGGATAACATATAAGGTGTCTCTATTATTTGAGATGTTATCCGTTTGCCACACTACCATATTGAATCCATATCGGTAAAGTTAAGAGCATTTGTGACCATGGATGGCTCTATGTCTTTCGATGCGATTCTTGGCATGATTCGGTGTTTAAGACTTTATGGGATCGGATTGACTATTAGGAATTATCTCTAGACCAATATAAAGATGCGCATATACGGTACAATTTCAATTAATTTAGCCCAAGTGGGAGAATGTTAGAATATATTTCATATATTCAATGTGGGCTTTATTAATTGTTATTGTAAATATTAATTGGTCTAATAAAGAAAGATATATATAGTTTCCTATTTAGTCATATATGGTCTTTGGATAGTGTGGGTCAAGATAAACCTTATCTTTAATGAGGGGATATGTTTAGATCTCTATAAATAGAGCTCAAGCCCCTCCTCTAAATCCTAATGTCCACATAACCTCACATCAAGAGTCGTTAGAAATGATACGTGAGGGGGCCGTCTCATTGAAGCCGGTGATAAAGGGGGTTCATAGAGGAGAAACTCTTGAGCATCGGATCGTCGCAATTCCGCATCAAGAACGATGGATCGAAACAAGGTGCGTCAATTGCTCTATTCTATAGTTTGTGATTCGCGTCTCTATACGTATGATTCTTGGATTGCTTGCATACGGATTTTAGTCGCAGCTTACGGATGTTTGTCCGGTGTATTCTCTTTTCGACTTAGTTCTTAAAGGAGGTGTCAATGCTAATTGTTTGGTCATGATTCCTATTCGAAGCTAATTCCGTTACCTTCTTTTTCTTAGAGCTTTCTAAATTTCTGCTTGATTTTTGGGCTGCTAAACAGCACGGTCATGGGGTAAAACTAAGCAATTTCTGTTGTTTCGATTCCATCGAGGTTCTTGTTTTAGGCTTATTCTAGGTATCTGGAAAGAATTCCTGAAAAGCTTTCTCCTTGAAGGGCCTATTTATGTAGATATCATTGCATTAATCACGATTTTCCAAATTTAATGTCTTGCTATGTGGACATTCCCACTGTCTGCCCGCAATGCTTGTGGTCATTGTTCCTTGACTAGAGTCTTCTCTACGCTATCATCACATGTGTTTGGTGAGGAGGTATAGAATTAAATTGCCTTATGGTGGTGTGACGGGAGAAGTGCCGGAAAGTCATAAATCTATTGCATTAGTGTCAATTTAGTCCTAGACATTTTATTAGTTTTCAATTCAATCATAAACCTATTTCATTAGTGTCATTTCAAGTGTAAAACTTTTTATTGGTGCCAATTCGGCCATAAATCTTTTACATTTGCACTAATTGAGTTTATCCGGCCAATTTTATCTTGAAATTGCCGACACGTACGTCGATTGTCCTATGTGACACGGTTGTCGCTAATGTAAACATTTTTTAATATTATTTTAATATTAGTAATTATATTTTTAAAAAATAAAAAAATGTTTAAAAATATTATTAAAAATATTCATGTTAGTGTTAATCGTGCCAAGTAGGACAATTGATATCTACGTCTGATTTTTTTTTATTATCAAAATTGACTGGAATGACTCAATTAGCGTAAATGCAAAAGATTTAGAATTGAATTGACATGAATGCAAAAGGTTTAGAACCTGGATTGACACAAAAAAAAAGTTTAGAACCGAATCGGCATCAATGTAATAGGTTTATGATTTTGTTTACACTTTTCCCATACTGTGATTAACTTGATTTGCTTCAGCTACACCATTTCTTCCTACTGGCACATTACCCTAATTTCTTCGCCAGGTGGGGACTCTTCTGAATGCTCGGAGCGGAGTTGGTCGGACAAGATGCACATTCTTAAAGAAAATTGCAACTTTAGTAAAATACTATCAGGGCTTTGAATATGATCTGGTATGGTCGATCCTGTTACCATTGGTCGATTCATCATGTACGTGTTTATGATCTACTTTGTCCATTTTCTGCATCACGGCAATCATCTTCGAACGGGTAATAGGATGTCGCATTAATATTCGTTTTTCAAAGAACCTATCTGAGCTCTCTTATCTCTCCATGGCTCTACTTATTTATTTGAAAACTTTATTATGACTCGCTTAAGATAATTAAGCAATCCATTTATGACCCGTTTAAAGATCATTTAAGACTCATTAAGTTGTTAAGTTAACTCGTTTATGATCCGCTTAAAATTGTTTTGGGAAAATTTCAAATAAGGATTCGAAGTGTCATCATTTTTTTAAAGGCCCAATACCCAAAAAAAACCTCCAACTTTAACATTTGTGACAATTCTACCCAAATTTTTTTTTTGTTTCATAAAAAACCTTCAACTTTTACATTTGTCCCAATTCTACCCCAAACTTTCGCTTTTGTCCCAATTCTACCGCCTAGTACAAAAAAAACCGTAAACTTTATCATATGTCCCAATTATATCTAATTTTTTTTCTCATAAAAAATCGTCAATCTGTTATTTTTATCCTAATTCTACCATCGTTAGCCCTCCGTCCATAATAACCATTAGTTAATCTTATGTGGCATTTCCACATTATTAATGAATTACACATCAGTAAAGCCGACATGAAAAAACTCATGAAATTTTTTTATGTAGTTTGTTACCTCTACATATTGCCGAGAGATATGTAATCACTCAATATGGCATGTTTCATATTCTCTTCGGCATTCGGCAAAAAAAAACGGCTAGACTTGAAGATATTTGGACTAACGATCTAAAATTTCGTCGTCTTTGAAACCTCTTGTTTCTAAATTTCGAAAATTCATTGATAAGTTCGGCGAGAAAACTCGAGCCATGTAGGATTAACTAACGGTGATTATGGACGGAAGATTGACAGGTGGTAGAATTGGGATAAAATTAAAAGTTGTAGGTTTTTATAAGACAAAAATTTTTTTGGATATAATTGTGACAAATGCTAAAGTTGAGGATTTTATTTGTGTATTAGATCGGTAGAATTGGAACAAAAGTAAAAGTTGAGGATTTTTATGAGACAAAAAAAAAGTTTTGGATATAATTGTCACAAATGCTAAAGTTTGAGGTTTTTTTTGGGAATTAGGCCTTTTTTTAAATAAGAGCCCGACCTAAGAGCATTTTAGTCTTTTACTTTTTTGTTTATTTTTTTGTTTTTTCTTTCTTTTTGCCAATGGCAATGGTCGACCACCGACGTTGCCCAAAGAGGGTTGGGTGGCCACAAGCGAGGCTTGGGAGGGATGGCTTTGCCTCGCCTAGCAAGGGCTTGGGCAAGGGGACGGTTGCCTATGGCCCGCCCTTGTTGAGACGTTGACGACCTCGCTAACCATTTCCTCTTTTTTTTTTCTTTTTTTTTTAAAAATTTAATTTAACTAAAAATTATGTTAAAAGCGTATTTTGACCAAAATGCCCTTGATCGACCGGCGAGGTCAAACCCTCATTTGAAAATAGCAATGACCATTTCAAGCCCTTATTGAAACCGTCATGTCATTCCATGCCCTTATTTGAAAGGAGATCCACTTCATGCTTTATTTAAAAAAAGGCCTAATTCCCAAAAAAACCTCAAACTTTAGCATTTGTGACAATTATATCCAAAAACAATTTTGTCTTATAAAAAACCTATAACTTTTAATTTTATCCCAATTCTACCATTGTCGGTCTTCCGTCCATAATCACCGTTAGTTAATCCTACATGGCTCGAGTTTTCTCGCCGAACTTATCAATGAATTTTCGAAATTTAGAAACAGTAGGTTTCAAAGACGACGAAATTTTAGATCGTTAGTCCAAATATCTTCAAGTCTAGCCGTTTTTTTTTCTTGAATGCCGAAGAGAATATGAAACATGCCATCTTGAGTGATTACATATCTCTCGGCAATATGTAGAGGTAACAAACTACATAAAAAAAGTTCATGAGTTTTTTTCATGTCGGCTTTATGAGGTGTAATTAATTAATAATGTGAAAATGCCACATAAGATTAACTAATGGTTATTATGGACGGAGGGCTAACGATGGTAGAATTAGGATAAAAATAACGGTTGACGATTTTTTATGAGAAAAAAAATTAGATATAATTGGGACATATGATAAAGTTTAGGGTTTTTTTGTACTAGACAGGTAGAATTGGGACAAAAGCGAAAGTTTGGGGTAGAATTGGGACAAATGTAAAAGTTGAAGGTTTTTTATGAACAAATTTTTTTTTGGGTAGAATTGTCACAAATGTTAAAGTTGGAGGTTTTTTTGGGTATTGGGCCTTTGAAATTGATTTGGCAACTTTAGGTTCTTGATTGAAATAATTTTCAATTCGGGCTATTATTTGAGACAATAAAAGACTTGACCTTATTTGAAAAAAGGTCTACTTTAGGCCCTTATTTGAGAAAATGAGAGCACTTCGGATCTTAATTTGAAATTTTCTCGCTTGTTTTTAAAGTTTATGGCAAATATTTATGACGCGCACCCTTAAATATGGATTAAAATTTAAGTTTTCGATCCATTTTGCTGCCTCATTTCTACTAGAGGACTCTATCAGCAGCATGAGGAATGTTTGACGCTATTGGCCTGGAGGGAGATCACATGTAGTCATTTTTCGAGTCTACGATGCGGTTGCCACAGTTAGAGCCGAGGTTATTAAGCTCTCTCCGGCGGTTGGTATTCATTTTCGGACGATGTCGGATGTTTGTTCGCGAACTGATTATTGCTCTCGAGATTTGGCAGGTGGTCAATTTGGAGACGAAGAACACACAGAGCTTGACAGGCGTACATAATTGGCTTTCGGTTGCGCATTCTTTTGTATGGAGCGAGTTTCGTAGGACCTGCCCAGATGTCTTCTCCAGATTTACTGCTGAGTATCTTGACGTGCCTTTGAAGGTTCAAGGGCAGTGTTTGATTTTGTTTTGAGGACGGTGTGATGGCTGCTCCAAATAAATAAATAAATAAATCCGACGAAATTGACTTCTCGTTTAACGAAGAGCTAAATGAGATGGAACAGACACAATGTTGTCCGTCGTTTTCCTCTTTCTCTATCGCAATCCCATAGGTTACCGGACTTTGAATCAATAGAGAACATTTTCTTTCTCGAGTCGAGATATCCGTGAATCGGGATCCCAACGCTACAGATAGTCCAATGGGAGCAAGTGACCAAAACCGCACTTACACGATGTGGCCCCATCCACGCTTTGATTGCCCAGCCTAAACTCTTTGATAGAAACCAAACTAATCAAATGGTCTAAACAATATGTTTTACCACAAAGAGATATCCACTGTGTTCATGGATTCAGACCTTAAACCGATGTGGGTGGTGTGGAGGACAGTGACGAATTTTAGGAGTTAAATGCGTGAAACTAAAGTTTTAAAGTTCAAGTGCATTAAGGCGGCATGTGTTTAGGACTCCCGCTGTGATTTATTTTATGTGCTCTACAATTTTCTTTCAATCGGCATAAGCTTTTGCTGAAGAATTGCAGAAGCAAGTAAATGTACCGAGGGAAATTTTCAAAACAAATCGAAAGGTGAGTAGAAAAATCAGCATATCAAGATATCACTATGAGAATGATAATCGTATCGACAACCAAGCAAAAGAGCTAGTGAGGGCCAGAATGGCGACCTCCGCATGTCAAATGATACATGCTAAATGTGGATGCACGGACAAATTCCTTTTCTTTTGCCCTAATACCCAAAACAACTTTCAACTTTCGCATTTGTGACAATTATATCAAATTTTTTTTTTTTTTTTTGATAACCAAGGTGTCAGGTCAGCTTAGCGCGCCTCGACTATTCCTCGGGGAGACTAAGACAAAGATCCCACCGCCATGGCCCCTCGCTTAAATCACCGGCGCCTACGAGTTTTGAACCCGGGACCTCTCATGAAAGGAAGCGAGCGCAAACCATAGCGGCCACCGATGGGTAAAAAAAAAAAAAAAATCTCAAAATTTTACTTTTATCCCAATTTTACCAGTCTAATACCTAAAAAAATTCTCAACTTTAGCATATGTCCCAATTATATCCAAAACTTTTTTTGGTCTCATAAAAAACCATCGACTTTTACTTTTATTCAAATTCTATCACCGTCAATCTCCCATCCATAATCACTGTTAGTTAATCTTACGTGGCTCGAGTTTTCTTCTTGAACTTACCTATGAATTTTCGAAATTTAAAAATAGTATGTTTAAGGAACGACTATGTTTTAGATTATTAATCCAAATATCTCCATATCTAGACATTTTTTATCTTTGTTGTTAAGTGCCGAAGAGAATACGAAACGTGCCGTTTTAAGTAACTCTATATCTCCGGGCAATATGTAGGGGAAGTAAATTACATAAGAGAAATTCATGAGTTTTCTCATGTCGGCTTTCTCGAGGTATAATTCATTAATAACGTGGAAATGCCACATATGATTAACTAATGATGATTATGGATGGAAGGCTAACGATGGTAGAATTGGGATAAAAATAATAGTTGGAGATTTTTTATGAGATAAAAAAAGAGTATATAATTGGGACATATGCTAAAGTTGAGGGTTTTTTGGATACTAGGCCCGTAGAATTATGACAAAAGCAAAAGTTTTGGGTAGAATTGGGACAAATATAAAAGTTGAAGGTTTTTTATGAAACATAAAAAAATATTTGGATAAAATTGTTACAAATGTTAAAATTGGAGGTTTTTTTTTGGTATTGAGCCCTTCTCTTTTCTTAGGAACACATTTTTTTCTCGATTTATAATAGGCTTTTGCTTATCCGATGCAAGCCCAGCAACAAAAGGTCCCAGATTATAAATAGGCTAAAGCGCCATTATAAAATAGTTTTTGAAAAGCAACTCTCCAATAGCGCTAACTGCTTACATGGGCAAGGAAGAGATGCGTGGAGGGGAGCATGGTTTGGCCAAAGATGCGAGCCTTTAGGAAAGAACAGATTCGTTACTAGCAAGTGAATCGAAGCGGAGACTAGAAGCTCGTGGTTGTGTACAATTATGCTTTACCATGGAATAGATCAACCCGAGTCACCAACTTGAAATCGGTATCTCCATAGCATTTGAATTTGTTTAATTCACTAGTTTTATAATGGAAGATCTCCTCCATGGTCTCCCCCGAACATGACATATACAAAAGGAATTCAAGTACAAATTGCAAGTCGCACCGACGAAAAAGAAATTGTAAAAAAAAAAAACTATTGAAAGAATTAAAAAATATATATCTTCAATATATCGAGTCAAAATACCAAACTAACTCAATGGTACTTCACGTAATTGTTATACATGTGGCAGTGACAAATTGTAATTGATTGATTGCACCATATTGACATATATTATGCATTTTCCAACCTAGCTCAAGTAAATTTTGCCTACAAGGGGTCCATGGACCCAAACAAAAATATAGGAGAATGTGGGGGCCCACATATATACATGGTCTACACAATCGGTGATCACGATAAATTTGGTCTATGTAGATTACAAATGGACTTTTCTAAAGCATAACAATTTTTACGTGGTTATGAGAATAACATTACATTATGAGTCATAAAATCTTAAAAGAGCAAATTTCACAAAAATTTTTAATCAATTATTATTTATTTTTTGTGGTCCAAAATATATTATTAGCTTAACGATCCGAAAGATCGTTATATGATCAATTCTCATTAAAATTTGCGCACTAATTGTTTGTGTGGGATCGTACTTGTTTCTTTGTGTGTTTTGTGCTCAAGAGATGAGAAATTATTCAGTGGTTGCATAAGATCACATCACAGGCTCGACAAATATATCTTTGTCTTCGATAAAAAAAATTATATCTTTGTCAAAATCTAACAACAATTTTGACCAAAAAAATTTCTAATAATAAATGGACAAATGTCCATGACGTGGACGAGTATAAAAATAATATGAGCTTATCCAGATTTGTTTTTCTCTCTCTTTCCTCCTCCCTTCTCCTCTACAGTGACCAAGGCGGATAAATTAATTTTTGGTGATACGAAAATTAGTTTTGGAGAAATGGGATATGAGTATACTAGTTTGAGATTTTTTGCAGTATGAAAATTAGTCGGGGCCAAATGTGACATGGATTTACCGGTTTTAACTTTTTACTCCTTAGCTACATGATGAAGTTTTTAATCGTCCATAAAAAGAAACGAATCTTGATTTGCAAATATTATTTGAGAAGGGAGCAATGGGCCCCGGAAGTTTCATGTGATGAGCACGTGACCTTCTCCCACATTTGAATTCGGATCCGACCGCCTCTCCAATTTCAATTCCGTTCGCCGCCCTGAGCATCATTTCCCCTCTCTCTCTATCGTTCAAATTTCTCTCTCTCTCTCTCTCTCTCTCTTCTCCGTTCAAATCCCTCGATCAAAGAGAGACTCTCTCTCTCTCTCTCTCTCTCTCTCTAGCCCTATCATCTTCAGTCGATCCAGTACACTCTCGACTCGAGAACGACAGGTCAGTTTCACACGACGATCTCTCACTTCTTCTCCATTTACCAGATCCATCGTATCTTCAGCTCACGAACTTCGCATGGTTTCCTCGCTCCGGCGTGATTTCTAATCCGTGCTCGTCTTCTTCTCCCTCTATTGCATGGCGTCTGCTGGTCGACAGCGCGCTTGAGATCTCCATTCTCCGTTGCTAGTTCTTCTGCGAGTGTCGCCGAATTTGGGAGTTGACATTTTCGCAGTTCCAGGGTCTGGACCAGTCTCAGTTTTGCAGTATGGATAATTGTGAGGCTAGGCCGCCGGTTTCGAGCGGGTCGGCGAATGAGAAGGATTCATCTCAGTGCGTGAAGGTCGCGGTCAACATCAGGCCTCTGATTACCTCGGAGCTCCTCATTGGCTGCACCGACTGCATCACTGTTGTTCCAGGAGAGCCTCAGGTACTGCGCTTTGTCTTCATTTATATGCTTCCTGTTGTGAGGCTCATCAGCAGGGGACATGATTTCTTGGTCCGGATGTGCTTGGTTTGTAATCACTGAAGGGGCATAATTTGTTGTTGATGTAATTAGCCAGTGAAGATCGAGTTGTCTTTGGATAGGCAAGCTTGCTAAACTTCTGCATTTGCCGTGATTATCTGCCAGGTGCAAATTGGGTCACATTCATTCACATATGACCATGTGTATGGGAGCATGGGATCGCCTTCTTCAGCCATCTTCAATGACTGCGTTGCTCCGCTTGTCGATGCACTCTTCAGAGGCTACAATGCCACCGTCCTTGCATATGGCCAGGTCTTTCCTTCTAGATTCGTGTTGTCTCCTTGTGGATACGTACCCAATATGAATACTGATATTTAGCTTATTTTATTCTGAAGACTGGTTCTGGCAAAACATACACCATGGGAACTAACTATAATGGAGATGAGAGTAACAGTGGAATCATACCTAAAGTGATGGACACAATTTTCAGAAAAGTCGAGAATATGAAAGATTCTGTCGAGCTTCTCATCAGAGTTTCCTTTATTGAGGTAAATGTGTAGTGTCTAATGTTGTGTTTTGGTCATGGTATTTCCTAGCATCAACTAGTGACGACGTGAAGATAAATTTTGCCATGGCAGATTTTCAAAGAAGAAGTTTTTGATCTTCTTGATCAAAATTCGTCAACTCTTTGTAAAGGTGAAGGGGTGTCTGCAGCAAAGGCTGTAGGACCTGCTAGAGTTCCAATACAGATTAGAGAAACAGTACATGGTGGTATAACACTTGCCGGAGTGACTGAAGCAGAAGTTAAAACAAAGGAAGAGATGGCGTTTTATCTATCTCGGGGCTCTTTATCTCGTGCTACTGGGAGTACCAACATGAATAGCCAGTCTAGGTAATATGTTTATGTTCTTTATAATTTGATTGGCTTCTTGGAACTTACCATACATGAGTTTGTGTATATGAACCATATCCCTTTCATATGCTCTAGTAGTATAATACGGTTGAAGCTCACTATATTTTGAATTTAGATAAAGGTAAATTGTGCCAGGCCTTGCCTTATGATTGTCATTCTACTTTGATCTATGTTTGCAATGTTGTAAGTTTTAAAGCCGAAAATACGTTGTTTAAACATGTTACAGCCGATCACATGCTATCTTCACAATCACGATGGAGCAAAAGAAGATGGCTCATTTTCCAAGCGATGATGAATTCGGTGATGATATTTTGTGTGCAAAACTTCATTTAGTTGACCTTGCTGGATCGGAGAGAGCAAAACGAACCGGTGCAGATGGAATGCGCTTTAAAGAAGGTAGTACTCAAATGTCTTCAAACATAGAGTAGTATAATGAATCAAAGTTCCTTTCACCAGGTAGTGTATTTATCAAGACTGGTGGGTAGCTTAACCTTGTTATATTTTGTGTATCTTCACCTGCGGTAATATTCTTCTGGTATTCTTTTGTAGACACATCCAATAAATACTTTCTTGATTGTTGACTCTAATTGATTATTCTTTAGGCATTCACATCAACAAAGGTTTGTTGGCTCTTGGCAATGTAATAAGCGCGTTAGGAGATGAGAAGAAGCGAAAAGAAGGAGGCCATGTTCCATATCGTGATAGCAAGCTAACGCGCCTGTTACAGGCATGTATTGAATTCCTTTAGTCTTAAGTTATGTCAAATGCTAACTTTGGATAGTCATTTACTTATTGTGTTTTCAGTGTAAGTATTAGTCCTTGATTTGTAGAGGATTACAAAGTCTTTCAAATGAGAATGAATCTTTTAACTACCAATACCATCATTTGCAATACATATACCTGTTGCAAGAAAGCAACGATCTGGCTGTGTGGGGTTATCATAAAGATATTATGTGAGCATGTGTAGTGACAAAGATAAAAAAATACGAGTAATTACGTGAGTTATAGGACTTTTGAAGAGCAACACAACACCGAAACCTTGATCTTAGAAGCTCTTAATATTTTTTTCCCATCCTACGAATGATGCCCTGTTGAGTTATTTTTTTTTGTGGTCACAACCTTTTTTGACAACTGATTTTTGCAATTTGGCTGTGTAGGATTCCCTTGGAGGAAATAGCAAAACGTTGATGATAGGTATGCTACTGATTTGGTTTAGTCTAAGATTTCGATCCTTTATGATTCTAACCTTTTTAATCGTCATCTTGAGGACATTCACTGGTTATATATGTAGCTTGTGTGAGTCCTGCTGAAACAAATGCTGAGGAGACTTTGAACACCCTTAAGTATGCAAATCGTGCTCGCAACATTCAAAACAAAGCAGTGGTATTTCTTCATGGCCCGCCTTAACATGCTTTATTCATAATCATTCACCTTTTCTTCTTCGTGATACTTATATTCCTTATTTGGCTCTAGATCAATCGTGATCCAATTGCAGCACAAGTGCAAAGGATGCGAAGCCAAATAGAGCAGTTGCAAGCGGAGCTTCTACTATATCGCGGTGACGCTAGTGGACCATATGAAGAACTTCAAGTAGAACACTGTTTTTAAATGCTCTCACAGTCCTGACAATCTGGTTTAGGTGCTGATCTGAACTTGCTTTCACAGATACTCAAGCATAAAGTTTCTTTACTTGAAGCAAGCAATGTGGAGTTACAACGAGAGTTGCAAGAGCGTCGTATCACTTGTGATCATTTGATGCAGCGTGCTGTTGATGCACAGGTACATCGGGTTTTTCTACACCAGAGCAATTATTGCAGAGTTTTTGCGCATGCTTTATGGAATCTTCCGATTTATGCTCCTTGGATGTTTTAGGTTGAAAAAGACAAATTGATTATGAAAATTGAATCAGCTCGAAGTGGCAGGTCGTGGGATGAAATTGATTGTAACTCAAATCAGGTCCGCAAATGTATCTTTTGTTTTTTATTGTCCTGACTCTTTTCCTTGTAATTGGTTTAACGAAATTGCATATGTTGTTTAGGATTCTGATTTGGTCAAATCTTATGTGTCCAAAATCCACGAGTTAGAAGCAGAATTGCTTCGCCTACAAAGCTCACTTCACGCAAAACGTAATGTTCTGGCTTCCACTGATTCGGACGATGATGGATCTCGCCCCAGCAACACATTGGCTTCTTGCTTAAATGATTTTTCTTCTGGTTCTGAAGCTAAAAGTGTGGACCTTGCAGGTATGATTTAGATGCTTTGTATTGGTTTCTGCATTTCAGCTAGAATCAATGCTACTTTATATGCAGTGGGTTGAGTTAATTATATGCTGATTATTTTAATTTCCAGTTCCAAGTATCTGCTATTTCGTATATGACAATATTAACAGAGACTAATGTAGTTTATTCTTGGTCGCCTCCTAGTGCTTTCTTTGAAGTAGGGGCTTTGCTATTTTTAATCTTCTTTATTTTAAGATGCAGGTTTTTTCCTTAAAACTGGGGCTTGCAACTGATATGCACTAACAAAATTCTTTGCTTTTCTTATGTACACAGATGAAATTGAAGTTGATGAGAAAGAGCTAGAGCACTCTTCACTTCAAGAGAAACTGGGGATGGAGCTTAAAGAACTGGATAAAAAACTTGAGCAGAAGGAGGTAAAATTTGATCGCTCTGTTAAATTAGCAATACGTCCGTATTCTGTTTTTGCTGAGAACTGAGAAAAAGGTTCAACTTACTGCATCTTTATTAATGACTGGTAATTGTCTTCTATGATCATTTTTCACCATTGTGCCCCATAACTTGCATGGAATGTAGAGCTTTTTTTATGGAGATGGTTCGAGAATTATTTCAGCTGACAGAGTAAGGAAAATGATAATCTTGCATTTGAAAGATTCTTCTAAAAAGCTACGTGCATGGCAAATGTGACTGTAAAACAATATTTCTTGCACAGGATAGTTGCCTGGCTAGAACACTTAGTGTACTAGTGTGAAATCACTATCTTGTCGGTTGATGATTTGCTTGGCGACAATTTGTTGGGTATTTCACCCATCAGTCATTGGGTTCATCCTTCGCTTTTCTTTTTTTACATTTTGTAGGCTGAAATGAAGCGCTTTGCAAATGTTGACACTTCGGTTCTAAAACAACACTATGAGAGAAAACTTTTGGACTTGGAACAAGAGAAAAAGTCTTTACAGGTTTGTCTTTGCTCCCTAATACTACAGACTATGATTACATGTAGTATGATATGTCATTAGCTTCACAATTGTGCAGAAAGAGATAGAAGAACTGAGATGCAATCTTGCAAACATTTCATCGACATCCGGTGATAATGCTCAGAGATTAAAGGGGGAATATCTTCAAAAATTAAATGTTCTTGAAGCACAGGTGAACTTTGAACTGCAGTTAACTATTCATTTTTGATCGTATCCTGGTCTAATTTGAAAGTTCTCCAGGTATTAGAGTTGAAGAAGAAACAAGATGCACAAGCTCAACTTTTAAGACAAAAGCAAAAAAGTGATGAGGCTGCCAAACGATTGCAAGATGAGATTCAGAGAATAAAAACTCAGAAGGTGCCAATACTTACTAGAACAGAGTGATGTATTTGAATTCATTGTTTTAATTCATGTCAGCACTAATGTGAAAAATTGTGCTTTCTATAGGTTCAATTACAACATAAGATAAAGCAAGAATCTGAACAATTCCGATTGTGGAAGGCATCAAGGGAGAAAGAGGTTCTCCAGGTATGTGCAAATTAATAAACTAATAATGCTTTAAGTCATGTTCAGTTTATGTTCCAAAAACTTGTTATATGCTTACCTGGTTGTTATTTTTAACTCAAATTTCAAGTTTTTTGACTAAAGGATTATTTTCTCTTGCGTTGGCTTTACCTAGAGTGTCCCCTCGGTTGGAACCTCATTTTTTCTGCCTTGTTCTTTCCTTGAGACCATTCACATTTAAGGAATTCTTTTCCTTCTATGTATCAGGGAATAGGTTTTGCCAACCTTTTTGCTCATAGATAGCTTATTGTTACAAACATTTTCTGGACAAGAATTGACGGGTTTGTAGAGAGAGGAGAGAGGAGAGAGAGAGAGAGAGAGAGAGAGAGAGAGAGAGAGAGAGAGAGAGAGAGAGAGAGAGAGAGAGAGAGAGAGACATTGCTAGTATCTCCTATTATTTGTTTTTTCATTAGAAATTGAACAGGTGATACTATTAGTTCTTTTGGACATTTGTTTTGAGTTTCTATACATATAAATAGAAGTCCATTAAGTTCTTAAATGCATGAGGTCCATTAACCTTGAGTTCTCTGTTTTTTTTTTCTTTTTTCTTTTTTATATTGAAAATTGATGAAGTATGACCATTCAATCTGAAACAATTGAAAACAATACATTAATAGTGTTAACCATCTAAAGTAAAGCAATAATTACATAAAGAATATTGACTGTTGGGCCTCTTATAGTGCTTCCGTAAATTTCTAGTGCTATTTATGTGTAAACTAAGAACAGAGAGACAATGAGCTTGGACTACCATAAGTATATCTAATACATGTTTGTAAGATTGTGTGGACTTAGATTACCAACTAAAACTAGAGAAACCCGAGATTTTAAATAGGCAAGCTGAGAAAAAAATTGATGTGCTGGACACCTGCAACTCTTGATGGAGCCTCTGTCCCACTCGATCCCATAACAACACCGACCTGACCTGGGGTAACTGCTATGCAACCCGTGATCACAATTTTATTCCTTTCTCCTTTCTGCTGCTATATTTTTGAATTTGACATATCAATTTGCTGCTAGGTCATGATATTTGAATCCAAGGTGGAGAAATAAATGATTTTTTTTTGTTTTTCTAATGGGATCTTGTTTTGTTTTTTAGAACATGCAAGACCTAGCTTCACGATTATTTGTATATCTACGAAGAAAGTTGAATGTATAGGATGCACACTGCAATATCTTATGGCTGGCTAAGAATCTAGCTGGACATTCAATTTTTTTAATGTTTGGCTTTGTAATCACCTGTATTGGAGGGCCCCGTTCATCTTATTATTGGTTCCTAGAAATCAGGTTTTGCTACCCATATTAGGTCTCCTATGAACGTATGTCTCTTGTCTCACAGCTGAAGAAAGAGGGACGGAGGAATGAGTATGAGATGCACAAGTTATTGGCTTTGAACCAAAGGCAGAAGATGGTAATTTAGTTTCTTCTTTGATAGATTCCTAGAATTATTTCTAGCTCAAGAGTCCACTATTCTCATCCTCTTTCCATTATGATATTTTCGTTGTCAATGTCAGGTCTTACAGCGGAAAACAGAAGAAGCTTCTATGGCTACCAAAAGGCTGAAAGAACTGCTGGAGTCTCGAAAAGCTTCCTCTAGGGAGACAGCTGGTAGGAAGCTTACATAATCATAGGCAGTGTCCTCGTCTTTTTGTCTTTATACTTGGTCAGTTAATTTTCATTTTATCTGCAGGTGCTGGGAGTGGCAATGGTCCTGGAATTCAGGTATCTTAGGCTTTCACAAGAGTATTTTAGTGTCCGTCTTACATCCTGTTTATTGTGTGATGACGAAAGTCTTCTCTTACCCAAGGGGCCTACTGGCTCATTGCACCTGCATAAGCCCAATCGAACCATTAATCTCATAGATATCTAGTGTCTTACTGCATGTACGAGTTCCTCCTCTAATTTGATTCTGAAAAATTGTATTTTGTTGAGAAAAGGCTTTGATGCGGGCCATTGAGCATGAACTAGAAGTCACCATACGGGTTCATGAAGTACGTTCTGAATACGAGCGTCATATGGAAGAGTGAGTTCAATTCTTACTTTTCACAAAGGAAATTCACTTGAGATGTTCTTCACATCTTCATGATCGTGCCAAGTTTGTTGTTTGTTTGGGTCTGGATTTTCTTTGTCTTCTACAATCATTTGTCTCAGTTGTATAGTATATAGTGGTCTTTCAATTAATTTTTTTTTGTTTTGTTAATGTGATGCACAGATGCCATAGTAGGTTTAATTCAGTATTCTGCCATCTAAGGCAGTTGCTTCTTGTCCTTTGCATACATGTGGCACAGTGTATTTCCTTTCTTTCCCTAAATAAGTTCCATTCATTCTGTAGGAGGGCAAAAATGGCGAAGGAAATTGCTAGGCTTAAGGAAGAAGCAGAATTGCATAAGCAAGCAAATTTAAGGTGGGGGAAGCAGCAGCAGATTGTGTTTGTGATAATTTTGCCTTAGCTTATTCATCATCTTCATATTGGCGTTGATCTGCTAAACGTTGCTAAACATCTTTGGATGATGTACTTTGTAGTGACTGTCCCCCTGCAATGTCTCCTGGTGCAAGGAATTCAAGAATTTTTGCTCTTGAGAACATGCTTGCGACTTCTTCCAGTACCTTAGTGTCCATGGCATCGCAGCTATCAGAAGCAGAAGAGCGTGAAAGGGTCTTCAGTGGCAGGGGACGTTGGAATCAAGTTCGTTCCCTAGCAGATGCAAAGAATCTGATGAACTACCTCTTTAATTTGGCATCTTCTTCGAGGTACTAAGCAATAATCGTACTATATATGTTAGATTGACTCAGTGTAGCACTATGTTGTGATCTTCTAGTAGATTTTATGATTTTGTAAGTCATACTTGTCTTGTAGAAAAGTATTATGTATTTAATTTCTGTGATTGTTTAATGTCAATGCATTTTAAGTAGCTAACCCAAGAAAAAGAAAAAATATAAGCTAAACTTGACTCTTCTTGAATTTTTAAAGGTGCCTACTGTGGGATAAAGAGGTTGATTGTAGGGAAAAGGACTCACATATAAGAGATTTAAAGGAGAGAGTTGTCAAACTAAGCACTGTGATCAGACAGTTGGAAATGCAGAAGACAGAACTCGTTCATCAGCTAAAGTCGCAGGTGAGAACTCTCGAGCATTATATGCATTCGGTAGCTAGAGCCTTATGTGGACATTCTCGGTGTGCAGTCAAACCTGCTGAACCTGCGACCTGTGTATAGCTGCAGTTTACGTAACTTGGAAAATATTGCTGCTATAGTATATTTAAAGATTAATTTTTTGAAGGAGCTGGTTATTGAAATGGTAGTTATCACAACAACTTAGAAGCCTATCATAAGCATCTTGGTAGAGCATTTATCTGTTGCTGCAGGCAAACTAGTCTCCTAACTTGTTCATCACTACGTTTTTCCTGCTACCTATCCTAACTGATAGTTGAAGTTAGATGAAGCTTTCTTGGGAACTGGATTTGCGTTTATACTTAGCTTCTTGTATCTATTCTAGTCTTGATTATGCTTTTAAAGTGGTCTTCACTTGCAAACAACTGGCAGGACATCCTCTTGAAGAAGCACTACAAATCAAATGTAGCAGATTCAGGGGATTCCAGGCTAAACATCGGACCACATAAATATGGCTTACCCAAGCAGGTTTGGGAGATGTCTGCCTTATTCTTGCTCTATTTTACATTCTGGTGTTAGGAATTAGTATTTTTTCTGAAGTTTACCTGGTAGTTATGCTTTGGTTCTGCATGCCCTATGTGCCTGCATAATGTTGAAAATTTCCATCTCATTTATTGGCTTGTACTGATTCATGGGGTGATTTCTGTAGGAAAACAGGGCATCAGTATTTCTGTTTGAGGACATGGATACATCAGAATCAGATTATTCAGATGATGCAGCATATGATGACGATGATGAATCAGTAGCAGATGACGATGATGAAGAATGGGTACAGTCGGGAAAACGGCCACGGAGGAGAAGAGCAAAAATTGGACGCCATTCATCTTCTGATACCCAAGAACCAGAGGTTAATGAAGTAAATGGCATAAAGGAGAGCTCCGGCGAAAGAACAACAGCGAAGGATAATACTGAGGTTTGCTGCTCATGCAGCAAAAGTTCATCTTGTAAAACATCAAGATGTGAATGTCGGGGCACTGGATCACTCTGTGGGCCACCATGTGGCTGCCTATCCAGTAAATGCACCAACAGAGAGTCTGCATCTGCAAAAGGGTTGGAGGAATCTTCTGGAGAAGATAAAAGCGGTGCCTTAAATTATGGGAACAATGAAGAAACAGGCGAATCTAATCTAGCCTCCCACGGTGCAAGTTTACTTCAGAGTGCATTTGGTGAAAAGCCTGTTGATTCAGCTGATGACGCTGATGTGAGGAGGAAACCTTTATCCGACATCGGGAACACCTTGGTATGTTTCCTTTGTCATTGTTCTTTTGCCATGCAATAGTATGCAGGTGTCTATGTATCCCCCACCCAAGAGAATGCTAGTATCTCCCTTCTGGCATTGAACTCCAAAGTTCACGCCCAATCTGTAACTTCTTTTAAAACGATTGCAAGATTATCATCTTTCAATTTTATGCTAGTCTAGATTAAGGGTAAAGTCTTTTCTTCTCGTTCCTTGCAAATGCATTTACCTCTAAAGCTGCTTTATTTCAGGACAGTAGTCACTTTAGGGCTGCCACGCACTGACTGTCACATGTCACTTTGGTTCTGATTTCTTCTGCACATTCTTGCTAATTTCACGTCCCTCACAGGCCAAAACAAAGGCACCAAAGCCTAATCGGAGAAAGAAATGGGGGAAAGCCGCAGTCCAGCTGGTTCCTGTGGCTCCACCTCCTGCATTGCCCGAGACAACAATGAAGGCCTCTGAGAAGCCAGATGATGGTATCTCTCTCCAGGGAGACATTCCTTTGAAGTTACCTAGGGCTATGCGAACGCCGGCTCCAAGTGGCAATAATGTGCTAAGAGAAAGGAATGCTGAACTGAGTGATGAGACAATTCAAAGCAAGGAGGCTGGTGTAGCAGCTCCAGAAGTTTTGGTTCCGCAGGCAAGAAAGACCGATGATAAGGAGAATCATGCATCTTGAGTCAATTTTTTCCCATTAGTGACTGATAATTTACCAGTAGCTCCCTCATACAGTGCATAGCCATGCGGTGATCCTCATTGATTAGGGAAGGAAATAGACCTGCACCGCCATCCGGTGATCCTCGTTGATTCGGGAAGGAAATAGACTTTCTTGTGTATTCTGTTTTTATTTTGTAAAGCAACATCGATTGGGAACTTGAGATTTCGTTCACCTAGCCCTTGCTCACTGAAGATTTTGTTGCTAACAATTGATTGGCTGTACGATATATTGGACAAGTCTGATGATTAAAATCTGGATGTCTTTCTGTTTTGATTGTAGCATCTTGCTCGTCGTAAGATGAAAGGAGACATTGCCTCTTGGAGGAATGCTGCACCCAGGCCAAGCTCCTATAAGTTGTCAGATTAGTCTGTCTGGTTGTCCATTCTATGTAGCTTGATCATGATTCTCAATGCATTGAGCAAGTGATGGAACAGTCAGAAATAGCAATAAGATAGCGATCTTCATACGTCATTAATTTTCCTGTCAAGCTTAGAAACGTGGAAAAAAGATGATACGTGGAGGAGAAACGCTAGCAAAAGCATCTTTTATCCGTCCTTGGTTTCTTCTCCATCTTTTCTTGATTTGTGCTTGATTTCCATACGAAAGAAATCTCATTGGATTTCTTAAACAGGAAGAAAGGGAGCCCAAAAAAAAAAAAATTCTTGTTTTATAAAAATAAATCTACTTACCAATTAATGCTTCAACTTAGCTTATCAATAAACCATATTGTACAAACAATAAATTCCGGAAGAGCTCATCCCGAAAGCTAGCGAATCAAGCGAGACGCAAAAATATTATTAGAGCCGCACACGATTTGATACATTACCAATGTAAGACAGTCCCAGTATGTGTGTATTTGCCTTAAGATCGCTTTCTAAAGGACATCAAGGATAAAAGTTGACTTTTTAACATAAAAAATTTCATCGAAACCGCCTTGATGCAATTACGATGTCCAATCTCACGGAACACATCCGAAGTTGAAGCGACATTACAATTCACACCGAACTTTCTTTTAGGAAACACGAATCCACATGTGCTATGATCAACTTTTGTCATTCATGGCCACCGGCAGAACTGAGTCTCGACATCGTTTCAGTAGCCGACACCCCGTCACCGGGGCAAAATTCCCCACGTTCCGTTAATCTCCTCCTTGAGCTGTGCCATCTGAGCCTTGGGCAGGACCATTGTCACCGTCCTTCCAAACCAACCACCACCCTTTTCATCCCCATTTTCTGGTCCTGGAAGGACCAACACCACCCCTTCATCTCCAACCCCACTTATTCTGTAATTTGCAAAAATTGGCTTTCGGCCCTTCAACTCTAGCCCATATATATCTGCACCATCCAAATTCACAAACGTCAAATTTGTCCCATATGCGATGAAGTCCAGCTTCCCGTCATCTTTCTCCACCATTTCTTCAATCAAGCCATTCTCATTCTCCGCCTCGGTGATCCGCCTAGCGAGATCAGATACTTCTGCTTCCGCCACCGAGAAATTCACTTCGACCCTGCTCAAAGCCATGCTGTTCGAGGGTAATTGGTTCGCTTCTCTATGGACATTATTCTCGCACACAGTTACGATCTTCGGCCCGCCGTCTCCTCTTATCTTCGACACGGATTTCCAAATCAAAGCGGACAGTAGTTCGAAATGCGGGACTTTAGATTCACCAACCAATCCACATCTGCTCATGATGCGATCGAGTTGTTGCGAGGTGAGGTGAACTGAGTATGCCTCCAACTTACGGTTGTTGACGACGAACCAACAATCCCCAACCGGGTCGACCCTTTTAACTGTCGATGGCGCCGTGTCTAGCCCCGATTTGTCGGGGGATGCGGGCCGTTTGGGAATCGGCGCGTGGAGGGACTTGGGCGGCCCGTGACCAGCCATGATCTGGCCCCACATGTTGATGAAGGACGAAGCTGAGAAGGCATCTCCGAGGACGTGAGCCCAGCTTAGGCCCACACAGATTCCTCCGCATTTGAACCAAGTGAACTGTGACTCCAAGACAACATATATCACTGGCAAGATCTGTTACATCTGCGAGACATTCATAAAGTTTCTGAACGAGCTAAGGAAAAGATTATGTTTGTCCCTAAACCGAATGAAACCAAGGAGAAGTGATCCGATCGATGAAACAAGAACCTTCTTGCCCTCTTCTATCTGAACGAACAAAACCGACGCAAGTAAACAACCCTTAATCCGAATCAATACTAAAAAGAATTTGGTCAATAAGTACGACACAGAGAGGAGAATTTTCCTCTTCTTCATGTGAAGTTCTCGATGCAACACCGAATAGGGCGTATTTCTAGTCGGACAACAATTTAGCTAACGAAAATCGAAGTATTTCTTGCTGAAAGTCCCGTAATTAGAGGTGTCAACGTGGGACGGTCTTTGACCTACTTTTTAACACACTTTTGACAAAAAAAAAAATACACTTTTATTCACTTGGTTTATATATGAGTTCAATAAACCGAAAACAATGGGTCAAATATAAGTTTCGCTTACAAAGCTGATTTAAATATAGATTTTAATAGGTTTTAACTCAACCCATTTTTTTTCCTTACCAAAAAAAAAAAAACTCAACCCATTTTTTACCCATTTTCGACCTGTGGCTTGCAGTTTTCCAAGCATCACTTGTAAATGGGTCCCGAGGACATTAATTTATATTTTATATTTTTTATAAGTAAAAGAAAGAAAATAAAATAAAATTAAAGAATAATATAAAAGATATTTTGGAATGCTGGGGTCGCAGTCTTTAGCCACCGAAGAAAAAGGAAAAATAAAATAAATAAAAAACAAACAAAAAGTACTTTTCAAAAAAATAAATGATGATTTTTAATAAATTTTTTAATAATTAAAATTATTTTTTTAAAAAAAGAAAAAAATTTAAAAAAATTCAGTTGCATGAAATGTTTTAGCAATATTATTTTTCTTAATAAATTATAAGAAACAAATATTGCATGATTTGGTTAGATATAGTGGTATTTAAGAAATCTAGATTGGGTTGATATGGGTTGAGTATAGATTGGGTTAGGTATGAATTATTAAATTTGTAAAGTACGAAAATAGATTGTTGACAAAAAAAAAAAAAAAGGCCAAAAACGGATTAAATGATTCAATATGCGTCGGACTATATTTGATTCGACTCAAACCCAATGCGATCTATCGGTTTGACATCTCTAGTCATAATGAATGCTCGAGAGTACTTCTTGACAAGAACCGAGCACACATCCTTGGCCAGGATGTACCATGTTCCCTTTCTCTAAGATGTTGAAAGCAGTTTTTATTTTCTGTAGAAGTACAAGAGCAATGAATTGGTTCTGGCGTGCTGGGTACCCACGACCATTTTTGGTTTAAGCTTTTTACTATCTTTTCGGGATGTTCACGTTCGGGCCAGCCATCCTTTAGGGAACACTTGGGAAAGGGGTCGTGAATGAGAACCCCGTTCTTTCGATGCTGCTTTCGCATGGAAGACGTTGTAGGACCATCCATCCACATTTAAGGCTTCGATAGCAACACCTTCTGTGGTCCATGCCGTTTTAATGAGAAAGAGTTGCTGATTATTGATGGTAAATGACAACAAGGACTCAAAACAAAAAGGAATTATTCATCAGCTCAGCCCATATTTCTTTGCTATTTCTCTTGGCAGCTGCATCTTTCTTTGATCTAATACATGATTATGTTCCCATCGAAATACTATGATGATCGAATCCTATGCGTGGTGAACATGATGGAAAAGGTAGGTTTGCGTTAATAGACAGCACAAGGTCGTATAACTGTTAAACAATCTTCGCCACTATTGCATCTCTTGCTTCATCATTTCATTCGACTGTCAGAAAACTTGAAAGATGAGTGTCTGGTGCTAATGGACTGACCAACCTAGAATAAGGTAATGCGATACTAGATTATTTTAAAAAAGTTAGTGGCCTAAGTTCACAAATAATACGTCACAGGTGAAAGCAATGATTGGTGGGCTAGATTGACATGTTCCATGGCGTGAAGTGGAGATTTCCTTGCACAAATTCAATCGACGTAAGATATGTACAGTTCTAAAATGAAAGACTGGCAAATATAGTAGCTGAATTACCTGAACATAAATCAGGGGAGAGAAGCCAAGATCCGGGCCAAGAACCTGGGAATTGATCAGCAAGTCCTGGAGCTCCCAGCCACCATCCTCCTCCTGGGTTGCCGCCAACCACTCATCCAGCGACTTGTCGCAACTGGCCTCGACGATGCGGACCCCACTGTCGTTGCACTTGATGACGGGCCTGTCGCTCTCGGACCGCCTGATCCTGCCAGACGTGGTGGGGTAGAGCTCCAGGCCCTGGAACATGGGCTTCTTCAGGTCGGCGATGGTGAGCCCCTGGACGGCTTCACTCCTGAAGAAGTAGAGCCCCTTGAGGTAGTGGAGCTTCATCGCCAGGTCCATGCTCGTCAGCCCGTGCACCGTGTTGTCGCCCGTCACTTTAGCCGGCACCACTGACGACAGCTTCACGCTGTGCATGGAGCTCTTCTGGTCAGATGCAACCATTTTTGTGCGGGAGAGAGAGAGAGAGAGAGAGAGAGAGAGAGAGGTGTTTAATTTGCTTGCTATGGTGGAAGGTTGTCCTTAGGAATTCGTCTATCTGTATGGTTTAAATAGATGCGGAGGAAGCAAATTGAAGAGAGGCGATTAGATGGCCATCTTTGTTTGGTTTACGGTGGATGAAAGAGAAAGGACTCATTATGGATCTTTCCTCCAATCCCTTTAAATTCCTCTGCAGTTAACTTTTATAAAACACTTCCCTACGGAGATATGATGATTCGTAAGCGATGAGTTGTTGCTTTCAATTTCTTTCTCCTTCTAACCACTCCGATTGATAAGTCAGAAGCAATTTCCATTGACTCTTCCATCAGATTTCACAATATTATCCAATAAGATTATGAATGAATTATATGTGACTCCATGTAAGACCCCATCTTTAAAGGTTTCTAGCGTATTACATTAGGAGTGTCAGTGCGTGTAATATCATGAACAGCATGTCTTTACCCGATTGGAAAGGTGGATTTAGGAATGTATAGGTAAAAGTTAAGGCATCATAGGGCAGCCAAAACGTATGTGAAAGTTTGGCGGGGTAAAACATTTGAATGGAACAGTCCAAGCAAAGTATATCTAATAAAAGTCCGATGACACTCGATAATAAGACCTACTTCAATATTCTAGCACTCTTCATCACGCATTGGAGGGATTTTGGCCAAAAACTGAACCGTGGAAATTTATCGATGGATGAAATTAGAGGCCTGGAAAGATTTGTACCTAGGACATGCTACTATGATACCATTTGAAATTTTGTAAGGTATCTACCAATTATTCTAAAAGCTTAAATCTGTTTGGTTAAGCATTTTAAAAAGTAATAATTTTTTTTTGTTTTCCCTCAAAATTTTAAATAGGGTTAATACCATGAAAAACTCCATACTCGGTATTTACTACAAACTAATTTTTTATCATAAAAAATCACAAACTAGTATACCCGTGATAGTTTTTTCCTCCATTAGATTTCTTAAATTTTACCATCTAATTGCCGAATTTGATCACACATGGCGGTGACAAGTGTAGCGGTTTGAGATTTTTACCCTCCGTTTATTCTAGGTGTACCGGTTTGAGGTTCTTGGGATTGTAAACCCACTTTAAGGGAAACTAACGGAAGATAAGTTTGTTACAAGTGTATTAATTGGGGGTTTTGATGGCCAAAAATTAATTTTGAGTAAATTATCTCAAATGTATCAATTTAAGGTTTTTTGTGGTAAAAAAATTAGTTTAAGGTAAATTTAACATAAGTATACCAGTTTAAAATTTTTTGTGGTAATAACTCTTTAAAATATTTTCTAAATTTGAAGAAAATATGAAATGGTGTATGTGAATTCTTTGTGTGTCAATATTAATATATTATGAAAGTTTTCTAGTGTTTGGGATTAAGACAAAAGCAAAGTGCATCAACTGTTACATTAAGCAACAAAAAAAAAAGTACAAAGTAAAGTCTTTCTAGATACACTTTTAAGTTATTAAATGAAGCCCTGATTTGATAGTTAAATCTTTCGATAACTTTGCTCTCCACGTCTAGTACCCTTCTCACATTTTTTTTTTAATTTGCATCTCCCAAAGCTGAAAATACCCATTCGCCCTCACACATTTCCAAAACTCTCTCCCACTTTCTCTCCTTGCCCTTTCTCTGCCCTTACACACAGAAGTACATATAATCGAGATGGGATCCGGATCCTCTAACATTGATATTTCAATATTAGAGGTGACATTGATCAAATTGGGTCTTCCAAATCAAAATAGACAAACTGATTTTATCCACATCATATCTTCAAAATTTTTAAAATTTTCCACCCAAAATTTTTTCCCCTTTCAAGACATGATGTAGGTCAAATCGGACCGTCCATTTTGATTTGGACGGCCCAATTTGATCAATGTCACCCATAACATTGACGAAATCCATTTCCGATCGAGATTCCCTTGCACAATGTTGACTCATCGTTTGATGCCATAACCCAACCCCGATGCCGATGACGACACCCTCACCCTAGCCGCGGCCCACGCCTCTCTCCCTGTCTCGAGTTGTGGTGAGATCCGTCGTGGCTCGTGATGACAAGGCTAGGTGAGCTTGGCTTGATCCCGTGGCTCGCATCCGTCAAGTCCTTGACAGTCAACCTTGACATCGCGAGAGCCACGGCCTACATCGAGCCCCCCGCAACGGGCTCGCAAGCCATGCAAGCTTTGTAGCAAAGCTCGGCCCCGACTACCGGGTCGAGGTTGTTCGACATCGATCTAGTTTTGAGTTGGCACTTGGGACCGCCATAGGGCTTAGATATGAGGTCGGCTACGGCTTTGAAGCAAGTAGGGTGTCGCACGAGGTGGAGAGGGGGTGACTAAGGGTTTTGCGAGAGTGTGTGAGGAAAATTATAAAAATTTTCATAAATATATATTGTACGGATGTGATTCAGCTACACACTTTTTAATGTGATCAATTTAGTTCTAAATCTTTGGACGATTTGTCAATGTAGTCATTCAAGGCTAATGTGAAAGCTAGTTGTCTATCCTATCCGGCACAACCAATGCTAATGCAGATAATTTTTGTAAATATTTTTTTAAAAAAATATTCACTTTAGCCAATGGGGTGTTGAACGAGTTGGTTGAATTTCCCGAACCTTAGATAGTAAACCGATAAAGTTCCAAGTTAAAGACTTACCCGGTGGCATTGGCATACCCCCACCACCTTAAGGAATAATCTATTGCACGTGGGAAATATCGATTATAAAAAAAAATATTCACTTTATTTATTTCAATTTTCTTTCCTTATTTTTCTAATTTTTTTCCCATTTCCCTCCGCCGATCACTTGGGACACCTTGCCCGGATCTAGCGAGGCCAATGCTCGCTTGATCCGGCAAGGGCGACACTCGCTTGTGGCCGGCGACGAAAGGAATAGGGTGAAAAGAAAAAGAAAAAAAACATTAGAAAAAAAAAGGAAAAAGAAGAAGAGAGAAATGAATTGGAAAATTTTGAAGAATTGCAACAGCGGTTCACATCAATGTCGGCCATGTCCCGTAAGACGGTCGGGGCCGACTAGACCACCATATCACAAATTTCGGCCAAAATTGGATGGAATAATTTTATTGGAAAATCGTCAAAATATACATGATTATATTGGCCAAATTAAAAATTTAGGACAAAATTGATATCCGTGCACCGGAATTACAAATTTTTTGGTAATTATCCCAAGGATTCTCTTTGAGTGTAGGGCTTTTTGTGGGTCTAGGAAGTTTGGGAAATAAAATAGTCATTCGGTGAATTCTGTACAGGTGCGAGATGCAACTTCATTTCCATTGTCAAAAGTGACGATGATGCTTGTAGTTTTGAGACATAAGAAGGGCATTTTATAAGAACAGTGAAGTTGAAGTTCATGAAGTAGTGAACGCCAAAACTTTCTCAATAACGAACGCTAGCGAACAGATCATGGCAAAATTCATTGCTTCCTTATCCCGGAATCGAAATGGTTCAACCGCTTTTGACATGATCGTGATCCGCTTGAGCCAAAAAAGAAAGACAAGATCGTAATCTGGATGATGCAAATCTAAGTTTTTTCCATTTTCCCGACGAAAATCGCTATTAATGCTGACCATCCGAACTCTCGAGCTGTCCTTCCAACTTTTATTTGTTTGCAGTAAATTGAGATGGATGTCTCTAGCTTCTTAACTCGGTAGCTCTTCTGACGAGGACATCCAATTTCTTGGTGGCCACTTCATATTGCATGCATCCGACCGAGATCGAGATCGAGAGATAGTTTTTAGGGTTTTGAATGAATTTCTAACAAATATGTGTATACTATTCATCAAGGGTTTCGTCATTTATGATATGAACGCCGCATTTCTCAACTTTAGAGAGCTTAATATTTTGTATGAATCTCTAATAAATGTGCGAGGGTATTCTATCCAATTAGGGTTTCGTCATTCATGATATGAATGTCACATCTCTCAACTTCGCTCGCTTTCGGGACGAGGCCGCTTCTCATCCCTCGTGAGATGACCACCTCCATTAATTGAGGGTAGTTGGCAGCTAAGGTAGCTAAGCACATGCCGCTTCCCTCTCTTTGATAATTGCATCAGTGCTCATCCTTTGCTTTTTATTTCCATCTTCTCGCAACGCCCCCAAAACTCTCTCATTGATGTGCCTTCCCCAAGTGGACGAGCGAGATCAAAGACTCGTCTCGTCTCGTCTTTCTGCTTCATCTAAAGAAAGGGACTCACCATCTCATTTTCATCGTCTTCACCACCATATAATTTATAATTCAGCGCCTGTGGCCCATTGCACAAAGCCTAATTTTAATGGCCGTGGGCTAATGAGTTGGACGTACGAATCGACCGTTGAACTGTGCCTTTCTTTAATGCTGTGGGCTTTGGTGCGCAGCACAACGTCCGAACTCACAGGTCATAATTAACAAAGCACATCTCATGCTGCAAGAAAAAAAGAAACATCGCACTAATGGCTAGAGTTGGTTCATCCAATTCAGGACAAACGTATCTTCCGCAGACATTTGCGGCGGGATGCTTGATCGGCAAGGCAATTTAATCATTGAGACTCGGGAACGAACTCGGGGCCACAGAACCTTGGAGGTGAAGGAAGAGCGCCATGACATCCGAAGTCCCTCATCAGATGAGCTGAAAACGCTAGACACAAGTAAATTACACACTCTCAAGTTTTTCTGAACAGCCGTTCTTGGATTTGGCCGGCTTCCTACGGCTCAGGCAGTGGTTCGACGGAATGGACATTTGCGTTTCTTGTCCTTTCTCATTTCGAGTTCAAGAAGCATTATGGAGAGGAGATTGTCTTGAAACAACTCCAGTACATGACATATATGCCAGCAATTAGTTTGCATTTTCCACAAATCCATGCCAAGAAGCATTGAGATGCCCGAGCTCAATTATTGTCAAACTACGTGTAAAACTGAAAATATTGCCAGCTTCTGGGGCCAAGTCGAGATTGAACAGTCGGCTAATAAGATGTCGGGCATCCAATGAGCGAATTAAGAAAATGAAAGTCTTCGTACTCGCAAGAATATCGAGTAAAGTTCTTGGATCATGTAACCCTTTACGTAAATACTGTCTTTTCGGCTAGTAATGTTATTATGACTTGTGATTAATTGCAAATGGGATGGATTGATGAACGAAGTTATGAGACTATATGGTCCGGTACCGATGGTGCAAAGACAGGTGCTAGAGGATATCAAAGTATACGACTTGGTGATCTCTAAGGAACGAACTTGTGGATAGACGCGGTGTCAAGAACCACGACCCCTCCTCTATGGGGGACGGCATGAACCAATTCAAGCCCGAGCGGTTTGAGGAGGACGCACTCTACGACGGGTGCAAGAATTCCAGAAGTTCGAACAGAGGGCAAAATCAAAGAAGAGTGGCAATAACTTGGTGAAAAATGAAAAAAAATCCTAAACCTATTACAATTTTATCAATTCAATTATAAATCTTTTCACGTTTTGTCAACTGAGTGCATCTCGATCAATTTTTCTTTCTCCGAATATTTCAAGGAATACTAAGAAAAAAAAAATGAGCAAGAACACTTTCTCGGGCTCAATCCCTTGCTTCTTTTTCTTCAGATTTGAATGGCATCACTTTGCATTGGCTCCATTTTTACCAATGAGGCTTTATTTTCTCAAGCAGAAGCTGGAATGGCCCTTCTTCGGTCTTATGTGTTAGATGCTTTTATAGTCAGAAATCTGAGCAAGCCCCCTTGTTGTCCGGGGTGTTAAGACGTGGACACCGGCCGTCCCACGTGGCACGGCCTTCAGTGACGCGGTTCTTTAATATTTTTATGAATATTTATTTATTTCTCTATTTTATTTCCTTTCCTTTTTTTTTTTTTTCGTTTTTTTGGTAAAGACCTTTCCTTTTTTTTTGTTTATTTTCATTCTTTTCCATAGTAATGTTTATCTTCTTCTTCCTTTGTCCTCCATCTTCACTGAATGTAAAAGCAAAAAAGCGAACCAATCTTCTTATTACTCTGCCATCCATGCTTCCCTGGAAATGGTGTGGGCGCCTTCGAGATCTTGACCAAGCTGGACGACCCGTGAGCTCCACTGCAAGTCGACGTTAAGCCCTAGCGGAGGGCTCGAGCTTTTTCGCAGGCGTCGAGCTCGAGTCACCAGATGTGGACGGCCCGTGGCCGGTCGGCCGGCGAAGTTGCCGGCTATATATATATACAAAAAATCAAAGAAAAAAAAGAAAGGAAAGAAAAAAATCCCAAAAAATTGGAATATTCTTAAAAGTTATCTACGTCAACACCGGCCGTGCCACATATAACAGCCAAGTGTTTACATCGGTGATTTTCAATCAATTTGCCCGCATGGACTCAATTGACAAAACATGAAAATGTTTAGGACTGAATTAGTAATAAGTTTAGGACTTTTTGGATAATTTTCCCTTAAACTTCCCAAGGCTTGCCTCTCATATATTGTTGCCCTTCAAACTAAAGTAGTGTGGTAAGAGTAACGATATATGCCATTACAACGTTTGAATTGTACTTGTATCTAAGGAGGTTTTCCTGCGAGAGTAGGGGGCCTCGAGCTTTGATGTATATGAATGTCTTAAACTTTTTGTATTTGTATCAATCCAGTCCATTTGGCAAATTGTGATCCGTAAATCGCTGACGTGGAAGTCAGCAGTCCTACGTGGCTCGGTCGATATTGACGTCGATAATTGTTTAATATTTTCTTATTAATTTTTTATTTTTGTTCTATTTTTTTTCTTTCCTTCCTCCTTTTATTGTTTCTTTTGCCCACTGTTGCCAGCCAAGGCGTCGACCAGCCATGGTGGGGCCCGACCTCGCTAGTAGCCTGCGGGGGCGAGCTTCACCAGAGGCTGGCGAGATCGACCTCGCCAGTCCACGGCTAGAGGCTGAAGGGTGGAAGAACAAAAAAAAGGAGAACTTGTCCTCATCTAAAGTCGCAGCTGATGGCAGTTGGAAATTCATTAGGCTTAAAGGAAAGAGTTGTCAAACTAAGCTGTGTGATCAGACAGACAGAAAAGCAGAAGGCAGAACTTGCTCTCAGCTAAAGTCGCAGCTGAGAACGCTGGAGCATTATATACATTCGGTAGCTCGAGCCTCATGGGGACAGCCACGGTGTTTGGTCAAACCTAGCTGTAATTTAGGTAACTTGGGAAACTGTTGCTGCTATAGCTTCTTAGAAGCCTACCATAAGCATCTTGGTAGAGCATTCACCTGTTGCTGCGAGCAAACTAGTCTCGCAACTTGTTCATCTCTATGTTTTCTCCTGCTGTCTATCCTAACTTCTAGTTGTAAGTCTTTCGTTACGTGGTTAGATGAATCTTTCTTGTGATCGAATTCGCTTTCACACCTAGCTTTCTGTATTTACGAAAAAGAGGGCACGGCCCTATTTATGCAAAACTCCTCCGATTACAGCAATCGATCGTCAACCCAATCTAACAACGGAGATTGATAAGAAATCTCTAAAATACGGGTATACTTTTCTTTTTGCCCTAATGAATACTCCAGAGTGTCCTTGCGTACATTTCCCATATTGTCCCGAAGAATGTTTCTAGAGGAGTCAAGAGAGGTCTATGGAAGTTTCAAGGCTCGCCCGATTATCTTGGATAATTTCTCGCAGCATTTTGCTTTGAAACCTGGGGATGGTGCACAAGCACGGTACTTGTCTTCTAACTCTTTTGGTGCTGCAATTTCGTAACGTCGTTACGACCTTTACTAAAGAAGTATTTTAGGTACCGACGGATGATTAGATATCTTTCGATTGATCATTTTTATAGGTGAGAGAATGGAACTTATGTGAGTACCTGTCGAAGAATCAAGAGAAGATCTCGGAAAATCAGGAGACAATCTTGGGATATGATTTCTTTTGTTTTTATTTATTTTATTTTCTTTATTTCTGAATCCTCAAGATTAGGAAGTAGGAAATCTTTTCCTTTTCTGTCTTTATTTCCTTTCTTTAGCATAGTTGTCCAAAACTCTATTTATGTGTAATGTTCTACGTAACATATAGATTATTAAAAAATAGAAAAAACTACTTTTCTTCTTTGAAATCAACATGGTATCGAGCTGACATTTTGAATCCAACTCCTACTATGGTGAAAACGGCGATGACCGGAGCTTCTAGGGACACCGATTCGGGTGTCCCGCCGTAGAGAATTTCAACCGATTTCTCTGGACAATCGAGCAATAGTGGAGAGCAATTCTCCCGAATTCCAACCTCGCTATTAGCAGTTCACCGATTAAATGGCCGAAATTACTTGGAGTGGGCTCAATCGGTGAAACTAGCAATCGATGACGAGAGGAAGCTTGGCCACTTGATAGGCGAGGAAAAAGAACCAGCAAAAAGCGATCCAAGATGGAAGGCCTGGAGATCGGAGAACTCCTTAGTAATTGCTCTGGCCGATCAATTCTATGGAGGCCGCAATTGGAAAACCGCATCTATTCCTTCCGACCGCTAAAGATGTGTGGGACGTTATGAGAGAGACATATTCGATTTGGAGAACTCTTCCCGGATCTTTGAATTGAAGACAAAGCTATGGCAATCAATGCAAGGAGATCGTGAGGTCACTTGTTTACTTTAATGAAATGGTGACCTTATGGCAGGAATTAGATCAATGCTATGATGATACATGGGAAAGTCCGGCTGATTGCAAGAGACACATGAAGAGAGAAGAGAATGATAGAGTATACATGTTTCTAGCGGGCCTTAATCGAAGCTTGGATGAGGTGAGAGGCAGAATCCTTGGTCGAAACCTCGCCATCCATACGCGAGGTTTTCTCGAAATTAGGAGGGAGGAATCTCGGAGGCGAATCATGCTACGTGATTCGAAACAAATGATAAGTCTATATTCGAGAAGTCTGCACTTGTAGCTCGGGAGCTTTACTCGAAGAAGAGAGGAGGAAGAAACCATGGTGTGAACATTGCAAGAAACCATGGCATACCAAAGAAACCTCGCTGGAAAATTCATGGCAAACCGCAGAATTGGAAAAACGAAAATTTGGGAAGAGAAGAAGCAAGTGGTAATGGTCGTGCGTTCCAAGCGACAAATGAGGAAGAGCAAATCAAGTCGATTCGGTTCCATTCACAAAGGAACAGTTAGAGCACACTGTACAAACTCCTTCAACCTCCACAACCTTCTTTAAATCCTTCTTGTTCTTTAGCCCATCAAGGTAATCGTTTTTCTACTCGCTTTCCTCATAGAAAATTTGCACCAAAATACACCATGGATTCTTGATTCGGGAGCAACCGATCATATGACAGGCCGTTCAAAACTCTTTTCTACCTATAATCCGTGTGCGGGAAATAAAAAAATCACAATTGTAGATGGTTCTCTTTCGGCCATAGCTGGATTAGGATCCATCAAGCTCTCCCCCGCCCTCACGCTTCATAATGTCCTTCATGTTCCAAAGCTATCTTGTAACTTGCTGTCCATTAGCAAAATAACCTACGATCAAAAGTGTCGAGTTAATTTTTTCTCATCTCATTGTGAGTTTCAAGACTTGACCTCGGGGAGGACGATTGGCGAGTGCTAGAGAGAGTGGAGGACTCTATTTCTTTGAAGATGAAACAAGCTCAAGTAGACATCTTCATGGTAGCTGTTTCGAATCCATTACTATTTGTAAGGATGATGATATTATGTTATGGCATTATAGGCTAGGTCATTCGAATTTTCAATATTTGAAGTTCTTATTCCCAAAGTTATTCTTGAATAAAAGTCCATCTTCATTTCAGTGTGAATTTTGTGAATTAGCCAAACATCATCGAACCAATTTTCCTTCTCAAACTTACAAGTTGTCGAAACCATTCTCATTAATTCATAGTGATGTTTGGGGTCCATCTCGAATCCCCACACCCTCGGGAAAGAAATGGTTCGTTACATTCATTGATGATCATACGAGAGTGAGTTGGGTGTACTTGTTAAAAGAAAAATATGAAATAGAGTCTGTTTTCAAAAATTTTACACCATGATACAAACACAATTTCAAGTACAAATTCGGATTATCGGGAGTGACAATGGGAGAGAATATTTCAATAAAATTTTGGGACAGTTTTTTCTTGGAAAAGGGAATTGTGCATCAAAGTTCTTGTCCCGACACTCCTCAACAAAATGGGGTGGCAGAGAGGAAGAATAAACACATTTTAGAAGTAACTAGAGCTCTACTCTTCACAACTAAAGTTCCCACATACCTATGGGGTGAAGCTCTTCTTACATCCACATATCTTATTAACACAATGCCTTCTAGAGTGTTAAACTTTCAAACACCCCCGAGAGTTCTTCGAAGACCTATCCGGCCTCTAGACTTGCTGTAGCCTTACCCTTAAAACTATTTGGTTGTACCTCCTTTGTCCACATCCATGATAGAAATCGGGGCAAACTTGATCCTAGAGCAAAAAGATGTGTGTTTGTTGGTTATGCACCTAACCAAAAAGGGTATAAATGCTTTGACCCGATTTCCAAAAAAATGTTCATTACCATGGATGTCACCTTTTTCGAATTCACACCTTTTTTTGGAGCTCATCTTCATGGGGGAAAGAAAGTGCGGATTCGCACAACACCATAATAGAGTCTTTTCGTCTTGCGTAACCTGAAAATCCTCTTCCCGCGACTCTTATACCTGATTTTGAACCATGTTTTTCAAATAATGAAAGTTCGGGTCCACCTATTTTGGCATCTCATCCTACTTGTGAGCATAACGGATGCGAAACTAGTACCAAGAACACCGAGCTCCCATCCTATGCTCAAGTCTACATGAGAAGAAACAGAACTCAAAGAAATGAGTTTTCGCTTCCTTAAGGTGCCATGAGTCCAAATCGGGGCCGACCCGAACTCCATACAATCATTAGGTAATGTCCCAACTCAATCATCCAACCCGATCATAGTAAAAAAAAATGAGTCTATTGATGAACTTGACATACCTATTGCTATCCGAAAAGGAGTTAGGTCTTGTACCAAACATCCTATGTCTCATTATGTGTCTTATGAAAACCTCTCACTAAATTTTCGTGCCTTTACCTCAACTTTGTCTTGTGTGGAGATTCCAAAACGTGCGGGATGCTCTACAAGTTCCTGAATGGAATGAAGCAATTCTTGAGGAGATGAAAGCTTTAGAAAAAAATGAAACATGGGATGTGGTGGATCTACCCAAGGGAAAGTCCACGGTTGGATGCAAATGGGTATTCACAACCAAGCATAGGTCCGATGGGTCCCTTGAAAGGTATAAAGCTCGGTTGGTTGCCAAAGGATTCACGCAGCCTTATGGCATCGATTACTTTGAGACCTTCGCTCCAGTTGCAAAGCTAAACACTATCGAGTACTCCTATCGCTTGCAGTCAATCTTGATTGGCCTTTGCAAAGCAACTAGATATGAAGAATGCATTTCTAAATGGAGATTTGGAGGAAGAAGTATACATGGATTTCCCTCCGAGCTTTGATAGAAAGTTCGGATCAAAGGTTTGTAAATTGAAAAAGTCGTTATATGGATCGAAAACAGTCACCAAGGGCCTGGTTTGAGAAGTTCACTCGATCTGTGAAGAAACAAGGGTATGTTCAAGGACAAGCTGATCATACCATGTTTGTAAAGCATTCTCGTGATGGGAAGGTTGCAATTTTGATAGTGTACGTTGATGACATCATTCTCACGGGGAATGATATTGCCGAGATGAACATATTGAAAGAATGTCTTGCTTCGAATTTGAGATCAAGGACTTGGGAACTCTAAGGTATTTCCTTGGAATGGAGGTGGCTCAATCAAAAAAAGGAATTGTAGTTTCACAAAGGAAATATATGCTTGGATCTTCTAAAGGAGACCGGAATGAGTGGTTGTAGACGCGAGATACTCCAATAGATCCAAATCGAAACTTGGAAATGACAAAGATGAGGTTCCTGTTGATACATCGAGATACCAAAAGCTCGTAGGGAAACCGATCTATTTATCTCATACTCGGCCGGACATTGCCTTTGCCGTGAGTATGGTAAGCCCATTTATGCACTCTCCCTATGAAAGACATCTTGAGGCTGTGTATAGGATCTTGAGATACCTAAAGAGCACACCTGGAAAAGGATTACTATTCAAAAAGTCTACTCAACAAGAAATTGAAGCATACATGATGCAGATCAGGCGGGGTCAATTACCGACGTAAGGTCGACTTTAGGATATTGTACATATGTCTGGAGGAACTTGGTTACTTGGAGAAGCAAGAAGCGAATGTGGTGGCACGAAGCGGTGCGAAGGCGAGTACCAAGCAATGGCCCATGGAGTCTGTGAGATGTTGTGGTTAACACGGGTACTAGAAGAACTTCGAGTGCCGGTGAAAATGCCAATGAAGCATCTTTGTGACAACAAGGCTGCAATAAACATTGCACATAATCCAAAGGCAACATGACGTAACTAAGCATGTTGAAATCGATAGACACTTTATCAAGGAGAAGATTGATGCAGGAGCTATTTGTATGCCATTTGTGCCAACAACGCAACAAATAGCCGACATTCTTACGAATGGACTATTCGGACCTAATTTCGAGTCTCTCATAAGCAAGTTGGGCATGATAGATATTTACGCACCAACTTGAGGGGGCGTGTCGAAGAATCAAGAGAAGATCTCGAAAAATCGGGAGACAATCTTGGGATATGATTTCTTTTGTTTCCATTTATTTTATTTTCTTTATTTCTGAATCCTCAAGATTAGGAAGTAGGAAATCTTTTCCTTTTCTGTCTTTATTTCATTTCTTTAGTATAGTTGTCCAAAACTCTATTTATGTGTAATGTTTTCTGTAATATATAGATTATTAAAAAATAGAAGAAATTACTTTTCTTCTTTGAAATCAACAGTACCATCTGTTGGTTTCAAGCTCACGTTCTGGATCATGAATCATGCAGAGAATTTACTTTCTGCAGAATGGTTCTGTCTAGGCACACGCAGAATCCCTTTGCTCGATGGATGTGCTATGAACCAGACGACGTGAAACTTCAGGGGATGAACTGTCGAGACATGCCCTTGCGGGGCAAGGAACCCTGTCAACGTCATGCATCAGTTCAATCTTCTCTTCATCAAGACCGTGATTTGATCGGATCGATTTGAGGACCTCCTCCGAAATTGCACTTGCAGACATGAAGTCACGCATATTTCTTCAAATGGAGTTGGAAGCAGAGGTGCATCTTTGCAGACATAAAAGAAAGATGGGAAGGTGGTTTGAGTTCGGTCCGCCATGATTATCTGTTCGGACATGTGAATATCCGAGCAAAGAGCCACCTTTACTGGTGTAGGAGCAGTGACATTTTTTTTTTTTTTTTTGGGGGCCAAGTTCAGATGCAGCTTTCCCGAAACCTTCTACCATTTGCCTAGATGGTTAGGCTTGGTTTGACGACTCATTAGGCTCGCGCAATTCGCGGGTCGTACATCCATCAAAACCACCGTCTCGCTATAATTTTCTCGAGAACGGTCGAGGGGAACGATTCTACATTGTTTCCCGGCAAATTGCATCAATCTTCAAACTTTAAACATCTTACAATATTAAAAGCTTCGTAACAATATCATGATTATTCATATAATCGCATTAATAAAAACCTCTATCATTTCGGGATGAATTTCACAAATTTACTTGCCAAAATCGCAGAAGAAAAAAAAAAAAAAGATGAATTAAAACGTCGCCGTGTCAAAATTTTATGGGTAAAGATGAGTTTTCTTATTTCAAAGATATAAAGGAACAAAATAAATTTTCTTAAAAATAAGCAAAATGCAACAAATTTTACGACTTTTGTCCGAATCGTCCCCAATTTTCACAAGGAGGAGGAGGACCGAACTTTCTCCGAGCCTACCTCACTTTTGGGCAATCAGAAGACTCACGTTCATGTCCAGCAGCTTCCTTAATCCTTAAGCCTCTCTTCGTTCAGATTTCCCCCGTCGTCTCTCCGTCCGTCGGAAAGGATGCACGGCCGGCCGCGGACGGCGCCGAAGCCGGAAGATGCGGCGGCATCAGCCGCCAAAGCTCAGAAGCTAAGAGCTCTTCAATCCCAGTTTCTCTCTTATCACCACAGCCGCATGTACTCTCTCTCTCACTGTAATTTTCATTTCACCTCTGTTCTGCCCTCAGCTGCGAGATCGAAACTGTCGGACGAACTGAACGATCTCTTTCGATCAGGTTTCTTGAATTGATTTTGATGCGTTGTTGCTCTTAGATACACGAAGGAGGCCCTCGACGCTAGCGCCAAGCTCCTGGAGATCAATCCCGAGTACTACACCGCTTGGAATTACAGGAAGCTCGCGGTTGAGCACAACGTGAAGGAGTCCGAATCCTCTCCGGAATCTGTGAAATCCATCTTCGACGAAGAACTCAAAGTGGTGCGTTCTCTGTTGTTCTGAGCTTTTTAGGATGTTTCGAGAGGATCCGAAGCGGTCCTGCTGCTTGTTCCACATCTGACTTCTTCTTTGCTGCTTCGAGACTTAGGTTGATACCCTGTTGAGATTAATGCGCAGCGTAATGCTTTAGCTATTCGTAGCTTTCCAGTTCTCCTCCTCTCATATGTAATTTGGGGTTGTTTGAGGTTGTAAGTTTTGCTGCTATTAGGAATCAGGATTGCAGAATTTGTCTCTTGCTCAAAATCTTCAATGAGATTGTCTTCTCTTGCTAGCTCTAGGAGCAGAGTCTACATATTCCTAGCCTCTTTAGCTTTCCTCAGATTAAGCTATAGTTGCAGGTATTTCTCAACGGTGTGTGACTTGGATGTGCATGAATTATTTTTGTAGGTCGAGAATGCACTGAGACAGAACTTTAAATCTTATGGAGCATGGCATCATCGAAAATGGGTGTTGAGCAAAGGTCATTCATCTTTAGATCATGAAATACGGCTTTTGGATCGGTTTCAGAAGGCTGATCCTCGAAATTTCCACGCATGGAATTACAGGAGGTGGCAAATTTCATTCTGCAGGATATGAAATTCATGATAAGTGCATCACTCTGATTTTCTCTTCTATCAAAATTTATTGCCAGATTTGTGGCAGCACTGCTGGGCAGATCCGTGGAGGATGAGCTGCAGTATACTGAAGATTTGATAGGAAACAATTTCAGTAATTACTCTGCTTGGCATAATCGTAGGTATGCTTGTAAGGTCCCCACACTGCTTATGTTGATTGTTGTCAATTACACTGCTAGGAAGGTCATTTATGGACATATTATGGACTTTTACTGGAAGTATAATATAACGAATGGTGGCATCACTTGGTTTAGTTGACTATTTCTCCAATTCCAAGGGATTTGTTTCTTTTGTGATAGGGACTGTGTCCCTCCCTTGCACTTCATATGAGTTAGGTTTATAAGAATGTCGAGTCATTAGGGTGGTTATTTTTTGAGTTTAGACATGTGGTCCTCAATATGAACCCCTCGGTTTGTTCTTCTTGTTGTGCATCTACCATGTGAAATTTTCTCTGCCTTTTATGCTAATTAGAAGGAGAAAACAATTGTAAGTTGATCCTAATTGCTTCCAAACTCGTGACCTCATCTCTCACCTGGCAAGAAATTTTTGCAGTATGCTATTGTCAGAGATACTGAAGAAAAAGGAACAGGAGTCATTTTCTCAAGATACCATAAGCAAGGAGTATGAGTTTGTACTCAATGCTTTATACACTGACCCTGACGACCAAAGTGGTTGGTTTTACCATCATTGGCTTCTTGATCAAACATCCAAAGCCAAAGCTCCTTTGCTTGTATCTTCTTGGCCTGTTCCTGGATCTGAACTCTTTGTGTCAGGAAACGTGTCCCTTGGTGATCATCCTTTGTCTTCATTCTCTGAGGTTACTATTGCTTTGGAAAGATTTCCTGTTGTCCTGTATTTCAATCAGACTGTTGAAGGTGTAAACTCGTCAACAGTTGCCATTCAATGTACATTTGTTCAGAATGAAGATGTTTCATGGAAGTCATTTTCACCGCAGAATTCTTGGGCTTCTAAAGTTTGGGTTGGATATCTTGATTTATCTGGTGTAGATCATCATTCTTCAGCACCCCATACTGTTGAGGTTAAGCTTGGAAATCATAAGGGCATCATGTCTTCAAATGGTCTACAGCTTAGTGTGCCTTTTGATTTATCATTTGCAGTAAGTGTAAAGCCCATGGAAACCCAATCTTCTAAAGATGAGAAACTGGCATGGGAGGAGGACAGGTTTTGTGCTTGTGAAATGCCCATACCATGTCTTTGTTATGATGGAATATCAGTGGGGAATAAGTACGAGCCAACAACTTCAGATTGGCAGATTGGAACTATCGCTGAAGAGATTAGTCAAATTAGAAACTTGTTGGCCATCTCAGATAGGTAAGCCTGATCCCAAAGCTGGAAAATTGTGCCTCCGACCGGAAAGCCACTCTGATTAACTAATAATCTGTCTATTGTGTTCGTTCAATTTTTCAGCAAAATTGGTAAAATCACACTGGCAAGACTGTTGATGGCTCATGATGCAATGTCATCTCCATATGCTACAAAAACTGTTCATGCTGAAGAAGTTCTCGGGTTATACAGTGAGCTGATGAAATTGGACCCATCTCACTCTCAATACTATAAGGATGAGAGAAGCTTAGTTTTGTTGCAACAGGTAACTTACTCGTTCTTGAAATAGATCTTCCAGGAAAAGCATGTCTTTTCTTACTCAGTGATTGGGGGCTGCACATGCATTTGGATCTTTGAAATGACTCTGGTTTTAAAAGGATGACCTACTTTTGTGTCTGTCATTGCCTCATTGCTTATGTGATACTTCATTGCTGAAGTCAAAAGGCAAGAAGCTGGAGTTCGTTGGTATTTATTATAGCCTAAGACATAAAGTTTTCCCTGTCAGCTGTTTGGATTCTCATGCTTTTTCAAGTGTCGCCAAGGTGGGTTTAACATGTTTCTAGCATATGAATTGGTGTTTCCCCGGGATATATCTTATTCGCGAGATATTGTGAAGGTCCACCCCTGTTTGCACTTTTTTTTGGTCGAACCACTGTTTGCACTTCATTAGGCAATAAATTTCATTTTTTTGACATGATAAAAATTTCGCAATAGCATTTGAGAGGTGTGCACATGTCAATGAGGCTGTTGTTTGAATGTAAACGAGGATCACCCGTTGCTCTGTGCTACTGTGAATGAGAATGAAACGAGCTAAGAGATTAACATTTTTATAATTCTTTAAATGATGCTGCAGCTGCTTTCCAGCGGGGGGACACTGTTGAAGCACTGCTTTTACTATGGAGGCATCACTTCGTCCAGTACTCATGGACCCATATGTCTACGTCTGAATAATCAGTCAATATCTCGAATGGGAGCATTTGATAAACTATTATGGGTTCAAATGCTAGACCTTAGTGACAATGAACTCCATTCAATTGAAGGTAAGATATTTTCTGGAGTTCCTTTTTTTAAACTTTTTTTAGGTGGGCCTAGTTTTGTTTGCTTAGTTGATATAGGCAACATATTCATTTATCTTTGTGCAGGCCACCAAAATTTGATTTACTTTATTCAGCAGATGAATCTCAGCTTTTACAGTAATACGTGCAGTTTAATTGACCTACAATTTTTTTTCCTGGGGACCTTTTCAGAGGCAAAATGACACAATTGATTTCACATTAGCACAGCCTCCCTTAGGTGTAAATATCTGCTGAAGTTCCTTGTTCCTTGTGTTTTCCCATCTGCACGAGCGAGGGTGAGGGTGTTCATTTTGTCTACAGTCCTCTGCGCATCAAATCACTGGTTGAGCACTCTTACTCACCGCATGTGTGATTTAGCTACTGAGAGAATACTTGTGCTTAGGTTGAACTGGGTCAAAATGTTGTAGCTGTTCAACAATTCAAATCGTTTGGGCTATTCAGGTTTCGTTATCTTATTTAAGTATGAAAAGAATAAAGAAAGAGTTAGCTTTGCGCTGGTTCTGTCTCAGGACTGGAGGCTATGCAGCTTCTTCACTGCTTGAATCTGGGAAGAAACAAACTGCAGAGTTTCACTGCGCTGGACCCTTTGAGATGTCTGAAATCCTTGAAGGTGCTGAATATATCTCACAATGAGATAGGGTTGCATTCTATAGACACCACACGCTACGTGTGCTCTGCTTCTCCTCTGTCCCATAATGGGGAAGTTATTGGGTATGGTGATGATTTTACCCCCGAAGATGCCGATGTAACAAACTACTGGGAAGCTTCTATGGTGTTCAAAAGTTTGGAGTTGACACAGTTAGATATTGTAGGAAATGCGGTCGCCAATGAAAAGTTCAGGTCATTTTTGCTGAAGATTCTGCCAAAGCTACAGTTTCTGGATGGTCAGATTTTGCATCGAATCTGAATTTACTCAAAGAGTTCCTGAGTTTCTTACTTTTTGCCATTTTTCTTTAGGGCTTAGTACATCTGCCCATCTCTTTGTTCTTTACTATGACTCACGGGGACTGTACATTTGTTATTCAAACATACCTCCTTCGTTTCCTTTTGGCCATTTGCCTTCTGTGTCGGACAGTCATTCTCGTGATATCGCTCATTTCAACGCACAGGTATGTTCAGTGACGAAATTTAACTATTCAAACAGTTTGTGATGGGGGAGAAAGATTACAGCGCATTGTGTGGCAGTCTTGGTGATAGACAATTGTCTACTATCAAAGAAGTGTAGATAGATGATAGCTCACGACTACAAGATCAATGAAGAGGGCCGACATCTCTCACCTTGTGAGTGTCGGTAATTCTGTGCCTTGAATCAGGGAATGCCGCTATCACTGGATGTAAAGAATGAAAAATTTCGTAACTTCACAAAACGTAACCAGTCAATGTGCCACACACCAGTCCCACTGATACGTACAAGTCGTCACCCCTATTAAGGTGATTGAACAGGACGACAAGATTGGGTTGCTACAAAATATTTGATAAATGAAGGCAATGGAATGCGACGGTTACAAAGGGCAGGCGACCGACCCAAATTTAGGCATCTATGTCTACTCTCCCTGGCTTCTTCTGGGGAGTTCAAATTCACTATGAAATAAGAATCCAAATAAGTCGACGGGTAACACGCCAAGACTTCGAAAGTTCACACTCTTTCTCGAACCCTCCTCGAATAATAACTACGAGCATTTATACTCTAGTAACGGAAGAGCTCTCTTTACCAGTTTTTCTGCAAATGATATCTCCAACTTGAGAACCAATGTCTTCATAGAAAGCAACTCAAAATAGCCAATAAAGCTATTTGGGACCCAAAACAGAAGAGAGCAATGTGAGAATGCCGTTGCTCTTTCAACGTGAAAATGCGGTTTGAGTTGTTCGAACACTTAATTCATGGGCCAACGACTCCTGATGCTCGGGTGCCAGCAAGTGAAAATCAGACGGATACCATCCCAAAGCCAAAAAACAAGCAACGACTATGCAGAAGAATTGACCTGAACTTCCAGCTACTCTTGCAGTGTTTTCTTCATGTTGTTGATTGGGATGCTGAGGTACAGATAGATTCAAAAACTTCTTTCCATGGCACCACGAGTGATGTACCAGATCTACAGAGGTTCAGAAATTCGTCGGGAAAAGGAAGAAATGTTTCATGGTATTGAAGTTAAGATGATAGAAATGGAGTAAGTTTGGAACGAGTCATCCAGCTCTCATCAGGAGACCCTTTTGCGGCTTTCAAGTTTTCAAAAAGTGAAAGGGGACCAAGTGATTTTTTTTTTTTTTAGCATTTTCTATTTGGTTATCATATGTAAATCGAGCCACAAAAGGCACGTAACAGTTCTCCCCTAACTTATGCTTTAAAACCGACCCAAGAAAATGACACTCCTTTAACCTGTTTGCACAAAATCCCAACCCTTTGTGTGCGCCCGCGCGTGTGCGTGCGCGTGTCGTGCGTTCGTGCGTGCGTGTGTGCAGGGAAGTTTTCAACTGTGCAGCATCTAAAGGTGGCTAAAACATATCCCAGAAAATTGTAGGTGCTTCACCCATGATGAGAGAGAAAGCAATAATTTCTACATGCGTAACTGCAGCGTCAAACTCATCAACCGGCAGATGAAGGTCTCTTAAGTAATATCTGCTAATCTATTCCTGATGTTTGAGTTTCGTTGGTGAACTTCCAATTCCACTGCAACTAAAACATAACTGACTAATTCTTCAGATAATAGTTGTATATAACTAATATCGAAAAGGAAACTTCCCCAAGAGTTTTTTGTTATCCAGTGAGACAGACAGGCAGAGGTAAAAGGCAAAGATGCTTTGAACCATCCCTAACAAGAACTGTGCAATATCAGATGCTAAAAATGACATTGTCATGTCATATTCCAATGCAAGTTCATTTTATACACTAAGAAATTACATGAGTATGTGCCTTAGGGAGTGTAAAACATGTAGATCGATATTTAGCCGTCCGCAAGGGAAGAACTGTGAACGTGGAATGTCTTAGTAGCTATGCAGCACCTCTCCCTTCCGTCTCTGTTAGTGGAATACCTTAATATCTTTCTTGTGGGAATTGGCCAAGCTAAAATGAAGAGCTATGTGTTTTATTTTGAATAACCAATAAATGACTATAAAGTCGTATTGTTGTCATTTTGCAACTCACAAGTTTTATATCTGAAGGAGAGTGGAATTGAGTGAATCCAACAATCTTAATACAGTCTTACACATGCCCAATCAACTTCTGTGGCTCTTCGCACGCTCCAGTGCAGATATGAGGACATTGCTTTCAGTCTTAACAACATCACAATGATCAATGCAATTACCTATCTTAGGACAAGTCAGTCTCATATGATTAAGCTCAAGTCTCGAAATTTTCAACTGTATAAGAATGAGTAAGCATTCATATGGCAAGTTTCAAGTCAAAAGCGAAACGAGAAGCACTACATCTCTAAAAGCTTCTTCCAGAAATCAAGATCATGAATGTAAATTTGAGCAAGGATTGGGGAGTCGGATAGAACAGACAGGTCCCTGCTCTTTTACCACAGGCAGCAAGTTACTAGACAGATTTACAGCAATTAACTAATTACTTAGCAGTCAATAAAGGATGTTCAAGACATGGAGGATTTTAACTCAAAAACAAGCTGCAATTTGTCTTGCTTCTCTGAAACAGACATGATAAAAACTGATAATTGGCAGCCAAAAAGAGGTGGAGATAGAACAAAATGACCAATCCAAATCAAAACTTCTGACTTTCCAGTTCCAAGCTCATATGTGAGTGTAACTATACGTCTCAGAAACTATATATCACACACCTCTCGTGTGCTGATGACACAGAAGCGAATGAAAACCATCAATCAACCCATGAAAGAGAACAATCCCATTGAAAAGCAAAACGTCATCCATTCATTAGCGTTGCAATACAATTCAATTACACCCAAAACTAACCATTTTGCGGACTCAAAAGTGTAGCTCCTCCTTCATTACGACAGCGAAGAGAAGCAGATTATAGTCAATAACAACCACGCATTGCAAAAGACAACTATGAGCCTAACCGGTCAAGAGCCTCTCGAGCGGCTGCGAGCGACGGCTCCATCTCAAGTGCCTCCTCGTAAGCCTTCGCAGCCTCCTCCTTCGATCGCTTCGCCTCGTAGCACTGCCCTAATAGCAACAGCGCCTTGGCGCCGCAGCTCAGCTTCAGGGCCTGAGTCAAATCGTCGATGGCCGAGTCGACCCGCCCGCGCCGGCTCAGCGCGAACTTCAGCTCGGCCCTCCTGAAGAGCGCGTCGCCCCTCTCCCGATCGGTCAGCGACTTGGCGGCCAAGGGGGAGAGGGCGACGTCGAGCGAATCGAGGGCCGAAGTCTTGAAGCCCTGCAGGTCCAGGGCCAGAGCCTTGAGGATGTGAGAGGCGGCGTCGCGAGGGTCCAGCAAGATGGCCTTGTCGGCTTCGGCGGCGGCGTCCTGGGCCAGGGAGGAGGCGGCGGAGCGGGAGGGGGCCGATCTGGCCTGGCCGAGGAGCTGAGCGCCGCGGACGAAGTGCTGCTTGGCGCGGAGGTTCTTGCGGTTCCGGAAGCGGAGCTTGGACAGGGCCTTCTGGGGGATGTTGTGCATCGCGAGGAACATGAAGACGGTGACGAGCATGATGACCGCTTGCAGGCAGATGTCGAACCACATCTTCGCTCTGTGATCGGGTGATTTCTCGTCCATCGCGAAGAGATCGATGGAGTCTAAGTTCCGTCCGCCTGGGAGATAAGTAGGAGGGAGGGAGTCCACGGTCAACGATCGCCGTCCCCCTTTCGCTTCTTAACCGAAATAATAGCCAAGGCGACGTCGAAGAAGCATCCTTTCCAGACGACGCTATGGACTAGACTAGACGGTATGCACCATGCATGACTAACTCTTTTTTCTTTTTCTTTTTTATTAATTGGTGGGGCCCAACCTTTTTTTAATGCATATCATCCTCCGATTTTTTTCCCCTGTTTTGCTTTCATTTCTTTTTGTCATACATTTTCGTTCATTTAACAACTGCGAAAAGTGCATTGCATTTGTTAGATCGGCGATCGATCCCTTTTAGGTAGAAAACCCCACCCTAGACAAATGAACAAGGGTGTAATAAGAAAGATCCGATTAACGTATGATCAACAAACGAAAAACTTCAACTTCATATCAATTAATCACATTTTCGTCCAGGTAATTTAACCAGCTAAAATTGCATTTTGCCGAAAAGAAGATTTGAGATTAATAAATTGCTACCCACCTCAGAAATATTTGAGACAATGTTTAAACTTGAGATTGTTTTTTGCAATATTCCCCAATTCTGAGGCTCTATTTGAGGAAAATGAGTTTATAATGGTTCCGAAAGTGCACGTCCTACTGTGATGGCGATCAGCTGGTCCGCTAGACCACTTGTTCATCGACCATTGTGAACCGCATCCACAACTCACTCGCAGGCCAACAGAAAATCACCGTATTCCTAAACCATGCGAAACAACAAAAATCAGCTGAAGCAGCTTATCATTACCGGAGTACAACCGAAGTACCGAGGTACAACTTGCGTGAAAAGCAAAAAACGCTTTGCCTGTGGCAAAAGGCTGAACCCCAGAGAATCATATGGAATATAAAATGCTTATGGCACTAGTTCTCCCCCGAAGCAGTTGGTGTGAATCGAATCTTAGGCCGGAGAAATATTTACAGTTGCCTAAAACCAAAAATCGGAGCTACTGCACCAATTAGACATACCCAGATTCAATGGGTCATTAGGATGCAAAAAGTACTTAGAGCTTCTGTGTTGTCCCACTTCCCATTTGGATGAACTGTGCTGGAGACTTCAACAGCTTCTTCAGTGAATCGACGATGCTGGCAAAAGGTGGGCGCTGAGCAGGATCACTGTCGGAGAAATAAACTAATGTTTAGACCCACAACAGTAAGCAGCGTAAGGTAATCATGTAGACACCAAGATATTATTGAATGTTTGCAGCCAAACAATGGTTTTTTCCAACCGACGACGTTGAGATGAACCGCCTTGCGAGACAACAAATGAGAAGGGAAGGAAAAAGGAATAAAGCCCTGGTATGGCAAAGTTTTTCTCTGTTTGCACCAGGAAAGCATCTAGAGGCATCGCAGAGAGATAATATGTATGCGCACGCACTTTCTCCCATATCAAAGTGATAAGGTTTGGCAAGTTTTTCTCTGTTTGACCAGGAAGCATCTAGGGCATCGCAGAGATAATATGTATCGCACTTTCTCCATATCAAAGTGATAAGGATATTATCCAACATTCTACTATGAATTCTACTATGAAATACGTTCGTCCGGTGCTCTCAACTAATTGCTTTTTTCATATCTTCCATCTATATCATGTTGCGTCTTCATTCCTTCCATGATCTAGAGTCCATTTCCACACACACATCAAAAAGGTGGCATCTCTAGTTACACCTAGTCCATTACTGGGGCCAAGTTCAGCTCACTCTGAGAATGTCTGGTGACCTGGTAGAATATTCAGGAGGCTGGCCATGAAATTTGGCACATGTGTAGACAGTGAGCACATGCTGTGGCAGGCTGCCTCAGCCATAACTCCTACTACTTATAATGGCAGCACTATGCAGAATTTACAAGCTTGGGGAATGAACAAAATAAACTCACGTACATATAATACAGAATGTATGAAATCAAGCAAGTTGAGTCTTAAAAACCAAACAGGGACACTTCACATATCACATCCATTGGGACAACAAAAAAAGCTCTATCAAGAAATTAACTCTCCCAACAAATATATTCATTTTCATATGATGTATGAGCCAGGAAGTTTAGGACGCGCTAGTGTCTACTACTAAGGGGCAGGCTTATTCTGCCTAACACTCTGCATTTTCAGGCATAGAAAACCGCATTGATCTCTCCCCCTCCCTCTCTCTCTCTCTGAGTCCAATGAACATCGAGCTCTTTATGCAAAATGGAAAAGAAAAATCAAAAGGCTTAAAGCTCTTACTCAGCCCAGCAAGATTCCATCAAGGAAACCAGCATAGGGGAGGTATTCTGCGGAATGGCTAGTCTTCTGTTCTGGAAAGCAACAGCCCCGACGACCTGCAGGTTTGCACAATCAAAACTAATCAAAAGGAAATTAAACAAATTAAGAAAGACAGGCTTCATGACATCTATATTCCTATAAAAGTTGAGCGGTGGCAATGAAGAATGCAATTACCAAAACAAAGGGATGGAAAGAAGATACGGAGGAGTGAACCACCGAAGTAGCAGTCCATGGATATAAATATACTTTTAATACCTGGGCAGGGCTAAGTCCACTCCAAGGCTGTTGCATTGTCACAAGTTCCCATAAAATCACTCCAAAAGAATAAACATCGGATTTCTCATTTGACCGCTCACCCCTAAGAAATTCAGGAGCCATCCACTCGGGCTGAAAATAAAAGCAAGAGAGTCACACGATAATTGATGCACTAAGATGTACATACGCAACCTACAAAAAATTTCGTCAAAATATGATTCGAGGAAGAAACAGGAAAAACCAACAATCACAAGAGAAAGCTAGACAATGTGAATTAGTCATTAACTCCTCGATGGGAAATGGAGAAACTCTTAATGTATTGAAGCATAAGTCAAAAAACATGCACTTCTTAAACAGTTTCTGGAGGATGAAGAAATGAATTTGCATCTCTTGTAATATGTATTTCAATGGTTTAAAATTTTTCTTGTTCCAGCTAGAGCTGAATGGAACAGCTTGATCAACTGATATAACCATTTACTAACTTAAGCAATACTCGACTCTTTCTACTATCTTGCTATTTTTTACCTAAAGGTGCATTCTATCCCTGATCTTCTTATGTTTATGACTAGTACATATAAAGGGAATAGAAAACGAACAACATATGCAACAGAAATGAAAATCAAGATGGCAGGCGTGTGCGTGCATGCTTACGTGCGCTCCTCTGTGTGCGTGTGTGCACTGGACACGCATGTATGTGAGAGAGAGAGACTCACTGTTCCTGCAACAGATTTTGATGATATGAACGTGTTTGCTTTAAATCTTGACAAGCCAAAATCGGCTACCTGTAAACCCAAATAAAGGATACAAGTAAGCCACCAAGTGGAAAATTGGAAATTCAATGACAAATTTGGATGATTACCTTCACCGTCCAGTTTTTATCAACCAGCAGATTTGGAGATTTTAGATCCCAGTGAACAATGGGAGGACTCAAATTATGGAGATAATTTAACCCCTTGGCCTGTTATAGAACGCGATAGTGAGTAATTTCCCCCAGAAAGCTTCAAAGAAGTGGAAGCAACAATTTTACATATAACACAGACCACATCCAATGCCATTCGTAACCGCCTTCTTTGATCCAGCATCTCCCCAGAAGCTGGTCTGTGGATAAGACGATAGAGACTACCCCTGCTCCGCAACATAAAAATCATGAGATGGTACATGACAGAAATTACTTCAGATGGATCTTACCAAGCCAAAATGAGTAAAAACTAGTAGATTACCTAGGAAGATACTCTGTCACTATTGACAGATTCGGACGCTTTGTGACTGCTCCCATGAAAAGAACCACATTTGGATGCCGCACGCGTTTCATTATTGCAACCTTAAAAGACACAGTTACTCAAATCTTACTTTAGGGGATATGAAAGCAGATTTGTTTAGGGATTGCCTAGAAAACATACTGATTTTGATATGAACACCTTTGCATAATGCATATGGATTATTCCTATACAGGTATTCTTCGGAGACACATGCATCAACCAGTAAAACTGAAGAGATAAAGCAATTCAAACAATCAAGATGAAAGATAAAACAGGAGCAATTCTCCCTAGCTCACACTTTGAATTGTCTTTACGACTACATGTCTTTACTTTTTTCCGCAATTAGGTTAATATTCAATTCCAAAACTTCCATATAACCAAGAATTTCAAGAATGCAACTTGAACTGACTTCACCTTTTCGGAATTAAACTACTCGGAGATCTTTGAATGCTTATTTTTTTACCAGATCTTAGTGAAAATCTTCAGTTCTGAAACTTCTCTGAAGTAATTTATCAGGTCAAGATTGCAATTTGGAATGTCTGCAAAATAAGGTTATATTCATACTGGTTTCTCACGTGCAACCATAGAAATATTCTAATTTAAACTAGATAAAAGCTACTTAATAAAAATGAGTTTGCATAGGAACAAAAACATTGAATTGTCCTAAAGTCCTTCAAAATGTGGAGAGTAAACATATATATATTTCTCTAGGTTGCTTTCAATTCAAGAATTTTAACTCCAAAAGGTATAACTAGTAGAGAAAAACATCAACAGCGACATGATGCACCCCCAGCTTGTGAAACAGGCAGGAAGTGGAAACCTCTCTTACTTTTCACCCTTGGATCTAATCAACCTCCGAAATCCAAAACTGGAGTATGCACTCTCAAATGAATTTAAAATGAATATTGAGGAAGAGAAAGAAAATGAGAGCAATACAAAGAGTGACAGCAACGGAAAAAGGCATACTCTTCTGATAGAGGATGGCAGTCTGTCATGAAGACATTAATTAAACAACAAAAAAGAAAAGTTGAGACAACAGATGCGAAAGGTACTTACCTCTCGTAGAAATTCCTTCAACTGATCATCGTGAAAATCCTGCAATGTTAGAACCTTGACAGCAACATCCTGCATTGTATGAGTTGAAGCAATAAATGAAGTTAGTTGAGGGCTTGGCCTACATAAACTAGCCCGGTTTCTTACGGTTCCTCTTCCTAAAACAATGTGGCTCACGGCAATTTTTAATAGATTTATCTGTACTGTCCATTGTAAGTTCTCTAGTTTAGAAAACAATATTGGCCTGGCCTGATAGGATAGCATCCACACATGCTCCAAGAACAGGATCATTGGTGATTAAATTAAAAAATTCAAGCTCCTAAAACTTGCTGAAACTCTAGATTTCCCAGTTGCAGTTCTAACCTAAATAGTATGATAAGCACCAACTTCTTCAGCTAGAAAGGACCAAAATAAAATCTATAGAACCTATGAGCACAACAATCACAGAATGCAATGTTCTCTTAGCCAAACAGCATTTTAAGAATGATAACTATGTATACCATTGCAATAAGAATAACAATTTGAGTACAGGATTGCAACTCCTAGCAGCCTCCACTATAAATAGTCTCAATGAAATAAAAGCTCCATATGAAGATAAGAACACCCACCGATCCATGCCACTCTGCCCGATGCACAGTACCAAAGGAGCCTGCAAGCCAATCAAAGTATCCATATTCATGCTACATTTATGTAACTGAAAATTGCAGAGCGAGCAAGAAGAGAGAGAGCCAATACCAGCGCCAACACGTTCCTTAATATGCAACTCTTCCCACGAGATCTCGAGCCAGTCCATTGCAAGCGAAGGTTCAAGATTCACGAATCTTGGAACAGTAATTGCAGAAAAGTTCCCTCTACTCTCCAACTCCTGCAAATCCAACTGATTGGAGAGACTTACATTAAGTTCCTTGGTTGTGTCCTTGGCACTTTGGTTGCCAGCTATAGTGCCCTCTTTTCTGTAAGTTTGGTGCATGATATATTTTCCCTGAACTTGCTTAGGAGAATCAGTTGTTGATGCTCCAGTAGAAGCATCCAAAACTTCAGATACGTTTAACTGGAGAGAGGATCGTACTGGATTATCGTAAATAGAACAATTTATATTATGTTTTAATGCCAAAGGCATCGCTGATCCTTCTGCTCCAGAAAAAGTCATTTTCCCCGTATCACCTTCTTCCCAAATGCCTGTAAGAGATTAACAGTGCGGTTTTAATTTCTTAAAGAAACTGTAGCTTTTTATAATGCGTGCAGTGGGCAGATATTAACATCAATCAAAAGATGTTGCCTAGGAAAGCTATGATTGTCGCGTTTAACGTCCATTTGAAAAGTAAGAATGCAAAGCAATACTGAAAAAAAGGGTACAACTCCACGGAGCACCTCAGGATCAATAACTAGCAGAGAGAAAATGCAATCACAAATTTTATTATCTCAGCAATAGAGGAAAGGAAGGGAGTGGATGCTGTCAGGGCAGATGAGGTTATTATCTGAACCAAATTGAAGACTTCACCTGCATATGAAAAGTACAGAATTTAAACTTGAACGATTTCATCATGTCCGACAGTTATTTCAGCCTGCTGACAACCATTAGAAACAAGAAAGAAGAATGATCGTCTGTTTTTCTATACTTACTGAACATTTGAAATCAAATAGAAGCTTATCTAGGAAATATGCTAACCAAAGGAAATAGTTAAGTACAAATGAGAGATGAGAACTAACCCTGTTGATGTGATTAAATCTTTACTGGGGCCCTAGACCTGAGGTTGAAGTCTCACCCTTCAAACTATCCCACTTTTTTTTTCCCGGTCAGACAACTACCTTAGTACCCTAAAAAGACACAAAGATCTGAAGTATAACTAATCACAAAGGCAGAAATGTTTAGTTGATTTGTTAGACCAATTTATTCAGTTATTCAGTTACGGAGAAAAGCCAAAATAAAATCCATGAAAGTAACCAACAGGTTAAATAAATTTGACTCCACAGATGCTCCAAATATTATCAATATTATGAAAATGCTTATCCACTTTTAATATGTTCATTCATCCTTCGAGTTTCCTTCATTGAATGTAGATATGGTAAGTTTGAGTTATTCAAAACTGTATACCTGAATGGGAATCTTCAGGAAGACCACATTGCTCAGAACTTAAAATTTGACATGATGAGGCTTCGTCCATATAAGGTTGTTGAAAATTTCTCAGATGAGAAACTTGGAATAGTGACGGCATCAAGGAAAAAAAGTACCCATTGATTGACGAATCAGGACCATGAACATTTCCTGGTTCTCCAACAAGATCGACCACATATTCCCTGAAAGAAGAAACATAAACCACAATAACCAAACTTTAACGGGAGCAAAAGTTGAAAAATGAATTTTTAAACACATGCAATGCCTCAATTAAACTTCAACCTAACGAAAAGTTGCCACATAGACTTGCGATGCCTCAACCGATACATAAACCACAAAACGCTTAAGGAATTAAAGACATCAACAAAGAGCTACTTTTAACTGAAGCTGCGTCTCAGCTACTTCTACATAAACCACAAAACGCTTAAGGAATTAGAGACATCAACAAAGAGCTACTTTTAACTGAAGCTGCGTCTCAGCTACTTCTAAGTTTCATTCAGACATTAAATTGTTTATTTAATGTTCCACATTAAACAAACAGAGGTACAGCGCCAGTGGAAGGATACCAATCCTTGAACAGATAAGAGTTCATGACTCAGGAACTACAAACTACAATGATGACATATGTAGAAGAAACTAATCATCCAATGGACAACAGTGGAAACCACTAGAATGGTTTTACTGAGCTAAAAGTTCAAACCAATGTCATTCTTATGATATATCCATTTAACAGGAAGAAATCAAGGGAGTATCTTTTCAGATGGATAAATTACCTAGATAATTGCCTTTCATCTTCAATTCTGACAAGACAAGATGACTGATGATCTGTCGTACAATACATACAACCTCGAGCTATCCGGCATGGCAATCCAATGTTGTCCGCCAATTTCTGCATGTGCCATAGCCGTTGTTATTTATGTGAAGTTAAACACATATCCTCACAACTAAACACCAGGCCCGATCATCTTTGAGCCACAATAAAAAAAAGTAGAGAGAGGAACAGACAGGGTGAAGGAGGGAGGGAGGGACCACTTTTGTCTTGATTAATTTCACTAAAGTATGTTGCTAAAAGAGACCCTGGTAAACAGGCTCTAAATTATCTTCCATATCCCGCTGATACATGCTTCTATATAGTGCATTTATCGTGCACTTAAATAGTACAGGAAGTTAAAATTACAAAAGCTTCCAATCTCTTTTCTTAGTGGTGACCTCAACGAAGCATTCAAAAGCTCATAATCTAGTCTGAAGATCTCTAATACTTCCCTAAAATGAAAAGGAGTATTTTCCTGAAATTACCCATTGTGAACAGCATGCCCTATAATGATTCGTTAGTTCGCTGGACCATGCTGCAAGTAACTCCACGAACAGCCTCGAACAGTTTCACCATACTAACCAACTGTTCAACCCTCATGGCTGTCACTTAATACCTCCCTATAAATTGTAAGTCTATTGCATATTGACTCGTAGTGTCCAACAACCATTGATGGCAATAAAAAATAAACAAGTAGGGTGTCTAAGTTTCAGTAACCTTATTTACGTTGTAAATTGAATAGTATTCTGCGAAAGTAGTTATATGGCTATCATAGCAGATTCCTACTTTTTTCTTATGGCACAATGGTGCACTTGACTTGTTGCCATTAAAATGTTCATGTCATAGAAGCCATGGCAGGGATTTCAGAAAGCATCCTCTGAATATTTTGCTTTAGGAAAATCAGGTTAAGAGATCTGCCAATGCGACCTTCTCTCATGCATTATATCAAGATTAGTGCAATTTTGCAGCAATAAGGAATAATATCTTTATCAAACACACTTCTACCATAGAAGTTATATTAGGACAATGGAATTGTATATTTTCCAAGTAGGACTTACAAATAAAGCAACCTCCTTACCTTGAAAAGGATGGCCCGATGTCTACAGAGACCCATAGACAGGCTACCGATGGGAAAAACTATACACTTATTGAAGTCCTTCAATCTCTTGCTAACAACTTTCCAGCGCTTGTGGAGATCACCTTGCTCCACTGGGAAATTTCCCCTATATAATTCAACGGACTTTTACAGACTAAACATTAGAGAAGCTTAAAATGGCTCAATCTTGACTGTGCCATGCTCTCTTCCAAGGAAGTGTTGCCTTTTATGAAAAAAATCACTTAATCATATGACAGCAATGGAGAAGGTACAAACATACCCCATTGAGATGGCAACAAGCATGCCCAGTCTCTTAACCAGGACTAAAGTATTCTCTGAATCAGAAAACAGTTCTCGTGCTTTATCTTCCATCTCCTTAAGACGTGAATCCCCGCGTTTATCAATAAGAACAACCTCCATGGATGACCCACCAGGTTCGACCTCTTGAAGCGACATCAATGATGGCAGCCTTCTTCCCTCCTCTAAGTCGTTGCACATAACCCACAAATATGGATTCATGCCCAAGATGTTATAGAACCCATCAGATATTTTGTCAGCATATGATAAGCACCCACTAACCTGGAACAAGCAAATATCATATCCACCGTGAGGTTCAAAATTGAATTTAAGTTGTTGTTCAACTCTAACCCAAGTCTAAACAAAAGCGTAGGTGCGTTAACAAAATAACAATTGAAGAGTAATCAAGCATTTGATTACTTGAATGAAAGCGGAGGACCCAACGCTCGGAAGCCTTCACTTCGATTCATTACAATGTGAATGTAAAAAGATGAAGTTCTTCTCCTATGAAAGACTCGGAGTAGTAAGGTGATTGTGTACCACCCCCTCCTAAGACCAATTCGATATGCAAATGCCGCGAAGCAAATGTTTCCTTTAAATTGTTTCCTATATTAGCTTGGAACTGAAGACATATCAAGCCCATGCATGATCTTCAAGATAAGTTCTGGGAAAAAAAAAAACAGCAAAGGCCTTTCATACCCAGAGACGATACGAGACGGTCTCTGCATTGGTACAGTCCTCGGGCGCGCTAGCTTGCAGAAGCGCGGGCTCAATAGAAAGGCTCGCTTGCGAAGTCAGTCTCCTAGCCAGAGTGAGTTGCAGGTAATAGCTCTCTCTGGTTCTCTGAGCCAAGCTCTTCTTACCACGCTGCTCCTCCTCCTCCTCCTGCCTCGTCCGAGATGACTCGATTCGCAAAAGCGAGTCCTTAACATCGCTCGACGCATTCCCGTCCAAAGTCGTCCCCGAAAAAAACTCGGTGCATAGCTACTCCCGCTCGACAGCCTCGGCAACGACACCTGCCGGTCGAAGTTCCGGTCAATACTCCGGTCCTTGATAGCGTCGGAGACAGCAACCTCGATCGGAACCGGGACTGGCTCTGCCGGCGTTGGAGGCAACAGAGGCTCGCGGTCGTAGTCGTCGCTGGAGGACAACCTCGGTTTCACGTGACACGATGACGACGAAGATCTGATCTTCTCTCCTTTTCTGTCAACAAACCAGTCGAAAAAAGTCGCCAGTTGTTGCTTTTTGCTCTTGTGTTGCTTGCTGTTGAAATCGACTGTCTCGTCCGTGAAGAGATCGGATAGAGGTGGATATTTCCCGACCGTGCGCTTTGAGACCGACTTACCGTCGCTTTCGATGTTAAAGCTGTCCCTAACGGCACCACTGTTGACGATGCTCGCGAAGCCCGTGGATGTGGAGGTGGTGGACGAGTTGATTTTCTGCTTTTCGTGACCTGACAGCTGCTTGTTGGGAGATGCATCGCATCCTCGCTGATGTTGTTGCTGGTGGTCTGGGAATTGCCTCGGGAAGAAGTAAGTCGTCCTGTGAGGCATTTTCCACTCACGAGCCTCACGAGATTTAGAAGATCAGCCAACACTCAACAACTCTCTCTCTCTCTCTCTCTCTCGCGCGGTGACTCTGCCCGGTCGAACCTAACCTACAATGGCGAAAAGGAACCTGCTCGAGCGATCGAGGCCAACGCAGAAACAAAGCCAGAGAACCGAAGCCCCCGAAGAGCCAATGCACAATGTATTTCAAAGCTTCTACTAACCTCTCGGAACTGGCGCGGCGTCGGGATCGATTCGGACCGACAGAACGACGACGAACAGGAGCGATCACGGCAATCTCATTGCCAAGCTATCCCTCAGCGATTGCACCGCGCAGAAAGTAGGAGAAGATAGAGCCGGACAAGGAACAAGAGCGACATAACCATTCGCAGCGAGAAGCAACAGTGGAAGATGATGACAGAGCTCTCTGCGAAATTTTGAGCGCAGTCTCCCGCACGAGAGCGAAGGAGAGAGAAAAGGAAGACGGCGAGTTGAGTTGGTGTTGCCGGGCGCCAATTCGCGAGCTTAGTCTGTGGAGAGCACACGTAATACTTACAAAGAGAGCCGTTGCGACACGTAAGCGTGGGAGGGGAGGGGTGCGCACTGCGCGCACTCTCGAATAGGTGGGTGGCGAGGGGACGGGGGGTTGTGGGGGGGATTATAATATAATATCGTGGGATAGACACGGTTGGGCTCGGTGGAGAAGGGCAATTACTCCGTGGGAAAGAGGAGAGGCCTGAAATGTCGTTATTGCCCTTTGAAAAAAATCTCTCTGCATTCTCTATTTATACCTCGATAAACCTTAGTTAATTCGTACCGATGAAGATTTTGTTGACCGTTGAAGTTCGCACAGGCGTCGTGTGGAGCATCGTACGGCTAGAAGGTCTTCCCCCGATTTTGGAAATGCGCACAAAGTCATTATATTGAAAAAATTACACGTATGATCCCTAAACTTTTGCTTAATATATAATGTAGTTTCGAACTTTTAATATGACTAATATGATCCTTAAATTTTCAATATGTTCAATATGATTCTCAAACTTCTGAAACTTATTCAATTTAGTCCTTGAGATATAAGAAAATGTCCAAAGTATCATCATTGAAATTGAATTAATGAAATGACAATATTGAGTATTTTCCTATAGTTTATAGACTAAGTTAAACATGTGCCAAAATTTTATGAACCATATTAATCAAATTAAAAATTCAAGGATCGCTTTATACACTTAACTAAAGTTCGTGGATTATATTAATCAAATTAAAAGTTTGTGACTCACATTGCATATTCGGTCAAAGTTCAAAGACCATTTGTGTCATTATTTTTAATATCCTTTACTATTTAAATGAAATTGTTTTCGAACATAATAGAAATACATCAATCATTATAAGTATCGTAAATCATTTATAGGTTATATTGGCTAACAAAATCAGTCGACACAAAAATGGGCAACAGATAAATCTGCCTCTTCGGCCCACTATATAGCTCCACAATTATCGCGGTTGAGGCCATGCTTGCCTTTCAAGTAATCTTTTCACTCATTTTTAACAAAACTATTTTTTTTAACTCATTCACTCTCCATGAAACAAACGCACCTGAGATACATTCCATGTGTAAATTTGGCATGCATTGTTCTCCTCAACAATACGAGCTCGACTTTGATAAGTTGCATAAATGTCCTTTCCGACGAGTTTAAGCAACGGAAGTGCTTCATACATGTCAATTCGTATGGACACCATTCCCATAGAGTCAAAATACAAGGAACCACTTTCATAGGATTATCTATCGCAATCAACCTCCACATGGGGTTGCTTGAGCGTTGTTTCTTTCTTTGGGTTTTCTCGAATTCTTCTTTGAAGAGTTCTCTTTATCCGACTTGAGCATATCCTCCCAAGTTCCGGATTTCTTATCAAGCTATTTATCTGGACACATTTGTACTTATTCCTTTCGAAGGACATTACCACCGAACAATATAACACCATATATTATCCACGAAATCATTTGAATACTAAATTCTATATTCATTTAAGAGCTTAAATTTTTAGACTAATTAAAGTGATTAACTTCAAACATATCATGGCATGATATACACTATTCAAACATTTTTCCGTACATTTGCATTCTCCATTCGTTGGTCACAAATCAACCATCTACGGTCGAGCCAGTCAACGGCAACGCTAAAGAGTTTCGCAACATCGGCGCTCAAATCCGGGTGGCCAAGCTCGAGTTCATATATTTTATGCAATACATGTAATACGTACTTTCCAGATTTCTAGATGGCAGGCTGACGCTGCATTGTCAAACTTCGTTGGTTGATTGGCTGCCCATGGCGGCGGATGACGGTGAGCCAGAGTCCATGGCTGGTGTGGGACATACTGTCTGTCGGAAGTCTCCTCTGTTTCTGTTGCCCAACCTTTTTTTCCTCTCCATCCGCGTCGCCATGTTGACTTCCTATTTTACTCTTAATAATTTCTTTTTCGCGCGAATCGAATTGAGAGTTTTGGATTGGATATGACGCTTTCTTTCCTCAAGAGAGTTTAACCCACAAAAAAAAAAAATACGAGCGACAACAGTGGATCAGTTCCAGTTTGTGTCCTTTTATTGGTTGGTGTTGTTACCTGAAATGCTGGACTGTTGGGGCCGTGAAAGGGTATTTGTCTAAATCAAAAGCCAACCCGAAAAGTTGGTGCTTTTTGCGACAATCGAGGGATGTAAATGTGGCATTTGATAGTTAGGACTGAACATAGCAATGGTCATACAGATTAATTTTATTAGCACGCTCTTGTCACGAAACTATATTCATTAACGTTGTGTTGATCATACCCGACATGAAGACGATTGTGCTTACTACACCACATCAATTTTTCGATGTGGGATTACTCTAGTACAAATCACTTGTAAATTCTAACAGTCTCCCCCTCATGTGTGATATTAGTGTTAAGCCCACTCCCCCTTAATTCGGGTATCTTTTTGCATCAAGATATCTTTCTATACCCAACTTCATCCCTACGGGATGATACCATTTGTTGGAAGCGTGTTCTGCACTCAAGCCCGCAAAAGTGAGAGATGTCACAAAAATTAAGGTTAAGGAGACAAACAATTATTCATTTGATATTTACAAGCACTACAAAAAACAGGGGTTTAGCGACTAACTTTGCCACGACAAAATGGGGAAAATTCGTCGCTAACAAAGTTTGCGATGAACATTTTTTCGTCGCCAATTCCGCGTCGCAAAATTTAGCAACGAACAATTTTGTAAATCGTCGCTAATTTGCGACAACTTTTGCCACGTGCAAAATTCGTCGCTAATTAGCGATGATTTATTTGCGTGGCACAATTCGTGGCTAATTTGCCACGAATGTTGTCACAAAATAATTACGTGGCAAATTAGCGACGAATTTATTGTCGTGGCAACATTCGTCACTAATAGATGAATTTTTTTGGCAAATTCGTGGCTAATTTGCCACGAATGTTGTCACGAAGAAGAATTTGTCGCAAATTAGCAACGAAATATTTGCGTGGCAAAAATTCGTGGCTAATTTGCCACGAATGTTGTCACAAAATAATTACGTGGCAAATTAGCCACGAATTTAGTGTCGTGGCAACATTCGTCACTAATAGACGAATTTTTTGTCAAATTCGTGGCTAATTTGCGACGAATGTTGTCACGAAAAAATTCGTGGCAAATTAGCAACGAATATTATGTCGTCGCTAAATCGGATTGGCAAGATTTTGCGATGAAAAGCACGAGGTTTCGTCACTAATTTGCTACGAAACTTTGCGTTACGTCGCTAACTTGCGATTAAATTATTCGTGGCACATTTCGTCGCTAATTTGCGACCGAAACTCTCTGGCGAGAGTCGTTGCTAACTTAACTTGGCGACCAATTTTACCTACGGCATTTGTGAAAGCGATTAGTGATGAATTTTTTTCGTGGCAAAAGTTGTTTCTTTTTTGCGACGAGCGCATTGATGAATTTTGCAATAATTTAGCGATGCAATTAGCGACGATTGGGCATGAATTTCGCAACTAACTTTTATAATTTGTGATTGTATGATAAAATAATTTCTTTTATATCTAATTAAAAGAAAATTAATTTGTAGAATTTATAGTTTCCATTGATTAAGTAATTAATAAGATCTAAATATTATAATAAAATGAAAAAGGAGGAAAACTATATATAAAACAGCAAAAATGTACAATTGGTACAAATACACGTAAGAACCGGCCCTCCCATTGTTTTGACCACCCAAAAAAAAATAATTCAGAATTAACTCATGAATAAGACAAGCTCACCCAAATATGTGATATGCCATGACTACATCCCCAAGATCCCTAACAAGAATAGTCCGAAGCATACGCAATGAAGTGTATAATTTGGTTGACAGGATTTGAAATACAAGAAGTTCCACAAGCGGTCAAGAGAGATAAGCAACCTCATCTTGTTCTTAGGAGAATGGACAACCTATAGACGTGTGCCTATGCATATACTCCCATACCGGATCTCCTTGAGCCCGAGGTTGAGCGGGATTGTCTATTTGAGGACTTAATTTCCCAGGACGTCAACAATGCTTTGGCAAGAGTCACATTGGATTTCTTTGGACTTATACATCTTTGCCAAGGAAGGAAATCGCAAAGTACAGTGCCACTACAATCAAGCGTAAGTTGCTTTGCTATATTTTACTCGAATGTAACATATTAAAAGACACGAGACATGAACATCTCAAAAAAGATCAAACAAATATTATGGATGGTGGCATACGTGGCTAAATCTCCTCGGATATATAGCTACTCCAAAGACTTGAGCGCAAACCCACCAAGCAATCATTTCATAGGTTTGTTATGGGACAAGTATGAGCAATATTAGCAACAATACGTTTGACAACATGGAGTGATCCAATTGCTATATGAACGACCTCCCCCAAAAAAAAAACTGCTATATGAATTATAAAAATATACAATATATAGAAAGGTATAGAAGATTTGTCATTCATACACGTGACTTTAACCATTCAAGAATCCATGCTTCTTGCTCTTCTTTTCATCCTTCACTGGGTCATTTCTTTGTTTCACTATTGGCCTCCACGAAACATACAACTCCATAGTTTCATCATCTAACATCAAGCCCCGTCTTTTGTAGGGTAGATATGCAAGTTGTATAAGTTGAAGAAATCGGCAGTCATGAAACACTTGACGTTGACTAGGTAAACCAAAACTCAAAATGCTTTTAAAGTAAATTATGTGCACTTGTTGTTATACAACAAGAAAACTACGAAGCAAACTCGTATATATTATGTTTTTAAGGTTATAGAAACAAGCTAGTATGAAAACCAACCACACCTCTTCTTCACCAAAGGAATGTCTCCTCCTCGACCGGGCGATGAGGAAGTTTGGACGATGGCGAATCTTTTGTGGATACCAAGATTAGTTTCGTCAATCGCCGAATACGACCCAATAAAGTAGCTTTTGCTTCCTCTTCTTGTTCCAATCGGATGAAGCTTAACTTGACCATCTTCTAGCTTTACATATAAAGTAGCAAATTAAAAACATGGAACAGGTCATATAAATAGTATTATGTCTTCCTCACTTTATGAAGGAACAAACTCACAAAGGCAAATATTTGAAGAAACTTATGAAACTTAACTACTAGTCTCTACCATGATGAGATTAACCACCTAATGTAGAGGAGATTGGACTTCCTCCAAGTAGATAGGCAACTTTCATAAGATTCCATAAGTTCTTCCACTTGTCCCGAAATATACGAGATCTTCCATGAACTTACTTATCCAAGATGTAATTTCCTCACACAGTAGAAGATACGGCTTGCAAAACATGCCCTATGTTTTCGTTACTTGCTTCATTGTTTACCTTCGAAATTCCAAAGTTTCATTATGCAAAAAGGCGTAGAAAACAATGAGGATACAAGGACAATCGGTTATTAGCATCGATTCGGGAAATTTTACATTCAGCAAAATGTACACACTCTGCTACTATCTACCCGACAAGATTAGTCCTCGGGCTCATTGTCTAACGGGGGAGCTCTCTTCTACAACGGATGTACATAACTTACGGGCAAGGGAATGATAAACCCTTGTTTCTTGTTCTTATGGAACTCAAAGAGATGAAAAGGCCATTGAAGCATGGCAAAGCAAACTAAAGGACAAGGAATCCTCCTTTACCATAAACTTACAGTTCAACGAGAGAAGCAAAAGAATTCCGAGAAGCTAGTTCTACGGTAATCGTTCAAGTTACCAATACAATATCACATAAAATACAGCAACGGTGCATCTTAAGCATCTGTTGGGGTATAGTGGACTATTACGGATCCAACTGGTGTGAAGTAGCTAAGGAAGAAGGGTAGCGAGATAAGAAGAAAATAAATTGACCAGCAAATTTGGCCCATAAGCTCAACTTATTATTATTATTATTTTTGGGTCCGAAGCTCAACTGTTTTATTCAACCATATTCCGCATAACCTTGTTCAAAGGAACCAACAAACCGTACCTAGAGGCTAAAAACAGCAATAATAGCACAACATGTACCTTATTTATTTGTTGCCCTAATCTGCGAACCTAGAGCAAGATCCTCTCGGTTGAGAAATTAATTGTGCACTAACCACATGCAAACATTGCTGCTGATTCCTTATGGTCCTCGGTGAGACCAACGTACGGCATATCGTCCAATCTCCTTTGCAAATTATTTATAAACAATCAATGCTCAAGTAAAAGCTGAATCTATTTGTCCGGAAAAAGAATTGAAAAAGCATACTCTTAATGGAAGCAATGATATTGATAGAGGTAGCGGTTGCAAAAGTAATTGCATGCCAATGATTGTGGAAATAGTTACAATGTCTATTTCTGTGTTGTGATATTACACTATAACGATTCTTGTCCGAGTTCTTCTCTATCGACAAGTGGAGACAAGTAAGATGCTAATGCTTCACTTCGATCTGTACTTTACAACTTTTAGATAGCCTAGGTGCTGCTTTGAACATTCAATCGTGATGAGATATTCATACTTTCAAGTTCATTTTTGCTAAATGTACCAAAGCGCTTCAACAGTTGTCGGTATTCGTTTCAAGACTTCTCTACTAGCCATATAACAAATAAGCTTACAAAAATACTAACCTCACGGCCAAACACAAAAGAAGCTCGATGCCTTCTTGTTTAACCAATAAGACGTCTAATTAATTCATCATCATCATCATCAACAATCTCGTCCTCATTGTGTCGCCCATCATTGTGCCCATCACCTATTTCATGAGTGGGAGGTATAGGAGGAACCCGATCTTGATTTAGGTTGAGGTGTCGCAAGACCAATTGCATTTGACTCTGTAGAGAACCGATTTGCTCATCCTTCCGTGACATTTGTTGTGACATTTGTTCTTTGACCACTTTTATTTCTTCGTCCTTCTCTGCAAGTAAATGTCTCGGTTGGCTCACTTGTTGTGTCATTTCCTCCTCGAGTCGTGTCCTCCTTGAAGCATTGCATTGGAGGATGAACTTCCAGAGCCTTTCCCGTATATACCCTTGACAAGGACCCCAACCCAAATATTTTTCCTCTCTTCACCTCACTCCGACGCCTCCACCCATAATGCCATATTTGTCGGCCGCCGGCTCGGATGCGGCTCCACCATCACCGCCACTAGTAGTTCGATTAAAAGTTCATCATATTTTTCCTACATCAACGAAATAGATATGAAAATATAATAACTTCATATATGTAATCGCCATAAATATGAAAAGCATTCATGATTTTCATTGTAATTTCCATAAAGACAAACGTATAAGCTTACATACCTTAACGTATTTTGCTCGGCCGCCAATCCATGTCTTATCTTTCTTTTGAAATGTGCGTTCGAATGTAGCTACATACGTCGGTTCCGTCCCCAATTCATGTGCCTACAAAATTGAAACATAAATGAGTAATTGAATTAAATTAACTTACAACATGTTTAACAAACTTACCATTCTTTTTCGATGCTCCCCAATGTTGATGGAGCCTCCAAGATACGTCGCAGATGCGTAAGACCCTTCACTAGAAGTAGAAGCTCGATTCTTGGCATTTTGTTCACTCCTTTACTTATTTTTTTCAGCTTCCCAACTTCTCGTTATTTCAGTCAATCGTCTTGGTAATAAAATGTGGCTTCACATTTTTTGTCTTTGCTTTATTCATCACATTGCGTATGTGATCACCAGCTTTCTTCTTAAAAATTCTTCTAATTTCATTCCCATCCAATTCATCCACTGAATTTCCGCGTAATCAATAGAAAAATAATCGCCTTTATTTACGCCAAACTTAGTTTGTGAGAAAATTGAAGTATAAAACTTACCTTGAACTCGTTCCACCACAAATCTTTTACTTCTTTCAAAGCGCTACCGTAACTAATCCACGGCCCCTCCAATAGTTATTCACTATTTTATTAAGTTCTCGCCGACGTACGTCGCTTCTTCAAATCTGCAAATAGGGACAATTTAGTTCACATCCATATCTACAACCCAAATGAAACTCATCCCTAAATATTACATTTACTTTTAAAAAAATGAAGTACTTACGAATCTCCATGTGGGCATATTACACGCCGGTTATCTTCTTCAGCTATGTTTTCCTCATCATTCGAGAGTTCCACTGAAGAAGGTGGAGCCGAGGCATATGGAACGGAAGTACATTCAGTTCGGATATGTCCAAGTTGTCCCCTAAAATGCTCTTGAGGGTCGGCATGTAGTGGTTGAGGGCTGAGATGAAAGGGAAGGGCAAGATTGCTTGGGACGGGGACGAGGAAGAGGAAGGGGAAGGCGAATGTGAAGGGGTTGCTCGTCTTATTTGTGAAACCGCACCACGCATGCGAACTCCACCTCTACGATCTCGACAAATAAGAATGTTAGACAAATATCAGCAAAAATAAGAACATGTGTTAGGGAAACATAATGACGTACCATTTTAGTGCGGAGAGCACGCGAGAAACTTGAGAAATCGAAAGAATCAATGGTTGCCTCCGATAAATAGCAATCTTTGGCACCGAAGGAATCTATTGAAATCTTGTCATCGGTGGGTTGGTTCGTTATAATCTATCTTCGAAGCTAGGTTCAAGAGGCAACCACAAAGAACATGTCATATGCTGTATACTAGCAACCAACATGACCTAGTTTCGTCATGAAAAGACAATGGAAGCTCTAACAACACAAGTCGTACCTAGTTAACGAAATGGATAATAATGACACAAGAATAAAGGTGACATAACAAAAACATGTAATGCAGAAATGACAAACGATTAACCGAGATGATACTTGAAGCTTACCACACATATAGTAGTAATTTGATTCCCTACCAATAGTGGAGACCCGATCGGGAGATGTTTCGGCTTATATTCCTACTAATGTAATTTCCATTATAGATGGACAAATATTCTTATCACCGATCTATTTAATCTTTGGAATCGACCGCTATTAATGTGGGTATTTTTATTTCTAAAGTAGGATCTACACTCAAATTAAAGCCATGAAACAAGTAGCTGAAAAATTAAAATTGGAATCGAAGTAGCTGAAAAATTAAAATTGGAATCGCGCAATTCGCGAATTAGAAGCCTTTGCACAATTCGCTTCTAATCTTGATAAAGCTACCCGTAATCAATTGGCAAGAGGCCAACGATTACGTGACATGAACTACAACATCAGCAATAGCAAGCCAATAGCTGCTGCATGGATCATTCAAGCAATGCATTTGGTTCATACTTAAGTAGCACAATCACAAAACCAAGATAAACTCATAAAGGAAATTCATGGATCCATAGTTCACGAGTACGTACCCTTGAACGCCGCGGAGAGTCCGGTCAAATTGAGAATCGTGGTGAGGCTCTCGGCCTCGGGATTCGTGGGGAGGCGTGGTGTTAGTGACCCCACGAAGCCAAAGCAGACGGAGAAAGAGAGAGACAAGGAGAAGCGAGATCACGAGTACGTACCCTTGAATCTTGCCGAGCGCCGGGTCGAATCGAGAATCGTGGTTGGGGGTCTCGGCCTCGGATTCGTGGGGAGGCGTGGTTTTAGTGACCCCACGAAGCCAAAGCAGAGAGAGAAAGAGAGAGACAAGGAGAGCAGATCTTGGAACCACTGTCGGAGATCGGACACAAGTTCAAGCATGTATGAACGATCTCGACGACATCGAGAGAGAGAGAGAGAGAGAGAGAGAGAGAGAGAGAGAGAGAGAGAGAGAGAGAGAGAGAGAGAGAGATTGGAACGCACCTCGCTGGTTGCGGATCGGGCGAGGTTGGCTTGCGGTGAGGCGTGGCCGGAGACGGGGACCGGACGAAGGGTGGTGGCTGTAGTGGTCGGTGGAGGTGGGTCGCTCGGGGGGCCTAGTTAAAGAAACAAAGCAAAGAGGAGAAAATGAAGCAAAAGTAGAAGAGAAGGAAGAAAACGTCGTCTGTAGGGTTTCGCGACGAATCTTAATTTCGTCGCTAATTTGCGACAAAACTTCAAGTTACGTCGCACATTAGCGACGAAACATCGTGTTTGTCGCTAACTAGCGAACGCAAAATTAGCGACGAAAAAGCAAATGCGTCGCTAATTAGCGACGAAAATATAAGTTCGTCGCTAATTAGAGACGAAAATATAAGGTCGTCGCTAATTAGCGACGACAAACTAAGTGTGTCGCTAATTAGCGACGACTCTAGGTTTTCGTCACTAACTAGCGATGATGACAAACTAGGTTCGTTGCTAATTAGCAACGAGCTCATATGTTACGTCGCTAATGAGCGACGAAAAATTCAATTGGTCGCACCTTAGCAACGAAATACAGTTCGTCCGTAATTAGCGACGACAACATAAGTTCGTCGCTAATTAATAATTAGTGACAAAAACCGAAGTTCGTCGCTAATTAGCGACGCAAAATTAAGTTCGTCGCTAATTAATAAGTGCTTTCCTAATGAGCGACGAACTTATGTTTTGCGTCGCTAATTAGCTACGAAAATATAATTACGTCGCTAATTAGCGGAGAAAGCGATTTAAAGCCTACGTTTGTCGCTAATTAGCGACGTAAAACCTAAGTTCGTGGCTCATTACCGACGAAAAATCGGGTTCATCGCTAACTAGCGACACAAACATAGCGACGAAAAACTAAATTCGTCGCAAATTACCGATGAAATACAAATTTCGTCGCTAATTAGCGACGACAACCGAAGTTCGTCGCTACTTAGCGACGCAAACTTAATTTCGTCGCTAATGAACGACGAACACAAATTTTGGTTTGGTATTTTATTGCTATGAGGTGACGAATTTTTTTCAATTTTGCTACGCATAGCAATTATCTTTCACATTATAGCAATACAAATATATAATAATAATAACAAACGTCGCAAATAATAATAATAATTACACAAAATTAGTTAAAAGTGTCAAAAATCACAATCTTCGTCTTCATCATCATATTCATCTTCACATTCGTCTTTGTCTTAATCTTCATCTTCTTCATGATCTTCATCTTTGTCTTCTGTCACAAATCGGATTCTTCATCACCTTCTATATTTGATTGGTGAATTTCAATTGGGTCCACATCTATCACTGTTCCACATGGATCACGTAAAGTCGGAATGTTGTATTCCTCAACTTCAACGATGTTACAAACTTTCTCTTGTTGATACGTTGTATCCTTCCGGTGTTCTCGATTTTTCTTCGTGCTTTGATTTTACATATCCCCACCAATCAACTTTGTCGCGCTTCAAACTAGGATATGATGCATAATATACTTGCATTGCTTGTTGTGCCAAGACAAATGGTTCATATTTCATATACCTTTTCTTGTGATTTATTTCCACCAAATTAAATTTCGTATGCACCTTCATTCCTCCGATGGGGTCGAACCACATACACTTAAATAACACAACCCGCATTAATGGTCCAGGGTACTCTATCTCTATGATTTCATCCAACAAGCCATAAAAATCATCTTTGCACCGCCACAATTAGATGACCGAACACACACACCACTATTTATTGTGGCTTTTCCCATTCCATACTCTCGAGTGTGAAAATTATACCCGTTTATGAAATATCTTTGGCCAAGTTCGTACCTTTCTTTGTGGACCCCATGACAGATGATATAGCAATCATTGCTCTTCGACTTGATCATGATTATTGTGAACCTGAGGTTACACCCGCAAAGTCAATAATATTTTTTAATTAATAATTTATAAAATATTAATAACTTGCTTTTCGTCCATAGACAACTTACATATGTTTTGAACCATGCTGCAAATTCTTCATCGCACAAACGTTCAAACTTATTTGATGGTAGTCCATACATTGAAGTTTGAAAAATCCTATTAACAAATACCACTTATTTATTAGCAAATGTTTGACACACAATAAATATATTTGCAAAAGTACACTTACTCGAAGTATGGCTCCACTTCCGGACGGTTCAGCAAAATATATGTATGGGCTGCCCGCCATTCTTCGTCTATTAAATAACGAAACTTACACGCGCCACTTGGTCGACCAAGATAATTGAAAATAGAGAATGATTTACAATTGGGATCAATGGGCCCTCATCATTTCTTCCTACTCTCCGCCTTTTGCACTGCACATGCGGCTCAAAATAATATGATGCAAATGTTGTCACTTCTTCCATAATATATGCATTACAAATTGAAGCTTCAACACATGCTTTGTTCTTCGCTTTTTCTTCAAATGATATAAGAACCTAGTTGCAATAGGCAAAAGTTTATCGAACATAATAAGTGATAAAGTAATTTTAAATTATTAACAAAATATTTTACCTCTCAAATGGATACATCCAAATAAATTGGACGGACTCGCAACTTTGGCCTCATAAGGCAAGTAAACTAAGAGATGCTCCATTGAATCAAAGAACGATGGAGGAAATATCCTTTCTAAGTTGCAAAGAATGATTGGAATATCTCTCTCCAACTTCTCCATGTGTGATGCTTTTAACCTTTGTAGAGCAAATATCATGAAGAAAATTACTTAACTCCGTGATGGCGCCCCACACAAAATTTGGTAGAAGTTCCTTGAAAGCTATTGGAAGTAGTCTTTCCATAAATATGTGACAATCATGGCTCTTCAAACCTGTTAACTTGCATTCATTCGAATCAACACATCTCTCGAGGTTCAAGCGTATCCATCGGAAATCGCATTGATTTCAGCCATTGACAAACAACCCGTCTCTCGCTCCCCGTCCAATGTGTAAATTGCTTTTGGTTTTGGTCCCCCGCTGCTTGCATCCACATCTAGTGCTGGCCAATCACAAATAACTCTCATATCTTTTCTTGCATTCAAGTTGTCTTTTGTTTTTCCAAGTGACATCCATCACGGTGTTTATGATATTGTCGAAAACATTCTTTTCTATGTGCATGACATCAAGATTATGACGAATAACATGAGTCTTCCAATATGGTAGATCCCAAAATATCTGCGCTTAGTCCACTTATGTGTGCCTCCGTACGCAATAGTCATGCCATGGGGTTTTCAACAACAATCGGAAAGTTGTGTACTCGCTCCCAAATTTGATCACCGGTTAGCCTCAATGGTGGGGGTGTTCTTTCAATTCTATTCTTGATGAACTCTTTCTTATTCCTTCGGAATGTATGATTTATAGGCAAAAATTGTCTATGACGGTCAAAATAGCTGGCCTTCTTCCCGTGTTTTAATCTGAATGACTTTGAGCGGTCCATACATATCGGACATCCTAAGATTCCAACCGTACTCCATCCGGATAACATCCCATAAGCTGAAAAATTATTTATCATCCAAAGAAGTGCAGCCTTCATTACAAATGTTTGATCAGTAGAAACATCATACGTAAGAATACCTCCATACCATAGCTGTCGTAACTCCGCAATCAATGGTTGCATATAAACATCTATCAATTTTGTCGGATTTTGCGGGCCAGGCACGATCAATGTCAAAAACATGTAAGGTGTCTTCATGCACATACTAGGTGGAAGATTGTATGGAGTTAAGATAATCTGGCCAACATGAATAGTTCTTTCCCGATTTTCCAAATGGGGCAAATCCATCGCAAGAGACCTAACCTAATATTTCGAGGCTCCATCACAAACTCGGGGTATGTTCTATCAAAATGTTTCTATGCCTCTCGCATCCGAAGGATGACACATTAGGCCCTCTTCTGTTTCATGATTTACATGTCAAGTCATGTGTTCAGTGATCGCTTGAGACGCATAAAGCCTTTGCAATCTAGGTATTAAGGGCGGATAAAACAATTGCTTGCATGGTCTACGCTTCTTATTACGACCCCGCTCCCCGCCAATCTTGTACCTCGGTTGACCACGAATTTGCAAGATTCGGCATTTTCATCATCTCCCCAATATAACATACAACCCTTACTACATATATCAATTCTTACAATCTGGAAGGCCTAAGTTATCCACTAACTTCTTCATGTTGTAAAAATCACTGGCATGATGTTATCGCGAGGCATTGCTTCCCACATTACGTCAACAAAAGAGTTGAAGCAATTGTCGGACACATTATGCTCGCCTTGATGTTTAATGGTCTTGCGGTCACCGATAACTTAGTGTGGTTGTCACAACCTGCCCATAAAGGTTTATCTGCTGATTTCAACACTTCCCGAATCGATTAGATGTAAAAGTTTCGTTGTGCACATTCTCATCAAAACCTGTTACTTCGCCTCTTCCAATTGTGATGCATAGCTAATACCCACTTGTTCAAATGTAGGAGCAAAACTAGTACTCGCAAGGTTTGATTCGACACGAAATTCGACCATTGCATCAATCACCATCCTCCGATATGGGTTCAATTGGTTATAATAGCTACATTCTTCCCTAACTGAAAATTGATCACTTCTTCGATATTCTTCATCGGATATAAATAGTTCACCATGGCAAGTCCAATTATAATAGTTCGAGTGAACCCAAATCTACAAAGATGTTCTCTAACTTTGTCACACACATGAAATTTACTATTACCGCACCTTTTACACGGACATCTTAACTTATTTCCATCCATAAACTCAAATTTAATACTAGCAAATTCCAAAAACTGTTCCAACCCAAGACGAAACTCATCGATCAATCATCGTCGTCCGGGTAAGTTCTTATTATACATCCAAGCCCTGTCTCTTTGCATTGTGTTCGTATAAATATTAAAAAAATCTCATAAAATATTAAAAATACTATATCTACTATTTAATATTCTTAATTAAAACCATAAAATCGTAAAAATTAAAATTCTACCCGTGACGCAATAATTACTTTCAAGTTGAAAAAAATAAAAAAAAAAATACCATGTCAAGAAGACTTACCCAAGTATTTCACCGAATTATTTATAGTACAAAGCAATCAATTTGATGAGAATTGCAATGTTCACTTGGATTGCGAGACCTTCAAATGGACATGTACCTAAAAAAGAAAATTACATAAGACTCATGAAGCTTATGCCAATTGATAGAAGAAAATGGTGAAATAAATGGCTAATAATTTATTCTAATTAGCGATGAAAACAAGACATTCGTCGCTAAATAGTGACGAAAGGGAAGTTCCTCACTAATAATTAGCGACAAACTTGGCGACGAAATATATTTCATGGCTAATTAGCGACGAACTATAATTTCGTCGCTAATTAGCGATGAACGTGTAATTTCGTCGATAATTGGACGGCATCTCCGCTTCGCCAGCTATTGACGAAATTCACCGCAACCCTATAGGAACAATCCAACGGAATAATGTCGTAAATATTGTCGCTAATTGTGCATTACTACACTTTTTTACATAGACACCATAACTTATTTCAATCTATGAGCTCAACTTTACTTTGAACTTGAAAAGAAAAAAGTTACAATGTCAAAACGACTTACCCAAGTATTCGATTGGATTTTTCGTAGGAGAAAGTGATCAATTTGATAAAAATTGCAAGGTTCATTTGGATGGCGAGACATTCAAATGGACGTGTACCTAAAAAAAGGAAATTAGTTAAGATTCACGAAGGTTGTGGCAATTGATAAAAGCAAATAGTGAAATAAGCAACAATTTATTCTATGATTACCATAAGGCACAAATAAGAATAGAAATGAGAGAAGACAAAAGGCAAGAGAAGGGAGAAGAGAGAAAAGAGCGGGTGAAAGAGAAGAGTGCGGAGAGAGGAGGTAAAGACATTTTAAAGGCGAAATTTTACTCAGCCACGAATTTAGCGACTACAATTTGTTGTACGAATTTAGCGACGACATTTGAAATTAGCGACGTCAAACTATCGGTGGCTTTAGCGACGCAATTACTGATTCGTCACAAATTAGCGACAAAAACTATTTCGTCGCTAATTAGCGACCAATATGTATGTTCGTCGCTAATGTTCTTGTTTTTATTTATATTGTATTAGCGAGAAATAATACATGTCGTCGCTACGGTAGCGATGAAAATATTTATTTGTCGCTAATTTAAAGTTTGCGACGAACATTGATGTTCGTCGCTACTGTTTAAGAAAAGAATTTGCGACGAAACGTAGTCTTTTGTCGCTAATGGGCGACGAATCCTATTTTCGTCGCAAAGGACATAGTTGACGAATACTACATTTCGTCGCTAATGTTTTATGCATAGTGTTAATTGTGCGACGAAAATGTAGTTCGTCGCTAATTAGCAACGAACGTTGATTTTCGTAGCTAACTTTTAAGAAAAGAATTTGCAACGAAAAAAGACGTTCGTCGCTAATTAGCGATGAAATGTTGCCTTTCGTCGCTAATTGACGACGAAGCCTATTTTCGTTACAAAGGGTATAGCGACGAATAATCTTTTTCATGGCCGTTTTAAGTCGCTAATGTGCGACAAAATTGTTTTTGTGGCAATTTTACGTCGCAAATTAGAGACGAAATTTTTTCATGGCTATTTTCGTTGCAAATTAGTGACGAAATATATTTCGTGGCTAGTTTCGTGGCAAATTAGTGACGAAATGTGTTTCCATCGCTATATTTGTCGCTAATTAGAGATGAATTGTTTAGTCGCTAATTTCGTCGCAAATAGCGACGAATCTTGATTTTATCGCTATTTTCGTCGGAAATTTGCGACGAATATTTTTCGTCGCAAATATTTCGTGGCTAAATCCTTATTTTTTTGTAGTGAAGTTTGATGAAATATTCGACTTGTTGTTGAAAGACGGGTCGATTAAGTTGACTCGAGGACAGAAAATCCCGTCCAAGGAAGAACTAGCCGATAAAAGATATTGCAAATGACATCACTCTACGAGCCATAATACGGTGAATTGCATTATTTTCGGGAAGACAAATCGGGAGGCAATTCAACGGGGCAAGATCAAATTTACCGAAGAAAAGGGCAAAGCTCCTATGGAAGTAGACACATACCCCTTTTCCCAAAGATAACCGGTATGGTCAATGACCATGATTCATCAAGTTATGGTGGCAATAGGCTTTGCACTCATTGTCGTCAAGAATTGGATAATCGGGATCGGTATATCCATGATTCATCAATGTAACTCCCTTGTTGACATGGCTGACTCGACAAATTCATGCTCAATAATATTCATGTATTTACCCTTTGTTGACCTCTTACAATTCTAGCAACAAATTTCTGCATTACTTTTAACTCATTGAATATCGGGGTTTAATAGCTTTGCCTCCCACTTACCGAATCCCGGGGTTTAACGGCTCTGCAACTCCTTCGATACATCACTCGTCACTTACCGAACCTCGAGATACAATAGCTTCACCCCTCATTTGGTATATTGTTTTTGACTTATCAAGCCTCGGGGCATTGTGATGCTATTGTCCATTCGGTATTTGTACTTGTTATTTTTTGGTGTCACCGAAGCATGCAATAAAATCCCGATATCTTCAATCGAAAAAATAGTCAAGAAGGAGTCCGAGCCCTTCAATAGCCTTCAATCGAAAATATTGTCAAGAGGGAGCCCGATTCCGAACACTTCAATAGATCTAGTTGGACCCATATTTACTAAAAAATTTAAGTCAATGAGTTGCAGGCCAATGAATATATTAACCGCTCCACACAACATCAATTATTCGATATGAAATTTCTCTAGTACAACTCAAACATGCATCCTAAAAGTAATGAAGTAACCTATCTTCCAGGAGATCAAGGATTCGATTTACATCATAAGCAAACTTCATAACATCAAGCTGTCTTTGTGGGAGACCTTCAAGTTACAGATGGTGCAAAGTAGTTATGATTCAAATCGAACACACTTAGAGAAGGTCGCTAGTGCTGGCCACCTTTCCATCCCATTTACCCTAAAGGAGAAAAAAAGAAATAGTGCAGGGTCTCCCCCTCCCCCCTTCCCCCCTCTCTCCACCCCTTAGAGTGCTGGCTTATTTGTATTATGTTTACCTTCAAAAGACTAACCGTAGTTAATATCCGTTAAGTAAAACCAATTTAACAAGCAATAATGACCTTAACATTATTAAACTTGTGATTATCGAACTTCCTATAGGTGCGATGCACAACATTGGGAGGAGAAAAATAATGCTAGTCAAATCGGTTGTTAGTTGCTTCAACCACTTCTTCAGAAACAACGACTTTTCAGATCGATCTCTATTTACTAACAAGTTAATCACATTTGTTGGTCGATCATTCATGAGCTGAATACAGTGTACCGAGCAAGGACGGGTAATCACCATTAAACTAAGATGAGAATGTGGTCCTCACCCGCTAATTATTGTACCTTGAGTGATTATTTTATTCTACTAATGACATTTGAAAAATGGGGTGGGGAACCTCTTTCCCCTCGTTTGTTACTTTGATTCTATTGCACAATTAGATGCTCAAACGATCCAATCATTTTGTAGCTTGGTGACACTACAAAAGTACCCTATCTTGTCGGGTTCTTGATTGGTGGATTAGGCTGCTCCAATGAATCCCAACTTGCACATGACTCAGGGTCTCTTTTGGGGACAAGAGCTTTCATACCTAGGGCTTATTCTATTAAAGGGAAGGGCAATTCCATTTAAAGAAAGGGAAAGAGTAGATCTTGAAGCAGGCACTTCCTTGAAAAAGGAGACAGGCACTAATTTTTTTTGGTGAGAATGTTATTAACGATTATTCTAAAGATACTAATCAAGCATAATTATAATAAGTGATGATTCGATGTTAAATTTTTCAAAATATGTGTCATAAAAAAAGCAGGTGCTTTGCAAATTCTTCATAATTTTTTCATACCTAATTACTAAACAAGTATCCTAAGAGCAATCATTAACAAAAACCCTTTACGATAAAGCAAACGTTCATAGGTAAGCTCCCCTATTTGGAGTGCAATAACGGCAGCCTTCTTTTCTCCTAGGAACTCATATGGTTTTATTGGTGATAAGAGATGAGACAATGTTCCTAGAGTGATATGAACTTAGTCCCACGTACTGAGGTTTTCTCCTCGGTTAAGCACTATTGCTATTAAGGGCGCGAATAATAACAATTCTCGTTTCTAAAAGTTATTTCTAGTCGGAAATAGGTTTTTCTATTTTTATTCTCTTGACGAGTTTGTGATAAGAGAAACGTGTTTGATAATGACACAAATTTTCTGTTCCCGGAACAAGAATTCATTTGATAACAACATAAATTTTATATGGTTGCTAGCTATAGGAGACTAGTGGCCGGCGACATGGAGAGAGAGAGAGAGAGAGAGAGAGAGCGCACGCGAGAGAGGGGAGTGAGCGATGAGAAGAATATTTACATAAAAGTAAATATATATATTTTTTCATGACTATTCTAAAAATTTATCCAAAAAATAGAAAAATAAAATTATTTTAGCAAACGGATTTTTGTTCCAAACATGTTCCCCGAGAACAGAAAGAAAAAAGAAACAAAATAGTTATCATTTGCATTCTAAAAGAGATAAAAGTCTCATAAGCAAGTAAAAAGTGGCAAAGCATCAAAGAATATATAACATTTAATAATGGCGCATAATATAACATTTAATTTTCTCATTCTTTTTTTTAAATGTAGAAGATATTTTGAATTTCAACAAGCATCCGAATTTCATAATTTGTCTAGCCGAACCAATTGCATCGCCACATTTCATACCTTTGCATAGCCTAACGCTACTTCATCTTGTTTTGCTTCAACTTGAGGAGGGAAAATTGTCCAAAAATTCATAAACATTTTGCACGGCAGCTAATTCAATTTTAATTCTTTCGATTGTGCCAATTTAGCCCAAACATTTTGATGATTCATCAATTTAGTCCTTTCATCAAATTTTGACTAGAATTTCAATGACGTAGACGTCGATCATCCGACGTGGCATGATCGACGTTGACATGGACGAGTTTTTCAATTTTTATGAAATCTACCGATTTCTCTTTTTATCATTTTCTTTGTTTTTTTTTTTTTTTCTTTTTTCCTATTTCCCTCGTTGGTCACCGACGAGGGCCAAGACGCCCGTCGACCAGGGAGAGGATTTCCCACATTGGATCTTGGGAGGGATGGTGAGGAGACACTCGCCCGAGGCTAATGAGGGTAGCCCTCACTAGATCCGACGAGGGCGGTCCACGCCCGATTCGAGCGACCCTCGCCGGTGGCCAGCAACCTCTATTTGCCATTGCCGAGGCATAGCAATCGACAGAGAGAAATTGAGAAGAAAAAAGAAAGAAGGACAAAGGATAAAAAAATGAAAAATGAGAGAAAAGACTATGAAAAATTGTAAAAATCAACCATTTCCAATCACAATTAACCGGAATGATTGCATTGATAAATTGTCTAAAAGTTCCGGACGACTACATTGACGAGGACCAAAGGATGATTGATTGATTAAATAACATCGCTTGACACTAATAATATCTACATGTTCTTGTTTCACCCGATATATATCATTTCTCCCTAATTTAACCAGCACTAATTGCGACAAAAATAATAATAATTTTGGGTAGTACATCTAGACACTTTCATTCGTTCCTTTCACTTTCACTGCAAAAGACGTTCAATCAAGCATTTTGGTGGTGTGAGATTGGGATTTTTTTGGGGCCTCCCAAGTCTTGGAGATATTACATAAAAAGTCATTGCAGATACTATTGCAGTTTGGATAGGAAAGACTGGCTAGGGTTTCCTCTGATAGGTACCATGGCACACACCCACTAGACATCGAGTATGCCCCAAGATATACTTTTTCAAATCAGCTGAAAAAACAAACGCATCGGGGTTATGCCATCTCTGACCCACCGACCCTGTTCTCGTTTAAAGATTTAGGCCAATTGAAAAGGGCTTCGTTGCATTAAAAAGAGAGAAGAAGATCAAAGTCCTTACCTCATGAGGAAACGTCCAGTGGATGACGACTAGATTGTACATTTTACTCTTTAGGTGGGTGAGCCATAACGCGTGATTAATATTATAAATCCAGAGCCAAGCAAAGTCCACGTGGCGCATGCCTATTCATAAGACCATTCTATTCGCATGTCTCTATGTTGGTTAAACGGTCGATGAGGATGGAGTCAGCAAATTTCCACAATGACTCCTCCTCCTACACTGTCGGATTCTGATCGGACGGTGGTCCCATGAGAAGCGCGCGGGGAACTCATCAACCACACCTATTTCATCGAATCGAATCAAAATCCCATCACAAAAACATTCGAAAATGGTATGAAAACTCGTAAGTAAATAAATATAACGCCTCGATGATGTTCCTGTGATCGGTTTTACCCGTCGCGGGGTTTCAAGCGGCGAGTGCTCGAGATTTCTTCACTAGTGGTGGAGTAAAATATTAATGAGAGGGAGAGCTTAGTGGTTGTTTTGCTGTGTGTTTAGCAAGCAATCTTGGAATTGGGCCAAATTTTAGCATTCGGCGAGACCGAGTGTATAGTGGGCCCGGCGGGGTGCTGGTTGGTCAATGTAAAGTGAGAGTTGACTCTCGTGGATGATTTGATAATGGAACATTTTTCCTAGCAATTGTCGCTTTTCTTAAGACAACGAGGTGTGAGATTTGATGGCCAAAAATGTTATACTGGAAGTATTATGGCCATAAGGGAAAGGCCCCGCCAAATATATGTGCCCACTTTTTGGGAACCATTTTATTAATAAGTATAAATTAATGAACGATAAAGTTTTTGTGCCGGCTCCATATCACAAAATCTTTTGGGATAAGTGCATAAAAAATCCTAAAACTCGTTTCAAAATTGCAATTGAATTCTAAATTTAAAAATGCAATTAAATCTTAAAACTAAAACTCGTCAAATTAATGTAATCGAGTCTTTCTGTTACCATCATCAATTTATCTAACGTAAAATGCTGATGTGGCATTTTTAAATTAATTTCTCTATCCTATGTGGCGTTTTCTTATTATTTTATTTTCAATTTTTATTTAAATAAAATTTCAAAACTAAAAAAGTACTAAAACATTAAATTTATAAAAGCTAAAATAGAAGAGAAAAAAAAAAAAACAGGTCAGGGCTGCAGGCGTCGGAGGGGTTGGCCTTGGGCGAGGGTGGAATGACATGAGCTTTGAAATTAAATGAAATACTTTAAATCAGATCAACCTAAAAAATAACTATGGAAAACTTTAGTAGCGACTTTTAAGGTTCGAATGCATGAGCTTTGAAATTATTTGTACTTCATGACCATCGTAATTACATTATTGTTGGCTCCGCATTCTAACAATTTAAACTTTTAGGCTCCATTCGTTTTGTCGAAAAAGAACTTTCGAAAATATATTTATACATATTATTTTTTATGGCGTTCGTTTAACGAGTGATAAATAAGTCAAAGAAAACAATTAGCACCCATTAAAAAAATAAATTCAAAAATGGGAAAAATGATTTCATCTTTTTGAAAAGAGGAAAACATTTTCCCTAATCTTTCCTCCCTCTACTCCTTCACATTATTATTATTTTAATTATTTTTAAAAATAATTTCAAATTTTTAGTATTCTAATATTTTTATTTTTTTCTTTCTTTGCCAATAGCCAATCGGCAAGGTGAGCTTGGAAAGAAAATAACTAAATAAAATAATGAATAAGTAATAAAGATATTTTTGTCAAAAATGGTCATTACATGTATGATTTTTATCTTGTTATATTGGAAGAAGAAGTGAAAAGAAAATAACAACAAAAATAAAAATAAATAAAGAAATAGAAAAAAAGATGAAAAGTAATAAAATGATTTTTCTAAATTAAACAATTAAATTGAAAGAAAATATAAACATATAAAAATAAAAATAAATTATTTGAAAAGATTACGGGAAAGAAAATCAAATTCGATTTTCCGTCACGAAAGTGCGTGTTTTTCGCAATGTTTTTTTGGCCGAATATTGAAAAATGTTGTCATTTTTCTAAAAACGACTTCTTTTGGATTTTTAAATATTTTTCAATTTTGAAATTTTTGAACCTTATTTTTTTAGTTAGAGGAAAAGTAACAAATGGAGTCAATATATACGTCTCCATGAATTTTTATCTTGTTACATTAGGAGGCGGAAATTAAACATCCATTTTCCTAACCAATGCTAATTATCAGCCCTAATGGAAAAGCGATGCTTTCTTCTTTCCGTAACGATTCGGTGGTGTGTCCAAGTCACTTGTCCGACGCCTCGATCGATCCAACTCTTCGGCGTCTTGAGGGCCCCCCCCACATTGGCCAAACTTAAAAAATAGGTTAAATTTAAAAAAAAAAAAAAAAACGGTCTGATCAAGAACGCCACGTAAATTGTGAAATAATGAGGCAAAGACATTATCAAGTCATTTGGCAAAGAATAATAATCTCACCGCAAATGACGTGGCTAAAGATTATGTTATTCCTCAACTTTTTCGCAACTTGCGCATGAAAGAACGAATTGGGGGGCATCGGGCTAGGAAGGAAAAGGATATCCTGATTAATTATCCTAATCAGATGGATTAGTGACTCACCGTCGAGCTGACGGGGACCACATCCTAGAGCAAGCAACGTTCGCTTTATTACTAGTTTAATGTTCATGAGTTATGAGGTTAAGGAATTCCATTTGAAATGCTCGACCTTGCGCACCTATGAGAGCTTTTTCGCGTTGCTTGGAAAGAGCGCCGTCGTTGGTTTTCGTCCTTTCGAAGATGCGCCACCAATTTAGCGGAATTCACAATCAAATTAGGAATTATTCGCCTAATGTCGCTAGACTTTTTGATTTTGCAACCGATGCAATTTGACCGAGACCTGACCAAATTTTCCTGATGAAATGCCGGCAGGATGCAACCGCGACCGTAGTGTAGTACCTTTGGCTAAGGATATCAAAATTGCAACCGATTGATTGCAAAGTCCATTAAATTTCAGCAACCACTGATGTTTCGGCTTACCTAAATTATAAGTGTTCCAATAGTCCAATCTGTTGGTCGTGCAAATGTCCAAAAAAAAAAAAAATTTTGTTGGGTCCTGTAGATGAAATGAGCTCGTTTGGAAATTCACCGCATTTAGGTATGAAAAAATAACAAAACTTTAAAGGCTATGTTTGTTTCGCGACAATCGAATGCTTTAGAAAATATTTCCCTAAAAGTAATCATTTGTATCGTTTGCAAAAATAAATGGACGAAAACTATTTTCATCGTTCATGAAAATGCATATACATAAATTATTGCTTATAATGAAAATAATTTTTATTGACTAATTATTTCAAAGCGAGACAGACGATCATTTTTTGATTTTTTTTTCAAATCATTTCATTTTTCTTTAACCTTTATTCTAAAATTTCACACTACATTGATTCCGCTAGATTAATGAATCGAATCTTTGGATTTATGTAGAAATAAATAGGGCTCGATGGTTAACCATGAAAAACATAAACTTATTTCTCCTTACATATACTAGCTGTAAACAAAACCTTGTCACTGAACAACTTCAGGCGAAGATGAAATCGAGTCAAACTACTCGCGGGAAACTCGTGTGGGCTCGATGAATACTTGACATCAACTCGCTTAATTTCTAGTCAAGTTCGACTTCGAGCTACTCGAGTATCTTGTCAAGTCGAGGTCAAGCCTATTAGTGCTTGACTCGGTAGGTTTGAGAGTCTAGCCCAATCAAGCTTTCATAATTTTATAATAAAATATTCAACACTCATAAAAGCTAGACAAGAAATACTTAAAATTACATTCATAAACTCAAGCTCGAGTGTGAGGAATGAGCCAAGTGGAGTCAAGCTCAAGCGGGAAAATCTATACTCGGGCAAGCTCTAGTCGAGCCTCGAGCACCGAGTATGCGAATCGAGTCTAGCTCGAGCTCAACTCGATTATAATCCTAAACTCAAGTGAGGTTTGCCAAAATTATTAGGATGCGTCATTCTGGGCCGGGCTTTCTTCTTGACTGGGCCCACTAAGTAGCAAATTGATGTCAAAAGTTTGAAGGCTATAGAAAGAGGCCCGGTTGGGAAATTGAAAGGTGCTCCCTGTTCCCAATTATCATTACTTAGGCCCGGCCCGGTCCGTGGCCCAAACCATTAAGCCGAGCTTCCGCAAAATGATAGATGACCACATGGAGCCCGTTTGGTAACGCTTTTATTTCTTTGATTCCTATTCTTTTGTCCCCGAAAATATAAGAACAGAAATCTATTTGGTCACGTCATATAATTTTTCTGCTCCCGAAAACATGAAAGTGGCATGGGAACAGAAATAAGAAGTGAAAAATATTTACTTCTTTATTTTCGGGAACATAATTAAAAGAAATTATTTCTTCCTATAAAATTATTCCTAGGTGAAGATTGATTTTTTTTTTTTTCAAGTTGAAGGAGGATCACCAAGACGAGACACGCTCGACTTATAGAGAAAGAAGCCCGAGCCGCACCACCCAAGGAAATAGGCCCAAGTGCTGTTTATTGGATCTTGTATTCGACCCAATAATTTTTTCCTGTAAAGTTTTGCTTTTATTTTCTCTATTTATTTATATATGTCAAACATTGTATACATCATGTAATTAGCAAGATTTATTGTGATTTTTCCAAATTACGACAAACTATTTGAGATTAAGCCAAACTAGCAGCCTACTTGTGTGTTTTACGGGCTTGTTTTTTTTTTTCATTTATGTAATATGTCGTTATTATTTTGTTATAACAGTTCATTAAAATTGTATTGTATTTCATGTGATTTCTCTAACATTATTTATTATAATCAGAGAAAATGATTGAAATCATTAAACGGAATAGTTAATCGGAAAAGTTATGTTGCTAAATTGCACATGAAAACTCATTAAAATCAATAGTATTGAACAAGACAAGCACCTAGGAAATGGAGGAATCCTAGTTGGAATTTGAAAGCAAGATAAGTGGAAAAGGGCAAGAAAAGCTCTCTTCCCATGGAGAAAGCTCCGCGACTTGGACTCATTAAGGATAATAACAGAGAGTACCTTGTAATAATATCCTCATAACATATAAATGGAGTTTCTTATTCCCTAAAGGCATGAGTACAGCACAAGAGAATTAGTGAGTCGGCTTCTAAGGATGTGCACGACAATACTTTTAGAGTAAAATTCAATTTTGTAACGCAACTTTTGGAACTGAAAACGCAATTTACGGGTAGAAATCTATTTGATTACGTAACTTTATTTTTCTATTTTTGGATTTTTTTTTTGCTTTAGAAATAATTTTGGAGCCACTTAAAGAAATAAACAAAAGTTTATTTCTCTCTAAAAATATAAAAATCAACTTTTGTTTAGAAATTGATTTATAGAGCAAAAAGTATTGTCATACTCCGTGTTAACGAAGTTAATTGTAGTGGGACTGTACAAGCTCACAAGTACCTTATCCATTCGGATTCTTTATTTTCACTTCGTTTCATAAGTTGTACAATGTAACAACTACCGAGCATGGTAGTTGAGATCTCGACGGGTGAAGGTAGATCATAAATGCATTCTTTGACATGTGTGGAAGCTGTTCTCCGAGATAGAACAATAAAAATTGAATCTTACGATAAGGACAAGGAAATGAGAGAAGTTAATTCCGGCGAACACGAAGGTTTTTAACTTTTTGTACTCATTAAGGACCATGCTAATTGGACTTAGGCTCAATTAAAGGGCCAATTTCGGAAATAAGAGACAATATGGGGCTCAAGTATAATTACTTATAATTCTCTCTTATTCCTTTCTTCTCCGCACAGCGTCTCTTCCCGATCGGCGACGCCAGTGAACGAAAGCTTCAACGATCTCGGAACTCAGATCTCTGCGCAAAACAAATCGAGACCTAAACCAAAACCTTAACCTAGGGGTTTCATCAGGGGATTCCGCGAGCTCAATCTGATCAGGTACTGTCCGTTTCTGTTTGCAGCTATTGCGTGCCCCAATTCTTCCAATAGGGATCATTACCGAAGATGCTCGACCAGCTCATTCTAAATGTTCGGTTTGTGATTGTCAGTCGGTCTCTTGACCTTCGATTGGATGTTTTCAATCCGTCCCGACAGTGAGTCACGGTTGAAGCTCGTTGATCGCTTTGCATTTTGAATTCGGGAGTTCCATTTACTCTGTGGAGTGCTGAGAAAATGGAAGATTGATAGGTATCTTGTTCGAGACATGGTCCGTTCGATGTGTTTTGATGTTTTAGCGTGAGCTCGATTTACTCCTATCTGAGCTCTAACTTTGTCTCTCTCGTGTTGCGTCCTTTGGAGTGAAGGAAGCACGGTAGTCGTTTCAAGTTGACTTGATTGTGAGAAACTTAATCTTGTGGCTGTGAGTTAAGAACTTAATAAATATATTTACTCCATTTTTTGTGCTAATTGCGAATCATGTGCATACGTTTCTTTGATTTCGTTTTAGCTGGTGGGTGTTTGGAGTTTCATGAGTGTGATGGGCTACTCTTTCAACGTTTAGATTGGAGTACTCAAGCTGTACATTGTTGCTTGAACAAGAATGAGTATCTCCTTGCCGATTATCAGAAGGTGAAGTTCCAAGTTTTGTTGAAAGCATGAACATAGTTAAGGGTGTTGCTGATTTAATTCGAAGGACCTCAAGCGGACAAACCGGAGACTCCGGTACAGGGTTACAAGGGGAGAGGTTTCCACCTCCAGCGCCAAAAATCCGCTTCAGGTAATATTGCCTAATCTGCTAAGAGTCTATTTTCTTTTTCTTTCTCTCCTTTTTTCATTTTGCTCGTCCAAGCACTTCAATGGACTCACAAGATAAACTTCTGTTATGGACAAACTAGTATGGTCCGTCAAGAGTAGATTATTTGTTAAATGAGAAGGGTGAGATGGGTTGAAGTGCTTGTTTCTCACCTAAAGAAAGGTTAACCAAGTGTCAGTACTTCACCACTTCATTGCGACAAATGATCGCAAACTAAGATAGAGAAACATTTTGAAGGTTTAGAAAAATGCATGCATCTTGCACCGGATGTATTAGTTGTAAAGATTTTTGTATGGTAGTCTGGAAAGAGGGAATGGGGCTTACACGGATTCGAAATTTCACTCTGGTTTTGTTGAGTGTTTTATATAATACTCGTTGAGTGGTAATGGATATGCAAAGGAATGTCAATTCCATGGCATCACACAAATACAAGTAGTTTAATTTCCTATGTGTCCATACTTTTTCTGCTGTTTTGATTCTTTGAAGGGGTAGGTTTAGCATTTCGACATTAAACCTGTGCCATCATGATCTTTATACCCCATCGAAAACTGCTTCAATGGGAATTGTTCAAATTTTGGCACTCTAATGTCCCAGCTGGCGAAATGGCAACATAAGTAACCCTAGTATGTATCATGCAATTATCAGATTGAACATCAAAATAATGCTACTTTCTCAGTTTGAAAAATGCAATGTACACAATTTTAATTGATAAATGAAGTCATATGACTTCTTTTTCTTATTTTGAAAGAAGAGCTATGAATTTCTCATCCCATTTGGCCTTGATTCTAGTCCATGCTACTAAATGTGCTGTAAACCTTCTAGAAAGGCTGGGAATTGAGAATAAGTCAGAGAATGTTATGTCAGTACAAGGACATGTTCTCATCTCTGACTGAAACTGATATTGCTTGCGAAAATTCAGTTTCTTGGTTTTGATGTGATTATGACTGGCACCTGACTTCTGACTTTCTTAACATTCTTTCCAGTGAAGTTGGTGATGAAGCAATCTTGTATACATTGTGGGAGAGATATGAAAAGGAAACTGATAAGGTAATTAGAAGTTTCTCAAATTTCCACAGTTATTTGTTCTAGGTAGTTTTTTTTGCGGTTAAGATTCTTTCTAGGTTTGATTTGGTAATTTCTAGTTGTTCTTATTCTATATACATTCATGTAATGAATGGTTCATACTTCATGACAAGATATATGTGTCTCTAAATGGATGCATTACTGTTCTTTATTGGACGAACAATCTTTGTCAGGAGCTTGTTTTTGTGTGTTTTGCTATCTGCATAAATAGGACTGGTGTTTCTTTGCCGCTGGACCTAAAAGTCCAGTAATGACTGGATATCCAAAGGGCTGCTGCCAATAGACTGAAAAAGATAAGGTGGTTAGCTAGTGATCCGTTATAAAATCTATCGGACTTTCCTTGTTATGGAAAATCCTTCTATCTTTTCTTTCCAAACAGCCCTATAATGAAGGAGTGATTAAAAGCAGAATAATTTTGCGACCTCTGGATGAAGTCGATACTGCCAAATTAAGAGTTCCTCTGTAGCAGATCCTGTCATGGCCCAAGGAACGTGTTAGGATGACAAGGCTGAATTTCAAAATTTTTCAAGAATATAATAAATCTGCTTACGGTGGAACAGCTGCTTACTAGCAGTCGATCTTTTCCTTTAAATTTTCTGAATTTATCGCGAGAGAGACCACCAATGCAGGTGATTTTGTTTACCTGCATTTATTCAATGGAAAAAGGAAAAAAATACCAGTTTCTTTTATGTCCGGGAGCTAATATGTTGATTTACTGAGAAGTTTCTATTTCTATTGCTCAGTCCTAACAAATTATCCTGCTAGTATGCTGAATGCAGTAAGTAAGTTACCAAAATTCCATAGAAATTTAATTGTACTACCTTTGGACTAGAACTTTTCCCTGATTTACATTTACACAACATTCTTGGAATGTCTGTATCACTATGGTTTTAGTGTTTTCCCTTGAGCAGATTTTATGGGCACTGTTGGACAGCTTGAAATCCCCACCCTCTCCTAACCTGAATATTCATTGCGATTTTCTCTTGTCCAAAAGATTCTATATGATAAGTATATTCTAGGATGTCTAAGTGGCCTCAAACCTTTCCTTTGCTGTATCAGTATTTATCTATGCAACTGTTTATGATCCCATCATTGGACCCTAGGTGGAAAAGAAGAAGTTGTTTCAAGTATTCCTGAAGCAGTTCCTGACGGTATATGAGAACTGGGAGCCGGTTAGTTATGGTCAGTTTTCAGAGGCTTCTGTTTCAAGTGAGCTATCGGGGAATATTCATCACATGCCAATGACATTGCTATTGGATGCTCAGTTGGACATCCTGCTGGAGTAATATCAATTTTCATTCAGGAGATTGCACAGTTAACTGCACTAATTAATGAGCGTAAGTTGAGCTATTGCTCATGTATCATTGAGTGCTCTATGGAAATGATTTTCTGATCTTACCTTTTTTCCATCTCTCAAAGGATGAAAACTTTGTCCACGTATGGTAATCTTTCTTTCTTGATCACTAATTAAGAAAATTCTGCTTTCTAATTATTTTTCTTCATCTTTTTTGGTCAGTATTTATTTTTCATCATTGAAACACAGGGTTTTTACCACTCTTTTGGTATGATGATGCCTATTCTATGATAGATAAGCTCTTTGGTTTCGGTTGCCTCCTCAACTTTCTTTAGCTGGATGACTTTGTGCAGAGACTTGCGCATGCTTCTTTCTGATCTTCACGTTTGCTTTATAATGAGCAGCATTGTGATAATGTGCTCATCCCATATAGCGACAGAGATTGTTGTCCCATAAATACAAAGTGGAAGAGTCTAGGGTTCCAGATTGATCTCAGGAGTTGCATGCACAGTGAAGTGTATCTTAGACTCAGGTGTTAATAGAACTTTATTGATGAATTCTTCCAATCTGGAAAGATTGTTTTTCTCCCAAATTGATAAGAAATTAAGCTCTGCCTGCTTTCTTTTATTTGTCTTTGGAGCAAATAGCTGAAGTTCTGGTGTTTAGCATCTATAGCAGTTAGCTGAATCTTCTGTCTTAACATAAGCCCAAAAAGAAAAAGACAAAATTTCCATTATTACATGATAGCGATGTTTATTTTTTTGGTCATTTGTTTAATTACTGCTTGAGGTAATCAACCAAATTTAGGCATATGATTATTGAGCTTCAACCGTGTTATTCTCTTCCACCTCTCTGGGAGAATGACTACTGTCATTTGCAGTTCAAACGCGAGGATAGATGGGGTGAGAATTAGATTAAATTGTGATCAGAATTTTATCAAGGATAAGATGATATAGATGAGATTCTACTTTGTTACTTTGGTATCAGTCTAGAGAAGGGCAGTTATCGGAGCTGCAATTTGTGTGTACTGAACGTGTTGGATGTCCAAGCATTCTTTTGAGGGCTGAAAAGGCTGTGGTTTGGATTTTTCTGTGGTCCTAATATCAGAAGGATTGAAGTTCACCTATGATGACGTGAACTTGATCAGGAACCAAATCTCGTGCTGCTAGTCCCTGTTGATAGGGGTATTTTAGAGCAGTTATCTAATATAGCTCTCTTAAGTCGTGATTATTGTAATGGCGTCTCATTTGATGTCTTGCACATCCATTAAGGCAATGCAACTGATGGATTAATCAAAGATCATTTTCTCTCAATGCATGAGCAATCACGAAGAATCCCCTTTGGCTATTTTTCTATAGACAATTTTTTGGAAGCATTATTTGGACGGTTTACCACAAAATGTGAACGCCGCATAACATCATCTTAAACCACCTTCGCGGCACACTTCTCTGAACAACTCTAGTTTGCTTGCCTATGTCGAAGGTGATATAGGACAAAGAGTCCCAAAGTAGATGCTGAATCAGTTAAGTGATAATTTTATTTAGGGAAAGCACTTAAACCTTCTTAAGCATCACATCTATGGTTTCGAAAGCATCACTCTTACGAGAAGAATTGCATCACACAATTCAAAAGGAAAGCCTTGCTAAATCCAATGATTCATTATCCCTCTGTTGAGTAGAAATTACCATGATATTTGTGGACTCTTCTGAAAATCCTACTACTAGTTGAAATGGAAACCTCTAGGCAGGAAAAAATATTTCGTTTGACTTACTAAACTCCTAATTTAATAAGGAAAATAGCTTTATTTACTATCTAATCGTAAAAGAACTCAAGTTACCATCCCATCATTATTTAATAACTTAACGGTCCTTCCCTAGGTCTTTAAACCATGTTTGAAGCATTCTGCATCAGAATGTCAAGAGTTGAGTTGGCATTTCTTAAGGTGCACCTGCAGTGGACACTTAGTAGTAGTAGTAATATTATATCTACAAGTCTGTTTACTGAGCAAATTTCTATCCACGCTTATTACGACTGGCTGGTTCTTTGACAGTTTCCATTCAGATGAGATAGCTTTTTGGTCTTAATCCAATTGGGTGGAGGGCACACTGGGAGGTCGGTGGCAATCACGTTTTCTTGGAGAGAAACCTGTTTTGGATTGATAATTATAAACAGAATTAGTGCTTGCTTGCAGTTAGGTCTTTAGAAATTCACTGACGATCATTTAATTAGCAACTTTATAGGTCATACCTTAGTATTTCTGTTGGAAGGTGAACCCCCTTTTCCATCTCAAGGCTCAGTTCTTGTGATGCATTAGGGTTTCTTCACTTTATGTTTACCTTGTGCATTGCCCTTTATCCCCCAATCAGGGGATTAGTGCTAGTATGATGCAATATTGTGCTTTACACAAGTTATTTGCAGTTGTAAAAAGCAAATGACTCTTTCCCGCATAAATTCAGTGTGTTCCAGCATCATGCAATCAAACATCAACTTAGTGGGGCCTTCTACAAGCTTCATTGTCACATCTGAAGGCATACCCGTGTTGGTCGCTCTGTCAGTTGTTACACGTTCAATGCATAACTGCAGAGTCTTTGGCTACTATGGAGGGGTACAAAAGCTTACAGCGTTGATGAAAGGTAGGATAATACATACTCTTTGTCATGTGGAACTGCTTGCATGTTTTTGTCTAGCTGTTATCGGCTATTTTGTATCTCTGTTTTCAATTACTTTCTTTAAGTTCTTCTCTTGTAAGACAATTGTCTTGATGACCGTGATTGTGGTGTGACTGTGCTGATCTCTAGTAAGAGTGATGTGCTTGAGCACTGTTCTTTGTCCCTTGATCTCTTTCTGTCTCATGTTTGATTATACCATTTATTTATTTCTGCATGGGAGTTTGGGAGAGTTAATTTTGTGCATGTGTAACATGTCCCAATACTTTTTGGGCTTGAATTAGTATTCTTCAAATCATATTCTTGACTCCCTATGCCCTTATCACTTTGTGGTGAAAGTCTGAACGGTTTTACAGTTTGTCTTTACTTCTCAAGTATATGAAACTACTATTGTCACTTGAAACATGTAATGAAGTTGGGTTTTTGGGGTGTGAACTTTGTATGGGAATTCTTATGTGAGTCTCTTGAATGTTTGCTCATCAATGGATTTAATAATGTGGGTCTTTTTGTTGCAGGTGCTGTTGTCCAGCTTAAGACAATAACTGGCTCACTGTCTGCAGATGAAAATTTCTCCAACTTTACATTAGAGAAGATCAAGCTTTTGCAACAGATCCTTGTACATGTTGTGTCCATAATTTATAATTTCATTGATTGGATTCCATATTCGTATAAGAAGGCTCAGTTTGATAGCAGTAGCAGTTGCTGTAATCTGCCTTGGAATTCTCCCTCCATATTTGATTCTGCTAGTGTCATGGACATTCGTTTTTCCGAAACAAGGTCACTTTGGCATGAGAAGGCCGTAGTTTCTTTGATGGAGGCTGGGGGACTTAACTGGTTAGTAGGTAAGGTAGGAGATTTCGAGTTTCTTCATGAACTTGACATGGTATGGGCGTGAAAAATTTCTGATTAGTCATGTGGACATTCAAGATTCTCACTGCTTATGTTATGCTAGGCTCACATAATTGCATCTGGATTGTCGTCGTCCATTTTATCGATATAGTTGTAGTATCATATTCTTAGTTTTTGTAGCCCATTCATTTCTTCTGATTATAGAGTTTGAATAGCTAATGAGCATTGTGATCAACGGAGTCTTTCTTCCTTTGATATTTGATAATTATAAAAGAACGTTTCCTTTTGTTGCTTGTGAGACTATGCATTCTTAATTGATGACCTTGTACTTTGAGTTTTGCAACATTTAAGTTATATTTGCTTCAGCTGGGGTGAATACAAATGGTGCAGATATGCGTACTGTGACGCTGTCGAATATATGATTACTTCTTTATAATTTTTTGCTCATTTCCTGTAAGAACTGCTTTTCAAGTGGGATATGACAAGTTGAGGTAAAGGGAGTGGGTTAGGCTTTCATTGGAAATGCATTGTCCCTACCTCTGAAATGTGTAATACTTCTGGTAGGGTGCTTATCTCTGTGGTTCAGTTGTTGATTCAGAAAAATCCCTTTATGTTTCAGATCTCTTGCGTATAATCCGAAGGTTGAGTATGAAAGAACAGTTTATGGATGTCAATCTTCAGCATATGACCTTGAAAAGTCTTCTATCTGCTTTGTCTGGGAATCTGAGGGGCCAGAACCATTTCAAAAGCATTGGAGGACTTGAAGTTTTGCTTGATGGACTTGGGCTTCCAACAAATAACGTGTATAATTTGAAAAACATCTTCAATATCATTGAGAAAAGGTAAATTTAGTTCGTGGCAGTGTTATTGCTAAAAAATGTTCTCTCCACTTTAATATGGTCAAGAAAAGGTTCCATTTACTCCTGCAAGCCTTACTTGGTGATTATAATCCTATTTTCACACATTAGTATATCATTTCCTTGAATCAGCGAGATAAACAGCAAGTTCATTATTGATCAGGGACATGCCACAATAATGTTTTTGTTGTGTTAGCTGATGTAAAGGCTTTGATTGATAAAGGAATGTCGTGTAGATCATTCTCCCTCTCTTCTTTCATTTTTGGAAGAAAGACACATGATTCGAGATAAAAAGGAAAATAAGTCCATCGAAATAAGTCTACGCTTGAAGGTGACATGATTCTGGTCTAAAAAAAGTTTCATTGGCCCTTCTTGAGTCAAGGCTAAAATTTTGGACATTAGAAATGCCAAAATAGGAATAGCGCTTGATATTGGGGCCCTCTTGTGGAAAATTCTAATGCTTTCAATGAATCTATAATGCTCCTGTACCTTAAACGACACTCATGTTCTAGAGAAAATGATCTATGCCTTTGACTGTTGAGCACATAAACACTGATATATTATAATGCATGTATTCTTTTTGCACTGCTCCAGGGGTATCAGCAATAGAGATATATTCTTATACACATGTATGTTATGACGTGTTTTGTCTACAATTCATGTGATACAAATGGAATAATCATGAAGTTGTGCAAAAATGCTTGTATGTTATAATTTGTTTATTCTGATGGTTTGCAAGAAGTTACATTATGACTAATTAATCATGCACTATAGTATAAGTGTCATTTGTTATTGTGTCTATACTAATTATTCATTAGTGGGATAAATCTCATGTTCATGCGTACGTAATTATACAAGATATACAAGATTCTTATCATATCATAGAGTAGAAAGTGAGGCATTGGAGTAGAAATACGCCACCTTAAATTGACGTTTGAAATGGTTTTCAAATGGCTATAGGGTTATGTTGTTTACTTGCTTTCAGTGACACTATAACCAACCTTAAGAAAATTTGATCTAGTTATCCACTTGGGTGCTGCTTGATTGTGTTGGATGGATAGACTTTTACTTCATGAAAATCAGCATAAATTAATTGATTTAAATTCTCAAATGAAGATGATTCAGGGTTTTTTTTAGTTCTTTCAACACGGCGAAGTGCCAAAAGCTGAATAGAGGGTTATGCGAACATATCTAGTCAATCAAATCGAAAGGGCATTCTGATTTTCTGCTTCCAGAGTAAATTTTGCTAATAAGAGAATTGACATGACAAAAGAAGTGAATGACACACATTGTTGGCTCAATCCTTTTACTAATACAAGAAAGCGGGCATAAGTTACAATTGAGCCCCAAACTATATGGAGCATCAGGGTACTTATGGCGAAGATTCTCTATAACTGAATAAGATCGACAGGAACTGAAATGCATAGCCTCTATGACAAAGCGGCAGGTTTATCTTTATCCAAGGGAGTTGCCGGGCCACAACTGATGTGCTAGTTTTTGTTTCTCTTGAATTATCTGTTAAGAAATGTGCATCAATAATTGTTACTGGATGTGGTTCTGAGTTAGTAATCTTCATTTATTGCATACTGACAGATGCTTCAATTTTGCAGGGATGAGAATCCTTTGCTGCATCTACTTCGGCTTCATATTCTTTCATTGGAAGTTCTCAGGGAAGCTGTGTATCCTTTACTCTATTTGCTTAATGAATCTGAGGATCTTCTTCATTTTTTATTTGATAGACGTGTTATAGCTGCAAAATACAAGGTCCAAGAAAAGGGGGAAGAGGGGGGGGTTGCATTGTTTATTATGGTAAGTTGGAGTTTATTTCGAAAGATTTCACGTAAATGTGGTAATTCAGACAATTCAAGCAACAATAAGACAATAAATAAAAGAGTTAACAAGAGTGAAGCTCAGCTTGATCTTAATAAAGGTTCGGCCAGGTTTAGCTACTTCCTTTCTTCCAGCTCTAGCAGCCCAATTATGATTGAATTCACTCATTAAACAAATTTTACAAAATTGCCCACAGTTTGGCAGGACTGGTTCCTTCCTCTGATCTGATGCTCCTTAGCCCCCTCTACTGATACCTATTAATGGGAATGCACCTTTTTATTACACAGTTGAATTACTAGGTTTTTCCTTACACTGGTTTTGTGGATTCCACGGCAAAACTTAGAGCCTCTGATATAGCTTGCAGGAGAACTCCACCCTCTGCTTAGACATCATGGTTAACTCTCTCTCAATTGTCAGTCCCTCTACCACAATTCAACATCAAAAACAACATCAACATCACCTTTGAACCCAAACTAGTTGGACAAACTGCGATGAACCCAAATAATTACAAAAGACCAAATGCATGAGGTGCAAGAGTAGAAAACTGCCAGAGTAGTAGACTTTTCTCTAATTGTAAGTCGAATATTTGTCTTTGAAGTGCTAGTCTTACTTTTTGAATTTCCATGGGAGTGACGGTTCATATAGGTGTAATAGACTCTGCATATCTTTAGAAATTGTCCCAGTCGCTAGCTGTACTCAATCATCTTCATGTGACTGGTCATCCAGATATTTTCAATTTCCATTAACTCAGTCAAATAACCTGAGATTTTCCTGCAAACCAAGGCTCTGAAGATCCCTGACAGATGTAAATTTACTGCCTTGAGCTAGGTTGCTAATTATCATGTTTCACAAACAATAGTTGCTAGTGAAAGGTCCTTCTGCCATCTGCTTCCTTGTCACTAGCAGAACTTGGAATTTTGTCAATTTCTTTTCTTTAACCCTCAGTGTTTTCCCCTTTCGCATGCATATCTTTCTTTTCTTTTGTAAATTTCTAGTGATATTTTGTAAATCTAGAACACGATGGCTCTTGTACAGTTTTTTTTTTTAATGTTATTATTTTGGATAGGTTGTTTTGTATAATTTCTGCTCTTAATGCATGCCACTTTTCTCCGGTGCAAAATAGGTAGCATAACTTCCAACTTCTGCCTTTATGCTTTTGTCTTAGCACAGTGTTTCTTGTATTCACTCAAATAATTCAGCATAGATCTTAATGAGAGCTTGTGATCATCAAAATGAACAAGGGTGCACAACATTGGTTTGTAGATATTTCTGACAACATGCCCCTCCTTATTTCATGACAAACCCATGAGCCTTGTGTTATGTCGCATAGTCCTTGACTTGGTTGCAATATTTAGTGTTCCTCTTCAAGCCATGCCATTTGATATGATTGTTCCCCATGCTTCAGCTTTTGTTTACCATGAAAGAAATTACGTAATTACACCATGAATTTATACATCGGTAACCGTTTGTCACTCGATTTATGTTTGGTTCTTCTCTTGCTAGTGCTCTCATTAAAACTGTTACGAATTTTTGCACCTTAACCATCACACAGCTTTGGGAATCTAAGCAACTTGCTGTTCCTTTGTGAAAATGGAAGAATTCATAAGTTTGCAAATAGCTTTTGTTCTCCTGCTTTCGTTTTCCAAGAATGCAAGCAACAGGACAAGGTGTCGCCTCACCAAGATAATTTGGAAAATGATAATCAATCCACAGCAAATCCTGCATCTCCCGTTACACTTCCATCTGATGGCTTCAGTTCTCATCTATGGGTTGATTATATAGTCAAGTTAAGCATCGTGCTATGCTCTTTTCTGTATGCTCCAGAAGATGTTAGTTCTCATCATGTACAAGGAGCACTTACTCGAACTGCAATGCTGGGTTACCCTGCATATGGAGAACTTTCAGTTAAGTGGGTCTTAAAGGTTCTTCTTACGGTCTTCCCTTGCATCAGGGTTTGCTCAGATCAAAATGAGCTGCCAAGCCATCTAAGGTAGATGACGAGATTTATAAAGCTGATTGTCCTCTATATGATTATTTTATTTGTGGTTGTTGACATACCTAATTGGATCTTATGCTTTCTAGCCCAATATTGCATGAGTGGTCTAGCAAAGATTTGGATCCTAATTAAGAATGTCAGTATTGGTACGATTCTATTTGGAACTTCAATGTCCACATGGACAAAAGAGCTAACGTGGACTATTACTTGTTTAAAATTTTTATTAATAATTACTCAAAAGCATTGTTGATACTTGTAAGTTTGCGTTGTTTATGTGGCATATCATTCCTCTTTCTTACTGTCCTTGCTGCTTACAATCTGCAGGATCTTCATGAATACTTTGCAGCACTTCACTGTTAACGCCTTTAGGAAAGTTCTTGTTTCATTACCGGCATCGCTTGAAGTATTCAGGGATGAGGGGTTATGGGAGCTCTTCTTCTCTGAAAATTTCTTTTATTTTGGCCCAGTCTTCCACGAATCATGTACAGAGATATGCAAAGTTGACGAGGGTTCTTCAGCAATGTGTGAAGAATCTTCCTCCAATTTCACCATCAAGCAATCAAAAGCCAGTCACACGGAAATTCTTCAGATGGAAATTATTTCATTTGTTGAATTGGCTGCAACATCCCATGGAAATGTGCACAACTTGGTAGTTCCTTTTTCCTTGTTTTCAGAATTGTGTGCAATACATGTTTTTATCCAGCTGATGCCATGTATCTAGCATCATAAAGTAGTGGAATACAGTTTGAAGATTTAGTTTAGGCATCTTACGCGATTCACAACTAGTATTACCCATTAGCATTGATATGGATGTGGTATAATTTGGGTCTTGCAAAAAAGATTTATAATTTGGCGCTATAATTGTAAGTATGTGGCGACTAAAGTCTTAATGTCAGATACAAGTATTATATAGCGATTTATATGCTTTTCGATGGACATATAATCTTGAAGATTGGACAAATGCTTGGAACTGTCAGTCCTCATGATTCAGTTTTCCACATACTCTGATTATTAGGAGTACACTTTTTAAAATAGGATAGAGTCCTTTATGGAAATTTCTTTAGCTTTTTCTAAAGTTTTTCATTTGGGTAAACTCTTAATATTTTTGTATTATCTGTGCACAAGTACTGTTGCAACTCCTTATGTTTTTCTATCTCATGCTGTGGCAGCCTGAATTATCAATTTTGTTAGATGCCCTTGAACAGTCTGCTTGCAACTCCAGACTGTCTAGTGCTCTTGCAAGGAGTCTTCTTCATATATTACAACTTTCAGTGGAGAAAACTCTCGCTTCATTTAAGGCACTTGATGCAATTCCTCGAATACTCAAGGTGGTGTGCATTCAAGCCCAAGAATTCCGGCGGTCACGAAACACGGGGCCATCTCTCGAGAGTAAGGAAACAGTAGTTCCTGCTCATAAGTCTCAGGGATCTGATTCATCCGAGACAACACCGAATTGGCAGAAAAGCATGCAAACGGCTATGAATATATTCTCGGAGTATCTGACGTCAGATGATGATGCAAAGTTATCTGTTTTGGTCAGCAGCCCATCTGTTGATTGTTTATTTGATTTATTCTGGGAGGAGGATTTGAGGCGCTCTGTGCTTAATCACATTCTGGACCTCATGAAGGTAATATGATTCTCTGTTAAGTGTGCAGGCTTCAGTACTTTGTGCAGCTCCGAGAACTTACTTAAAATCTTTTGCCTTCCCAGATTGTTCCATCTTCTACCGAAGATCAAAAGGCAACCTTGTATTTATGCTCTAAATATTTAGAAACGTTTACTCAAATAAAGGAACGAGAGAAAAGCTTTGTGGAGCTGTCTATTGATCTATTGATTGGGATTAGAGAAATGGTTCAGAGTCATTCGGAGGTAAATCTGTTTGTTCTTTATTTTTATGTTCCCTATCCAATCAGTCAGCTGTATTTGGGATAGTTGGGTTTATCCTTAGCCCCGGGGGAGGGGGTTGTGGAAGGGCAGTAACTTTTTCCTTGTCAAGTCAGTTAATGGGCTGTTTAATGTCTGACTGAGGAACTTGTCTGTCTTCAGTATTATCAGGCTTTGTTTCGAGAAGGAGAGTGCTTTCTGCATGTTGTCTCGCTATTAAATGGTAATCTTGACACGGACAAGGGAGAGGAGTTGGTTCTGAATGTCCTTCAGACTCTCACTTGTCTTCTCGCTGGTAATGATGTCTCAAAGGTAATACTTCGTACATAGTTGTTAATGCTTTTTACTTTATCTCGTATGGTCCATTAGATAGGCTGCCAGGGCATGGTGATAAGCAGAGCCTTTGATGTCTTTACCTTGTCATGTCATCTCGACTTAGCTCTGTATGTTTCCTTCAGTAGTATATTTTGGATTATTCTATCTTTGACAACTTTAGCCAACAGCTTGTTTAGAGTTTGTCCTACCTCCGTGCAGCTACATTAGATATTGATTTTGCAGCAGTTAATCTAAACATGACATTGTTTAGATTGTCATTTCAATTTAATGTGTAGAGGAAAAAGATTTTCTGATATTATTCAGTAAAGTAGAATTTATACATTTTTTTTTTTGGTGACCTAGGGAACCCCCGCACGGCCGGCAGCCGGGGGTAAACCCTGGGGGCAACACGTGCTAGTAGAATTTATACATTGGTAACCCAATAAACACGAAAAGTTCTAAAGATCACTTTACCCTTGATACTTCTAACACTCCCCCTCAAGCTGGAGCATTGATATTAATCATGCGCAGCTTGTTACAAATATATTCTATCCTCCCGCTACCCAAAGCCTTAGTAAAAATGTCTGCAAGTTGTTCACTAGTTCTAACATGACTGGAAAGAATCAGTCCACTTTGCAACTTACTGTCGAATAAAATGAGAATCAACCTCAAGTTGTTTTGTTCTCTTATGAAACACGGGGTTGGAAGCTTTATGCACTGCAGCCTTATTATCACACCATAAAGACATAGGAACTGAAGCTCTCAAGCGTAACTCAGTCAATAGCTGCTGAATCATGCCAAATTTTTTTGGAATTCATTCATTTCTTTCAGGGGGACACTAATTCACATGTAGCTTGCGCCATGGCTCTATATTCTGACTTAGCACTGGAGCGGGCAACAACACTCTGTTTCGTTCTCTTCTATGACACTGGATTTCCTCCGACCAATGTACAATAGCCAGTAGTGGATCTCCTATTGTCTGGAGACCTTGCCCAATAAGCATTAGCAAATTCTTCAACTTTGCTATGACCATGATTTTGATAAACAATTCCTTTCCCCGGAGTCTTCTTCAAGTACCTTAAAATTCGAATTACTGCATCCAGTGAGAAGTACGAGGAGAAGATAGAAATTGGCTTACCACACTAACTGGAAAGGCAATGTCTGGTCGAGTAACTGTGAGATAGTTCAGTTTGCCTACCAATCTTCTATCTCTTAGGATTATCGAAACACCTTGTTCCATGGGTGAGTCAAGAGGCTTTGATCCCAGCATACCTGTCTCAGTGAGTAAATACGGGGCATATTTTCATTGTGATAGAACAATACATTTCTGTGACTGTGCCACTTTAATTCCTAAGAAATACTTCAGTTTTCCTATGTCCTTAGCCTGAAACTATTTCTGACGATAGATCTTTAGTCCAGCTATACTAACTAAGTCATCTCCCGTGATGATAATATCATCCACATACACAATCAAGAATAATTTGCCTTCCCCTGACTATCTATAAAAGAAAGAGTGATCATTGCCACATCTAGACAGTCCAAAAGAAAGTACAGCTTCAGAAAAACTTCCAATCCGTGCTCGTGGAGACTGCTTCAAATCATATAAAGGTCTTTTTAGTTTGCAAACCATTCCTCCAGACTCCCCGAACAACAAACCTTGGAGGTTGCTCCATATAAACTTCTTCGTGTAGAGTACCATGCAAAAAGGCATTCTTGACATCAAACTGAAATAAGGGCCAATTATAGGTGGCCGCAAGAGAGATCAAAATACGACCAGAAGTGAGCTTGGCAACATGAGAGAAAGTATCCAGATAGTCAACCCCATCGCAACAAGTCTCGCTTTTAAGCGAGCAAGGGAACCATCGGGATTAAGTTTCACAACACACACCCATCTACAACCAATGGCAGTTTTGTCTGAAGGAAGAGGTACCAAGTCCCAAGTTTGATTAACATGTAGAGCCTTTAATTCTTCTTCCATTGCTGTCCTCCGGCTAGAACTTTGTAATGCCTCGGATACGGACTTGGGAATAGGATATTGGTTAATAGTAGATAAAAAGGATCGAAAAGGAGGAGACACATAAGACTATGTGTTGGAATAAATAAATATTAAACCACGTTTTCTTTTAACGGCTTAAGCTTTTAGAATAGTTGATCGTGGTCCCATAAAATCTTTTATGGTATCGAGTAGGAGGTCTTGAGTTCAAATCTTTCCATGCTCTTATTTGCCTCCCCAATAAATATGTCCACGTTTAGTACTAGGCAAAAAGACCGGTGAGGGGAGTGTTGGAATAAATAAATATTAAACCACGCTTTCTTCTAACAGCTTAAACTTTTAGAACAGGTTGGCTGTGGTTCCATAAAATCTCTCAGTATGAAATAAAATTTGCAATAGAATGTTGAGGACAAGCATGTGTACCTTTGTGATGAGCTATAGAAAGATCAAGATTAGAAACATGAGGAGGATCGACCAATGGCGGATGCGGGACGAAAGATGATGTAGTTGTGACGGGGAGGAAGGAGGGGAGTATGAACCCGGGGGCGCCGAGTATAAACTTGTAGAGGATGTGATTCCGTGTAGATGTAGGTGAAACAGCTCGAACAGTCGACCGAATGGTGGTTACATGTAATTCTTCATCCAACTCGGACACGATAATTGGAACATCATGATAAGGAGTGGATTCAAAGAATGAGACATCAGCAGTTATGAAGTATTTCTTCGGTAATGGAGAATAGCAATGATACCCCTTTCGAGTACGGGAGTAACCTAGAAACTACACTTGATAGCCCTGGGATCAAGTTTTGATACTCTGGGTCGATGATCACGAACAAAACAGAGAATCAAAAACACGAGGTGGCAAGGCAAATAGTGACTGATTTGGAAATGGAGTATAAAATGAAATACCACCTTGCAAAATAGAAGAATGCATGCGATTAATGAGATACCATGCAATCAAGATAGCATCGGACCAAAAGGTTTTAGGGACCTTCATCTCAAATAACATAGACCTAGTAACTTCTTATAAATGTTTATTTTTCCTTTCAGCAATGCTATTCTGGTGTGGTGTATCAGGACAGGAAGATTCATGAATCATACCATGCTGTGCCATAAAGTCAGAAAAAGGTGCAGAAGTGGATCTCCCAGGTCCACTTGTCAATGATATTGTCCGCTGTGGGCCAGAGTCCGCACGGTTTTGTTCTTTTGGGCTTTGTCCATAAATGGGCTTGATGCAAATTAAGGACAAGTGCTACACATATATAACATTTCACCTCACCACACCCATGCAATGTAGGATTCGGTCCATTCCTGCCCCCTTCGCCATCCTAGAAGCCTGCTAAGAGCCGCTTCTTGTCCAGGCCCTCTAGCCCTAGTGATCACTCCCTGCCCTCTTCGGGCCGGATGGTTACAGGCCCACCAGCTTCAGCCTGGTTTGTCCCCGAACCACACTTTTCCAGTTGGGCTTTGTCTCGATACCAAGTTAGAGGAGAAAGATTATTTGACATTATTTAGTAAAGTAGTATTTATACATTGGTGACCCGAGTAAACTCAAAAAGTTCTAAAGACCACTTTACCGTTGATACTTCTAACATAATGCACTCTCGGCTGTTCTTTCACATTGTTGGATGCAATAACCCTTTTGTGTTTGTGTTGCACGAGAAGGTTATATCTTAAAGTTAATTCGTGATCGTGTCTAGAAATCCTTGTTTGTTTCATAGAAGTCCTGGTAATTTGAGTACATAATTTTGGATATGCCTTACTTCATGAAATATGGAATATATAATAATTGCAGTGACACAACGAGATTGTGGCACGTTGGTTTAGGCTAGCTAGATGGCTGCACTAAGTGGATCTGTGCCTTTTGAAATCACTTTTGCAAATATTACAATGCTTGTTATCTTGCATATTGAAATTTTTTCATTTGGCAATGGTACTAAATCGCTGTCCCTATTGACTTGAATAACATTAGTCCCTCCAGTCAAGTGACTCCAGGTCTACAATGGGAGAAATTGGATAAATTCATGTAGGCTTGTTGTGACTAGAGCTCATACATTGGTTATTGCTATTAAAGAGTTCAAGGTCATTATCTTCATCAATTTCAAGATGCTGTTCCTGTGGTTATGGAAACTGTAAAGTAGGAATGCTGTTGGGGATAAATTAGGAATTCTGTGCTTTAAGTGATAATATTAATCTAATAGGCGGTTCCTTCAGAGAATGAGGATTGTGTTCTCATTATCTCTTGATAGGTGCTTAATATTTCAGCTGTATTTAGTGAATGATCTTACTTGAAGAAATTTAATGATCTCATAGCATTTCGATTAGAAAGAAGATTTCAATTATTGTAAACCCCAATAGTTGTTCCTGTCTCCAAGAGTAAGTGACTTCCCCTAAATATCTTGCACAAAGCTAAAATTGGATGCCAGAAATAGCCGGAAAATGGACACAAAAACAGAAGTCCATAGTGTCCTCCTCAATTGCATAAAGAGAGCAATCTGAAACTTGAAACACCACCAATTTCTTCAGTCTGTCAAGGCTAGCAAATTTCCTATGGCAAACAAGAAGGCAGGAGTGGTTTGGCAACAAGATTGAGCGAACATTTGAGGGGATAGCGTTGACAGGGGGAAGCAAGAGGTAGTGATGGAAATGATTGCTTATAAACTGAAAAAGTCTACTCACTGAAAAAGAAATCCCAGGTCTGGTCACAGTAAAGTCATTTAGTGTCCCACCAAGGCTCCTGTAGGGTTCGGGAACTTTCAAGGAGCTAAAAAGTTCCGTTTTCATTTCGTCTTCCCCTTTGGAGAAATCCTTCATTTTATAAGGAAGAGTAAGGGAAGATGAAATTCTTCGTATAAAAGAAAGAAATCAGTTTAAGCTGGAAGGCAGGAAAGGAGCGAAGGTAATCTGTTCGTGCAATCTTTCCTCATGCTTTTCTTTTTTTGAATGATCCCTCTTTTCAAGGGGAGAAGCATTGATTTGATAATATAAGAAAGATGCACTTAAATCAGCTGTTCCCGTATCTGGTGTTAAAGGCATACCTGTTCTTCGTGCTTTTGCATTTGCAATAGGAAGTTGATTAGGGGCATGCCTTAAGGAAACAAGTCACTCTTGCGGGTTTCTCAGATGGAGATGTTGCCTCTGTCACTGCATAAACATAAACAAGAGTTAGATGCATAGTCAATCCACCTGCTCCGGGTCACGTACGAAGGGTAGAACAAAGGAAGCTAAAAGCTTTCCTGTCGCTACTCTTTACACGGTAAAGTAAGCAATGATGTTTCTGGTTCCTCATGGAAGGAAATATTTGCAATACCTAACTTTGGAATTAGTAGCTTCTAATCCTTCCTTATTTAAAGGAGCCTTCAGGAAGAGTATCGATCATTATCCTGTTAATAAAACTGAGGTTTGATGGAATCATTTGAACATTGAGTGTGGTGAGGACAACGGTTTTACAGTTCCAGGTCATATTTTGCCCATTTATGCTCATGCAGGCACATCATTTTTGTGAAACCTGACCAAAGCGTGGTGCGAAATGTTCAACCTACTTGTATTTGGATTTTCATGAAATGACTATGTTTTTCTCATTAGGACAATCGATTTGGCATATGTTTAGTGACCGCTGATCACCGGTAATATCCTTTCATAGAACAATAAAGATGTTTTCGTGTAAATCTGAGAAATGAGTAGGTCATTTTCAATGTGTTTTAAGATAGGTATTTCGAAAATGACCTATGTATAAGTATGGTTTCTAATCTGAGCATACTCATTTTGTTGATTTGACAAAATCTTTCTTTATACTGTATTTTCCCACCCAGCAGAAGAAATAATCCTTGCGCAAGAACTTCTAATTGCTAGGTTGTTCTGCTATTGAATTCATCTCTTCATTTGCTAGATTGCATTCAGAGCACTTGTTGGAAGTGGTTACAAGACGCTGCAAAGTTTGCTGCTGGACTTCTGTCAATGGCAGCCCAGTGAAGCACTCTTAAATGCTCTCCTTGATATGCTTGTAGATGGAAGATTTGATGTGAAGTCTAACTTTATTGTCAAGGTGACTCAGTGATGCCTCTGTTTTTAGAAAGTCGCAAGAATTACCTAAAATGAGTTTCAATGCTCCTGCTTCTAAGACATGATTTTTTGCTTTTCATTTGCTTTTGACTCAGAACGAAGATGTAATCATACTTTATCTCAGCGTTCTGCAGAAGGTTAGTAGTATAATCTCCTCAGACTCGGTGAATAAGGGGCTATATACATTGTTATTGTGAAGCCTTATAGCCTTATAAACACAGTTATTGCAAGTAATTAATGTTCTCTACTATATTTTTTGTGGTTGGGCAGAGCAGTGCTTCTTTGCGTCATCATGGGCTTAATACTTTTCAGCTATTACTTAGAGATTCCATCTCGAACCGAGCTTCCTGCGGCAGAGTGGGAATGCTCAGTTTTCTTCTCGACTGGTTTTCTCAAGAAGATGATGATCATGTTATCATGCGGATTGCCCAGTTGATTCAGGTCATTGGTGGTCACAGCATATCTGGCAAGGATATTCGTAAAATTTTTGCTCTTCTTCGCAGTGAGAAAGTTGGAGCCCGGCAGCAGTATTGTTCATTACTATTGACTAGTGTTCTATCAATGCTAAATGAGAGGGGACCAACTGCCTTTTTTGACCTCAGCAGTAGTGATTCTGTAAGTGTGTACTGCATTCATTGGAAGATACAAAGAGAATAGTCTCGCTAATGGATTAGGTTGTCAACTCTATTTGTTACCTAATTGCTGGGTCTACCCATCATGGAATATAGGATCAACGTGTGATAGGAGAGAAATATTGTCCTTGTCCAATCATGGCTTCCTCATACGGAGGGAAACTGAAGTGATAGCGGATTTATGGGTGAAGAGAACAACATACTAGTTGTGAATGATGCTGGGTCTTTATTTGGTTAATATGGGCGGGCTATTTTCCATCGAGGAGATTTGTCTTTTTGCTGTTTTTTCCTTTCCGTGCTTTTTCTCCTTTTTGATGAAGTGGGTAGGGATCATTTTCTTTGTGATGTGTGTCACTTGGTGAGCACCATAGTTTGCATTGAATGCGACCCTTGGTAAATCTGCTGTACTCACCTGAGGACCTGATACTTTTTGGAGCATTCAAATACTAAACCTCGCTTTCATCTAACTGCTTAAGTTTTTAGAGCAATTGGCGCTGTCACAAAATTCTCAAATTATTAGAGCATGATGCCTTCCTTTCAATTCTCTCAAGACTCCTTTGCATTCTAAAGATAGTTAATTTCTACCCCTAGTGTTAGGCCAAATACTAGCCTACACGTGAGGAGTATTAGACCATATCAGTATCAAATCACACCTATATCTTGCCACTTAAGCTTTAAGAAAGTTGTCTTGATAGGATTCTTTTATTTCTTTATTGGATGTCCTATCCATAGAACTAGAATTCGTCTAGGTTCTTTAGTATTATTGTTTGTTGGCAGAGCAAATCATTATCACGTGATGTAAATAAAATGTGGTCGAGCTCCACTCAAATGAGACTTTAAAAAAAGAAAAGAAAAGAGATAGCTGTCTTTCATGATTCACTTATGAATCTATGTCATTCCTATGTTTGGATTAATTCAGGCTAGTCATCTTAGATCCATTGGTAGTATTGTGTGGACCAGCCCATTTCACAGATTCCCCATCATGCAACATGGTGGAGAGAAGTAGCCCAGGAAAAGATAAGCATGTAGCTTGATGGGTTGTTGTGTGATAAGTATACAAATTCATCTAGGCTTGATCACTTTTCTTGTGCCATTAAGCATTCATATTATATGTCCAGATGTATTAACTGATCTTTTTGCCTTTTTGTTTTGAAGCAGGGTATCCAGATCAGATCACCTATACAGTGGCCTCTTAATAAGGGCTTCTCTTTTTCATGTTGGCTTAGGGTAGAAAATTTTCCTAGAAATGGAGCAATGAGTCTTTTTAGTTTTCTCACAGAAAATGGAAGAGGTTGTGTGGCTCTACTTTCAAAGGATAGGCTGATATACGAGGTAGAGATGTCTCCTTCTGTCTTAATCATTTCCTAAGATGCATTTTAACTAGCATTTTCTAGTGAGATATCATTCGATATTGATGCTTTGAATATGGAACTTTTTGGTTCTTTGTGCAAGCAGAGCTGACACTGATATTTCTTGTTCACCTTTTCTGCAGTCAGTCAACCTTAAGCAGCAGTCTGTTGGCCTACAAGTTAATTTAGTCAAGAAAAAATGGCATCATCTATGCTTAACACACAGCATTGGAAGAGCATTTTCCGGGGGTAGTCTTTTACGGTGTTACTTGGATGGTGATCTTGTATCATCTGATAGATGCAGGTTTTGCCTCGTCCAATTTTATGTTATGTACTTCTTTTACCTTAGGAAGGATTTTACTTCTATGGAAGATAGCTGTGAAAGAGACCTGTTCATATGCACTATTGCCTCAATTAGGACTATTGAGGCAAAATAGCTTCGTATCGGCAAATCAATATGGTAGCAGATGAATGAAAGCATTAGTGCATTTCGGCAACACGGGATTGTGTATCGGAAACAAGGGTTGATTAAGAAAAAGAGGCTGTGGGCACAACCTTTGAATTTAGCCCAACCTTTCAGTTTTATCAAAGTATCTTATATACTTATGTTTAAGTGAAATTCTGGCTACTTCAAGTCTACTGTTAATGTTGTCGTTCAAGAGGATGACGTGGCAGATGGAAATGCGGACTCCATGTTAGTTATATGTGGGAACATGGGCATGTCCCTCTAAAAGCACACATCTACTTCATATCGTCCAATTAAAGGAATAGATGAGAACAACAGTAAGCAAATGTACAATAGGAAAGATCTCCTTCGTTGTTAATACTATCAACTATTCCTTTCTTTGTTGACATGTCAATTATATGTGGGAAGATGGGCATGTCACTTTAAATGCAAACATCTACTTCAAATAGTGCAATTAAAGGAATAGATGCAAACAACAGTAAGTAAATGTACACTAGAAGAGATCTGCTTCTTTGTTAATACTATCCACTATTCCTTTCTTTGTTGACTGTCCTTAGAGTTTTTGAAAGGTAAGAGGATTTGCTTCAATTGACTGTTTCGGTTTTTGCATTCTTTATCTCCTTGTGTAAAAGCTTCTCCTTCCACCAAGTGAACAACAAAATGTCCTCATCAACTAATATATGATATTTGATTCTATAATTTATTTCCCCTCGTTTCATTGTTGAAGTTGTTTGTTCTTTTAGCAACTTCCGTGTTTGAGGATTGGGTAATTCATAGTCCGGAGGTTCTCCTGGTTGTGGCAAATCAAGTTTCAGTTGCTTCTCGCAAATAAGTAGATGAAAAAGCAAAGTCACATGCCCATAGCCCCTCTCTCTCATTGCTTAGTCCCCTTGATTTTTGTTCTCATTGGGTTCTTCTTTTTTGCTGAAGTAGAAGAGCCTTTTCTGTTTTATGTGGGTTTACTATTTTTTTTCTTTGCTCTTTGTTTCTTAAATTCAGACAAATTGAGTTTACCTTGGATTTTTTGGAGTGATGTGCAGTCCGCATGGCACCTTTTAATTGAGGTGGAGCATCTTAATTGTATTTACCATGTAAATGTTGACCGAAAACTCTAACAGCAGACTAACAGGACTAGACCCGATGGACTTAAATATCTTGTGTTTTGTGAGAAATTCAAACATTTAGCACATTTGATGATTGGACCAAAGTATATGCCTTTTCCCCTTTGAAACCCTAAAGATAGTATGTTATATAACATGTATATGTAAAAGTTCTTGTAATTGTAACTGTGCAAGGATGTAAGATTGTCTGACTTCCATTTCTTTTCTTTTCTTTTTGATGTCATAATTCAGGTATGCAAAAGTTAATGAGCAATTGACACATTGTACCATTGGTGCACAAGTCTCTTTATCCACGAATGGAGAAGATGGTGCTATTGAGTCCAGAAGTTCGTTTCCTTTCCATGGTCAGATTGGTCCTGTTTATTTGTTCAACGATGCTATAACTCCTGAGCTAGTTCAGGGTGTCTATTCCCTTGGACCCAGCTATATGTACTCATTCCTCGACCATGAAACTGCACCTTTCAGTAACAACCAGTTACCAAGTGGGATTCTTGATGCTAAAGATGGTCTTGCATCCAAAGTTGTATTTGGACTTAATGCTCAGGTTATCTACTCTGCATAGAAAGAGTTCCTATTACCCTCCGTTATCTTTAGTTTAACAAATTCAATTGTTTTGGTTTTCTTTGTCAGGCTTGTGATGGCAGGAGATTGTTTAATGCATCAGCAGTGTTGGATCATGCATTGGATAGGAACTTATTTGAAGCGACTGTAATGGTTGGGACACACTTATGTTCAAGACGCTTGCTTCAAGAGATAATATACTGTGTTGGTGGTGTCTCAGTCTTCTTTCCTCTGATAGCACAGTCTGAGAGATATGAACACGAGGAAAGTGGAGAATTTGAAACTGCTTTGCTGGTTCCTATAACGAAAGAGCGCCTAACAGCTGAAATTTTCGAACTTATAGCTTGTGTGCTGGATGAGAATTTAGCAAATCAACAGCAGATGCATATTCTTTCTGGCTTTTCAATTCTTGGATTTTTGCTGAGATCAGTTCCTCCTCAGCAACTAAATTTGGAAACTCTCTCAGCCTTGAAGCATCTATTCAATGTTATCGCAAATTGCAGTATGTATCATGAACTTCTTCTTGTTCTACTTAAATGGTGATAGTTCTTCTTATTGCCATCAAGTTTAATATTATGACACTTCATTTCATTCAGTAATATTTATGAAAGCTTGCCAAAAGGAAAGAAATTTTGTGATGTTCTTTTGAAAAGGAAGAAGCTTTAAAGTGAGATAGTTGAATTAGGGGACCAAAGAGAAATCCATGTTTTGAATGCCATACCCACGTACAAGGTTATGGAGAGAGAGTCGACATAGCAAACCATCCAAATTTAGAAGTTATTTTTCCAGTAACCTAAAACTTTAAACCAGTAACTATCTGTTCATAATTGTTGGAACGTTCAACACAAAGATTAAGCTATTAAAAGAAAGCAGACTATATGTATATTTGGCCCATTAAACTCCCACATTCATGCAATGTGGGATAACACTTTAGCACTCTCTCTCGCTTGCAAACCCTACTAAAACCCCATGAAGAATGCACGTGGGACTGAAGAATGGGAATCACACCCTCTAATTAAACCTGGGGTATGTGGCTCTAATATTAAGTGAGAATGTCCATCCGTGAGTTATCTAAATTCTGGAAAGTCCTTAAGTTTCTTCTTTTCCAGGTAAACCGATAAATTGCTGGAGGGATAACGAGTATCAATCTGTCCTCATTAATTTACAGAACTCGAGTTCTTCCTTAATATAGAAGCTTCAGCCAAATGAAGGCCTAAATGCCCCAAATGCTACTTTTTTAACGAAATTATATGATTGTATTGATGTTGCCTACGTCTTGTGAATTTCATGGGAAGTGATTTTCTGTGGTGGCATAGATCAACCTATTCCTTTTTGGACAATAAAAGAAACCCATCCCAACTCCCAAATCAATCTTTTGCCTTGTTGCTTCCATTATGAAGGTGTCTGTTGTGTGAATCATATTGTTACCTATCAATTTTTCTGTTATGTTTAGTTGTTCCAGGAATCAACGTGAAACAAATCGTTTGTGTTGCCAATATAGTACCATGTTCATGTTTGCTGACGTCCATAAGTAAATTGAAAAGAAGATTCAAAAGTTCTAAGTTCTGAGAATTAGAGACATTTGTTGAGATAATATGTATCTACTAAGTTACCGTAAGACTTGAGCATACAAGTATAAGCACAAAAGTCGCGAGGAGTAGCAAGATGAGTTGAAATTATATGGCTACTAATTTGTGTGTGATTTCAGTGCTGCTGTACACTCCCGTCTGTGCTTATGGGTTTTTATACATATCTGCTCTTGGCCTAAGTATAGATAGGTTAGTGATATGTTTTATGACATGCTCACTATTATCTGTTTGTATTGACTTTTTGTGATTGCTTCTCAGGTTTGGCAGAAGTTCTTGTAAAAGATGCTATTGCTGGGGTATTTCTTGATCCTCTCATCTGGGTTTATACAGCTTATAGGGTACAGCGTGAATTATACATGTTTCTTGTCCAACAATTTGATAATGATCCAAGATTATTTACGAGTCTTTGCCGGCTCCCACATGTGATTGATATCGTACGCCAGTACTATTGGGATGTCAAATCAAGATTTTCCATGGGAAGCAAGCCCCTTTTGCATCCTGTTACTAAGGAGATCGTTGGAGAGAGACCTACTCAAGATGAAATACGCAAAATTCGTCTTCTTTTGTTAAGTCTTGGTGAGATGAGTCTTAGGTATGGTCTTCACTTGCCTGTGCTGAATCGGCATCTTCTGTGTCTAAATGCCACATGTATTCAATATGTCACGTTTTCCATCTACAATTGTTACATCTTGTTGTGAAGTAGTCATTGATATGATGTGTCTGGTGGATGTGCAGGCAAAGCATTACGGCAGCAGATGTTAAAGCTCTCGTAGCTTTCTTTGATAGCAGTCAAGACATGGCGTGCATTGAGGATGTGTTGCATATGGTTATTCGTGCTATTTCTCAGAAACCACTGCTTGCTTCCTTTCTCGAGCAAGTGAACATGATTGGTGGTTGTCACATTTTTGTGAATCTGCTTAATAGGTACGTCTACCTCTACATGGGAAATGAACTCATAATTCTTAGTCAGTTTTCTGCTTGCAACTTGATTATTGTAATTTTCTTTTGGGGTTGGAAGTTTATTTGTCTCTTCAATTTTACTTGTCTTGGCATAAGAATAGTGATAATTTTGTAGGTTTTTATTGTTGTCCTGCTTATGAGCAAAAATAGCTTGATATGGGTTTAATAAAGTGACCATGATGGTTTCAGATGCTTTTACCTTTCTGTAAGGTTATTCTGAACTTGATTACGGTGTAGTTGAATGAATGGCGTGGCAGATGGTGCCAACTTGAGTTGGTTTACTCTCTTGGAAATTGCTCGGTGCACCTGTTCTTTACATAAGGATGGAGCCATTTTGCTGGTTTCTTTCTAACATAAAAGGGAGACTAAGTTAACTGGATCTTCCGGTTACTATCCTATCTCCTATTGCTATTTAATTTTTTCGAAAAACGTTTGATAGCCCCTAAAAAGTATAATCCATTTAACTAATTGTGTATTATAAAGGTCTACAATTACTTTGGAAACTCTGCTGACATTTTCTGAAGCTACAAGTTTCTTTTTATTTTGTTATATGCCTGAAACTACAAGTGCGTATTTGATAAGAATATTAGAACATTTGAATCGTTCTGGTGGTGCAAACTCATATATTATCTTTAAGCTACTAAACGTGGGATTTATGGAATAGCACTTTCAGCATTTTTCTTGTGTAAGAATCTTTTGAAAGATAGTTTGAACCCTAGTAGTTACTCATATTATAGTGCGGAGTCAGCATAGCAAGTAAAGAGATTGCAAATTGTTTTCAAGGGGCATGGTTACAGTAGCTAAAATGAATGATAACAAAGAGAAGGGGAGGAGATCAAGAACCACTGGTCTTCCTTCCCAAAGCTGAAGTTACGGAATGTTCATAGTTCATATTTTTTCCAGGTTGATGGGGTCAAACTCAAGTTATGCTCTTTGATTGGTATTCAATTCTTTATGTGTATGTACAGGAACTTATTCAGCCTTACGTGTATGATTTCATATTACTGCTTTCTTGTTGACAAAATTCGGAATCCTGCTTCAAATTTAGTCACGGAGGTAATTTCGTGTAAAGTATTTGCCTCGAGGAAACTGGTATATATGATTTCAAGTTAAAAAAAAAAACAGGTTTCGTGCTTGCTATTGTTTACTCATATTTGAATGATATAATAATTAAACCAAATAAAGTATTAGATTTTTCATGCTAAGAAGTAATATATGACAAGTCAATAATTGTTGCATAGTCGGTTAATCGTCATTTGGGAAGGTTAAGTTTGGTCGAAATGTCCTCCCTATCGTTATATATCTGAGCCTCAAGAAATAAATCTTTATGACAAAACTTTGAAGGTTGTTCAAAATTTTTATCTTTTAGAAATGTGCAAGGACAATCATAGAGAATAAACAAACGAAACAGAACCATAACCAGACTACAGGCAATCAGAATGAGAAGACCAAAGTTGAACAAAAGAGTACAACACTGGATCAACTGAACAATCCAAATTCTCAAACAATCTTTGATTTTCTTTCCAGTGCCACATAAGACAAAGTGGTGCAGCACTCCAAGATTTCTTAGAAATTGAGTATCCTACATAGGCATTCCAACAACTAAATAGCTAAGTGGCTGTCTTGTCATGACCTGTGCCACCTCAGACAATCTGAAAATATGGTTCCAAAGCTTGAGGGCAATCAACAGGTTCACCTGCAATTTTTGACTGGATTACTGCCTAGAAGGTTTTGATATGCCTTAAGGGCAACAAATACCTATGATAAGGAGGTGATAATTGCTTTTCTACCATGAGTCGTTGGGTGGTCATGAAACAGTGTATTAGAAATGTAAAATCATAACTTTTGCAAGCTACGCAATATATGGTAAAAAAAAAAAAATCAAACTTGTGAATTAAACTATAACGGTTTTATCACCAAAGTAAGCAATATTAATGGGTTCAGGGCCTAGTTGTTCTAGCTTCTTCATGGAAAAGGTTACTCATTGACTTACCTGTGAAAATGATGAAGGGTAAGCTAGCTTTTTAAAAAAATGTGAGAGCGTTTATATGATTGCAAATGACCTTAAATGTCTATACATTATTTTAAAGATCTGGCGCATTCGGTATTAAATAAAAGTCAAATTTTAGGGGCCAAGAAGTAAAAAGTGTGAGTCCTCCAAATAGCTGAGTGCTTCTATTATAGAAGTACTGAAATTTTGTTTAACTAGAACTAGGATTCAACATATTAATCTGTTAGGTTTTAAGGCATTATAAGAACTATACATAAATGGGAAAAGAGAACGAAACTTCAAGTGCTAGCATAACAGCAAAATCATGCATACTTGCTTTGAGAGGATCAAGTTGCCAAGTCATTTTTGGGGCAAAAAACATCTCTCAGTGGAGTTGAGAGTGAAGGCATTACTGCTGGCTGAGGGACACTCTGACCTTGGACTAGAGTGTTAGGTGCTGAAATTTCTGCTAATCACAGGGCAATCTGTTCTCTCAGCTTCTCTCGTTTTTCTTTGGCTTCGTTTGAGTCACAACAGGTGAGAAGAGAGAAATTACCTAAAACAACTCCAGTGACAAATTTGCAATTCAACTTGCAATATTATTGAGTTCAATGAGTCAAGTCACAACCAGTTCCTTTGAATCACATTTTCTTTTCCGGGATAAGTTAGATTTGAGTCCGTAGTTGAACTGATTTCATTGTGTTACCGTGCAATTGCTGTCTTGAAACTTAATTTCTGCATTGGAAATTGCAGTAATTTGGGAATGTGCACTGCCGCTTATTTGAACAGGTTGACGTACCGTATTGAGTGCTTCATAGAAAACCTTGGAATGATGCTGAGGATAAAGTGTCTACATGTGAATCAGTTTCATCACGGTGTTTGATTTGTTATTAACACTAAGGAAATTTGTTATTTGTTTTTTCCCAAGGGATTTCATCTTCAAGAATGTGATTTGGGAGCATATTTCTGCTCATGGAATGGAGATGCATGTAATAAGCTGTTGCTTCGTTATAAAACTCTTGGTTCTTCTATTGTCTTGACTGCTGAGATTAAACTGAGCTGAAGTATGCCATGACCATCTTGTCGGCCTTCATTTTTTGTTTGTTCTACCAATTTGTTGTAGGGACTTTGAGCCTATCAGGTTACTCGGCTTGCAGTTTATCGGAAGACTGTTGGTTGGAATTCCATCTGAGAAGAAAGGAACAAGATTTTTTGGCCTAGGTGTCGGAAGAACTAGATCACTTTCAGAAAGTTATAGAAATATCAGTACAAGGATGCAACCGATTTTCTCAGCTATATCTGAAAGATTGTTTAAATTCCCACAGACAGAGAATTTATGTGCTACTTTGTTCGACGTCCTTCTTGGTGGTGCTAGCCCAAAGCAGGTTATCAGCAACTCACAAAATTTTCCTTCAATTTAGCTAATACATTTCGTCTCATATTCCCTAATGCTCTTATCTGGTACAATGCGACTCTTAAAGTTCTTTTCAAAATTTTTGACTTTTATTCTCTGTTTTTGACATTGGCAGGTGCTACAGAAACACTACCAGATTGAGAAGCAGCGAACAAAGGGTAACGGCTCTCATTTTTTTCTTCCACAGGTATTAGTACTCATTTTCAATTTCTTGTCGGGCTGCAATGATGCTTCTGCAAGAATGAAAATTCTCAGAGATCTGACTGATCTGCTTGATTCAAATCCATCAAATATTGAAGCTCTAATGGTACTTCTGAACCAAGCCTATAATTTGATTTCTTCATTTTATCTTCCTATTAATCGGCCTTATTTATTCGCGTGTTTGTGTAGGAGCATGGATGGAATGCATGGTTAACTGCTTCTGTTAAGCTTGACTTTATGAAAAACTATGGAGTAGAGTCCCTTGGAGATGGTGAAGGAGAAAGAACTGAACAAAGTCTTGTGAGGAACTTATTTTGTGTGGTTCTTGCTCACCACATTCGTTCTGTTAAAGGTGGCTGGCAACAGTTAGAGGACACAGTGAATTTCCTACTAATGCATTCAGAGCAAGTATGCATTGTCGCCGATAATTTTGTGGATAGTTTTTGAAACTTTTTTGTTACTCTGTTTTATTTACTTCGATTCATTGTATTCTTCCAGGATGGCATGCCACATCAGAACTTACTACATGATATATTTCATGACTTAGTTCAAAAGCTGGTGGATTTATCATCCGAGGAGAATATGTTTGTTTTCCAACCATGTCGAGACAATACACTGTATCTGCTAAAACTGGTTGATGAGATGCTTATATCTGAACTTGACAACAAACTTCCGGTATGCAAAGTTTTAAAGTCTGCTTTCTAATTGTCACTTAGGTAAAAAATAAGAGCTTCGTCTTTGAGGGAAAAAAGCAAGAATAGAAATTGGGGGGATCATGGGTTTACTCTGGTTGTTGCTCATGAAAGAAGGAATGTGAAGTCTTCCTTCCTTTGAACGCTATGCTGATCGAATGACCGGAGTATTTCTACTTTATGGCACTTGTTGCCCACTTTTTCCATGATTTTCTTTCTGTGTCTAAATGTTCTCGAAAGGCTAATTCTTTCTTATGTGTGTATTCAAATGAAGAAGGGATAATGACTCAAATAGTCCCCGAACTTTGACCCAATATGCAATGTAGTCCCTAAACTTTAATTTGACCAATATGGTCCCCGACTTTATCGCAATGTTCAATGTGGTCCTTGAACTTTTAATTTGACCAATATGGTCCGTCAACTTAGTCCCCGAACTATAAGAAGATGTTGAATGTAGTCCATATTGGTTAAATTAAAAGTTCAGGGACCGCATTGAACATTGGGTTAAAGTTCAAGGACCATATTGGTCGATTAAAAGTTCGGGGACTACGTTGCATATTGGGTCAAAAGTCGGGGATCATTTGTGTTATTTTGCCAATAAAGAAAAGCGGCTAAGTTGTGGTCAAATACGATTCTATTCAAATAGGTGTCTCTAAGTATGTCATTATGTACGATTTACATATGTTGGTGCTTTGCAAGTACCTCATTAGATTCCTATTCATCACGTGTCTTGCAATTGCAGTAGTATATGGACATATTAAGTACAATTCATGTTAAATGAGAACACTAGATAGAGCATGACAGACAGTTTTGTGTTGTTTTTCTTGCAGTTTCCTGCTAGTAGCTCCGACTTTACCTTGGTGTCCTTAGATTTAGACAGTCACAAAGAATTTAGTAATGCCTTGCAAGAGGTTCTCCAAGGGGCATCTGATGAACAACCATCAAGGTGAGGTGATTTCCTGCTTTGTTCTCATGGGGAGCAGTCACTTTTTTATCTTCTTTTATATTCCTTGAGAGTCATGCTTTTAGTGGTATTGGGGGTTATAGTTGAGCATAGTTTATCTTTATGTGTCCTGAAATTAATTGTGGTAGTACTTGAGCCATGCTTTTTCTGCATATATGTCTTTGAACTAATGGACATTAGTAATGACGCTGACGGTTAAAGAAGCATCAGTGAACCCTTGTGGACTGGCAAGACATTGAATGCAAGGCAGTGCTTGCCATCTGTTGTGGGTCACTGAGATTGCTATCATACCATTGGGAATGTAATTCATGACTTTTAGGCATCTAGGATCTTTCCACAAATCCAATTAGTACTTTTAGAGCACGTGTAGTTGGTGGTGTTAATTTGCCAGAATCGATCAGCTTTTGTTTCTAGCATTAGTTTGTATTCTGCTTTTGCAATGGCTCATCAAATTTGTACTGACTAAGTTGCATACATCCTTGAATAGGAAAGAGACATATCTGTCTCTGCCAGAAAAAAAAAGGAAATTTAAGATGGTTCCTAAATTTTCTTTTGGACCATAATTTGGTTACTTATATTGATAGGTGATGTTTTGCTTTCACAGTTTAATTTTATGTTCTCCTTTTATCTCCAGAAATCCACAATTTGGCAAGCAGCCATCTGCAAAAGAAGATAAAATAAATGGGGATAGGTGGTGGAATCTGTATGACAACTTGTGGCTATTGATCAGCGAGATAAATGGCAAGGGACCAAGTAAAATGTTGCCCAAGTCATCATCCTCAGTAGGTCCATCTTTTGGCCAAAGAGCTCGGGGCTTGGTTGAATCATTAAACATTCCTGCTGCAGAAATGGCTGCTGTTGTTGTATCGGGGGGGATTCAAAATGCTTTGGGTGGAAAACCTTCTAAATCGGTTGATAGGGCAATGCTTTTGAGAGGGGAGAAGGGCCCAAGAATTGTCTTTCGACTTGTGATTCTGTATCTGTGCAAATCTTCTCTTGAAAGGGCTTCACGTTGTGTACAACTGTTCGTTTCACTCTTGCCTTGTCTTATGGTTTCTGATGATGAACTGACCAAGATGAGGCTGCAACTTTTCATCTGGTACTTTGCTTTATACATCCCAAAAGGATTCTAGTTTGCCGACGATATCATCTGCTATCTGCAAGTTCCTTACAACTTGTTTTCTTCCCCAAAATGTTTCTCCACATTCTGAGTATGCTGCTTTTGTTTTATGGTTGCCAGGGCTTTGCTTTCTATCAGGTCCCGCTACGGTATGTTGGATGACGGTGCTCGTTTTCATGTTATATCTCATGTGATTCGCGAAACAGTTAACTGTGGGAAAGCCATGCTTGCTACAAGCATTGCTGGCAGGGATGATTCATCAGATTCAGGAAGCATTTCAAAAGAAACGAGCACTATACAAAATCTAATCCAGAAGGATAGAGTGCTTTCAGCCGTGAGTGTTACTAAATTTTAAGTGCTTCACGGTGTTATTAAGGATTGTTTTGGTGTTATAGTTGCTTGCATTCTTTCCCTCCCTTTTATAGGCTTATGTTATGATATTTTTTTTTTAAATTATAACTCAGAATAGAAAAATTGGTATGATTTCCTAGTGACCGTTCAACTTAGTCAACCAACTGGTTGGACCTCCAGATCTATATATGCTAAGTTTAAAAATATCTAAAGCATTTGTCACCAGTGTTAGCATACACCTCCAAGAGCCCTGTTGTTAGAGGTGGCAATCTCCGACGCAACTCGAGGACCCCACCCAATCTACCCAAAAAGTGACTAGAGCCAACCTCAGATTGCTAAATAACCCAATCCAATACAAATCCGTGAGAAAATCAAAATATTGAATAATCAGAGAGTGGCCTAAATTTAAACCCGAAAATAACCAAAGTCCAATGTCACCCTGGACCCGAAATAACATGGACCTGATGCAACATGACATGCCATGGCATTTGATGATCTAGATGAACTTGGAACCGGAAAATATCGAAAAGGAATTATTTGAAACCCGAGCAGGCCTGGAATTGAGCACCCTGAGAATTGGACCTGACCGTATCTGAAGAAAGTGAATCTTGAGATGATTAGAGAACTGATTAACCTGAATCCAGACGGGACATATACCTGAGAAGGTAGAACCTGAAATGACCCGACCTGTTCGAATCGTACTCGTGCATCTGTCAGCTGTAACCCTACATATCTGTGTACAAGTGTTCTCCTCCCAATCCCTTGTTTGAATATTCCACACCCTTTCCAATTAGTTTTATTTGAAGCTGAATATGGGCTGGGCAATTTACCATACCATTCACATTCCCATGGCCTAAAATCGACCAAATACCTCCGGGGTAATTCAAGACCTAATGCATTCTCTAGTGTGTTGCCAAAAGTCTGATTGAAATCACTGTCATACGTCTAAATCAGGTTATTTAGGTCTGGTGCACCATTTTACCTGTTCAACTGGTGGTTAAACGAGTTCAATCCGACCCAAAAAAAAAAAGAGTTCAAACCATGTTTTGATCAAAATTCGTTCATGCTAAAAGGACGGACTCGGACTGATACCCATAGGACCAACTGGTCCTGTCCAAGTTTGAAAAGATTGCTTGTAACATTTTCAGTCAATTTTGCTGTAATGTTTTTGTGCAATTCCTTGCTACATAGATGTCCTTTTAATGGCTTAACTCATGAAATGCATGACATTTGTAGCATGAGATTGGGTGACACAACTGCATGATATCTGCTTGCTGCATTTGGAGAAACTGTTTTGTGTGTGTATACCCCTTGTGAAATTTGCTTGACATGTTCTTTTTTTTTTTTTTTTTGTCTTTCTCTCTGAGATTGACATGTTCTTGAAGAGTGCAATATCTTGCGGCCTGTGTTTTATGTTTAAATAGGACATTAAGTGATGAAAAATAACATGCATATTTGCTCATCATGAAACTTAGTGATTTGTTGACCTTTCTAGGTTGCTGACGAGGCAAAATACATGAAGGCGTTAAAAACAGATCGTAGCCGGCAGTTGCATGAGCTCTGTAGTAGGGTCGAGGAGATATCCTCTGCAGAACTCAGCAGCAGTAGAACTTTTGAAGATGAGATTCAAAGCAGCTTGAATAACATTATTGCTTCTGACGACAGCAGAAAGGCTGCTTTCCAGCTGTGTTATGAGGAGCAGCAGCAAAATGTCGCTGTATGTGGACCGTGGACATCAATTATGTTGATTTTTTTCTTGTTCCTTTATCTCTTTCCATTTCCAGATGCTCATGTATATAATCATCTATCTTAATGTTCACCAGGAGAAGTGGATGCATCTATTCCGTATTTTGATTGATGAGAGAGGTCCATGGTCTGCCAATGCATTTCCAAATAGTTCTGCAAGGCATTGGAAACTTGACAAAACAGAAGATAGATGGCGCCGGAGACAAAAACTAAGGCAGAATTATCATTTTGATGAGAAACTGTGTTATCCTCCGTCTATTACGCCTCAGGACGAAACTACTCTTCCTGTAAATGAAAGCAAATATGGTTTTGCGGGACATATTCCTGAGCAAATGAAGCGTTTTTTGCTGAAAGGTGTGCGCAAAATTACTGATGAAGCAAGTGCAGAACCAAATGAAAACGAAGATGAATTGTGTGTGCAGAAGATCTCTGCACCAGAGGATTCTTCGGAGGCTCAACGTGATGTAATCGTAAAAGATAGTAACGATCACAAGGATATTTCTCAGGATAGAGTAGATTCTTCTGCCTCCTCTCCTGAAGCCGAAATTAGTGATGAGGTATGTTGAGTTTAACTTAGCAAGCACAAAAGTTTGGTGGAAACATACAACAGTATTCCTCAGTTTAGATCCTTATTTTCAGGTTCTGATTTCGGCTCCATGTGTACTTGTGACACCAAAGAGAAAACTGGCGGGGCGTTTGGCTGTAATGAAAACCGCTCTGCATTTTTTTGGGGAATATTTGGTGGAAGGTACTGGTGGATCTTCTGCTTTTAAGGATTCTCAGCAGTCAAGTAACTCTGACTTTTCTAAGTTTGATCAAAAGCAGAGGTTTTCAAAATGGCCCCCTCATATTTATATGGAGACTGATAAAGGGATCTCTTTTAATGACTTGGAGTTGCTTAGTGAAAATGTACATCCGAGACATTTGAAAAATCTTAAGCGCCATCGAAGATGGAGCATCGGGAAGGTTAGATGGTTCTAGATAATTACATGTTTACTTTTAATACTATATTTCAATTAGATCTGATTGTGTTGCCACTCTTCTCTCTCTAGATAAAAGCTGTGCATTGGACTCGTTATTTGCTCAGATACACTGCTACAGAGATTTTCTTCAGTGATTCGAGTGCCCCTATATTCTTAAACTTTGCCTCACAAAAAGATGCAAAAGAAATAGGTACCTTGATAGTCACAACCAGGAATGAATTTGTGTTCCCGAAAGGAAGCAGTAAGGATAAGCATGGGGTCATATCATTTGTTGATAGAAGGGTGGCTTCGGAAATGGCTGAAGCTGCTCGAGAGAAGTGGAGGAGAAGGGAAATTAATAACTTTGAGTATCTAATGATACTTAATAGCCTCTCTGGAAGATCTTACAATGATATAACACAGTACCCTGTCTTCCCTTGGGTGTTGGCTGATTATTCTTCCACAGTTCTTGATTTTAACAAGTCATCAACTTATCGGGATCTTTCAAAACCTGTTGGAGCTTTGGACCCAAAGCGATTTGAGGTTAGTTTTTGTCACTGTTGGAATGTTACACTGACCAGTAGACTAATCTATGTGACCCCCATTCAACTTCATGGTTCGTCACGTACAGGTGTTTGAAGATAGATACCGTAACTTTTGCGATCCAGACATACCTAGGTACTATCCGCGCCAAACTACTGTATTTAACTGCTAAGGTTACTCACTAATTGATTTATCATGCTCGTATCAGTTTTTATTATGGGTCTCATTACTCAAGCATGGGGATTGTGCTTTATTACCTCCTGAGACTGGAGCCTTTTACGACTCTGCACCGTAATCTGCAGGTATGCTCGTGGCAATTCCTTGAGTGTCTTCGTGATGGACTGTTATCTTTTGTACTGCTGATGCGGTCTTCTTGTTTGCATGCTAAAATGTTATCTTTGTAGCTCTTTTATAGGGCGGCAATTATTATAATTTCTTTATCCTAGTGGTGGTGGAATATATCTGTAAGCAAATTTTGTCCATCTTACTGTGCTGAACGATGTTTAACTGAATTAAATTTAAATCCTGAAGATGTTCTATCACATTACAGGAACTATCACAGTATTTCCCAAGGATGAGTGTCCCTACGGATAAATAAATGTAGAGTGAAGTATTGACATGATTTGAAAAAGAAAGGAGCAATCCCTCGAAAACCCTAGTTAAAGTCACCAAAAAAGGTGTTCAGCAAACGATTGTTATATATATGTATAATAACGAAATATACTTTGAGTTCCAATTAAATTGATATGATTTTTGTCCAACTGTTATGAGTGTTTGTCAGATGTTAATGATACTATTCCTGTGAAAATGTCAATGCTTTTTTGTACTGTTTCCCTTTTCATATTTTATTACAAGGTAGATTGCTGTGTATCCAAAAGCCTGCAATTTGCATAATAGCAGAGTCAAGAAGCGTAAATTATGAGTGGTTATGTAATTCTTTATCTTTTAATATAAAATTACACTTATTGCTATTATATTTGCTTCCATAGCTCAAGCTCTAATAGTCATTCAGTTGTGCCTGCTTTTTCCTTGATATTGCACATGCCATAGCACAAAAAATTCTCTAATTTATTCGTCTGGATCAGGGTGGGACGTTTGACCATGCAGATCGACTTTTTCAAAGTGTTGAGGGAACGTATAGGAATTGCCTATCAAATACAAGTGATGTGAAAGAGCTAGTTCCAGAATTCTTTTACATGTCAGAATTTCTTGTCAATTCAAACTCGTATCATCTTGGAGTCAAACAGGATGGTGAGCCTATTGGTGACGTCTGCCTTCCTCCTTGGGCCAAGGTATTTGAGTTTCTTCCTTCAATGTTTTTTGGGGGATATATTACTCTTTTCTTCTTATGGTGTCCAAACAACTTTGTTAAGTTCGAGTCAATCAGACCTATCCATAGGAGATACCATTGGTTCCTGTCCTCCCTGCTTCTTTCTGTGTGAGGGAGGGAGGGCAAGTACTTGCACACCAAATAAGCTCCAAGAAAGTGGGAAGAGGCATCCAGAGAACTGCTTTCTTGGTCTCATATTTAGATTTTGGCTTTTGAATCTTCAAATCCACCCAAATATGTAGAACTGCTTGCTCAGCAAACAAACTCTAAGAAGGCGGGAAGAGAGAGATACGTCCAAGGGCTTTCTTTGTCTCTTATTTAGATTTTGGCTGTAGTATCTTTGAATTTACCCAAATTTTTAGAAATGTAAGTGAGTTATGATATCTGCTACCACACTCCTTTCCAGGAAAAGAAATATCAAAAGCTGAAAACTAGAGAAATTCATTGAAAACTGAACTGCAAAAGAAAACAGAAACCTCAAACCAAACGAGCCTGATATTTCATCCTTTAAGATTTGAAATAATATTTGCAAACACTGTTGCAATTGCCATTGTAGAGTCGGTTCCTTTTTTACAGAATGAGAACTATGCAAAGGACTAGAAGTTGTTTTCGAATTAATTTCTTACTGGTAAAAGAAAAGACAATATAGGGTACAAGGGTGTGCAAACCATATACAGAAAGGGAGAAGTCTTCTACAACGTAGATTAAAGCATGTGCATCCACACTTAACTTTCCGCTATACCTAAAGCCTAAGGCATTCAACTAACTCTCATTAGTTACAAAAACTGGCATCTCCTCTCAAAGAAGGCTCTCAGTCTGCTCTGTCCAAATCAACCAAGAAAACAGCCAGAGGGATTGAGAAATCTTTGTTTCCTAAACACAAGGCAAAATAAGACCTTGCCAAAGTAATAACTCTCCTTCAATTCTCCTATAACCCAAGACAGCCTAGTGCAACCACGATCGTTCTTCTCCATGGATAGTGAAGGAGGAGATGTCTCACAGTCTCTGCCTCTCTTTTGCCCTTCCCAAAAAAAAAAATCAAAATCTATTCACCAGTACAATCCCTCTTTCCAGCAAATTAGGTGAGAATATGTTCCCAAGATGCTTCCCAAGCAAAGATTGGAATATAGTTGGTACTCTCGCTTTCAAAGAAAAACGCCTCTGTGCCACCAAGAATCTTCTTTTCGAGCAACCTATAATAAGACTCCAGAAAAAGTTCCAACTCTACCGCTATTCCAATAAAAAGTACCACAGAACTGAGAGAAATTTTAGATTTGTACGACAAATTAAATAGATTGACAAAAGCTTGAAGTCCCAATCCTTGGCTTGTCTCAAAATCTCTATCTCCTAAATGATTCTCTCTCTTGAGAAAGGATGGCAATCTGGTACAAGTGCCTCCTTGTCCCCAGCGATGTCATAGAAGTTTGGGAAACAATCTTTGAAAGATGTATTCCCACACAAAGTGTGAAGCTGAAAGTGTACCCGCTTACCATTTCGCACAAGAGAATATACACAAGGAATAAACTCACTTAACTCATCTCTAACCGCCTCCAAACACTGCTCCCATGAGCTATTACTCTGCTTTTATAAATCTTGCCAGTTTATTGAATGCCAAATTTAGCAGCAACCTCTTTCTTCCAAAGATGATAATTTTAAATGTTGAACCGCCATAATTATTTGCCTAGAAGAGCCTCGTTGATTAATTAAAAAGCCTTGTTGCCAAGACCACTGTAAGAAAGGTTGCTTGACTGCTTTTTGATTTTACCAAATGAAATCCACGTGACTATCACCCACAAGAATCTATCTGAAGAGCTTCAACCTTTTCGCAACCGCTCAAGGGATAGGTTTTGAGAGACATGAGATAGATAGGAAGATTGGAGAGAGTGCTTTTGATGAGAGTTGATCTTCCTCCTTTCAAAGTAAAGATCTTTTCCAACCTTGCAACTACTTCTCAAGTTTATCTATAATAGGTCCCCGATATGCTTATCCTTGAAATTAGCTGTCGCATGAAGGACTAAATAGGTTAAGGGTAAAGAACCTATCTGACATCCCAAAATAGAAGGAAGCAAAGCACGATTCACTCCATCATCAGCGGAATAAGCTCAATCTTACTTGATAGTAACTTAAGCCTGTATACCACTTCAACTTATAAAGGAATTCACCTCAGAAAAAGTAATTGTTGGCCGTTGTCTCCATAGAAAACGATAGTATCATCGGTAAAGAGAAGATGAGAAATAGTCAACTCCTCACCATAGTTAGCCACTCTGAAGCTAGAAATCCATCCCAACTCTGTCGCCTTGCTCGACATTTATCGTAGGATCTCTATCACCAGAATAACAAGCAGAGGGGAGAGTGGATCACCCTGCCTAAGTCCTTGGGACGATTGGAAAAATCCCGTTGGAGAGCCCCATTAATCAAGACTGAGAAACTCGGAATTGTGATACATCTCTTTACCCAATGTTAGGCGAAAACCTGAAAAATCTTCTGTTTTTTTTTTTTTTGGTTGAAAGGAGTGTGTGAAAACTAATATTTTAAAACAGAGTCTATAGGAATTTTTTGAAAGGAAACGGGACCTTTAACTTTACTCATTTTTGTATTTTTCTTTCTTGTTTCTTGCCCTATCAATTTCTGGATAAAGAATGCCATCACCAGCCAGGATTCTTGCATTAAGACATACTGTTTCATTTGGAATGAATGCTCCCTCGTTGCATTAAGACATACTATCAATTTCATGTAGAATGCTTGGCATGCTTCCTCTCTCCAAGTAGCTTAATTACATACCAACATTTGTTCCCCTTCAAATGATTTTTTTTTTTGGTAAAGCCCTTCAAATAATTTTATCTTTATGTTTATCAGAGAAAATGAACTAAATGTTTAATCTTTGAGATAGTTATATATGACACCATAGAGGAACTTATTTTTTGTTTCTCTTTTCGTCTTTGGGTTCCCATATAATGGGACTTCCCTTTTAGTCAATGGTGTTTTATGAGCACAACCAGAAATTATTAAGGCATTTATCGATCTATTAATTTTGATAGTAATATGCAGTTCTCTATTAATGTTCAGGGATCGCCTGAAGAATTTGTCAATAAAAATCGAGAGGCCCTTGAAAGTGAATATGTTAGCTCAAATCTTCATCATTGGATCGATTTGGTGTTTGGTTACAAGCAACGTGGGAAACCGGCTGTAGAGGTAAATGCAGAATTGTCTTGTTTTTGTACAGTGAACCACTTATCATTTATTGATATCTCGTAGTGTAATAATATCTTCAGGCAGCAAATATTTTCTACTATCTAACTTATGAGGGAGCTGTCGATTTGGACTCCATGGAGGATGACTTGCAAAGAGCAGCGATTGAGGACCAGATTGCTAATTTTGGTCAGACACCCATCCAGATTTTCCGCAAGAAACATCCTAGACGAGGCCCACCAATTCCAATCGCTCATCCTTTGTACTTTGCACCTAATTCTATTAATTTGACTTCTGTCCTTTCTAGTATTATTGATCCTCCATCAGCTGTATTGTATGTTGGCCAACTGGACTCCAACATTGTCTTGGTGAACCAAGGGCTCATCTTGTCAGTCAAGATGTGGTTAACGACACAATTGCAATCTGGTGGCAATTTTACCTTTTCCAGCTCTCAGGTATTCATATATTTCTTTACTAGATCGACTGCAATTCAACCGTTAATCGTTCTATTTTGTTGGAAGATGTTTTTATTTAAGACAGCTTGTGAAACTTCTGCAGGAGCCATTCTTTGGAGTTGGAGCTGATATTCTTTCTCCACGGAAAATAGGGAGTCCTTTGTCTGAAACCTGTGAATTTGGATCTCAGTGTTTTGCGACATTGCAAACATCTACGGAGAATTTTCTTATCTCATGTGGCAATTGGGAGAATAGCTTTCAACTTGTCTCCTTAACTGATGGGAGATTGGTGCAGAACATCAGACAGCATAAGGATGTGGTTAGTTGTGTTGCAGGTACTTATCAGGTCAATGTTCAATTGTCCTCGTGAAGATATGGGGTTGTGCATATACTTTTCTGGAGAACATCTTATTATAACAGCTTACTGTGTGAAGTGGGTGATGTGGTGTTGATTAATGCATTTTCTAATGTGTACTTTACAAGAAGCCTTTATTAGGTTAAATACAGAGCGTTGTAGGGGGGATTTTAATCTCGGTCGCTTGTCCTTTCTGTCAAAATTAATGCTCCTCAGAAGTCTCACTGTGATTCCTTGCTACCTTGTAGATTTCATTACTGGCTCTTTTTTTTTTTTTTTTGGGTTTTTGGGGGGGTTGGGGTTGGGGTGGGGTGGGTTTGGTGAGGGGTGTAATGGTGCAGAAAGTTAGTCACAGGCTACGACAAGTTGGGGCAAATTAAAGCTTGATGGGCTGGTATTCTACTGGCTGTGTCCTTTGTGTTCTTTTTAGGCTGTTAAGTGATGTGTCATAGGTACGTTGTTGGCTTATTGCCTAACAACTTAAACTTTCGGGAAATAATTTGTGCAATACGGTATAGGTCGTAAGTTTGAATTCTAACAAGCCCTCTCTTCCTTCTCCTCCTTGTTTTTCCTTATTCTTCCCTTTTTCCTGCCTCATATTGTCTTCTTGATGTGATTACATCCAAAAGCTATTGATTCAAATGTTTGCTTTGAGATCTATACAAGTTTTACATTATTAATCATAAGTGTGATTGAGATACCTTTTTCTTTGTACCGTTTGTGCTGTGTGCCCTTATACTGTTTTTTTAGGAATTATTGTGGCGTGTAATGGTGGATGAAACTGCATAATCACTTTACAAATTATCTCTTCCATTCTGCTGCAGTGGCGTCTGATGGAAGTGTCCTTGCTACTGGAAGTTATGACACCACTGTAATGGTGTGGGAAGTTTATCGTGTCAAAGCTCCAGAAAAAAGACTTAGGAACTTGTACACTGAGATTCACCGGAAAGATTATGTTGTTGCTGAAACTCCTTTCCACATTCTTTGTGGCCATGACGATATAATTACATGCTTGTATATCAGCATGGAGCTTGATATAGTCATCAGTGGGTCCAAAGATGGAACCTGCATCTTCCATACCTTGAGGGAAGGGAGATATGTTAGATCTTTGCGCCATCCTTCAGGCAGTGCTTTGTCAAAGCTGGTTGCCTCACGGCATGGACGGATCGTGCTTTATGCTGATAATGATCTCAGTTTGCACCTATACTCGATCAATGGTAAACACCTTGCTTCTGCCGAGTCCAACGGACGTCTCAATTCTGTTGAATTGAGCAGTTGTGGCGAGTTTTTAGTTTGCAGTGGTGACCAAGGTCAGATAGTTGTACGGTCTATGAACACATTGGAGGTTGTTCAAAGATATAATGGAGTTGGAAAGATAATAACTACTCTAGTAGTGACTCCTGAAGAATGCTTCTTGGCTGGGACTAAAGATGGAAGCCTTCTTGTGTATTCCATTGACAATTCTCAACTTCGTAAATCTAGCCATCCACGAAATGTGAAGTCCAAATCAGCTTCAATGGCATAGATGTATAATTTACGGTGCAAGTCATGGACTAGCTGTTGCTGATATTCTTGTGGATGGAGGTAGGTTGCTGCGGTGGATACCTTGTTTAGCTTGTCATTTGTAAATATCTTGGTTTCTTGTCTTTTTTTTTCATTTCCACAATGCATATCTTGCTATTGCTCATTTTCTCACACGTTGAACAAGGACAACTATATTTATTCATTTTGTTTAAATGCTGAGAATTTTTTTTTAGATAATTTGAATTCAGATGGTATCTGTGACTATTGACTAGTAGCTATTATAACATGTTGAGTCCAATGCATATTACTATGCAAATTCGTGACAATAAATTTTTTCCAAGCTCTCTGACAGAGCTGTTGGCTTCCAAACCTCATGTCTCTGTTGATGCTACAGATTTGATGAAATTGATATGTTTCTTTTGCTGTCTAGGAATTTCTAGGCATGAGAATCTATAATGAGCTACTATTAATTATAAAATGTTGAGTGCTATGGTTCTTGGAGCTTCTAAATCATCTAATTTACTTACAATTGTGTTTATTTTGATTCTATTAGTACTTGGGAAAGTTTAGAGCACATGTTGAGGGCCATAACTTCATTCTAAAGGAAGAAATTCCCATTCTATGAAAGCTTGGCTTCTTTTGGGTCAAATAGTTGATCTTGTGGTTGTGGAGATTTCAAATCGTCTAATTTACTAACAATTGTGTTGGTTTTGATTCTATTAGTACTTGGGAAACTTTAGAGTACATGTTGAGGGCCATAACTTCTTTGGGTAAAATACTTGATCTTGTGGTTTTTGGAGCTTCCGAATCGTCTAATTCAAATGACCAATCCTTTTCCAATTAAGTGGGGTCAGCTACATAGATTTGTTCTATATCATTGCACTCTGTTCTGTGCCTTATCCTCTGAACTAAAAACCAATTCTCAGAGTATCAGCCCATGTCTTTTGCCTCTGCCTATTTGCCTGCCTGCGTCTCAATTGTAACATCACATCTTCCCACTGAGACTTTCGCTCAATTCTGTCTTCACATATCCAGATTACCTTCAATGACTCCCTCAGCTTTGCTCAATTGCAGTGACACAAAATTTTCCTTGAATGCATTAACTTCTGTTTCTTCTAGAGTATTAATTCATTCAATGGATATTTGACATTGCTGTTGTCATGACAACCTGTTATTTATTTTTAGCAGTAAATTGAGGCTAAAAATCCTCTTATATCCATTCATGTCCCCTTGCTCCCTTTCCGCCCCCAGAAAGGCATGGCCAAAAATGAAGAATCAAACAGCCATCAAGTGTGTTGGATAAAATGATTGAGATCTTTATGAACTTTTCTTCAGTCGCACTGCTGATGGATCAAACTCAACACTGAAATATGGTCTTGAGTACTAGGAATGTGACATTGAATAGCTTCTATTAGCTATTAGGAGTAAACATTTACTTTGAATTTGTGTGCGCTTTATATGTTGAGAATGTACCGGAGCTTCTATTCATGACATTTTGAAGCACTCTTATTTGATGATCGACATAGTCTCCTCACATATATCTATTGGAAAAGACAATATTGTATGGAATATCTTTAAGGCAAAATGCGAATTTGATGGTCAAAAAAAGTGGACTTTCTCCCAGCGGTTATTTTGCACATGATGGTGTTTATGTAAATTCTTTTTGTTTTGATGTCTATAGTTTCTCTGCTATTTGACAGTCTTAATTTATACAAATATTGTATTTTGCAGGAACTTTGGGACACACCGCATGAACAGGTAAAGATAAAGGTTTGATGACATCCAAACATGTAGCCATGATTGCGGAATTTTGAACTTGCTCCATGATAGCCCTCTTCAACAAGTCCACTGTGGAACATGTGCACATTGAAATCTTCAGGAAGGTGCAATGCTTTCAGTGACGTTCTCGAGACATCAAATCCTAATTATGGTGTATTTGTGTCTCTTCTACTGGTACCCCTGGAAATCATTGGTGAGAAATATGTGCGGAGTTCCACACTCATGTGTATCATCCTTCTTGAACAGGTGGAGGAGCCCTATGTAGAGCAAAGGAGAGGCAGTTGTATTGATAGAAACTGGGGCTCACATTGGTTTTTGGCCGACAGCCCCATATAGCTTGTATAGATCACCTACATTTGTAATTCAAAATAAATAAAGAAAAATGTTTTCCTTTGAAAGATGATATCTTTTCCTCCTCGGTGAATAGTTGACAGACCTCAAGACACCTTTTAATTCTCAAATTTTGGCTTTTGTCCACTTTATTGACAGACCACAGCTAAGAAGTGATAGGCTAGGTAAAAGCTTAACTGTATCTATCATATTGACATTTCTTGAGATCATTTGATTAATTTGGAGCTAAAAGATTGGGTTCTGCGAAGTTGTATAGGATGAATGGCACTCTGCTTATTTAAATACATTGGAACTGCCTGCAAATCTCGCACTTGCATTTTTGGTGGAGTTACTTTGTCCATGATTGTGAACTGAACTTGTGGATATTGCTGCATATAAGTAGTTATCGTTGAAGAGAGATAATTGGTGAAGTTCTATGTATTCTTTCCTCAAGATAGGTTGTGAGGTCGTAATACACATAGTTTATGCTAGTTTCTGTTTATCTTTTCTTTTTAATTTTGATCGACGTAGTGCTTCACGTGGTTAAGAAGGGCACATGTATTGTGGATTTCATTCAGTGTACAGGTCATGTTTACTGTAAACAAGTACTTTGTTCCAAGCACGCATATGTTGAATTTTCCTTCACTGAAGCAAGTTTATCTGGTGGGAGTGTGTGCGCACACGTGAGCATGCGTGTCTACATATGTTTAGGGCTCTGCAAGAAGATTGCAATATGGCAAAGCGAAGCTGAATGTTGAGTTTGGGTCCAAGTATTTAGCTGATACAAACAAATTCTTCGGGTGGATATGTATTACCGAACTGACAATGCTCGAGGCAATTGGTATTCATTTGTGTCTGTTGTTTTTCACTCTCCATAAGCACCACAAATTATACGTACTTTTATCATATTAGCGCAAGGACGTCATAATATAAAATGCAAAAGGTGACATTGAATGTTTGGAAGGTTTACTGTGGAAGCTTATCAAAGGATCATTCATTCGTAGAGATGACAGGAAATGCTTGCTGATGCGACTGGGCTCATGTTCTAGTGATGCCTCAGACTGTCCTTTTTTTTCTTTCTGCTCCACCAAGTATTGTATGAACTCGTCTATACAGCGCTGGTTTGTCTCTCTATCGCCGAATAATTTCTTCACTTCGTTGTTTGAAGCTCTCGAAGAGCCCCAGTCATCCACCATTGCAATCCTCAGTGATTCAGCCACCGCGTCACTCGTGAACAGCCCATCTTCTTTTCTAGCCACCTCAATCCCTAGTCCCTTTTCCAGCAACAGCGTTGCATTAGCTCCTTGATCGTTTATCATGGAAAGAAGAATCAAAACCAGACCTAATGCTAAGCCCTCTATTATCGAGTTCCAACCACAGTGAGTCAAGAACCCTCCGACTGAGTTGTGACTCAGAATCTTGACTTGCGGTGCCCATTCCGTGCACACTTTACCACGACCCTCGACCCTTTGCAGAAACCCATTTGGTAGCATGTCGATCGCTTTTTGAGTCGACTCCGGTGGGTCTCTCAATACCCAAAAGAAACTCAATCCCGACTTCTCCAACCCGAGAGCTAACTCATTCACTTCCGCTTGACTCAGAAGGGCCTCTGTTCCTAGAGCAACGTAAACCACGGAGTTAAACCTCTGCTCATCGAGCCACTCCTTTATACCCACCCATTGCACGTCGCTGACATCTTCATCGTCATCCACGAATGGAGGTAAGAAACCGACGGGAACAAGTGGTTTCTGATACAACTCCTGCAAGAGATCAAACCATTCGGGTTCGAACTCTATGCAACTCCTCACAGCCACAACCTCACTGTCTCTTATTGTTGTTCCCATACGCACCGTATCGGGCATTACAGAACTGTACTCGCTCGAAAGCTGAAGAAACCTGGTGATCTCGTACGAACGGAAAGCAACATTAGATTCAAAGGGAATCCACTCGGGGACTCGTACATAATCCTCAAGCGTCTTTCGAGGGTCTGAGCCACCAACGAGGACTGCTGGCGGGCCAACTAAGCAATGCAACGCAGCGTTGAAGAGGCCGAAGAAACAGCAGCGAACACCGAGTTCGGCTGCTGTGGAAGGAAGCCAGTGAGAAGCAAAGTCACAGATGATCCAATCGAGTTTTGAGGATTCGAGGAAACTTGTTATGGTCGGTTGTAACTCGTCAAGGGCAATTCGGAGGAGCTGTTGCTTGGAGTAGGAAACGTCAGTGGACGACTCTGCATGGGATGTCAAGTTCGGTACGTGAGGGAAAGGGAGGGATACGAGGTTGATGAGCGGATAGAGGCTTTGGGGTATTTTGGGGAGCCTCTGGATGTTTCTTGGTGTTGAGATGAAAGAGATTTTGTGACCCTTTTGCGCCAAGTGTTTGGAGAGATGGAAGAAGGGGATTAGATGGCCCATGGCAAGCCATGGGAACATTGCTATGTGCAGAGATTCATGGCCCTTATGAGCTTCACCTTTCTCTTCCATGAAAGCTAAATTAAGAGAGAGAGAGAGAGAGAGAGAGAGAGCGAGCTACTTGGCTTTCTATGAGTCGGTTCTTCTCTAAGCGAGGGGCTAACTTTGGTTTTATGAGGCATACTTTAGGAAGAGTACAAGTGTGCTTCAGTTTGATTTCCCCACATAGGTAATCCGGTAGAATCTATAACTCCGAACAAAGAAGATGCCTGCCTTTTTGACTTTATGCGGTTGTAGTATTTACTTACTTTTCTTGGAGAAAGGGCAAATGGAAAGGCATCGAAAGCTGTCAAAAAAAAAAAGGAAATTTTTTGTTAGGGTCGAACGAAGATGACGTTATTAGAATTTAAAATAGTAGTGCCGTTTCTTCCTCTTGTCTGAGAGATGTGAACCGCATTTCGCCGCCCTCCCACTCACTTCGATTTGACGTCACCGTCAATATAATTAATCTGGTACATGTAATATTTGTATTTAGTATGGATGTAGAACAGGGAAGGGGAAGGGGAAAAAAAGAAAATCAAAAGAAAAATAAAAATTCAAAAAAAAAATTAAAATATTAAATCGCCGACCGGTTGGAGTCTACGTCGCAGACCGGCTAGTCGAAACTCGTCGGATGAACTGAATTGACATGATTGCAAAAGGTTTATGGAAAAAAAATTTAGGATCGAATTAGCACAATTACAATAAGTTTAGAGTTTTTTTTGGTAATTTTCCCCAAGATTACAAGGTCGAAATACAATTTTTTCTATTTTTGCCGCTAGCCTATTGACTCGTGCTGGGCACAGGGAAGAGGCTTATTATGCAAGTTGACAAAAACAAAATCTATAAGGATAATTGTATCATTATGATTTCTCAGTGTACTGTTTGTATATGAAGGTGAAATTTGCATACTTGTATGGTTTTCCAGTTCCGATCACAATAAAATCAAGAGAAAACTGTCCAAAAAATTCTGAACATATTGTAGGGCTGCCTATTTATTTCCAAACATTTTAATTTGACTAATTTAATCCTATACATATTACGATTTCCTAATGTAATCCTTTCGACTAATTTTAACGGAAGCTGTTAACATAGATACTAGACATCCTACGTGGCATGGCCAATCTTGAAGTTGACTTTTTTTTCTTTCGTTTCTATTCTATTTTTTCCCATTGCAGTTGGTGAGCTAGCCACGGGCAAGGGCTAGAAAGTTCTTGTGTGTGACCGCGACCTTTGCTCATGGACAACAGGGGGCAACCAACTTATCACGTCCCGATTCTCGAGCCCGCAACAACCCTACCAAATCGCCTCGGGTAAAAAAGGACGACGTTCAGGACACGTCATCTACCCATAATATATATATTTTTATTTTTTTTAAATAAAAAAACCTGAATAGAAGTAGTAGTAGGATAACAATAACATCAAACAATTTAGTAACAAACTTTCTATTTATTTATAAATACTTCTTAAACCCTCGGAAGACACAATAATATCTACAAGCACACTCTCGGGGTAGCTCCAAGTGACCAACAAAAAGATACGGGAGTCATTAGGTTAACTCGTATCTACGTCAACTAGAGGGGCCATCCTCACCCTCTCGAGTCATAACAAAAAGTCACCACAAAAATCTCTTAAATCACCTCTCAAGGGTGAAAACTCTGGCGGGAGTCCAAGGTCGGGTTCCTCGGAATCCATATTGCTATCCGAATCCTCAACCTCCTCATCTGGAGTGTTTAAATCCATGGGGTCCCATGTCGACTTGGGGCTGTAGAAGTTGGACCATCAAATTTACGAAGGAGCACATATAATATATCACCATCTCGAACGAACAAAGCTTTGAAAATGTGAGGTACTAAAAAGCCTAGCCCTTCTTCGACCCGGATGGTCGTAGTATGGTGCTCCAACAAGCGGCCGGATCCGAGAATAGGGAGGTGAGTAACGTCATAGGGCTGGTCTACGGGGACTTCGAACCTCACCGGATTTACTATAGGCATCAAGGACCTGAAAATATTTAACAAGAACGGGTGAATTATAAAATCTTTGTGAGTCAATGCCTAAGTCCGAATAGGACATTGACTCGCTCAAGGCACCCTACGCATGCAAGGAAATATCATTGTAGATCAATAGCGTGCAACGCTCATCACATTATTTTTACCACATGATCAAGCATAATATCACATCAATCACATGCAATCTTACCCCACTTTGGCCCATACATGAACAATTTATATAAACATGCGATCAATTGCATACAACCAAGACAAATAACTAGAACACTCATCACAATTCGCATGCGCAATGCACAATACGTGCTCCGCTTATTAATGACCGCTCCCGGTCTAGCAAAATCATGCTTTTTCGGAAAAATCGGGCTTCGTCCCATTCCTTCGGCGACAACGGCGATCGACAAGTCATGTGGTTACAAGTACCCTCGACATGGACTAACAAAGTGAGGCATTCTTATAAGGAGCGTCGGTCCGTCACAAGCTACGATCGACATCCAATAAATCATGTGGTTCCAAGTACCTTCGGCATGAACTTATCGGGCTCGCCAAGACAAATGGGCATCGTATTGTCATTTGGCTCAATCTTTGCATCAATTCGATGACTCATAAATGAATGATAAATTTTTAGTCATTTAAAACAATAATAATCATCTAATTAATTATTTTACTCATGCCATACTTAATTAATCCACTTAATTAATTAATCCGATTCTAGTTAATATTACCAAAGTATTTAGGAGTTTAATTTAATATAATCATTATAATTATTTCGATCATAATATCAATTAATAATAACATAATAAACCTAACCTTAAACGCGGTTAATGTCTATTAGTTTAGGTTAATCAAACTCCCGTTATGTTGGGTCGTTCTCAGTTAACGTGACGTCACGGTTAGTGAGTGGTTAAGTCTGCGGTGACCGATGGTAATCACGGTCACAAGTTTCGTGACTCTCGATACCGCGAGTCAAAGTTTGATGATTCAAACTTGACTTTTTTTGACAAATGCTCGGAATAGCCAATCATCGACTACTAAAACTTCCAGATCAAATTTCACTTTCCACCTTGAAACTTATAATTTTTTTATAGTCACCTAAATTTCAGGACGTTACACAACCACAATAGAAAAAAAAAAAAAAAAAGAAAAAATAATAAAAAATTAGAAAACCTTTTAAAAATTGAAAGTTGCCTACGTTAGTGTTGGTCGTGTTACGTAAGATGACGACGCCCATGTCGGTGGTTTTCGCCAATTATGTGTGGAAGGACTACAATGGCAATTGCCAAAAGGTTTAAAATTAAATTAGCTAAATTTTCGATAAAACACATTAGCTAAATTGAAAAATTTAAGATTGGATAGGCCGCCATTCAATAGGTTTATGACTTTATAGATAATTATCCTCTAGAATTGATATCTTAGGAGTCAGCGTATGATTGATGTCGCATTATTTAGCAGAATCTAGTTCTGAAGCCTTATATTTAAGTTAAACCATACTGATATTGTATTATTTTAATAGTTATGCTGCTGCATATTCCAGTTGCATTAAGTAGAAATATTTCAAAAAAAAAAAAAATTGACCCTAATCCGTTTGTTTAAAAGAAAAACTGTTCTTAGAAAATTGTTTTCCTACTTTTTATTGTTTTGATGACGGAAAGCTAGTCGATCCACGGAAAACATATTCCATGGATCGAAAACAACAAATTCAGATTGGAAGAAAATAATTTTTGTGGTAAGAAGGAAATCAGTTTCTTTGAACTACTAAACAAATTAAAACTAAGTATTTTCCTTGATAATGATTTCTAACGAAAATATTTTCTTTATCATAAAATTTGGGTGAAACAAAAATATCCTAAATTTAATGTCAATCTCGACTTCAAATACGAGGGTCTTTCACGTATTCATATGTAAAGCTCATACCACTTTGAGACGATGATGATCCACTAAATCGAAACTGCATATAGATGACACACAGAAAAGACAAAGACCAGTTATGGCTTATAGATCCAATTTCATTGTCAACAATCACTAGCTCAACAGGGACTGTTGGAGCAGCATCTTAATCGTGTTGGAACCAAAATGGTTTGCAGAAGTTTGGTGATTTCAACGCGGGAGAGTTTTCGAATACGAGTATGTACGTATGAGAGTGGTATTGAAAATAGCCTTTGCTAAGGTTTGTACACAATACACAAGCTTTGCTAAGCTTGAGATACAAAAAAAAAAAAGAAACTCTCTAACACTCTATATGCTTCTTCTATGGCATGACTAAAGCAAATGAACAAACAACCCTATTTATAGTAAATTTCTACCGCCTATTGGACTCCATAAAATATCCGACATAGTGTGAAAAGAGAGGTTGCTGCCGACTTTGAAAACACGAAGGGGGGCTGCCGCAATTTAAAGTTGTTGCCATGTGAAAGTTGCAACTTTTTTTGCTTCAGCCACTTGCATGCAAGTTTGACAATCAAACTCTATGCACCGCCAAAGGCAAATGAACGTGAGCATTCAAAGCAAAATTGAATTTTGCTTCCACTTTTTGACTTTTCCAAAATGAATTTTATATTTCCAACAAATGGCAGTATATTCAAGTATTACTTCAGTTTCAGTTAAAAATGGTCATTTGTATTCCTAATGAAGGTCCAAGCAGCATCTCACCCCATTACAAAGAAGGGATAATAGCCTATGAAAATACATTTGTATTTGAGTTAGTTGCCAATGTTTAAGTTTCCAGAAAAAGTCGATACAATAGCCTATGAAAATACATTTTCATGGTAATGATTTTTAAATAAATCTAAGATTAGAAATATCAAACATTATAATGGTTGGGTTGTGAACTCTCATTTGACCTTACTTATCGACTTTTGCTGGAAACTTAAACATTGGTGACTAACTCAAATAATAAATGATAATTGCTCTAATTGTTAGTGTAACTTCTAACAGAAAAGTTGACTGATTTAACGGCTAAGAGACAAGGCAAACAAAGTTAATAACGTAGTTAGAAAGGTTCATAATATAAATAAAAAACCAAATAGATGTTCGTAAGGACCTCAAACTAAAGTTAGTAAACCGAAATTTGTTTGTAACGAAGAAAAGCTAATAAGTGACACAAATAAATGTTAGCAATATCATATTAATGTTGATAAACAGAAGGCAGCTGTAAATTAAAATAAAAGTCGATAAACGTTAACAAAATTTGAAAAATTTTAAAAAAAATCAGAAAAATCTTGATAAATAACTAACTCAATATGTGGAAAAAACAAAACTCAGTCTTACGGGAGTCCCATAAGTGCTTTAATTACTAGTTAATTAGAAAGCAGATATCCTCATAACTTAGCTTAAAGCAAACTCTTACTTGACATGACAATTTAGGATTCGACCATTAATAATTAGGCCTAATATAAAAAAAATCCCCAACTTTAGCATTTGTTCTGATTATATATATAAAAAATTATCTCATATAAAACCCTCAACTTTTACTTTTGTCCAAATTCTACCAGTTCAATACAAAAAAATCCCAACTTTAGCATTTGTTCCAATTATATCCAAAATATTTTTTTATCTAAAAAAACTTCCAACTATTGTAATTCTACCATCATCGGTCTTCCGTCCATAGTTACCGTTAGTTAATCATACGTTGCTTGAATTTTCTCACCGAACTAACCAATGAATCTTCGAAATACGAAAACAATAGGTTTAACGGATGACGAGATTTGAGATCGTTCGTCCAAATAAACAGATTTCCATGCATAACCATTTTTTAGGTTGCTAAGTGCCGGGGACAATTCGAAAAGAATTGTCTTCGGTGGCCCCTGCATCTCCCGATAATTGTGTAGTGGAAGCAGACAACATGAGAGAAATTAGGTTTTTTTTTTTTTTCATGTTAGCTTTCTTTGAGTTGTAATTCATTAACGATGTGTAAATGCCATGTAGGATTAACAATGGTAGAATTGAGACAAAAATAAAAATCGAAGATTTTTTATGAGACAAAAAATAATTTTGGATATAATTGGAACAAATGCTAAAGTTGGGGACCTTTTTGGGTATTAAGCTGATAGAGTTGGGACACAAGTAAAAATTGGGGTTCTTTTTGGATATTAGGTAAGTAGAATTAGGACAAAAGTAAAACTTTGGAGTTTTTTATAAGACAAAAGAAAGTTTTGGATATAATTAGGACAAATACTAAAGTTAGGTTTTTTTTTTCTTTCTTGGGTATTGGGCCTTAATAATTATGATTAAGTTGAAACCCGCAATTTATCAAGTTATACCTGAAGCATACGAGTCAGATGCTCCTCGCCCTTCCAATAAGAAAATGAGAAAAGTACATTTTTTTGGTCGAAGACAAAAGTACTTAAAACTAGCATCAATTAACGCGAGCGGTGTATAGTTCTGGTGTTTCCACTTTTGGGCGGACCATTCTATTTTGCGCCACGCCAAGAGTGGAACCCCAAACGCATTTTGTTCTTAAGATGTTAACGTGTGCAAAATGCATGATGATGACTGTATCTTGTTTCGACCCTAGCCGGCTACTTGGGCGTGCCATGTTTTAGTCATGCAGCAGACACAACGATATAAATTGAAAATTCCTACAGAGAACGTTGTGGTTATAGATATTTTTTATATTGGTATATAATCTCAGTATAAAGTGTATTTATTACAGGCTTAAATTCAAGGTATATTTTGAACTATTTCTTCAACCATGGAATGTGATTGGCCTACCTAATATCATTGTATCTGCTCAAAATTGCCAAGATATCATTTGCATCGGCTCAAAATTAGCAGGATAATCATTTCCTGATCGCCCACAACGTGATTTTAGTTTAGCCACACTCTTGGTCATATCTCAACATGGTCTATGGATATGAGAAGGCCATAAATGATTCAAACTTTTCATTTATTTCCATTTTCCAGATATAAAGTCCACCTTTTCAAGAACAAACAAACCCGTGCCTGCAATCCTCTCGTATCTCTAGGGCTTCTTTTTGGCTTCCAAAACCCTAGAGAATCATCTCAATCCCGAAAGGAGGCCAAGAAACATGAGTTCCAAAAGCCCGGAGAAAGCGATGTTAACGGTGATGATAATGATGGTATGGATGCTGTGGGTTCCGCAGGTGCATTGCAATTGGCTATGCAGTCTCCCATGCCAGGTCGAGTGTTCAGTTATGGCCACCTATCATCTTTGTTATTTGACGTGTCTTGAGAAAAAATGCAAACATCCGATACCAGAAGCAGACGGCGTCGGCTATTGCAGACTTGGTTGTGTGATCTCCACACGTTCGGGCTTCGGGAGCGATGTCGGTACGCGCACCATTCTCACCCCACCTCAAAACATTTCATTCTGTGATACTTGTAATCCGAATGACTAAATTTTGGGAGGGAAAAAAAAACAAACGTGGCAGTTTTACGCATTTATATAGGTAGAAAGAGTTGTTAATTCATGTTGTTTTTCGCGAAAGAGTTGTGCCATGCAAACTAAAATACCATTTTATAATAGTTATATAAATGTTTATATCGAATCTTAGACCATAAATTAAAGTGTCGGTTGTTTAAGCGACGGCGGATCTCATCTCGACAATTCCTTTTTGAAAGTCCTCTAGAGGGGAGGACCGAAGCTTCTCAGGGACGGATCCAAACTCTCTAATCTCTTTAGAATTTTGTTCAGAAGATTTTTCTTAATGGTCCTACGGTTACACTTTCTGTCTTGATTTTCTGATCGTTCTATTTTCTATTATAATTTAAATTTGACCACAACAGGAACTCTTGTATATTCTAATCCCATTTGCGAAATTAAAGTTCTCCATGGATGTTGACGCCTAAATTTTGACTAATATATATTTTGCATAAAAATTAGAACTAATTTTAGTTCTAAACAAAAATCATCTCACATATGTCGCGACCTAAAAAATAAACAAGTTAAATTCCGGGCTAATGGATTATCGAGGTTAATTAATTAACTAACCTAACTCGGACTCTCCCGAATCCATACCAAATCGCCACTTAAGGTTCGAATGATTAACATGCAATGTGATTTGAATTTGGAGTCGCCACTAATCATTTTCGGTAGGTTGACTAGAAACCCAAATAAAATAGCGGGAGAAAACTATCTTATTTCTGCGTACCGGAGATTAAGAGTCCGGGGGATTTGATTACGCTAAATTATTCTAACGCCCTTTCGGTACCATTTTCAAGAAAAATATTTGATTTGGTAATTTACTCGAATTTCAAAGGTGCAGTTTTTTATTCTTTTTTTTGTTTTTCTTCTTTTTTCTGAAAATGTAAAACATTGAGTTTTATGCGATATATACCATGGACGATTTAGAAAGAAAGAAAACGCGGCCAATCACAAGTATTCACAAAAATAAATTAACATATAATAATACTAAACTTTGGAACACGTGGCACGTCTAAAATAAACAATCAAATATTCAAATCAAATGATTACATCTTTGTAGATCAAGATGGAGACGATTACTTTCTATTACACAAAATCTTACTCACGTACACGTTATAGTTTCTTTCAAGATCTCGAAGCTTGAAGAGCGTGGTTGTCGTCGAAAATGGCAAGCGATAACGTTGTTGGGTGGCGAGAGGCGAAGTATGTAACGGGACTCGTCGAAGATGATGCTCGACCAAAGCTCTTTTTCTCTCACTTTCCAATTTTCTTTTCTGGTTTCTTCTCAAGGACTATCTCAATTCTTTTCTCCTCAAAAACTCTCTCAATTCTCTCCTACTCCCCAAAAAAAACTCCTCTTCTCTTCAAGAACTCTTCTTCTTTTATAGGCAAAGTTCTTCATCCTTCATTCTTCATCTTCATCTTCTCTTCTTCACCTTCATTTCTCCATCTTCCATCTTCATCTTCTTTTCTTCATCTTCATCTTCATCTTCCCTTCTTCATCTTCATCTTCTCTTCTTCACCTTCATTTCTCCATCTTCCATTTTCATCTTCTCTTCTTCATCTTCATCTTCTCTTCTTCACCTTCATTTCTCCATCTTCCATTTTCATCTTCTTTTCTTCACATTCTCTTCATTATCTTCTCTTCATCATCTTCCTTTCTCCATCTTCTCTTCATCCTCTTCTCTTGGTATCTGCAATGCAGTCCCAGGGTTCTAGTATTTGCAATACAGTCCTTGAAGTTTTAGTATTTGCAATACGGTCCAAAAAAAAATATTTCTTTCAAGCCCAAATATTCTTGGTACGTTTTCACCCCATGCCTAGTCCAGGCCTTTGTTGAATTAAGTTTGAATTATATGCCAATGCTATGTGGGATGATTTTTGTTTAGAACTAAAATTAGTTCTAATTTTTATGCAAGAAATAGATTAGTCAAAATTTTAGGTGTCAAGGCATTTGCCCCTCTTTGAGTGGAGGCTCGTAGAGGTTCCTCTCAAAGATAAAATTGAACCCTAAATTTTGATAGTGCAAATGATGGATGAATTTTTTTTTTTTTTTTTTTTGCGGGAGTTTTAATCCCATTTTTTGTAATGAAGTGATGCATGATATGCGAGGCCATTGTAAATAACATGTGTCATAATTTCTCTTTTCCATGTTAGAGAAACTGCATATGGATCGCATACGAGAATACCTGTTTTACCAAATACCTCATAAGCTAGTGATTCCCTTAATTTCCAAGTTTCTTGCAAACACGAGGACCTTAAGGTATTCGGCCTATCTGTTATCGGAGACTTCTCCCTAATGCGAGACAGCGCAAGATATGTGTATCCTTCCGGATCACAAGAGCTACGTCGTTGTGAGTCGAAAGAAGTAGAATCAAGTTCACAAGAGCTACGTCGTTGTGAGTCAAAAGAAGTAGAATCAAGTTCACAAGAGCTACGTCGTTGTGGTTGATTAAATGTCGAAATCGCCGGTGCGTATGTCTTCACGATTCGACAAAGGGGAACCAAAATCTTAAGAGCTACGTCGTTATGATTTGGTTTGGATCAAAATCACGGGTGCTTATGTCTTCGTGATTTGATAAAGGAGCCGAGAATCATAAGAGCTATGTCATTATGAGCCGACTAAAGGTCAAGATCACCGGTGCATATGTCTTCGTGATCGCGGGCGAAATCATAAGAGCTACGTCGTCATGATAAGATGTCAAGATCGCCGGTGCATATGTCTACGCGACCGACGGGAGAGGCATATTGCCGAATTGAATCGTAACAACTATCATCGGAGGAGTTGTTGATTTGAAAATGGGTTCGAGGAAAACTTACGGGTTCTCGAACGATTAATCAAAAAAGCGAAGCGGATCGCTCGTATCATACATGGTAGGCATTTGCCGGGAGAACTTGCTCATTCAATAATCCTTGGATGAATTTCGAGACCTTGGGAGGGACATCGAACATCGGGAATGTATTACCCATCATAGAATGTACGAGGTAACATGCGCAAACATATTCAACAATGAGTTCATGCAAAACTTTCCTACCGAGCTTGCAATGATTAGAAATAACATGTGTATAATGCAATCACTCATACTATGGTTTATGCATAACCATTCTATCAAGTTTGCATTACCAATCCTGTCCGGGGATATTCTCACATTATGAATACCTCGAATGTGAGATTTGAATGGGGGACTTCGGTCAGAAAGGATTTTCTCTCACTCTCAAGAAAAGTTATTTATCTGTCTGCGGGATTCAAAAGAAATCACTCAATCTTTCCATCATCGCATTCGATAAGGATCCGAGTAATCTCGCAATTGATACGACCAGGAGCCGATCCCGGAGGTCTTGATTAGGACCGTAATGAGGGCTAGGTCGAAGGTTTACAAAGGGGACTCTAGTTGAGTCGAAGAGGTTCTTTGAAATGAATTTCTTCGTCATCTCTCTGCGGGTTTACAAGTCAAGAACTCTGCAAAAATGAGAGAGAAGTAATCTTGCTCGAACTTCTTCGAGTGATGCTTAAAATCATGGAACTCCGCATTAATTCAAGTGCCCTAGTCGGAAAAGGCTTTTAAAGGGTTGTAATGGAGGTAATGATTTGGGGAGTGAAAGCGAAAGGGTTCGTTTTGGCTCGGAAGATATTTGAGAAGGGGCTTGATGTTGGTGATCATTACAATCTTGTCGCCGATCGTGGCCTTCTATGATACCATCATTGCTCGAGGATGGTATGGCTGAAGATTGCATTTGCAATTTGACACTTCATGGAGATTTTTCTCTCAACCCTTTTAGGATATACGGGAAAATTGTGCATTCAAGTTCGAAATATTCTACAAATGAACAATGAATTGAAAGGGCATTGGCCTTGCTTTTGGTAGGCACTTTGCTTTTTAAATGCCGGGGAGTTTTTTGTGGAATCGGCTTTTCCTCTTTCTTCTTTTTTTTTTTTTTTTACTCCCGACTCTCTTTTACGATTGTATCTTGATGAGTTCATTGGGAGATTTTCTATGGATCCGGCTTTTCGGGGTCCTTCTACTCAAAGATGGGCCATATTTGTTTTGGGACAACAATGATCACCAATAAGGGCTTTTAGAAGCGAATTTGCGGGCTCAAATGGATTGTGCAAATGGATATAGATGTGTGGGATAGAAAAGAAATGCTTTCTTCGTCACCTAAGGCACTTGAATTAAAGCGCAAGTACAATGCAAAGAACCACCCGAAGATTGATGTTAGTCCAAGCAAGAAGATTTCTAACCATTTGTCTCGTGATCTTTGATGGAATTACCTCTGTTTTGCCCCGATGTGGGGTGGTTCTTGACGGGGGTTGTGGAAGTGAAATCTCCGCTCAAATGGGTTGATCAACGGATAACTTGCGGTGTTTAGGGTAGAGAAATGAATGCCTCCATCACTTCGGTTATCGTACCTTTCGCGAGAAAACTTTTTACCTCGGGGAATGCGGAATTTTGCCACCGTTCATCTCGCTTTGAAAAAATTGGACGTGTTTGGGAAAGGATTGCCTTTCATCATCCCGTCATGCCCCCTTCTATACATTCGATGTATCTTATGTAGTTCATGTTCCTTATTCAAAGTTGGTAAATTAAACATGAGGACAACAATCATGCGTGTATGTTTTTCAACTAAATGCGGCAACTTTTCATTATGGCGGACAAAATTCGCAAGTACATAAAAAATTTCTTAGGGCGTGGATCGTGAGTTGCCCTGTTCATGCAAATGCGTTGCAAAACTTCATTGTACGCTCGAGACATGAGATTGTCAAAGGCTCCGAGAATTTCTCATTTCATTAATTTTTCGGGGAGAAGGGATACTTCTCTGTTTGGACGAGTAGTGACCCCTGTAAAAATCAAAAGGGAAAGCATCAATGTATGTCCTCATGTTCTAAAAGAGTTGAAAGCGATACCACTTTACCCATGTACGTATTCCTCGCGAACTTTGAATTGAAAAGATCGATTCATCTGGATCGGATTGTATGTCCGGGATGTTATCTCTCCAGGTTCTATAACCGTGCAAATGTGAGTTTCGATCTGCGAAGCAAAAAGTTTTTATTAATCTTTGTACATTGATGCCGAATCCCGGGATCGACCCCGGGACGCCTCGGACCCTTTGTCATTCCCCCAACCACTATCTTTGCGGTGTTGTTGGCGTCCGCGGGTGGTTCGCTTTTTGTTATATTGTTCTCAAAGCGGTTGGCGATCTCTCGTGGAGAATAAAATAAGCTTAACTTAGAGTTTGAAAGCAGTGAGAGCCGATTGGGACGATACGGAGTTACCGATCTTTGAGCCCGCTTGGTGTTTTACTTGCATTCTCCCAAGTAAGGCTATTCGGAATCTCTCTTTACGGGCGTTCGGGGCGTCGTCCACAAATTGATTTGCTACGAGGCCTAGCTTAATAAGGAACTTACGCATTTGATAAGAGAGGAGAAAAATTCGCCCTTTAACTCTAGGCAAATTCTAGACAACTAGAAAGTAAAAGTATCCCGCGCGGGGAACTATACATGGAATTAAAGGAGTATTCATGCGAGATTGGTTCCACCTCTTTTCTTTGGCTATTCCAATGATTGGCTGATTTTGTCTTGGATCATACACCAACGATCGTTGTTTGAGGATCCATAATCACTTGCTTCGGATCACAACTGCGGAGGTCTTTCGGCTCCGGCCCGGGCGACCAGGCGGTGAGCTCATCATCAAAGTAACCTTTTGATTTTTCGGGCAATTGATACTCGAGTGGGCATTGTTACTTGCTAACGCGGCGACAGTTTTCCACTTTGTTTTTGCCGTGAGCGGTCGACTCCTTGAGCTTGAGCCTCCGCCGTCGCTCGGGAACTCGTAGGGATGATCAGGCGGTCCATTTTGCTAGAACCACCGGCGGAAGGTCGGTATGGCCGGTATTCTTGATTGGGAAATGGTCGGGTACTTTTTGCTCCGTAGGTTTTTCCTGGGATTAATCTTCCGAGTCGACTTTGCTCCGGTCGCCTTGGTTCCAAGCTACATCGTGCTTCTTGACTTATCTCTAAATGCTGTGAAGGTGATTTGTGACGCTTCGTAGGAGTGAGCCCGTTTATATTCATCATTTTGAGTACGGCCATTGGTCGTCTTGAATTGATTCCCTTTGTCGAGCGCCTCGATGAATATAGAATGAAGCTCGGCGGACCAAAGGGGCCTTTTCTTTTCCGACAAAATCGTCGTAGTAAGTTTGGCCGTAGTTCTTTTGTTCGAGTAATTGCTTCCTTACAGCTTTGCCAAATGTTTTGGAGCACTCGAGCGTGGCCGGCTTCTTTAGGATGTCCGAGCACCGTGCAATATGGCCTCGTTATGAGCTGGCGATCATCACTTGCGATGTTATGATCACCGGTATATCCAACTCGAGAATCAATGATCTTTAAGAGGCTAAGACCGTCCATGTCGATCCCTACCATGGCTGTGGCGACGATGTCAAAATCATATTTATCTTTGCCTCGGCTCCTCTAAGGCTTCAGTTGCTTTCACATAAGTGAAATCCTGTACATGCACTTTCTCGGCATGGCAGCGAGGATCGAGAGGGAAACGGGGTTGCCATCAATGGCCGTGACTCGTAGATCCTCGGGATATGAGGCTTCCCGTACTTCGCTTTGGAATGTACGCATACTTATTTTCCTTTCAAAACCTTCCATATGTAGACCAGAAAAATGGGTGTTTCGCTAGAAGGCTGGGCTTTAGATGTTCTTTGGACTTGCAAAGATAAATTGCCAGAAAATCACAAAAGCGATGATGGCCTTTCGTGACGAGTTACGGAGGTGCATGGAGACTTCAAGTTCTTTATAAACTTTTTCGGATCCGTTGGTCTCGTGAGACGGCTTTTCTCTCCTTTTCGGTCTTAGTGCCTTGGATCCATTTCGTAATAACTCTTACCTCTCGCTCAATCCGTCGTTCTTTTTTGCTTTTTCGATATGGAGGAGCCCTCAAATCTTTTCACTTTCTCTACGAGCAGGCGAGTTATTTCCCTCTTCAAATCTTTTCGGTTCCTCCTACGAGCAGGCGGTTATTTCCTTCCTCAAATCTTTTCGCTTTCTCCCTAACAGGCGAGTTATTTCCCTCCTCAAATCTTTTCGCATTTACTTACGTGAAGGTTTTCAATGCTTAGTCAAATGCGAGGAATTCACGCATTTAAACATGATGATGTTCGTGGATAATCTTGTTCTTTGCCCTGGATTAAAAGGATTAGAAGAATGTCTCGCATGGGGATTTTGTAACAAACGGTACATTCATTCGTACATGTCACTACTTCTCTTGAGGATTCGTAAGGGTTGGCTAGTAATGCTCAAAGAAGAGATATTTTGAGAGCCCGTAATAAAAAAAACTAAAGCTTCATGTAGGCTACGCATTCGGAGTTCCATCGGCGTTGAATTGGTGTTTGTGACATCAAGGAAACTCGATTGTAGTGATGCATGTCTCTTCCCTCGAAGGGCATCGGTTCGCCTCTCTGCAAGGCCAGGCTTTTGCAGGATGTATCTCCAGCGAAATCGGATTGTACGAGAACTTGCTCGGGGGATGAGCTGGTGAATGAGCATTTTCAATGCTCGAGATGTGGCTCATCGAGGGACATGTCACCAAAGGAGATGGGGCCGCTACGGACATGGCAAGCGGCGGTGTTGATAGCATCCCTATACCTCTTGTTCTCTGCTCGAAGCTTTTCACTTTCTTCCCTCGAAACGTAAGTTCATGACTTTCATTTTTAACCTTAATCGGGTCCGCTTGTTTTGAAACCAAAACTTGACCTTGAGGGCTCCATTCCTATCATCCGGCTCAATTCATTTTTGCGTCTCCTATTCACGTAAGAGCACTCCTTGAAAGCGGCTTGAGCACTTTGATTTGATATTTTCTTTTAAGGGTTATTTGCGGTTGCCGTTGCCATTGTTATTCTTTGTCGAAATCTTGAATTTCCTTTGCCAGAGAGTTGGGTTTTACGGCTCGGCGTTGGATCCGGTCTCGAAATCCAGCGGTTCGCTTTCGGGGATGTCCAGGTTGGTTGCCTCCGGTAAGTCTTTGATGGCCTCTAAACATGTTGGATTGAAATACCTCTTACCGCGCTTTTGTTCACTCTATTCTCCGATGTATGCTTACTCTCTCCAAATTCTTTCGAGTAATCGGGTATGTTCCAAAGCCTCCCTTTAAACGCGGATGAAAATCACTAAGCCGACGTTTTTCCCAAGATTTCGTGTTTCCGCTTTGCCTTATTTTTTCAACGTGATGGGACCCGAATCCATTCGCACCGATTTTCTTTTCTTGATAACCATGCTTGTCTCCCGCTCGGTTTTCAATCATGGTGGGACTTCAACTCTTTTTGTAACTTTTCGGATTTGTGAGGCTCGAGATCACGGATTGACGATAGATCCAGGATCCAATGAAAGCGCTGTAGTTTTACCGGAGTAACTAACGTGGCTCCGTAAGAATTGCTTGTTTCTTCTCTCGGAAAGTATGCTTGTCTCCCGTTCGAGTTTTCAATCATGGTGGGTCTTCAACTCTTTTTGTAACTTTTTCGGATTTGTGAGGCTCGAGATCACGGATTGCGATAGATCCGGGATCGATGAGAAGCGCTGTAGTTTTACCCGAGTAACTAACGTGGCTCCGTAAGAATTCTTTGTTTCTTTTCTCGAAAAGTATGCTTGTCTCCCGCTCGAGTTTTCAACATGGTGGGGTCCTCAACTCTTTTTGTAACTTTTCGGATTTGTGAGGCTCGAGATCACGGATTGGCGATAGATCCAGGATCCAATGAGCAAACTTTGTAGTTTTACCCGAGTAACTAACGTGGCTCGCAAGAATTGCTGTTTCTTTTCTCGAAAAGTATGCTTGTCTCCCACTCGAGTTTTCAACATGGTGGCGTCCTCAAATCTTTTCGTAACTTTTCGGATTTATGAGGCTCGAGATGGTAGATCCGTGATTCACGGATGAAACGTCCGTAGTTTTACCCCGGATAATTGACTCGGCATCCACAATAATTATTGCTATAGCTTTTCTTGCCCTTTAAATTAGGATTTAACGCCGAGACAATTATCGCTTTCATATCTTCATCTCTCGACCTTCTAAGCACTCTTTTGCATCCACTCTCTTTTTAGCGGCTTCAACAACAATGGCTTCCCCTCCCTGCGCGCCTTCTCGGTGAAGTTTTGGCCGAATGGGAGAAACTTTATAATCTCCTAGGCCGGGGCTACTCTTATATAGCTAACCATCCGGGGGCGAGGCGAGATTCGTCTTATGTTTAGGGATATGGGCACCGCTTCCATTGAAGGTACCAAGTTAGAGGAGGAATACGGGATCTTCCCCACCCTCTTTACTAACTTCCGGGAGGCTTACCATGTTGCTTATCAAGATGTTACTTTGGCCCACCTTGTGAAGCGCGCTATCGGGATCGGTCGGACAGCTTGGTGTTGGCCGGTCTTGTGGCGACAATTATAAGAAGGCCCTCGACTACGGTAATGAACAAGTCTCCCCTGTTGATTCGTGAGAGGGAAACTTGGTGGGGTGTTTGGCCATGTCCCGGACCATCTTGAGCGCGATCCGCTCAATATTGTTTTAAAATTTCAATGCGCATGGGTGGAAGAAAGGTTGGACGATCGACCCTGGATATAGCCCGCGGGAGAATGCTTGATCCATGACACTGGAATTTCTTGCCTGAGCATCGCGAGGACAAGGTAGCCAAGCTCAAAGAGAAATGTGAGCTCCTCCTCTTTAAGTTGGCGGATCTCGATTCTCGGGAGCGATCGGTGTAGGCGGAGCATCATTGTATGGAGAGTCGGTTAAACTCCTTTGTGATGCTCATTAGGGCTCGGTTTGGCTTTACGTTCCCACCCCGTTGATCTATTTGTAAAGCTTTCCGATGAATGAAATGAATGCAAGTTTTTACTCATTTCATCTTGGTCGTCATATTTTTTCGCAAGATAACCCCTTTTACTCTGCGAATAAGTAAATCTCACGCTCCGATGGTCGATCCAATTGGGCGGGAGAGGCTCCCCATTCGAAACAATCTCTCGGCAAAGATTAGTAGCGAGAAAACAAACGAATGCTCAAATGTGAACAACTCGTGAATGCGTATTAATATTATAACTCGATTATGAAAAATCGAGTGAATCAAGCATAATATTTCTTTTACGTCGGGAATTAGTTGGATTGGTAAAGGCACGACCATCCATCTCGGCCGAGAATCAAAGCACCGCCGGGGAGCACCTCTTTACTATATATGGACCACCGTAGTTTGGGCGAATTTCCCTTACGGGAGTGGGACTATTGGCAATAATTTTCTCAAGACCGGGTCATTGATGCGAAAATATCGAGGCCGAACTTTTTTGTTGAATGATTTAGCAACTCTCTGCTTGATAACGTGGCCGTGACATCCGACCTTAAGTCTTTTTTCGTCGATCGGATTCAATTGGCTTGCTCTCTCTTTGGATCCATTCGGCTTCCGTCGGCACAGCTTGAGACGGTATACGTAAGGAAGGAATTTCCACTTATTTGGTAGAACGGCCTCCATTCCATATACAAGAGAATACGGGGTTGCCCCGGTAGATGTCGGATTGAGGTCCGATATGCCGTAAGTGCGAATGGCAACCTCTCATGCCAATCGCGATAATTTTCAGCCGTCTTCGCTAAAATTTTCTTAATATTCTTATTGGCGGCTTCTCTTTGCTCCATTCATCGAGGGCGATATGGGGAAGAGTTCGGATGCTTGATCTTGAATTCCTTAAACAATTCGCCCATTAGTTTGTTGTTTAAGTTCGAGCCATTGTCGGTGATTATGGCTTCGGGTGAGACCGTATCGAGCAATGATATCTCGGCGGATAAATTTTGCGATATTTCGTGCCGTAACCGCTAAATAGGATGCGGCCTCGATCCATTTGGAGAAATAGTCAATCGCCACCAAGATGAATCGATGCCCATTAGATGCTTTAGGGTTGATAGGACCGATAACATCAATGCCCCACATAGAAACGGCCGTGGTTCGGATAAGCGTGCAACTCATTTGGAGGGACATTAATCTTGTCACCATGAATTTGACATTTGTGTGACTCGGACATCTTTGAATACAATCTCTTTCGGCGTGAGCCAATAATAACCCAACCTCATAATCTTCTTAGCTAACAAGTGGCCGTTCATGTGTGGACCACGAGATCCCTTCATGTACTTCCATTATTAGACAAGCTGCCCGGTCGAGTCAACGCATCTTAGTAGGACGAGAATCGAATGACCGCTTGTACAAATTCTCTCCATTCAAGAAGAACTTGAGGCCATTTTCCTTATGTACTTTTGGTCGGATACGGTACTTTTTTTGGGGAACTCCCTTACGAATATAAGTCTTGATGTCGTAGTACCATGGTTTACCATCGGGTTCATTGATCACGGCCATACAATATGCCGGTTTTTTTAATACCTCGATCTTCGGTGGGTCGACCTCAAGTCCATTGGCGACTTGTAACATTGAAGACAAGGTAGCCAATGCATCGGCGAATCGATTATGAGTCTGGGCGGATACTCAAATGAGATATCCTCAAATTCTTCTACCAATTCATCCGGATACTCATGGTAGGGTAGCAATTTGGCATCTCTCGTCTTCCACTTTCCAACGATCGAAGGATAATCAAAGCGGAATCTCCGAACACCTTGAGTCGGGCTATCCCCATTTCAATTGCAGCTGCAGGCCGAGGATGCATGCCTCATATTCTGCTATGTTATTTGTGCAAGGGAATACCAATTTATTTGCTACGGGATAATCTCGACCACCTGGAGATATAAGAACCGCGCCGTGCACGATCCCGATAAATTGACGGCTCCGTCAAAATACATAGTCCGAGATGTAATCCTCCACCGACATGATTCGATCCTCGGAATGATAGGCATCATCATCTTGCCCCGGATTTTCAGCTAGGACATCTGCTATAGCTCGTCCCTTGATTGACTTTTGGGACATATATTGAACGTCAAACTCGGAGATGAGGATTTGCCATTTAGCAAGTCTACCAATCAAGGCGGGTTGATTAAGCAAATATTTGATGGGATTGCATTTGTCACCGAAGCACTTGGTAATGCAAGGTATATTGCCGAAGCTTGTGCAGTACCCGGACTAACGCCGCACATGTTTTCTCTACTTCGGAGTACCTCATTTCCGAAGTTGTGAATTTCTTGCTCGAGATAATAAATGGCTCGTTCTCTTCCGTCCTCCTGCTTCTCTTGGGCTAGCATAGCACCCAAGGATTCACTAAGGATTGTGAGGTAGAGGATTAAAGGTTGCTCCGGTGTTGGAGGAACAAGCACGGGTGGATTCATGAGATCTTTGCTTGGTCTTCCAAAAGCTTCTTCACATTCGCTATCCCATTGGACTAGCGCATTCTTCTTTAATAGCTTGAGGAATGGCTTAGCGGTTTCGATAGCGAGAGATGAATCGAGCAATATAGTTTAGCCTACCCATCAAACTTCGAACTTCTTTAAGCGTACGTCGGTGGCTTAAGCTCACGAATAGCCTTAACTTTCGAAGGGTCGACTTCAATGCCCTTCTTGCTTACCACGAATCCGAGTAGCTTGCCGAGCTGGTCCCAAAGACACGCTTGGCGGGGTTGAGGCGTAACTTATACTTTCGGGTACGTCGAACAATTTTTTCAGCGTTTCGCGTGATCTTCTCCATGCCTTGTTTTTGCTATCATGTCATCGACGTAAACCTCAATCTCATTATGCATCATGTCATGGAAAAGGGCAACCATGGCTCGTTGGTAAGTGGCTCCGGCGTTTACGAGACCGAGCGGCATTACCCGGTAATGGAACATTCCCCGTGGTGTGGTGAAAGTGGTTTTCAACTTGTCATTGACATTCATCGAGGATCGATTGTACCGGAGAAACCATCCATGAATGAAAACAATTCAAACCTGCGATCTTTGTCAACAAGTACGTCGATATGCGGGAGGAAATCATCTTTAGGGTGGCCTTGTTCAAGTCTCGATAGTCGACACAAACCCGAATGCGGCCGTCTTTCTTCATGACGGGGACTATGTTAGCGACCCAATCGGAATATTCTGTAGTCTCAATGAATCCTACATCGAGAAGCTTTATGACCTCCTCTTTGATCTTACGCACTAATTGCAGTGCGGCCCTCCTTGACTTTTGCACCGGCTTGGGAGCCAAAGGATCGATCGGCAAACAATGTTCGACAATGGAGCGGTCGAGACCGGGCATATCTGCATAGGACCAAGCGAAAATGTCTGGTAATCCTTTAGGAGCTTAATCAAGCGCTCGGGACATCTCTTTGGAAAGGTTTGCCCCGATCTTAACTTCTTTAGAGTTTTCCGCATCGCCTAGGTTGATCGAGATAGCTTGTTCACCGGTCAAGGGCTTGATCTCCTCATGTCGTTCGAAATCTTGACGAACTTCCTCATAATACGGATTTGAATTCATCTAGGTCGTATACTTTGAATCCACTAGATTTCCCTCCTCATGTGTCCCCCTGAAACATAAAGTAACAAAATCGGAAGAACAAACGGGGCTTAATCGCGGTGTGATTTTGAAGAACTTTATTTATTTATATATATTTTTATTTTTCAAAACCGTGGGACATGAATTCTTGAAGAAGCCCGACCCTCGGTTCTTACCATGATGACAAACTTGTTGGTCGTTGGTTATCGTCATCGGGTTGGTTTGGGATACTTCAACAAGATTCGAAAATAGCGTAATTTTATTGATATGAAATTACATCTTATGGGAAAGGAAATCCAAGAGTGCAAGACGAATAGAAATCCAAATGTAATTCAAAATATAAAGGAAAACCGAAAATGTCCCACGTAGGGGATTGCATGAACATAAAGATGTTACTGCGAATCTAAACCCTCTAGTGGATCATCACATATGGCATTAATGGATGATTTGGAAGGTTTAGGCGTCGAGATAAGGCTCCTCATCATGCGCTCCGTCTTGGGATAAAGCGGCAATGGTTACATCATCAAAACAACCGGCGATATCGAAGACCCCTTCATCCTCTTGAGACCCTATTAGCTCAAGCTGCGGTACCTTGATCCTTCGGTATGTCGGGAACACAATCCCCAAGTCATCTTCAAGTCGGGTCGGATTATCGTAGCCTCCGACTACTCCGGTGATCGGAAAGTGATATATAGAGGTGGGGGTAAAGGGCGCATGCACAACTTCTGCGACCCATTACGCCTCTTTTATGCCCGCGCCCTTGACATCCTAGACCGGTTGTGTGAGATTGGCCTTTAGGTTCAATTGGGGTGCGAATCCCTTGGCCATGTCGACCTAAACCCATACCGGGCTTAAAGCCATTGCCCACCATTATCTTAGCTACCATAAGAGACGTGGTTGAGATTTCGGGAACAGGCAAAGGACTTTCCGGTGATGCATGGATAGTGTGTACTATCTCAAAAGCGTGGTAGGAGTCTTCTTCATCATGAGCTGGCTCGATGTAAGGGATGGCCGTTTCATGGAAAATCCGGTGATCTTCCTCTCCATGGACAATCACTAACTTACGTTCGACCACGAATTTAATTTTCGATGAAGGCTCGATGGGACGGCTCCGGCATTATGAATCCAAGGTCGGCCTAGGAGAAGGTTAAAGGCCGAAGGAATATCCGATGTACTGGAAGAGAATGTCAAACAAAGAAGGCCCGATCTGAATCTCCAAGTTGATCCTTGCGCATCCTTCTTCGCGCCATCGAATGAGCGGACGGAAGTCTTGGCCGTCACCAACCTGGCGAGTCAATTCCCAAACGATTTAATGTGGCTAATGGGCAGATATTTAATCTTGACCCGTTGTCAATAAGTACCCGAGCTACATGAGTTTGCTTGTGTTTGTTATTATATGCAAAGCTTTGTTATGACCCCGTCCTTGAGCGGAATTTCATCATCGGCGAATGCGACCTGATCCTTTAAAAGGATCGTCCCTACAAAGTTCTCTAGTTTGTCTGTTCAACATTCTCGGGTACGTGAATTTCCCGAGTATCTTCATTAAGGACTCTCGATGCTTCTCGGATACTGCGAGAAGTTCAAGTAGGGACACTTGAGCCGGTGACTTCCGCTGGTGGTCGACAACGCTATCTTCACTCGCCTTGATTACGGCTAAGAATTCCTTAGCATCTTTCTCGATGACTTGCTTAGTAGGTTGGTCATCGTTATAAGCACGTCCCGATCTTGTTACGAGGGCAAGATCGTAGGACCAAGGAAGCTGCCTTGTCAGTGTCATACGGAAAAGGTGGGGCGAGGCAATGATGATTCCAAGTTCATCGTCCTCTGCATCTTCCAAGGCGGGCATATCTCGCCGGCTGCGGGTCATTCTTGATCAACTCGGCCACATGAGCATCTTACGCTCGAGACTCTTGAAAGGTCCGGGTTGGGTCAATCTTTGCAAGCTCCGATCCCGATCCAATGACAATACGGGATATAGTGGCCCTTTGTCCCGGTTTGACTTGCCCAAACTATGAATCCGTTCTTCATGAGACCGGAAACTTTTTCCTTCAAGCGATTGAGTGGTATCAATTCACCGGTCTTATAATATCCCTGCCACGATCGGAGCGTCGAGGACATCGGCTACTCCAACCTTAACAGCACCAACATGTTTGATTCCTTGCCCGAATACAGCATTAACTTTACTTGAATGATCGGCAAAGGATTATTTTGGACTTAGTTTGTTTGTTGCCCTGGAACGAGAATGCCTTAGAATCGAGTAGATCTTGGATCCGATGCTTCAATACGAAACAACCATCGGTGTCATGTCCAAGCTCCCCACAATGGTAATCACATTTCTTCGACGGATCATATCTCGGCGAGCTCGTATTACTAGGTCGCGAGAGGCTCGGAGGTCGATAAGCCTCTCTTACGTAGAGCCGTGAGTACTTGTGACGGGGTTCCTGGTAGAGGGGTAAAGCTGCCGAGGGGACCGTAGATTCCCTCTTTGTCGTTGTGCGCCGAAATTAGCCTTTTGCTTGATTAGGAGTGCGTACGGCGGCGTACGTGTCATGGATTTTTGGTTTGTAGGTCATGTTGACTGTGGGACCGGTTCTTTGTCTTTCCTTCTTGCAAACCTCTTGGTTGTCGTGGCGGCATCACCATACCAACCTTTCTTTATGCCGTTCTCGACTTCTTCGGCCATTGCGATGAGATGGCTGAATGACGTGGCGACGGATCCCAAAACTCGAGTTCTCACAACTTGCGGCGGGGTGGAAACGAACAATTTCATGAGCTCCCTTTCGGGTGGGACCGGTTTCGGTTGAGATGCTACGTTCCTCCACCCTGGTGGCATCTTGCTTGATCGTTTCTCCTTTCTTCATCTCAAGCTGCTCAAGATCCTCTGCAGTCGTGAGCACGTCCAAGTTAAAGCTAAAATGTTTGCGAAAGCATTAGTTGCCTTCTCCCAATCATCCATCCGATAGATCTCGTAGTCCGTATACCATCTCATGGCGGCTTCCTTTAGACTAGCCTGGAAAGTTTGAACCATTAGGGGGCCGTTGGTCGCATGCTTGTTCATTCTTGCACGATACATACGGGCGTCTTTGGACCGGGTTGGAAGTCCCATCATACTTCTCGAAATCGGGCATCTTGAACTTCTGCAGTACCGTGACCTTTGAAAAGACAGCAGGTCAATCGGGGTATCTTTGTGCGTTCCTTCCACCTCACGGATTATTTGCTCCATTTGGGCCAACAACTTGGCCATTTCATCGGACGGTCCCATAGTCGCGGGGCTGGCTTGGGAGATGAGAAGCTGGTGATGGGGCGCTCGAGCTAGCGCCCGGTAATGACAACATCCTCTAGCGGCGTGGTGTAACCAAGTATATGCTCGGGAGCCTTCTCGGGATTGCTTGCGGGAAGGGTCGGAGAGACGATGTTACGAGGTGTCGGACCGGTCGGATGCTTAGCGAAGCAACGGTAGCAGCCATCATACGTTCCATCATCGGCTCATCATACCCTCAAACCCTCGGTTCATGGCCTCGAATTGCTCTCGTAGAGCTTCTGGGCTGCGTTGTTGATTTCAGCCTTGTCCGCCATTTTCTTAGCCACCGACCGGGTAATGTGCGGAGGATCCGTGATAAATTACCTTCAAAAGTAACCAGCCAAAATAAGTACAATGAACAAGAATAGCGAGCCGGCCCATGGCATTCCTCTAGACTCAAACGAACAAAGTGATTATGACTAAAGGATTGAAACAGGTAATTTTCAGTTTGTCCGCTTTTATGAAAAAATCCGTATTAATTCGCACGTTGGTCAAAATACGTCCAAATTTTACGAGCTTATAGTTGAGAAGATGATGAACAACTTTTATGTTGGCCAATCGGACCAGAAATGAGCAGATCAAAACAGTTTAATGTGTCTTTACGAAAAAGCGCATTCAGAAAACTGTTATAACCGCAAGTAGTTGAGAAAAACGAAAGGCCATCTTAAATCATGAATTTAATTCTGAAATTTTGCAGGATATTAGTTGAAACATAGGTCTACAACTTTCATGTTTGGCACTTACTCAAAAATCGATCGTAGAATTTAGTAAAAATCGTACAACAGGGACAAGCCAGATTAGAATTGAGAACAGCGATGAAATTGTAAAAACTACGGAAGCAAAGTGTGAAACAATACGGTGAGATTCCTAAACAATCAACCTATGAAAGTAAATACATGACTCAATTCAAACGGTCTTTCTTTTTTTAGAGGTCACGTGATCTATAGACGAATGGGCCTTCAAGGCACGCCGTAATCGCGCATTCTCCTTCGCCCAAAGCATCTTGCCTTTTCTTGGGCCTTCATCCCCTTCTCTTCGCTGGCTTTGAGTTGGGCTAGACGGGTATCTTTGTATTGTCATGATCGGAATCTTCGGGAGTATCTCGGCGGGGATGGCATGAGGCTGAATATGCTTGAGTTGTGGCAAAGTGACTCTTCATTTTTCCGGTGAGTTGCTCTATGGGCCAAATCGGTTTCGATTAGAACACTCCTGCCAAGCTTGGAATGACGTCTCGGTTACGCTCTGTAGTTCTCGTCCTTCTCAAATTGAACTTGAAATTCGTTGGGCCCAAATGATGGCGGGATATCTGCGAGAACCCGAAATTGTCGTGTAACTCGAAGAGGTTGATAGCTGGTTGCTCCATAAATGCCCATCAAAGGCACGGGCTTCGATCGCCATGGCATAGTCGAGCCTCCGCCACTCGGAACCATACGACTTGCCAAAGGAAAATCTTAGGATTTGGATTTTCGAATAAATGGACCCACTTGCGTGTAGTGCAAGTTTTTAGTTCGATCTTGTATTTGTTTAAATCTTAAAATAGGGTTGTCGGTCATACCCATTTCAAATACGATCATGTTTTCCCCGAATTGAGAAAGATGCGATAAAAACCAGATTTGTAAAAGCTCGATTGGGGCTCGAAAAGTCTTATCTTTTTCTTTCTTGCTTTCTTTTTTGGAATGAGCGAAATGTGTTAATGAAATGACGGTTTCAGCAAGAATGGCATTTACAAAATTGACCCCACCACAAACTTGTTTTACCGTCCATGCTATCACGGGATCTATAGCATTCGACGGAATGGAAAAATGATAAGTCGAAAAAGGTTAAGATAAAAATCTTAGATTTCATGAGGTCGGAGTTATTTTCAAAACATTCAACGAGGAAAGATAAAGGGCATGCCCGTGATTACCCTTCTAGTACTTTTTCAATTTCTTTTTTAGTCAAACCCAAAAATTCAGCAAGCACTACTACCGGATCTACTCGAATAGGTGGTTCAACCGTATCCAACTCAATTGATTTTCCGATGGCAATCTTGTATTCTTCCAAGGTGGGTGTAAGCTCAAACTTACCTACGAACACAAACGTGGTCGTCTCGGGGCACCAAAAATGAGCAAGTGCTTGCATGATCCCGCTTTGAATATCGATCTCAAGAATCGGCAACATGAACCCGATACGCTTGAGCACGTCTTGCTGGCCATCCGGCTTCAACTTACCCCATAGCTTTTTGAGCTCTAGTTTCGGAGTAGGCACGAAACGGATATCATTGCGACCCATTCGTATATAGATCACGTGCCAATTAAATCAACCTAAACCATGGACCAGCCCAAAAAATGAAAATGAGATAATATGGCATAAGAGACAAGAAATTACCGCTCATAGGAAGAAAATGTCAATCACAAAGACATGCGCATGAATCGTGAATTCGGATTTTAGTTCTTTTAGCAAAATGAAATGAAAGACAAAACGACATGTCGCGGCCTCGCGCACGTTCATCGTGACTAGTTGCGGCCTCGCATACATAGTCATGACTAGTCGGGTCCTTTCATCTCGGCTTGGTTCGGTCGACAAGGGCAACTCTCATGCATCATAGCCTCGCGTGCATGAGAACAACCCTTGAGCCATTTTTTGAAGAACTCGGGATTCAAGTGGGATAACCTTTAGCGAAGCCTTACCAGAGGTTAAAGAACCACATAAATACCATCCCGAAACTATCGGGTGACCGGGTTCGGTCACAAGTCAAGGTGGTGTAGTGCAATTATATTAGGGGCATGCATGACATTTTAAAGGCAATCGGCACTCCGATAGTTCAAAATTAAAACTCTCATCACCAAGCACGCAAAGCAGAGGTTAGCCATGGACTCCTCCCCTTATAACTCCCTTTCTGCAAAACCATTTAACACCTAGGGATTAAAATTCAACAAAAATTGCCAAACCAAGTGATTTTCTTTTTCATGAAATTATATCGGCCTAAGTCCTCTTTACCGGTCCCCCCAGGAGTATTTGTCGCGACCTAAAAAATAAACAAGTTAAATTCCAGGCTAATGGATTATCGGGTTAATTAATTAACTAACCTAACTCGGACTCTCCCGAATCCATACCAAATCGCCACTTAAGGTTCGAATGATTAACATGCAATGTGATTTGAATTTGGAGTCGCCACTAATCATTTTCGGTAGGTTGACTAGAAACCCAAATAAAATAGCGGGAGAAAACTATCTTATTTATGCGTACCGGAGATTAAGAGTCCGGGGACTTGATTACGCTAAATTATTCTAACGCCCTTTCGGTACCATTTTCATGAAAAATATTTGATTTGGTAATTTACTCGAATTTCAAAGGTGCAGTTTTTTTATTCTTTTTTTTGTTTTTCTTCTTTTTTCTGAAAATGTAAAACATTGAGTTTTATGCGATATATACCATGGACGATTTAGAAAGAAAGAAAACGCGGCCAATCACAAGTATTCACAAAAATAAATTAACATATAATAATACTAAACTTCGGAACACGTGGCACGTCTAAAATAAACAATCAAATATTCAAATCAAATGATTACATCTTTGTAGATCAAGATGGAGACGATTACCTTCTATTACACAAAATCTTACTCACGTACACGTTATAGTTTCTTTCAAGATCTCGAAGCTTGAAGAGCGTGGTCTGTCGTCGAAAATGGCAAGCGATAACGTTGTTGGGTGGCGAGAGGCGAAGTATGTAACGGGACTCGTCGAAGATGATGCTCGACCAAAGCTCTTTTTCTCTCACTTTCCAATTTTCTTTTCTGGTTTCTTCTCAAGGACTATCTCAATTCTTTTCTCCTCAAAAACTCTCTCAATTCTCTCCTACTCCCAAAAAAAACTCCTCTTCTCTTCAAGAACTCTTCTTCTTTTATAGGCAAAGTTCTTCATCCTTCATTCTTCATCTTCATCTTCTCTTCTTCACCTTCATTTCTCCATCTTCCATCTTCATCTTCTTTTCTTCATCTTCATCTTCATCTTCCTTCTTCATCTTCATCTTCTCTTCTTCACCTTCATTTCTCCATCTTCCATTTTCATCTTCTCTTCTTCATCTTCATCTTCTCTTCTTCACCTTCATTTCTCCATCTTCCATTTTCATCTTCTTTTCTTCACATTCTCTTCATTATCTTCTCTTCATCATCTTCCTTTCTCCATCTTCTCTTCATCCTCTTTTCTTGGTATCTCGCAATGCAGTCCCCGAGGTTCTAGTATTTGCAATACGATCCTTGAAGTTTTAGTATTTGCAATACGGTCTCGAAAAAAATATTTCTTTCAAGCCCAAATATTCTTGGTACGTTTTCACCCCATGCCTAGTCTAGACGCCTGTTGAATTAAGTTTGAATTATATGCCAATGCTATGTGGGATGATTTTTGTTTAAAACTAAAATTAGTTCTAATTTTTATGCAAGAAATAGATTAGTCAAAATTTTAGGTGTCAACAACATATTCATTTAGCATTGGCATACAATTTGAGCTTAATTTAACAGGGTCTGGACTAGGCATGCGGTGGAAAAATGCACCAAGAAGATTTGGGCTTGAAAGAAATATTTTCTCGGGGGGACTCGTATTGCAAATACTCGAACTTCAGTGGATCGGATTGCAAATACTTGAAACTCAGGGGACTGCATTGCAAATACCAAAAGAAGATGGGGAAAGGAAGATGGTGAAAGGAAGATGAAGAAGAGAAGATGAAAATGGAAGATGAAGATGAAGAAAGGAAGATGAAGATGAAGAAGAGAAGATGAAAATGGAAGATGGAGAAATGAAGGTGAAGAAGAGAAGATGAAGATGAAGAAAAGAAGATGAAGATGAAGAAAGGAAGATGAAAATGGAAGGTGAGGAAATGAAGATGAAGAATGAAGGATGAAGAATTTTGCCTATAAAAGAAGAAGAGTTCTTGAAGAGAGAATGGAGTTATTTTTTGGAGGAAAAGAGAATTGAGAGAGTCTTTTAGGGGGAAGTAGAAGAGAATTGAGAGAGGTTTTTAGAGGAATTCTTTAGAGAGGAAAAAGAGAATTCTTGAGAAACAATTTGGAGAGCGTTTTGAGAGGGCTTGAGTGTTTTGAAGCTCGGTGCTACCATTGTCAATTTCTGCACCCATCAACACAAGCCACAAGTTCATCTCCATCGTTCAAGCTCGCCGCATGAAAAGGAAAGCTAAGTGATTTCCTAACTTCCTCTAATTTCGAATACAAATTAGCCCAGATTTTCTACATCGATTTTCTCTCTACGTTTTTATGTTAAATAACAGTTGCATATCAACGATGAGACATTAATGGTACAAGAAATAGAAGGAGAGCAAAAAGGGAAAAATATCAACGCCCGGATTGCAGTCTCATGAAATTCCAATGAGATGAGAAAGAAGCGTGAATGAGAGATAGGACCAAGAGATTTCTCGGTCTAACGAGTCACCAAATCGGTCCAATGGTCAAGACAAACCCGGAGCACAAGTTTGGTGCACGAGTTCAAATTGGGGAGTAATCTTGAACCTATTTCATCCTAATTCCATGTAATTCTTTATTTCAAACAAATGTCAAGGGAAGAAAAACAAAAAAAATTGATTCTTTGATCTTCAAGTAGAATTCATCAAATTTGTCAAATCCATTATTTTTTCATGAATTTTAAGGTACCGAAAGGGCATTAGTTGTAATTAATGTAACCAAGTCCCCCGGACTCTTAATCTCCGGTTCGCAGAAATAAGATAGTTTTCTCCCGCTATTTTATTTAGGTTTCTAATCGACCTACCGAAAATGATTAGTGGCGACTCCAAATTCAAATCACATTGCATGTTAATCATTCGAACCTTAAGTTGCGATTTGGTATGGACTTGGGAGAGTCCGAGTTAGGTTAGTTAATTAATTAACCTGATAATCCATTAGCCCGGAAATGATAACTGGTTTATTTTTTTTTTTTAGGTCGCGACAATGGATATCAGAGCTACTGTGCATAAATTCATGGGAAGCTTGATTTTTAAATTGCTATAGTTCGTTGCCCTGCTTAGTCTGGCTTTTTCTTTTCATGCAGATGCCAAGAATGCGTCAATATGTGTCGATGCGTGTTCTGATAATTGCGGAAAAGTCTTACAATAGTACCTCGGTTTCAAAGTTGAAGAACCAAAAGAATATTTGAAGCAAATATGCTCTTTAGTACCTCGGTTTCAAAGTTGAAGAACCAGAAGAATATTTGAAGCAAATATGCTCTTTTGTGTTTAAAACAAAGAGATGTGGCATTAAATAAGAGTTCAAAGACTATTGGAATTGCATATCTTTCTCAAGTTTTGTACTGCTAAATAAACGTTAATAAGCAATAACAAAAGAGAATTATTCGAAAACAAAACAAACGTGAGGAGTGGCACATAGAGTTGGTGATCCAAAAGTAGTTGGTAATTTAATGAGAAAATTGATGAGTCGCTCAAATAAAGATTGATAAATTCATGCAGTCAATCAACATAGAATTAATATAGATGCATCCGAAATCTGATTCAAATCAAATATGGCACCTACGGGTACGAGGAGTTAGTAAATTTCAAGTTCGGTAAGAAAGACAAACAAAAGTTGGTAGAGGATAAATAAAATATTGGTGAATTCCAAACTATAGGAAAAGTTGGTGATTTTACAACAGTGTCGCACTATCCATAAGTTACTGGAAAATCATGTGATCAGTAATTCTTTTAACCAATATTTTTACTCAACACTCATCAATTCTTTCAGAAATTCACTAATAGTGCAAAGTTTCATTTATGGAACAATAATATCATCCGCGAAAAAAAGAGAGGACAAAACATGCGAACTGTGGTGGATTGTCCTGGTGACTTGGCTTTTAACAATCTGAGACAATTTAACTAAGATTGACAAGAGCAGAATCTGAAAAATAAATAGACAAAGGAAACAAAAAAGTTAACTAGACAAGAGTGGACACAAAGAGCAGAGAGATGGCTAAGGCGAGGCTCCATGCTAGATCGATAGAGGGATGTGATGAGACGGCATCAGTGAGATTGAGAGAGAGATGAGACAACCCACCTCTAAATCACGTCATATTGGATTAGCCTGATCCCCTTTGCTAAGGCCCTCGATCCGTTGAGGTATGATTTATACTCCTCATTGACACGAAAGCACGGGGTCTCACACCCCGATGAGCAGGCGGGGGTCGCAGGGGCAGCATCCCCGAGCCACCATATGAGTTTGGTATATTTTTTGAAAAGCAATTTCAGACTCCGAAAAAGCCCTTATTGAAAGAGTTGCTAGTCATGTAAAATTTTTCTAAAGCGGTTTGAGCCCAAATCTTGCCTACTCAAAATCCAAAACTGCTTTGTAAATTTTATGTCAAACCGTTTTTTTTTTTGTCTAATGTCAAATTCGTACTGAACTTGTTACAAAGTGTGTATAAAATCTTTACTCGAATAGAAAATTGTGCGTTATATGAGAACCACAACCACAAAAAGGAGAGATTATTCCTTCCCTGAAGAGGTCCTCCAATCCCCAGACACTAAAAAGTGAAAAGAGGAACAAGAAAAGAAACGAATGGAGCACATGCCGACTTTCCCAACTCAAGTAAGTTTTTCACTGATTTCAGTTCCTTCCACGGGTGAAAAAATTTCCACAATGGCCTGAGAAAATCACTTGCTTTGGAGTGCAGCACCGAGTAGCTGGGAAGGGGCGGAGGGACAAGTCGTAAACGTAATTTAATCAAGTTCTCTACTCACACCTACAGGATCGGTTTCTTGACTAGCCTAAGGCTCGAGAATCAGTGAGTTGAACGAATAATTCGAACTCACGGATCGCATGAATGGGACTTCTCTTCGAGCTAAAAAGGGCTCGATTCTGTAGTAGAAGATGTGTGTGTGAGGATGTCGTACTCGATTAAGAGAGATTGATATAAAAAATAAAAGGAAAACTACCTGGCTTGGGCTTAGTTTAACTTGAGCATGCACCCGCAATAAACTCTTGAGCACCTCTTTAACTTCTTTTGTTGCACCGATCGCTTGTTTTGAGGGCAGAAGATTGTGACGAGGCTGGGCCAGATTTAAGTCACCTGGACTCAGACTTAATAATCTGCTTAGGCCCTCTTGATTTGGTTGCTAAGCTTCACACTCATCTACCCACTAACTGGCAATATCACTAGCACAGGAAAAAAAAATTATATCCCAATAGTTTCCAACTCCACATCTTATGATCGTCCAAACAAGGATCTAATGTTTCTGGCATTGTCCTATCTTATGTCCTACGAGTTCGTTTCCTTCATTGATTTTCCCCGTTATGTACACAACATATATACATCCTTTTTGCTAATGACATCAAGAGAAGATCGCACGGTCTTTTGTATAGACCTATGGGATTGACGGTGGATCGGAAACTCATAGTCCTTGAGATTGTAGGAAGACATGGAATATCGGCCATGTACATCAATTAGTAAAGTAGTGTAATTAATTAGAATTCAAAATTCAAGACCATGCACATGAACAATTCACGTGTATTTTCTTATGGGACTAACTTTAGATTACTTATGTTAACCGAAAAACACTTTTGATTAATGGAGTATATTCATTGAAATCTCCATATATGGAAAGAAATCTACCACTCATTCCTTATATGAATATTGGCATTACGTTATATAGCCTTACCACTTTATAAATGGGACATCCTAAGGAAGACTGCATAAATATTATTTAGAAAATTGAAGCAAGTTCAGTGGTAATGAAGAAGCTCTCTTTCCCTTTCCTACGTCTCATCTCTTTGCTTTACTCATCACAACATACCGCACCACCGCAAAGGCACGGTCGTCCAGACATGGTTTCACTGCCCATCTCCTCCACCGTGACCACATTCACCGCCTCAGTGAAGCTCCTGCACAACGCTACGCCAATGCATTCCGACGCTCCTTTGTGAGGGTCTGATGCCGTTTCCATATGAACGTCCCTATCCCGCCATCATTCCACGTCGACACAGCTCAGTCTGAACTTGTCTCGGATGGCAGCGGCGAATATGTCATGAAGGTGACGATAGGGAGACCACCGTTCGACCTCTATGCCATTGTCGACACCCCGGTAGCAACCTCATTTGGGCTCAGTGCTTGCTCTGCGATCTGTGTTTCCCTCGGAAGAAGCCCAAGTATGACCCAAAATCGTCTTCCACATACAGCGACGTCCCGTGCCCAACGCAGAAGTGCAGCCTCCTGGGCTACACCTGGTGCCATCCTCCCGCCAACACATGCAACTACGCATATAGATACTCCGATTTATCCCTGACGAGTGGTGTCCTCGCGACGAAGACCTTGACTTTCGCGTCCACCGTGTCACCACTGGTGATGCTCCCGAACGTAGTGTTTGGTTGCGGTCACTACAACATCGGCATCTTCACTGAGAACGATATGGGCATCGTCGGGGCTCGTTAAAGGCCCTGCCTCACTCATCTCGCAAATGGGATCGCCGTACGGGGCAGGCCGTTTTCTCAGTGCCTGGTCCCTTTCCACTCCCTACCGACCATCACGAGCAAAATGATCTTTGGCAATGGCAGCGAGGTCTCAGGGCCCGGTACAGTCACAACCGCCCTTGTGGCCATGAAAGACTACCCCAAATTCTACTATGTGACCCTATACGGGATCAACGTTGGGAGCATCTACATGCCTTTTAACTCTTCGGGGGCGGGTGCCATCATGAAGGAGAACATGCTCCTCGACTCAGGGACGTCTCAGATCTTGGTGCTGGCGGATTTCTACAACAGGTTGGAAGCGAAGGTGAAGAGGGCGGTGGAATTGCTGCCCATCGACTATGCTACGGGAGGGACGTGCTAGCAAAGGGCCAGTGCTAACAGTGCATTTCGATGGCAAGGCCGACGTCGAGTCAAAGCAGACAAGCACGTTCATTGAGGCTAAGGATCATTTCACGTGCATTGTTTCGCCATAATTCCCAATTATGGTCTTTGGGGGCTGTTCGGCTACATTGCTCAGACTGATTATTTGATCGGGTGGGTTCGACCTCGATAGGGAAACACTTTCTTTCAAGCCAATCGACTGCACCAAGCTGTGAACCCCTCTTCTTTTCATTCTGTGATTATCCGAATGAATAAAATTACTAAAATTTTAGCTATCAGCTTTAAATCTTCAGTGTGATAAGGGCCGTGATATGGTTAAACGCATACTCTCTCCTAACCCCTATCTAATTTGTGCTCATAGTCAAGAATATCATACCCGACTCTACAGAATCTTCAGCATTTGATTCCTATTCATTAATTACTGGATTGTAAGCCTTTCTTCGGAGAGATATTTGTAAGCAGGTATTTCTAGTCCCTGATAAAAGAATATCTCAGGAACAAGTGTGATGCACACTTGAGAATTTTGACATTATTAAGCAATTATTGTTTTCACGACAGTCTAGCTGATATTTCGTGCTCACACACTATTTAAATGCTCAAAGATTACAACTTTGGAATTCGATATGTTTGCTCATGTGTTCTTTTGACTTATCTGATCCTTTTCTGTCTTCACTTCTCCTTTTTCCTGATTTCTTTGATTTTTAGTTTTTTTTTCCTTTGGCTTTGCCCTGTCGTCATTTAATAGGATTCATTTCTCGGTTTTATTCTCAATTCTGTTCCCCATGATTAGGACTGACTTAAAAAAAAAAAAAAGCGTGCAGAAAATCTTGTTATTGAATAGTGCTATGAATGTACTATTTCACTTCAGAGTGCAATTTTTGGTATTGATCATGCAAATGTAAAGACTATTGTCCCTTTCCGTCTCTTCAATCCATTACTGGAGTCTCTTAACTCTTTTGATTCAAGTAATTTCAGGTTGTGGGTCACATTCGGCCTGGATTAAATTTTCAACGGTGCTTTGCAACTGCTGGGAGTCCTGATGTGACATTTGGACCTAAAACAAATGGCATATTCGCTGGAGTCCCTTGGTAGTTCTGGTTTAGTTTTTTCAGAGCCTTCTTTTATTGTGAAAGCAGTAATTCTGCTGTCAAGAAAATGCCTTTTTTCAAAGCATATATCTCCTGAAATGTTTATGTTTGGATGAGAGTACATTGTGCATTTGTTCATTCACTGAGCAAAAGTCAGTAGTCCATGAAACAACAAATGCTTTAATGTAACCAAAGGAGGTTAATTGGGGCAAAGGAATGCTTACAGCATCTAAAAACGAGAGAAGTCTTACAACCTTCATCCATATGCAAACGAGGTTAGCTGTAGAGCCTTCTTTTAATGCTCTTTTAACTTCCAACGACTGAAAGACACTATGCATGTGTGCCACGAAATAACCATGCAGCACACATAGCAAAAAAAAAAAAAAAAAATAATAATAATTCCTGCAGAAAACGTTGTGGTTATACATATTTCTTTAGACGGGGGTTATGTACGTATATAATTTTGTTATAAAGTGATTTTATATGAGCCTTACTCTAGGTCAAATCTCGATATCTTCGATGGAAGTAACTATTGCCCCCGAGCAGGGACAAAAGGGTCGATGCTCTTAAATGAGAAGGCCAATAACAATTCAAACTCTTCATTTATCATTTTCCAAATACAAAGTCTTCCTTTTCAAGAACCAACAAACCCATATCAACAATACTCTCATCTCTAGGGTTTCTTTTTCGGCTTCAAAACCCCAGAGAATAATAACAATCTCAAAAGGAGGACAAGAAATATGGGTTTCAAGAGCTCGGAGAAAGCGATGTCAATGGCGACGATGATGGTGGTGCTGTCGTTGTGCGTCCCACAGGTGCAATCCAATTGGCTATGCAGGCTCCGGTGCAAGCTTGAATGTTCAGTTATCGACCACTTTTATCTTTGTTATTTGACATGTCTTGAGAACAAATGCCGACACAGGATCCCAAAGGGTGTCTGCTATTTCACACTTGGTTGTGTGATCTCTACATGTTCGGGCTTCGGGAGCGATGTCGGTACGTGCACAGTTCTCACACCCTCAAAACATTTCAGTTTGTGATTCAAATTATGTATGAAGCAAAGCGAAATCATAACTTTTTAATTGAATCCTTTTGACTCACCGTTTCTTCTTCTTTATTCAATACTTCAATGAGAAATGTTTGCAATTTTGAGGGACGAAACAAATAAGGACTACACATGGAAGAATTTATGCGATTTGGGACTGAATTGACACAATTACAAAAAGTTTAAAAAGCCTCTTGCTATAGAGGTAATAATTGTAACCATAACGACAAACTTTTGGAAAACAAAAAATGTGGCTATTTTATGCATTTATCTAGGTAGAAGAAGAAGAAGCCTAGATGATTCATGAAGTCAACACCGCAATTAAAGCTATGCCAACAATATTGGCATGCGAAGTGTTAATTCATGTTATTTTTCGCAAAAGAGTTGTGTAATGCAAACTAAACTATCATTTTATATTTTCTCAGTATTCTATTTTCCATTATAATTTAGATTTGACCACAAGAGAACTCTGTATTTTCTAATACCATTTCCAAATTAAAGTTCTACATGAATATCAGAGCTGGTGTGCATATATTTCATGAGAAACTTTATTATTAAATTGCTATAATTTGTTGCCCCGCTTAGTCTTGCTTTTTTGTTTTCATGCAGATGCCAAGAACGCGTCAAGATGTGTGGATGTGTGTTCTGATAGTTGCGGAATGTCTTACAATAATACCTCGATTTGAAAGTTGAAGAACCAGAAGAATATCTGAAGCAACTATGTTCTTTCGTGTTTAAAACAAAGAGATGAGGCGTTGAATAAGAGTTCAGAGACTAGTAGTTTTACATATCCTTCTCAAATTTTGTACTGTTAAACAAATGTTGATAGGTAATTCCTCAAACTCGAGCGAGAGCGAGATGTGTCACTACAAAAAGAGTGCAAGCGTGTGGAGAGAGAAGAGAAAAGGGTCTGAAAGGTACTTTGGTCTTTGCACGATAAAAGTGGAATTACCCTCACTTTTATATATATGTGAAGTTATTAACCTGTAACACTTGATTGCCACTGATGAGAAATTAACGGGCCCTTAATTGAAGAGAGAGAGAGAGAGAGAGAGAGAGAGAGAGAGAGAGAGAGAAGGCTTTGGAAAATCCGCAAAATGAAGTCTTCCATGTGTTGACCGAGGTGCACTCTTTATGTAGAGTCCCGAATCACGTAGTTTATGAGAGAAATAAAGTAGTTAATATACTTAGGCTCCATTTGTTTGGCGAAAAATGAAGTATTTTTGAGAAATATTTTTGAGAAATTTATTTTTTAGAAAAATGATAAATTTTCCGGATGATCGGTTAAAACCTTAAAATGAACTAGAAAAATATTTTTCGTCGACAAAGAAAATTAATTTCCTCCGTGTACTCCTTTTAATAATTTTATATTATTAGTTAATATTTTTTTATTTTTAAAAAATTTGAATGTTTAATTACTTTTATTTTTCTCTTTTCTTTTTTTTTTTTTAAAAAATTTATTTTCCCTTCTTCTTCTGGCCCCGACCCACCAGGCATGGCTCGAGCTTGCCGGATTCTAGCGAGGTCGAGTAAGTGGCCTTGAGCGAGGCCTTGCCATGCCTCCTGTGGTCGACAACCGGAGAAGAAAGGAAGAAAAATAAAAAAATAAAAAACTACTAGAAAGATAAGAGTATTCAAAAATAAAAAGAAAGAAAAGAAAAGAAAAATAAAAAAAAAATGTTACAAAGTAAAGGAATGTAAAGGAGTGGAGGGAAGAAAAATGAGGAAAAATGTTTTCCTCCTCTTAAGGAGGAAATCAATTTCCTGGCTTTACTTGTGTTTTTTCCATGAAAGGAGAATTTTTTCCTTGACTCATTTATTTTACGTGAAATGAACGCTGAAAAATTTGAAAAATAATTTCATAGAAGTTGTTTTTCCGCAAACGAAGAGAGTGAGTCTCAATATTCGCTCTTTAATATTTTTCTTCCTGTCAAATTATTCAATTTTAAGTACTTCCCAATAAATGCATGACCATTAATGCTGTCACTACGTCCAACCATCGAAAGACCCTATGCATGTATGCCACAAAATAGCCATGCAGCAGACACAACAAAATAATTTGAATTCCTACGGGGAAATGTTGTGATTATATAAGTATATAATCTTGTTTTAAAGTGAGTTTACTTTAGCCTCACTCTTGGTCAAATCTCAATATATTGTATGGAAATAGTTGCCACCGAGCAGGGACAAAAAAAAAAGGAATCGATGCTCTTCAATGAGGAGGCCATCAATGATTCAAATTCTTTCATTTTTCATTTTCCTGATTACAAAAGTCTACCTTTGTCAAGAACCAACAAACCCATATCTACAATCCTCTCACTTGTAAAACTTCTTTTGTTGGCTTCGAAAACCCTAGAGAACAATCACAATCTCGAAAGGAGGCCAACCAATATGAGTTCCATAAGCTCGGAGAAAGCAATGCCAAAGGTGATGGTCAGTTGATCATAATGGTGGTATCGATGTGGTTTGTTCCACATGTGCAATCCAAGTCCGTTTATTCGTGCACGGTTCTGTGCGAGCTTGAATGTGCAGCTGTCATTCCTAGGGAAGATTGCATTTTGAAATGTGTTGCGAACAAATGCGAACCTCCGATCCCGGAAGGTGTCGGCTATTGCAGGCTTGGTTGTCTGATCTCTACATGTTCGGGCTTCGGGAGTTACGTCCGTACGTGCACAATTCTCACCCCCTCCCCCCCTCAAAACATTTTAAAGATATGGGGTCTCTTCCGAATCCTAAAAATCGGCAATTTTTAGGGACGAGGCATCTTGTTGGAGGAAGGAATTGTAAAAAGAATGCCTAATTTTTTTTATATAAAAAGTGTCAATTTTACGCAGGTAAAATTTGTGACGCGGACACCCCAATTAGTGCTCTTTTAACAATCTTAGCTTGTGAAATGTTAATTCATGTTGTTTTTTCGCAAGAGAGTTGTGTTATACAAAAGAAACTGTCATCGCAAAATGGTTAATTAAGTGTTTATGTTCCGATCTTAGACAATAAATAGAATTAACCAGCCATAGGCTTGCCGCTAAAGGCTATTCAACACGGTCAGCCGTCCCAATTGGCTACTGGCGACGGGCGGCCCGACATTAAAAACATCTCTAGGGGACGGGATGCCCATTCCTACAAGTCCTTGTTGAAAGTCCGTAAGAGGGAGGAGGACTGAAGCTTTTTAGGGACGGGTTCAAACTATTTCAGGAACTACAAAAACCCTTCTCAAAATCTTAGGGCACCGCATGGCAATATTTCTGTTCCGGAAATCAACTTTTGGCTAGAAGTTAACTTTTCTATTGTTGCTTATGAGCAGAAGTTGATTTTTTTACTTTTGGAGAATAGTAGAATTTTTTTACTTTTTAAAGTGGCTCCAAAATTACTTTTGGAGGGAAAAAAATGCTCTAGAATTAGAAAAAAATGAAGTTGCGTAACCAAACGGATTTCTGCTCCAAAAGTTACGTTACCAAACAGATTTCTACTCCGTAAGACTTCATGAGCAGAAATTCTACTATGGAATTATTGTCATGCGCGCCCTTATAGTCTTGCTCTCAATTTTCTTTTACATTATGTTCAGAAGATCTTTCTTTAATGGTAAAGGTCCTACAGTTAGACACTGTCCTGATTTTCTGATAATTTTGTTTTGCATTATATTGTAGATTTGACCACAATCTGTATTTCCGAATACCATTTTGCGAATAAAACTTCTACATGAATATCAGAGCTAGTGTGCATAAGTTTCACGAGAAACTGGATCTTTAATTTGCTTTTACATGTTGCCCGCTTACTCTTTCCTTTTTGTTTTCATGCAGATGCCAAGAACGCGTCAAGATTTGCGGATGCGTGTTCTGATAATTGTGGAAAGTACTACAATAGTACCTCTGGTTCAAATTTGAAGAGCCAGAAAGATATTTGAAGCAAATATGTTGTTGTGTGTTAAAATAAAGAGACGTTGCGTTCAATAAGAGTTGAAAGACTATTAGTTTTACACATCTTTCTCAAGATTTGTGCTGTTAAACAAATATTGCTAAGTAACAACAAAAGCAAATTATTAGAAAACAGAACAAACGTCAATGATTAATCATAGAGTTGGTAATCCAAAACTAGATGGTAATTTAATTGAAAAATTGACCAGTTGCTTTTGATAAAATCTAGATAAGAGTTGGTAAATTCGATTAAAAAAAAAGACAAAATAAGAGTTGGCAGAACATAAATAGCCACACCACGCAAAGCTACTTCATCTGGAAATGATTGATAAAGTATAAGCTATAAAAGAAGTTGGTAATTTCCAATAGTATTGGCAAACTATCAATAAGTTACCGAAAAATCATGTGATTAGTAATTCTTTTTCACCAATAGTTTACTCGACATACATAGATTTCTTTCAAAAATCTAATAGCACTGAAATTAAGAAATAGAACAGTGAAATCATCCAGTGAAAAAAGGACAAAACTGTTGACTTATCTTGGTTTATCCCGCCGACCTGGCTAGTTAAGCCTTCTTCCCCTCGGTTCAGTTCTTCCTTCACGCAGGAGCTTGTACATGCGAGTCACAGCCCATCCGAGGAGAGGAGAGATCAACGATGAAGCTACTTGCTAACTAAAAGGGAAAGGACAAAACCACATTTCATACATGTTGTAATAGTCCATAATTAATTTTACTAACAATGTAAGATACATAAAACTAATTTCTCTTAACAATTATTGAATTGTCTATGAGTCGATCCAATGGCCTAGTTTAGGCTATCTACGTCCGATTTAACATATTTTATTTGTGAAGTCTAGCTATATATAAATCATCAAATTAATTTTATCACTTCTTTGGGCCATGACTTGCTCTGGCAAATGAAGAAGAAGAAAGTGTCGGTTGAACTAATTTGGCAAAAGAAAATTACATTTAGGACTGAATTGGTATAAGTGTAATAGGTTTGGGATTTTTTTGGTAAATTTCTCTTAATAAATTTTATCGAGACAGATAATGAAGAAATAAAACAATGAAACCGTTCCACATGCACTTCAAACACGTACCTTATACTGGATAGAGACGGTCCATTGTAATTTTGGCATTGTCTGGCTGAAATTTCTCTGGCCATTAATATCTATGAATTTGAGGACAAATACATAATGCTATCTTTATTTGCAACGACTAATGGTTACGTCCAAAAAAGTTAGCACTATGCATATGCCCCACGAATGGGCCATGCAGCACAAGATAACAAGTCAACAAATCCTTCCTAGAAAAGCTAGTGTTGTTTGAACCTAATGGTCCGAAGGGGGTTTCGTTTTGTGTCATCTTGACAGAAAAGAAAAGCTTCAAATTTAACGTTTCAAACTGAAATTATTCCAGTTCTATTTGAACATGGGATCATACAATCACCACCACATATATAGTTGTATTTTGAACAAATTGAAGTCGTTGAAGGCGTAACGATATATGTATTACAAGAGAATTTGATATGAAAAGACTATTCATTCTAAGCACGAATTTATTAATTGAAGCTTAACAGGTGTCCCAAATGAGTCATAATTATGTTTATATTCTTCTATTATTCTACAATAAGTTAAATTTATGGTAGGTCTAATAACTGTATGAATCACTTTCATTCTATCCGTTCACATTAAAAATTGTTTCCAAAGGATATGCGGGATAACTTATGACGCCCTAGATTGCAACGCGTCCTTTCCAAATGCGTGCCTATTTGCTACAATTAAGCTTGGCTCCAAAATTAGTTGAATGCTTAATTAGAAAAGATAAAATTTTTTGATTGCTTAACTAGAAGAAAAGACTTTTGTATGTTGCTAAACTAAAAGTTTATAATTTCTTATAGTGGTTGTTAAATTTAAGGCATTAGTAAGAAAGATAAATAGATATACCAAATGAGATCATTTCTAGAATATAGTCAATGAGCCTTAGTAGGGAACTCTTCTATCACTTTCTTCATGAAAAAATCTACCCGTTTGAGCACTTTCAAATAACTAATAAGTCCATGAACTTTGATGCTGACTTTATTTCCAAATGACTAACGGTAACTGCTAGTAAAGTTAGCACTATGCATTTGCGCCACGAAAGCCATGCAACATGAGAAAACAAAATAACAATTACTTCCTATGCAAAAGTGAGAAGTTATATTTTAAGGTTTAAAACTGAGATTACTCCAGTTCTTATTGACTAGCTATCTTCTATGAAAAGACGTTTTGATCATGGGATTTATTATCACCACCACACATATAATTGTATCTTCAGTAAATTTTTCATGGGGTTGAGATTTTCCTGACGTCCGATAGCTTTTGTTGATGACTTTAGTTAAAACTAATTATGGAATGGCAAAAGAAGCACGAAAAAAATCATGTCAAATATTATTTCGTTTGCAAAAATCGTGAAATATAGAATTAATTTTAGGGGTTGCCTGAAAGCAAGCATTTACTAAGTGTATCGAAACACATCACGTTTTCAAAAGAACAATTTTGGTATAATAATACTAATTTATAAAACTAGTGTCGACATATTTTTTCCCTAAAAATGTGGTATTTTCAGTGCTTTAGTGGCTACAAAGGAAGATGTTGCAAAAGTTGGTGCAGCTTCAATGTAAGTCAGGATTTGCCTTCTTTTAGCAATGTTTTCTCTCACAGAAACACAATATTATTGTTAAAAATATAATTAATCTCTGGATTTGAAATTAAATGCAGACTTATGATGTGGTCGATTACGATGAAAAGGTGATGGATGTATTTTATGACGTGTATGGCATCAAATCAGACGTAGTTGGCACAAGGAAAGATGCCATTCTTTGTGGATCTTCAAGCTCTTATCTTTTTCTGGTGATGTTGATTTCGAAGTGATAACAATGCATAAACTGTTTGTTATTCTGTATATTTTTCTGATGGGTCGACGGCAAAGTGTTGCTGCGGCATTCGCGAGAATGACGATGGAGGATTAAGAAAGATCCTGCCAGACGAGTGTTACCATACAATCATGGATGAATTATCACCTTGTAAACTGAAAAAGAGACCAGCGTTTAACCGCAACAACAACAAAAAGATTATGAATAGAAATAAGGCCTGTGCAAAGCATGTGCAATTATCGTGCGACGGACGTGCAACTTACACGTAGGAAAACACGCTTATTATTAGAAGAGATATTACCTTTCTGAATAAATTTAGTAAAGCGTGATGGTTTTACGTATTTCATGGAGAATTCGATATCAAAAGGTTATTTTATAAAGACAACTCTATTAATTGGAGCATAATAGGTTTCCAAATAAGGCATATGTATATAAAGATGTCAATATGAGTCTTTGATTCACTTTTTAATCCACTTTTATTCATTCGAGTCACATATGGGGTCAATAGATTATTTTTTTTTGGTCGAAGGTTCAGTAGACTTAAAAAATAGGTCAAATATATATTTAGGTCTATAAAGCGTGTTCAAATATGGGTTTTAACTTAACCCATTTTCAACCCATTTATGACTTGTGGCCTGCAGCATTCCAAGCATTATTTGTAAATAAGCCTGAATTATATTAGTTTTATATTTTTTTATTTTTTTAATAAGTAAAAGAAAGAAAAATAAAAATATAAAAAGTAAAAGCTGTTTTGGAACGCTGCCACCGTCATCGTAGCCCACAACCATCCGCCGCCGATTGCCGGCCGACTGCCATCAACCGTCGCCACTGCCACCGGCTGGAGAGGATGACCCAACATGAATGGAATGTTTCATGCAGCCATAAAAGAAAACCCACTTCTGGGTTTCTGAACGTACTTGCTCAAAATGGCTTCTGCAAGTACATGGACACGAGTGGCGCCAAAAAAACGTACAGGGACGGGTCCTGAAGAGTCGAGAACTGATCCACATGAAATTGTCCTTGCGCAAACACGTCGTCCAAGAAGTTATCTATTGAACGGAACTGGAAATCGAGGGTCTTCTCCCAATCGTCCCATTTCGTCTCGCTCTGCACTTCCTTCTCGCACGACGAGTTCGGAGACACCACGTCCTCGGAGCAGCTAGAATCCGTGTGCAGCTTTGGCATCGACTCTGATGAGTCCAAGTACATGTGAACTGTAGTCATTGGCGAATGACCATAATGGGGAGGAGTGTCCGGGTTTGCCTGGTGGTGGCCCGCGGCAAGGCCGATGGTCGGAAATGGAGAAAAAGCCGTAGATCGTTGGGCAGTGGCACTAAAGCCACACAGTGGCGGGGAGCGGCAGAGATGCGCTTAGGGGGCTGCGGTGGCGGGTGATGGCGGCGGCGGTGGGGGCTACCGGCGGGTAACAGTAAAAAATTATCTTTATAAAAAAATTTAAAAAAATTCAATTGCACGAAGGTGTTTTAACAATATCATTTTTCTTAATAAATTATATGAAACAAATATTCATGGTTTTGTTAAATCTATAAGTATTTAAGTAATAATAACCAGGTTGAGTATGGGTTGGGTCGTTTATGAGTTGTTAAATTTGTATTATATGAAAATGAATCAAAATGGATTAAATTTATTAATATGGGTCGGACTATATTCGATCCGACCCAAACCCGACCCGATCCGACCCACCCGTTTGATACCTCCTATAAATCTATAATAGGTCAAATCTATGGTAGATTTGATTTTTGTATGATGAGGTAGGACCAATTTTCATTCTGTCCATGAGCATAAAAATTATTCCTAAAGGAGATGATGAGGTCCAACGATGTATTGCGTTGTCCAATTATAAAATGCTTAGATTTGGACCACCCACTTAGTAAAAGAACTTAACATCGTCCAGTACAAATTCCAATCACCTTTTAATGGAGGACGAACGTAATGAACACTCTTAAAAGGAATCAACACTCAGATAGACAAGTCAGTAAATTTAAGAAGAAGTAGATAATATTGGTAAACAACTCAAATGAGTAACGATAACCCAAAACTTAGTTGACAATTTTGATATATAAAAAGTTGGTGTATCACACATATAGAAGTTAGCAATATGTATTGTCACGCCCGATCCCCGGGCCCGCGACATCCCTACCAATCTCGCCTCGGGTCATGAATGATAGTGTCCCAGGTAGACTATCGACCTACGGCAATAAGGCGCATGCGGAACGTGCAATATTCCCAAACAACAAGATCAGGTAGGGATAGTATAGTAGGAAAATCAATACAATCATTTCACAAAAACCATTTCATTTATAAACCGGGAGCGGATGAATTTTAACCCTATAGAGTTATAGTAAACCTATACAACCCCATTCTTCGGGGTGGCTCACTAGACCTCAAAATGATATATGGTCGGGTAAGGTTAAACCTTCATCTACTCCCAAAAATCATACTGATTACCATGCTCTAACATCACGGGCTCCATCACTTGGGACCTGAAATGGTTAAATGACGGGGTGAGAAATTAATCTCGGTGAGTCAACGCTAAGCCGGTTAGGACGTTGATTCGCTCGGACATCCTAACAATCAATCACATCAAGCATAGAGCAGATATTTCAGCCACATGCAAGCTTACCTTCCAGGCCATACATAATGCGATGCGAGACTTGACTCAACAGTCAACCAATCAAATCAATTCAATCCATTGGCAAAGCATTACGTCACTTGTATGCATAGGACACCACACGTAGTCCATTTATTATTAACAACGACTCATAGGTCCAGCACACTAGTCGGTCCCTGGTGTAGACCAGGCATCGTCCTTTACTTCCGACGACGGCTTCGATAGTCCATGTGACTCCGCTCGACCAACCGGAATACAATGATTGTCGACTCGGCACGGAACTAACAGGTATCCTTAAAACGGCTTCGCCATTCACATACGGCCGGAAGTACGACCAACCAGGAAGACAAATGAGCGACGCGCATCCAAAGAATCGAAGACAATGATTGCCAGGACCGACCAACCGGAAAATAATGATTATCGGAATTATCCCATTATGTGACCACTCAAGCACTTTGACAACCAGCCAGTTCATTTCTTGGAATTAGGTCAAATGGTCATACTCGCATGTTCAAATACTTGGCCCAAGGTCTGTTTTCGTGCAAAATCATGCAATTTGATCTCATACGTGCTCACATGAATGCGCAATTATATCGACCGACAAACTAATCAATTTGGGGCGATTATCCTCTAATCGGACCCCCACAACAATCAACAATCAATCGGCATTTACAGCCAACAATTCATAAATCAATTAATTAATTGCAGCCGGTCGATCATTAATTCTAATTTCAATTTCCATTGATAGTCAATCGCGCACTCGTCTCTCGACCTATCGCTCGCTCGCGATCAACTAATGCAATCAATCAAATCAATCAATTCTACTCACAATTAGCCACGAGACAACTTAACTAATTGACTAATCTTAACTAATTGCGGTCATTAATCCTGAACCATGTCCCGAACTAATCCGACCGTAATTAAACTACCTAAACACCATAATTAACTAATTAATCTAATCCGAACGCAATTAGCGTCTTAATCAAGAGTTAGGGGCTAACTCACAATTTAACTAGCTCGGGCGATCTCAACTAGGAGACGACCACGAACTTGGCCCGGCCCGGCCCGGCGGCGACGATCGGCGATCAATTTAAACCTTGGGCTTCCAACTTGAACAAAGATGGCCGAAGACTTTGCAACACCTCGGAACAGGACGAGGCTTGGGAGTGGTTCTTTGGTGGCCGGGCCTGGCCCGGAATAGTCACGGCCGGTAATGGACATGAGTGGCACCAAAATAAACTACAGGGACATGTCCTGAAGACGCGAGAACTCATCCACATGAAATTGTCCTTGCGCAAACACGTCGTCCAAGAAGTTGTCTATTGAACGGAACTGGAAATCGAGGGTCTTCTCCCAATCGTCCCATGTCGTCTCGCTCTGCACTTCCTTCTCGCACGACGAGTTCGGAGACACCACGTCCTCGGAGCAGCTAGAATCCGTGTGCAGCTTTGGCATCGACTCTGATGAGTCCATGTACATGTGATCTGTGGTCATTGGCGAATGACCATAATGGGGAGGAGTGTACGGGTTTTGCCTGGTGGTGGCCCGCGGCAAGGGCGATGGTCGGAAATGGAGACAAAGCCGTAGATCGTTGTGCAGTGGCACTCAAGCCACACAGTGGCGGCGAGCGGCAGAGATGCGCTTAGGGGCTGCGGTGGAGGTGGTGGCGGCGGCCGGGGTGGCGCCGGCGGGTAATAGTAAAAAATTGTCTTTATAAAAAATTAAAAAAATATCAATTGCACGAAGGTGTTTTAACAATATCATTTTTCTTAATAAAATTATATGAAACAAATATTCATGATTTGATTAACTATAGAAATATTTAAGTAATAATAAACGGGTTGGATAAGAGTTGGGTCGTTTATGAGTTGTTAAGTTTGTATTATGAGAAAATGAATCAGAAAGCGGATTAAATTTGTCAGAGAGGGAGAAGAGGGAGCAGAGACAGACAAGAGCCTGACTTCGTTTGGCACCCTGGGGATTATAATGCATGTGGGGCCAGGTCTATGGTAGATTTAATTTTTATGATGAGGTAGGACCAATTGTCATTCTGTCCATTAACATAAGAAATTATTCCTAAAGGAGATGATGAGGTCCAACCGAGTTTTGGCTCAATCAATTAATAAATTGCTTAGATTTTCACGGACCCCCCTTATGCTCGATACGGAATAGGTCAAGCAGTTAACATCCTAAGTCCGTACCTTTAATTTGGAGGACCAATCGTAATCGAACGATCTTTAAAAGGGATCAACACTCAAATTAGAAAAGTAAGTCTTAAGAAGAAGTACATAATATTGGTAAACAACTCAAATTCGATTTTATCCGTTAATCCAAAACTTTGTTGACAATTTTGATGTATATGAATTTTGGGCGTCCACACATATTGTATGGAGGCATCTTTTGATGAAAAAAATTGTCTAAAAAGTTATAAAGCTATTGTACGGCGGCCAATTCAGTCTTAAACATTTCGATTGTATTAAGTTAGTCATAAACCTTTCGATGATTTTCCAATTTAATCCAAAACTTTTCAATTATACTAGTTTAGTCCTATATCCTTTAACATTTATCAATTCAGTTCTTATTTTTTATAATTTGTTAGAGGAGTCCTTTCGGCCGATTATCTAAATAATAGGTTTAGAACTAAATTGACAAATTATCAAGAGTTTTATGACTATATTTGCACCATCTAAAAGTTTAGGACTAAATTGACAAATTGTCAAATAGTTTATGACTAAATTGGGCACAACTAAAAGGTTTAGGACTAAATAGGCCGCCGTACAATAGATTTAGGAATTTTTGGATAATTATCCCAAGTGATAATCGTGAAAAGTGCTATAAAACTGTTAACTAGAGAGGTAAATGTCACTGCAAGAGTCCAAGCGTGTGGACAGGGAAGAGAAAAGGGTTTGAGAGTACTTTGATACTTGCAAAATAAAAAAATCATTTATAGCGCTTAATATTTTTGTTTTCTCTATGGAGCTAACCATTTTTAAGCATGCTCTCTTCACTTCCAAGGCGATGCATGTGCCCCACGAAATAGCCATGCAGCAGAGACAACAAAATTAGTTGAACTCCCATAGACATCGTACATATTCCTTCAGAAGAGAGCCCACTTTTAGGACTATCATTTACTAAGAGAGGTTTCAAAGAATGGATTATATGTATGTTATAAACTAATTATGAAGTGATTTTATCTTAGCCACACTCTTGGTCAAATCTCAACGTCGTATATAAATTTACTATTGCCACCGACCGGGGAAAGTAGTCAGTGATCTTAAATGAGAAGGCCATAAATGATTCAAACGTCTTTTTTTTTTCTTGGCCATTTTCCAAAATATAAAGTCTACCTTTTCAAGAACCTAACATACCCATATCGAAAATCCTCTCGTGTCTAGGGCTTCTTTCTTGGCTTCAAAGAACCGAGAGAACAATCACAATCTCGAAAGGAGGCCAGGAAATTATGAGTTTCAAAAGCTCGGAGAAGGCAATGCCATTGGTGGTGACAATGGTGGTGATGATATTGTGGGTCTCACAGGCGCAAGACCCTTATAAATGGTGCTGTTTTCTATGCAAGCTTTGAATGTGCTTTTATCGAGCCCAAAGAAGATTGTATTTTGACATGTCTTGCGAACAAATGCAAACACCCGATCCCAGAAGCAGAAGGTGTCGGCTATTGCAGACTTGGTTGTGTGATCTCTCCATGTTCGGGCTTGGGGAGTCATGGCGGTACGCGTGCAGTTCTCGCCCCTTAAAAGATTTCGTTCTATGCATCTCAATAGTAATGGAGAAAATTATCCAAGAAAGTCCTAAATTTATTGTACTATTCGTCAATTTAATCTTATACATTTTTCACATTTTGCAATTGAGTTTATCCAACTAATTTTAATCTGAAATTAAGGACATGGACGGCTGGCATCCATGTTCACAATTTCATTTTAATATTTTTATATTTTTCTTTTCTTTTTCTTTTTTATTTTCTTCTCCTTTCCTTTTTATTAACCTGGGCTTGCCAGGCCACCTTACCTAGAACTTGGCGAGCCATGGTGAGGCTAGTCTCACTTGCGGCCGCGGTGACCTTGTCCATGGCACAATAAGGAAAAGTAAAGAAGAAAAAGAGAAAAAAAGGAAAAAAAATATAAATAAAAATTTCAAAAAATATAAAAATATTATTAAAATTCTCCATGTTAGCGCTGATTATGCCACATAGAATGACTAGCATCCACATTGGCAATTTTTGGTCAAAATTGGCTTTATGGATTTAATTGGAAAAAAGTAAAAATGCATAGGACTCAATTAGGACAATTAAAGGATAAAGGCTGAATTGATAAAAGTGAAATATATTTAGAATTTTTTTTAAAGTTTTCCCATCTCAATGATGTATGAAACAAAGCAACATTGTAACTTTTTAAAATGGGGTCTCTTCTGAATCCTAGGTAAAATCAGTTTGGTTTTTCAAAAAATCGAATTGAACCACCAGCACCCCTACTTATAAGGGGTATGATTCAATGTCTTCAAGACACGATTGACCATCACCTAAACAAGTGAGAGTTTAATATATGGTCTCAGATTCGAATATTTAATTAACCATTATACGGTGATAGTTCATTTTGTATTCCACAACTCTTTTGTATAAAAGAAAAACAGGAAGTAACGTTTTTTTTTTGTGGTCAAAATGAAGTAACATTTACACAGGCGAATATTGTTGACATAGCTTTAACTGGGGTGTCGATTTCTTTGAATTATGTAGATTTCTACCCAGATACATGCCTTTCATATAGCATGTGCGGTTCTTTTTAGTTTTTGGTCCCCAAAAATTGCCATTGCCAATATTTTTCATTTAAGCATACAATTAAACACCTACGAGTCAAATGCTTCAATTAATTTATGATGATTTTACCTAGGATTCAGAAGAGACCCCATCTTAAAGAAAAAGAAAAGAAAGAAAGGAAAAATAAAAAATGAAAGAAGAATGATTATTTTGGAGATTTTCTGTGCGATTTGGTTAACCAGCGTGAGCTGAACCGAACAAAATTATTGAACTGAAAAAAAGTGGTTATCTTCAATAACCTGAACGCGTAAACCGAACCGAACCGAAATGCATGAAATTTTCAGTTTGGTTCAGTTCGGCTAGAGATTCGATTCAATTATCCAGTTCGGTTTTGACACCCCTACTTATAACTTTAGGGACTATAGAAACCCTAGTCTCACTGTCAATTTTCTTTGATCTTGTTTAGCAGATCTTTCTTCAATTGCCAAGTTATAGTTATACCGTCTATGTCACGATTTTCTGCTTACTCCACTTGACATTATATTTTAGATTTCACAACAACAGAACTATGTACTTCAGAATAAAATTTGCAAATTAAACCTGATTTTGCATTTTGCTGTAATTTGTTGCCCTCTTAATCTTGTTTTTCTACTTTCGTGCAGATGCCAACAGCACGTCAAGATGTGTGGATGCATGTTCTGATAATCGTACAAAGTCTTACAACAGTACCTGAATTTCGAATTTGAAGAACCAGAAAAATTACTAAAGCAGACAGGTTCTTTTGTGTTTAAAATAAAGAGATGTGGAATAAAATAAGAGTTCAAAGACTCTTAGGTTTGTATGTCTTTTTGAAATTCGAAGGATTGGATCTGGATACATAGAGTGAACTGAAACCTTACATTTGTGAACCACAACTGAAGAGTGAGTCGAAGCATAAAATTTGAGTATTATATTATGACTTCTATGCATATGAAGATATTGCTGCCTGCATTTTACTAACATAAGAACCGCATTGAAACAGAAATTGAACATTCTTATGCTACCATAAACGATAAATACATCATCAAATACAATTAAGTTACATCATCATACAAGAAATTTTGAATAGATTAAATCGGAACATACAAATGGATCAACTCATTTGCAACTGAGAAAACTACAGACTAACTAATAAATACATCATTTAGACTTCCAATGGATCGACTTGCGCCATACGAATCGAGAATCAATCAATTTTGATGGGTATGATCCGTAAATAATTACTTACTCCATTATTCATCTATGGCTGCTTTGGTCCTTGCTCTACACTGACAATAACAAAAGAAGAAGCATAGAATAGAGAGATGTTTTTCGACAACTTTGTTGTTGTCTGGCTGAAAACTGCCAAGACATAGTCAATGCATGACTTAATTAACTATTGTGACGATTTTCCTTTTTAAAAGTCAATGCATGAATTAATTAGCTATTGTTGAAGAGGCCGAAGAAGCAGCAGCGAATGCTGAATTCAGCCTCTTGGAAGGAAGCCAGTGAGAAGCAAAGTCACAGTTGTGAGGGGAAGGGACCCTTCGGTGGTTTTGGAGAGAGGTTTTAGGATATTCTGGGGAGCCTTTAGGGGTTTCTTGGTGTTGAAATGTAAGAGATTTGTGACCCTTTTGCGTCAAGTGTTCGGAGAGATGGAAGGTGGGAATTAGATGGCCCATGGCAAGCCTTGGGAACATTGCCATCTGAAGAGATTCGTGGCCTTATGAGGTTAACCTTCCTCTTCCAAGGAAGCTAACCTGCGAAAGAGAGAAATTACTAATGTGGACTCTAGCCATTCTATATGGCATAGCCTGTACTAACGTGAGCAATTTTCCCAATTTCTTTAAAATTTTTATGATTTTTTGTAATTGTTTTAAAATTTTTTTATAGCTTTTTTCTTTCTTTCTTTTCTATTTTTTTTCCACTATAGTTGGCGAGCCGGCCATTGGGCAAGGGCTAGAAAACTCTTGCCCGTGGCTGACAAGGTTGCGACCCTCGCTCATGGCTAGAGTGTGTTGCGAGCCATGGGGGAGAAAAAATAGAAAAGAAAGAAACAAAAGAAAAATATAAAAAATTCAGAAAAGCTTATTAAAAATTGAAAAATTATCAAAGTCATCATATGCCGTGCCACGTTGTTGGCAATTTCTGCTAAATTTGTCCGGAAGGACTATATTGGCAACTATCAAAAGGTTTAAGACTAAATTATCCAAATTGAAAAAATTAGGACTAAATTGACTGTCATTTGGTAGGTTTATAACTTTCAATTATCCTAGATGTCTTAGGAGCATATGATGTTGCATTATCAAGTAGATTGTTGTTATGAAGACTGTCATTGTTTGGATGGTGGATGACTAATCGATTTATGAAAACATTTTCCATGGACACAAACTTAGATTTTTTTTTCTGTCGAACTTAGATTGAAAAGTCACTTTTTCTCGTAAAAAAGAAATCACTTTCTCTAAATCACCAAATAAAAGAAAACTAACAAATTCCCTTGAAAATGATTTATACGGAATTTTTTTTCCTTTCTCGTAAAATTTTCAATGAAACAAACTTATCCTAACTTTAATGTCAATCTCAATTCAAAATATGAGCGTCTCTCCCATATCCATACGTAAAACTAATACTCGGCTCCGTTTGTTTTGCAAAAAATGAGTCGTTTTTGGAGAATGTTTTCTAGAAAAATGACTACATTTTCTAATGTTTTGTTGAGACCTGAAATGAATTGGAAAATATTTCCGTCATTTGGTAAGGAAAATCTAACTTGATTTTTTTGCGTCGTCTTTTGATAGAAAATTTCTGACATCGGCCTGGCCATCTTTCGTGGCACGACCATCACTAATGTCGATAATTTTTATATTTTTGAAAAAATGAATTATAATTTTTTAATAATTTTTTATTTAGGACTTTTTATTAATTGTGTTTTTTTATTTTTTTCTCTTCTTTTTTTTCTTCTTTAATTTATTCATCGGTCGGTTGCGTCAAGCAACTTGCCACGGGCGAGGTGATCCTTAGGCGACGTCGAGGTCGAGCCTTGCTTGTGGCTGGTCTCCTTAAATTATAAAAAATAAAAATTCTAAAACAATAAAAAATTTAAAAAAAAAAAAAAAAGAAAAAATAATTTAAAAGAAAAGGAATTTGAAGGAGTGAAGAGAGAAATATGAGGGTAAATATTTTCCTCTTCCCAAAAAAAGGGAAAATATTTTCTACACTTTTGAAGGAGTTTTTTCCATGGGTGAAAAATGTTTTCCTCAATTAGCTTATTTTTCGCGAACTAAACGTTGAAAAATCCAGAAAATGTTTTTTCTAAAAGTTGTTTTTCCCGAAATGAACGGAGCCTAAGAGGATGATCTAATAAATTGAAACTGCATCATGTAATACATTCAAACAATATATGACACCCAGAAAAGAGAAAGACGAGTTATGGCGAGTAAATTGAATGCCATCATCAACAATCACTAGCGCAACTGCGACTGTTGGAGCAGTATATTCAAGCATTACTTCAGTTTCATTTAAAATGGAAAAATTGTCTTCTTAATTGAGGGCCAAGTAGCTTCTCACCCCATTAAGGATAGATGCGCTAATTCTAATAAAACCTCCAAGAAGGAATAATAACCCATGAAGAACACATCATCGTGGTAATGATTTTTAAAATAAACGTAAGATTATAAATATCAAAACACTATAATGGCTAGTGAGCTCTCATTTTACCTTAATTATCAACCTTAGCTGGAAACTTTTAACACTAACTAACTCAAATGACGAATGATAATTTCTACAATTTACGTACAACTTCTAAAAACAGTGGATTAATTTAACGGCTAGGAGACAGGGCAAATAAAAGTTAATGACACAATTAGAGAAGCTTATGATTTAAGCAAAGAAACCAAATAGATGTTCGTAAGCTACTCAAAGTAGAGTTGGTAAACTGAAATTTGTTTGCAACTTAATGAAAGAAAAGTTGGTGAAGTCACACAAATAAAGTTAAGTAAATTCATATTGTTGTAACAAATATGAAAAGCAAACACAGAACATAAGGATTTACGTGGTTCGATCAAGGTGATCTATGTCCACGGGCGAGACAAAACAGGATTCCACTATAATCAAAGAGAGTACATATTACGAAGTCGGTCTTATCGGTCGAACAAAAACACACGGCTCACAAATATCTCATATCACCAAAAAACCCTAGCCGCAATATAAAATAGAGCCCAAGGTCTTTTGGCAAAGATTGTACTTTCTAAATTATTCCATCTAGTCAAACTTCGATTTAGCTTATATTTGTATAGTTTCTTCCAAGGTCCTACATGTCAATTGTCTAGCATTGTACTTTTCGGGCCACTCCGTCGAGTCAAACTCCAGTTTGATTTATGCTAGTGTAATTTTATTGAAATCTTTGCGTAACTTACATGCTGATTTTTTGATTATCTGGATCACTCCTATTCGGAATCACCACATGATCCTTTTTCACATTTAAAAGCCGAAAAACTAATTTCGGTGAAAAAGATTTCGCCGCAAAAGAAATTTTGGTGAAACAAATGAATATATATTTGGGCCATAAGCATATATAAATTAAGGAAGGAATTTCATAAAAAAAAAATGAAGTATCAAAGAACCACCACCGTCTAAGATAAAGGAATACTGATTTCGAGTATATTTGATGAATTTATGCATATGAAGATATTGATACCTGCATTTTATTAAAATAAGAATCAAATTGAAACATGAATAAAAAATAATTATATGCTATTTTACTAAAATTCCATCGTAGGTACAAAACTATGTTATCAAAAAAGAAAAATACATCATAAAATATAATAAAGTTACATCATCATATAAGGACTCTTGAATAGATTAAACCAGAACATATGCATCGAATTATACACTTAGTAACAAATTGATAGACTAATTTGCAATTGAGAAAATTACAAATTAACCAAAAAAATACATCGTTTAGATTTCAAATCAACTGACTCGAATCAAGAATCAATCAACTTTGATTTTTATTTACTTAGTTTTTGATTTTTTTTCCTCTCTTTTTTTTTTTGTAATTTCTGTTTTTATTCCCTCCATCATTCCTTAAGTCACATACATTTGATCCTGTAGAATCTGACCCATTTTCTCATTGAGCGAAGGGTACGAAAGATCGATTTTTTGATTAAAAGTATTATGTGAGTGAAATCTTCAGTTTCTTCCTCTTTCTCTATCCCTATCCCGTAGATACAGCCTTTGAATCAATAGAGAACCTTTTCTTCTGTATTTGTATGAATCGATATTATTACATTTCAATTTTTTTCCGATACCTCTCCTAAGGAAAATCCCGAATTGGATTCCAAATGATAGGGTTATAATTGCTCCCTATATACAAATCTGGCTGCTTTGGTCCTTGCTGTACACTGGCAATAAGAAAAATAAAAGCATGTAACGGAGAGATGTTTTTTGATAACTTTGTTTTTGTCTGGCTAAAAACTGCCAAGACACAGTCAATGCATGATATAATTAGCTATTGTGAAATTCGTCCTTATTTTTTTTGTAACAATCGAGTGTATCTAGGATCTTGCATCAGGCAAACCATTGACCCTCACTGGCTAAGGACATTCCAGATGATAAACAATAAATATTTGCAGAAATGACAACGATCGCTCGAAATATAAGGAGAAAACATATCGATTATGTTCTTACAAAAGTGTGCACTTGCTGGGAATCAAGACAAAAAAGAAAAAAGACAGAAAAAGGAACTCTCTCGTGCTTGTTTGGGCTATTTTAAAATGTAAAAGCTACTTTTTACTTTGTAATCTAAAAGACAAAAAAATATATCTATATGTAAATCTATGTGTTAATATTTATAGGTTGTGAAAATTTTCGATTTTTTTGTTTAGTTTAATATGCTCATACAGCTATAAAACATTTTTCATAGTAAGTTATTGTCTATGATTTATGAGAATCAAAGAGCGTCGGTGGAAATTATGCCTTCTAAGGTAAGTTATTGACTTTCTGCCAATATTTTAAAAAGCGCTCAAAAGGCTAATCAACATTTATTATCTTGCCTAATTTTGTAAAGTAATTTTATTTAGAAAATCCAGAAGAAAACTTGTCTTATATAGATGATCACCAATTTAAAAACTGAAATTAGGCCAAGATTGCATTTTTTTCCTCTTCATGCCCCCACTTGGTCTCAATTTATAGCTGTTCTGTTCATGTTCTTTGTATTGCTGAGTGTTCATAATTTAGAGAGAGAGGGGGGGAGGGGGACATGGATGCTAAAGGTGATGCAAAGAGAACAGCCATGGCACTGTTCATGGTGGTGTTGATCCTCCATGCACCGACGGTCACAGTGGCTTGGTCTCTCAAGTGCAAAATAGTGATCGGAATCTGCAAAGCCGCTTGCGCAGTCACCTTCAAACCGTCCCTTTGCCTCGACAATTGCATCCCGCCTAGCTGCCTGAACGGAATGCCCGCCGAGGCCCTCAGCGGCTGCGATCTCCGTTGTAGGGCATCCGGGTGCTTCAAACGCTATTCAGGTATTCGATTCACGGGCACTAGTCAATTTTGTTAGCACTAGGCTATTTCTGTATATAAATGCGATTGATTCTATCTTCGCGCACCTTTTAGTTTTTATTTTCAGAATCAATGGCAATGCACTGTACATAGTACATGACTTTTCTAGTAACTAGCCGCTTTGATGTCTGCAGATGCGGAGAAAATTGAAGGCTGCCTGAATTCTTGCTATGACGATTGCGGGAAGTCTTCCACAAAATCCTAGAGTCTTCTTCACCCAAAGATGCGAAGGAAAATGAATGTGAAGGCTCTTGAGCCCACTGAAATGTTGAAAAAAGGGAAAAAGCCACGCTTTTGACGTCTTGTACATTTTCCTTCGACCTGATAATTAGTGTGTTCAAGGCTTTTTGAGCATCTCATTGCATCTGGTATTCCTCTTTATCATGCATGACCGCTTGCTGTCTGCAGATGCAGAGGCAATATGTATTGTGAAATTTCTGCTCAAATCCAATGTAAAACTCTAAAATCACTATCAAAACTCGGAAAAATGGGAAAAGTACAAAAACAAATCATAGACCTATTGCATTTGTGCCAATTTAGTGCTAAGCCTCTTGCATTTGTGCAAATTTAGTGCTAAGCCTTTTCATTTGTGCCAATTAAGCCCATCCAGATAATGTGGCTGAAATCCCTGAATTGGATGCCATCCATGCTACATGGTATGACATGATGTGAACATTTTTAATAATTTTTTAAAAATTTTAAATTTAAATTTTTATTTTTTTATTTCTTTTTTAGGCTTGCGAGTGCCCAAATGCCCTTGTCGGCTGCGATTGTGAAGGCCCTCGCTAGTGGTCGGCAATCCTACCTAAATAAAAGGAAAAATAAAGAATGAAAAAAATAATTAAAAAGAATTATTAAAAGATTTTCACAACAATGCTAGCCACGCCACATAGGACGATCGGCATCCATGTTAGCTATTTCTAACCAAAATTGGCTAGATGGACTCAACAGACACCAATGCAAAATGTTTAGAATTAAATTGGCACAATTGAATGGTTTAAGTCTGAATTGACACCAATGCAATTAAAAATTTTGGTGAAAAAAATACTAAAAATAGGAAAGGGAACACCTATGAGTATAATTTGCCAGCCCCAAGAGGCTCGAGAGCTCTTTCCAACCTTCCAAAAATCACAGTTTGGAAAGTATAAACCCTTCAATACTTGACCCCAGAAAGACGATGGAGACTGTGCCAAACGCCATGCTTGTTTCCTCAGCATTGTCTTATCGAAATATATAAGGTCTTTGAAGCCCAACCCGCCAATATCCTTTCTAAGTTTCAGAGTTTTCCAATTTCTCCAATGCATCCCCTTCCTATTTTCAGTATTTTTCCACCAAAAATCTGCTATTTTACGTTCAATAATCTTGCAAAAACGGACACAGGGATTTTAAAAATGGACATCGCTTACTGTGGGAGAGCTTGTACCACAGTTTTTAGGAGGATTTCCTTTCCAGCCTTTGATAGGAAGTTCTCCATTAAATGCACGAAATTATTGCAATCTTGGCCAATGAAGATAGCTGCGGTACATAATTAATGATATTTTCCTTTCAAAACAGTCTCCCGATAACACCAAGGATGGATGCTGTTGTTAGTCATAAATGAAGGCCATAACTGATTCCATTTTTCGAGAGTTGAAAATATGAGCATTGCGCTGCGGAACTTGTTTTGGTTTCAGAAAAAGAAAACCAGAGTGTTCTTCGAGGAGGGAGAGGGTAAAACACGAGCTCCAAAAATATGAAGAAAACGATGTCGATGGTGATGGTGATGATGTTGATTTGGTGGGCACCCAAGGTGGAATCCGAAAATAAATTGAGGTTGTCATGCCCCCTCAAGTGCCACCTTAAATGTCTGCTTCATATTCCCTTTCTCGATTGTTATATCCCATGTATTTGGGACTGCCCGATCAAGGCAACTCTTCGCTATTGCAACGTCGGTTGTGTCGAATCGACATGTCTCGCCCTCAAAGGCGGTGCTGGTTAGTGCATCTATTTTCTCCTTTCTTGCATTTATCTATGTTTAATAATGGAGATGATAATTTGATCCGTGATATCTCTCTAGCCCTTTCGAATCCACTAGTTATAACCAATGTCCATGAGAGTTACTTCATGAAAGAAAATAATTAAAAAAAAATCAAAGAATCTCATATAAACTCGTCTCCTAATCAATTAGAAATTTGACATGTCCTTTTAGTTAATCAGATCTAGTGAAGAAACACACTAAAGGTTTTCGAAATTTCTTGATTTGCTGGGAAGTTTCTCTTTGATGGTCTTTTCGTATTTCAATCTAGACTGGCAAGGAGCACAAACTTTGCATGTGGAAATAGAAAAGATACATAAATTAGGCGCAAAGAATTTTCTTGATACTTGGTCTATTTATGGAGATAAATTAATTTTTTCGGGTGACAAAATAGATCTTAGCTTACCTAGAATGAAAAATACTCAGACATAACTTTGAAAAGAATGAGAGATCTAAAGTATCATGCTTTGAAGTGTAAGAAGCCGAATTTACCTTTCAAATTACGATTTTATCCATCATTCAAATTTTGAGGTTTAAGCCATTTTCTGAATTTCAACAAAAAAAAAAATGAAACCTTTTTCTTTTATTGTATATAGAGATTGGTTTGGATGTTTGAATTGCGATTATAATTTGAATTTGACCGCAACAGGACCCCTTGTTAATTTTTCTATTTCTCAGGTATCAGTTCTAGTATTTTGCATTCATATTGCCAAAAGATTGAGTAATTCTTTTCTTGATAATTGTCTCTATCATTATTGCCTTAACCATCCCCTTTCTATTCTCTTGCAGACCCTAAGAAAGCGACAACATGTGCAGAGGCATGTTCCAAGGATTGCGAGAAGTCGTTCAATAGCATTTCGAAGTCGGAGAGTGGGGAAAATAAATAGACCAAATGATTCCATGTGATGTTAAATGTTGAACATATAATAAGAGTCAAGTGACCATCAGTTAGCTTTCCTCAATTCGAAACTTGCAATGTCTGTTGATGAACTAGTTTTTGCGACACATCTAATTTCACATGCGCGATGATACTTAAGAATGCCCACCACCTAAGTATTCCTTTTGATAATTTGGTCCACATGGACTCGGATGACACGATTATCTCAGACATCACATCATAATTGAACTTTAATTTTTCCTAACCTGGTTGAAATTTCATTTTCCGTATGGTTACTACATGTTCACCAATTTCACAAGTTATCTCTTTGTCTCTCACACGCAAGTGCGATTTAAATACACCATAACTCCTCCAACAGATTTGTTTAGGTCTTATATGTATTTAGTCTTCGTACATCAAAATGTTTTAGATTTTGGTTAGACATTCTATTGGAATGGTTTGACTAGACCCGAAAGATCTTTTTGTATTTCAGGGATGGGTTAGAAAGTCTTTCAACAATAGCTCAAAGTCGGAGAATTTAATAAAACACAATCAAATAAGTCCATGTGTGCTGTTGAATTATGAAAATTTACCCATGCTAGCAATTTCCATTAGATAAATCGATATGATGCTGTCTTTATTTCAATATGGCTTAATAATGACAGCTAGAAACAACAGCGCTATTCATGATATGCCACGAAATGACCATGCAAAGGAAGACAATGAATGAATGAATTGCCGTTATAGCCAGAGAATAAGACAAGAAACCTTTAAAGCTACGTTTGGTCAAAACATATCCCCACATATTGAGTGGACGGCTTTATTTGTCGATTCAAAATAAAACTACCAAGTAAGGTTAATAACCAACTAATGTTTCAATTGAATCCTCCTTTTTTACTAGAAGAAATTATTCACTTTGGATTTTTGACCTTGAAGAGGTATTTCTGACATGGATTTATCAATAGAGTTCTTAGAAAAACTTGGGAAAGAGGACATTAGAAGTTTCAAAAATTTCGTACGGCGTACTCGTGAAAAAAAAAATAACTGCTGATGTGAGTTAACAACATGTATCGTTTAATTAACAGTACAAGTGTAGCATTTCTTGATAATTAATCATCAAATTTACCTGACCACGTGGAAAAGAATTAGGTTTTTTTGGATATTTCTATTTTTAACGATGCTAATATGTATTGAGGAAAGTCTAATAACAATAATAAAAAGAAAACATTGTACTTTTAGTATGTATGGTAATACCCACTTAATAAAACAAATGAAAACCATGTTATATTCTCAAATCTGGGCGACTAGAATCTACTTAGAAAAAGAAAACACTGACGAAACGAAAATAAATAAAGATGGGCTCACCACTTCAAATCTTCATTGGATGGCTAGGGATGATTTCGTCTCCTGGTGAAAATGGGGTGGACTTAGCAAAAAAGTGAGTTGTAGTAGCCCAAAAAAGAAAAAAAAATGCCAACTTTGAAATAACACCGCATAGTCATTACTTTGGTCAATAAATAATACATTAACTTCTCGATAAACTTTCAAACCCCACAAGTCAACTCGCCTGGTCAAATTATTTATTTATTAAATATGGATAAGATTCTCTTTACATTCAATGAAGACGTAAATGAGGATTGAAACCAGTACCATATAAGCACATAAAAATAAAATTTTTTCAAATAAAGATATAAAGTGCTTCTTATTTTCTCAAATAATGACTTAAAATGAACTTTGCTTTCAAATAAGGATTTGAAATGCCCTCATTTTCTCAAATAAAGATATGAAATGGACATTATTTCAAGCAACGACATGAAAAGGCCATATTAGTCACAAAAAAAGCTTGACCTCACGCGTAGACCGAGGGCATGTTCATTGTTAACTTTTTTATTTTTTATTTTCTCTTTTTGTTTCTTAAAAATTGACTACCACCTTGTCAACCAGACATGAGGGCGGTAGGGCATTGGCGATGGTTGGTGGAGTTTGGTAGAGTTGCCAGCCAGCGCTCGCCAACACCTATATTTCTTTTATATTTTTCTTTTTCTATTTGAACTTTTAATTTTTTAATTTTTGTTTAGCATAACTAAAAATTACATGAAAATTGTCTTTTGACGAAAATGCCCTTGGCTGGTCGAAATATTTAGCCTGTCGGTGAGGTGAGGCTTTTATTTGAAATAGCCATGGCCACTTCAAGCTCTTATTTGAAATAAGATCTACTTTAGGCCTTCATTTGAGAAAACGATGACAATTCAGATCTACATCAAAATACAACAAAAAGACTACCAATCATCACTTAATTGAAAACAAATCAATATCAAGAGCTCTCCTAAATTAGTAGCGCTTATGCTCGTGCTCGTGGCCATGAAGGCATCACAGGCATCAACAGTCGAGGCGGAATCGCTTTTGTGTAAAATGTTCTGTGCAATGGCTTGTGTAGTTGCCCGCAACCTAGAGTTATGCTTTGTCAAGTGCTACAGAAAATGCACCTGTGCTTCAGAGGTTGAGACACCCGAAGGCCAATTAATGCAGCCTTTCATTGCGTGGTTTTCAAATGTTTCGACTCCTATCCCAGTCCAAAAGCAAAACGTTCAACTTTTAAATAGAGAAGATATCTTTTTTCTTCGTTCATCGAATGTGGGTGCCGGAAATTTAGATTTAAAGACAAGTGGTCATGAAATTGGGAACGTTCCAATGTCCTCATAAATATGGACAATAGACTAAATTTCAATGGGTAGATGTTCGAAGAATTATATTGCAATGGAATCATTCATGATCCTAGTTTTGATGTCTCTGCATCATTTGAGGCCGTTCTTGATAGTAAATCACGTTGTTTTGTGCACATAATCGGCTAAACTGAAAAGGCCACACGAGGCCGTGTTTATAAGCTTCTACTCCGAAGAGAAACAAGGCATAATCACTCCGCAAATAGCTGCCAGGTATGCCAACGGGAGGCCAGTACTCATACCAAAGTGAAAATCGCCTCTCTGTCTGATCATTAGACTGCTCGTAAAAGCAAGAAATACTTCTGCTGTTTTGTGGAATAAAACTCTAGGTAACATTTAGGATCCATTTGCCATCAATGACGTGGGTTCCGCATGATTAATGGTGCAAAGAGGCTTGGTCTACATATCTATAGACCATTTAATAAAAATTTTCCGGCATCAAATCCTTGGTTTCTACCTTTTGGAGTCTTGTTTCCAAGCTTTGAACGGCATTAAGATCTGAATGAAGTCTGAAAAGATGAGTTCTGATTTTTAAAAGCATCGATCTGATTAATGGTCACATTTTGTCGATAGTAAAAAATGTTTTTTTTTACTCAATTTTTTTAAAGAAACAAAGGACGAAAAACTAGCAAAAAAGTTGACCCTTAGGGCAGGTGGATGTAGATTAATTATTGACTCTTGCAAATATTAGCAAATGAGGTTAAGTTGATGACGAAAGTTCAACGAGTAACAAAAAAAAAAAAAAAAATGACCACTGCCCTATTCTCCCCACTTGCAATTTACCAATTAAAAATCCTTTTAATTATATACTTTTATTATATTGCAACATTCAGAAACGTACAACATGGGCTGTTATGAATTCATGCTTGGAAGGTTGCAAGAAATCTTAGCCACTCAAGAGTTCAGAGGACTGCATTTGCAATTGAAGCAAAATAATAATTTGTGTACTCATCGAGAAGAATCTAGTGGGACAAATCACAAAATCAATTCAAACTGCGCATTACTTCGCTAAGAAATTGTCGTTCACCTAATTAGCTGTCAATGGGCTTCTTAAAATGAATCCCAATGCAGGGAGATGGTATCAATAATAGAGATTCGCTGACTTGGCCATTAGGACCCATCAAACTTGAGAGTTTAATTTCAATGGAATTATATGCTTAGCTTGGTCCTGAAACCTTGAGTCTAGGCCTCAACCTGAAAAATTAGCATTTTTTTGGGGCAGTGTTCGGTAGGTCAGAACATAACTCCGGAGAGGATAACTTTTAAATTATGCGATGCTTCGGGTAGATATGGCCGGTTCATCGGAACCGCCGATTCCGGTTCCACGTTTTGTGGAACGCGGTTCCGGCGATTCGGGCGGTTCGGTTCTGTTTTTTAAATTTAATTTTTAAACAAATAAATAATAAAATAAACATAATAAATAATAAATTATAATCAAATTGTACATTATAATAAAATTTGAGAAAAAAAGAGAGAAAGGAGGAATGGGCTTGAACTTAATGAATTATCATTAAGCGCCTACATATCTTCTTGGGGATGAAGAATCAAAGCCTATGTAGTTCTTTACCTTGATAACCCCAACTTACCTCATCGTCAATCGTGCTACCCGTTGTGGTACTGTGCCGGTGGTATCTCCACAATCCTCGCTAAAGAATTCGTGTTCTCGATCCATTCTTGGTGTCAAATCCATCGTCGAAGCTTGAGCTTCCATCCGACTTAATCTTGAAGAGTCCAAGCTAATCCTCCGGGCTAAATGCTTGTTCAACCGCAACGTTGCTAATGCGATGCGGGTAGTCGATTGAGTGACTCTCTTCTCGGGATTTGAAAATTTGTTTTTATGTATCACGAAACTCAAATTGAGTGGTGAAATATTTTTCTATTTCATAAATACTACCTATTGCCCTTTTTATTTTTTTGTCTACTCTTGAGCATATCATAACCTCTACCAAGTGAACTACGGTTTCGTTTTTGAGGCGGTAGATGGTAAAGATCCACCATCATTTAAACCATATCTATTACAAAATTCTCCATATAATGCTACTATAGATTCTCTAACCTCTCTTTGTATAATTGAAACATCTATTATATCTTCCAAATGTAAACAATCATAATAATACACATTCAAATAATCTAGTAAACCATCTAATTTAATACGTGGATAAAAAATAATACCAACTAAATAGACAAGAGGAATTTTGAAATAATAATGCAACCATTTTTCTCGCATTACTAAAATAGTTTGAGCTAATTCATTATCTTTTCATATTCATTAAAAACACTACCAATATTAACACATTCTATTAAAAATAAATGCGTAATAGGATAATAAATACCGGATAAAGCATTAGTAGCATCATTAAAAATTTTCAAAAATCTAAATTTTTTTTACAAACGTCCCAATGTTGCGGAAGTAAAATAATTTCGGGAATATTTTGCGACATAAACGTACATAATAAATCTTTGTAATCAAAAGTTTGATGAAATAACTTATACGTAGAATTAAGTCGAATATCTTTTGAAACCTTTTGCCCTTCTCCCATGTTGTTTACAAAATTTTTCCCATGCTTTCATAAAATGAGCACGACTCTATAAATATTTAATTGCGCCCTTTATTGGGGCGATAGAAGACTCGAGTTCTAAACCATCTTGTACACATAAATTTAAAACATGACAAGCACATCTAATATGAAAAAATTGTCCCCAAAAGAGGGTTTGCAAATATTTTCTAATTCGGTGGAATCGGGCGGCATTATCAAAACCAATTGAAAAACTTTATTTATCAAATAATATTCTTCTAAAACTTTTTAATTATTCTATAAATATTATGAGCGAATGCTTTTCATCAAAAACTCGAAATGCAAGAAGTTTTTTAGTCATCCCTATCCAATGAATGTAACACATATAAGAATGAATTTGTCAGGATCACTCCAAATATCACTACCTAAATGCACACGTCCTTAAAGTTTTGTAACTTTTTTTTGTAAAGATGCAAAGTTCGCGTTTAAAGTACTTGGGAATAGTTGGTGTTGGGAACCAGATTTATCAAATATTTCTATTAAAATTTTCCCGAGTAAATGGAGCATATCAGGGCAACATTGTAATGTTTGTTTATAAAGTGCATCTGTAAGGAATAAAGGATGAGTATTGGATTGGCGTACCGGAAATTTGTTGTTGTTAGTGTCATCGCTTGTGTTCGGTCGCGATGTTCCATAGTGTCTTTTGTAAATTTTATGTTTGGGAACAATATTTCAATTTACATTATACTTACCTTCTTTTCTATACTTGTGTTGTAGTCGGATGTACTTCTGCCTTTCTTTGCTCTTTGCTGTGGCGGATGAAGACTTTCTTGTGTTGGGATGTGTCGACGTTCGAAATGGGAACAACGTTGATATTGTCTCATCGTCTTCCCAACATGCATACTCACGAGGATCACATCCAGAATAGGATATTCGAATCTTCAATCGTTATCTTACCCTTTCCAATATTTTTGCTTCCACTTGCCATTTTGAGAAAATTGAGGCGGATTCAGATTGAGAATTTGAGAGAATGTGGAGAATTTGGAGAATTGTTGAGGGATTTGTGGAAACTGAAAGAGGAAGATATGTATTTATAGAAAAAAATTATGAATTTTTTAAATTAAAGCAATGGATTTTGGCAAGAGCTGTTGGCTCTTTTGGGCTAGGGGGCCCCTCCCGGGGCCCCTTATTTTTATTTTTTATTTTTAGGGCCGGGTTTGGTTCATTTTTCCAAACGAATCGGCTCGGGCGGTTCGGTTTCTTTGGGCCCGTGGTCCGTCACGGCGGTTCCGGCCCAATGGCCTATCTAGCTTTGGGCAACGGAAAAGCCAAACATTTTGTGGGTTATCTTCTACACCACCGTGAAGGACATCTTCTTCCTCACCACCACGAACACCATCCTTAGCCAAGATTCAACTTTCAACCTCTGTACAACAGTGACCTCTCCTAGCCCACCATCTTTGTCATCTTCAACTGCCCGAACACCTTCACTGGGCTCGGGAAATGTCAACTCCTCTTCTTTGGCCTCGCCGCCTCCAACACTGCTACGCCTCCAAGCGGGTTCCAAGTCACCACCACTAACCTCGACTTCCTCTCATAGCCCTCCTCTCCACCGCCACCTCATCAGATTCACCTTCGGTCGTGCGTTTCGCAACTTCAGCTCTAGCTCTCTTGCTCTTATCTCAGCTAACAAAACAAAATACGGCAGCCCATAATTAGTTCATTTTCTTCTTATTCCGGTGGCTTGGTTTAAACAAAATTAAATGGCCTGTTTTGTGTGTAATGAGTTGTCTCTCTTTATAGTTAGAAGGAGTGTTGGGAGTGCGAAGCAAAATTCGATAATTTTACCAAAGAAGATTGCCAATAGGGAGTTTAAATTCGACCTCATCAACATACTATATAGATAGATAAATCTCCAAAAATTGCCAAATTTTCTTTTAATAACGAGAAAACTTGTATAAGAAGGTAAATTGCGATATCATGGAATATGCCACTCATCAAAGGATCGACATAAGACAAGTACTACAAACTGAGTGGGTAGTTAATATGAGATTGCTTTGATTTGATTAAATAGAAATGACCTATATTATCTTAAAAATATTTAAATATCAAAGCACATCTTCGTCTAATAGTTTAAATTTTTATAATAGTTGGCAGTGGTCCCACAAATTTTCACATATATCAAAGCAAGGAGGTCCCGGGTTAGGAGAATTACCAAAAAAAATTCTAATTCTATTGCAATTGTGCCAATTTAGTCCTAAAAGTTTTGCATTTATGTCAATTTAGCTCATCCAAGTAAAATTTGGTAGGAAATAGCTAACATGGACTCGATTGTCTTGTGTGGCACAGTCGGCGTTGACATGGATATATTATAATAACATTTTACTAATATTTTTAATTTTTTATAATGTTTTTCTTGTTTTCTTTCCCGCAATTAGGCTGGTGAGGGTCACCGACTAGGGTGACAATGCCCTCACTAAATTTGGCTCACCTCGGTCCTCGCCGAGGGCTGACAAGGGCATCCCGGCCCTAAGTGCAAGGAAAGAAAAAAAGTAAAGAAAAAATAAAAAATTATAAAAATCCAAAGATTTATAAAACATTATGCACAATGTCCACCTCGGCGCCAACCTTATCGAATTGGCTAAATGCAAAATTTTTATGGCTGAATTGGCAAAAAATAAAGTTTATGAATGAATTGGAACAATTACAATAGATTTAAGATTTTTGATAATTTTTCTTTCTCGAGTTCGATTCTTTCGGGCTCCTATTTGCCTCCCTTTGGAAGAATGTGCAAGAATTCTTCATATGTTAAGTATAGGGGTATGAGTGCATGATGCCCTGTATTTTGTTATAGCCCCTATTTTTCACTTTCACTAGACATGGGAATAAATCTGTTTTCTTCTTTTTTTCAAATTGAAGAACCAAACAATGGCCAAGTACGTTCCTTAAATTACAATCCCATACACTTACTTTCAAGTTGAATCGGGGAAAAAAAAGCCGACTCCAATTTCCAATTCAGACATGGAAATGAGATTTGATTTTCGCTTTGGCGATCAAATCAATTGTTCGAGAATGATGGATAAGGTTTTGTCCTTTTCATCTAACGATAAATCCCCCAATTCAAGTGGAGGATTGAACCAAAGTAACCATATATAAGTTGCCAAAAAAATCAGTACATAAGCTAATAAGGAACATTATCCTTGCGTCTGTAGAAACGGACAAGACGCACTTAATGCTTACATGTATTTAAGGTACAAAATATCCAATGATTCATAGAAAAACCTAAACTAGGAAAATGTAATGAAATAACTTTCCTAAGCTACGGTCTCCATACAAGGAAAGTTAAAATGAAGGACGCAATTGTTGGCAATAATGCCAATACTGATTCCATTTTAGAGTTATATGTATGAGTATAAGTTCATACTTATGTGCAAACTTATTACGCTGGGGAACTTATTTTGGCTTCACAAGAAGAAAACCAGAGTGTTCTTCGACGAGAGAGCAAAACATGAGCTCCAAAAATTTGAAGAAGACGATGTCTATCTTGATGGTGATGGTGATGGTGATGATGTGGTGGGCACCCAAGGTGGAATCAGAACCTAACTTGAGTTTGCCATGCCCCCTCAAGTGCCACCTTAAATGTCTGCTTCGTATTCCCTTTCTCGATTGTTATATCCCATGTGTTATGGCCTGCCCTATCAAGGCAACTCTGCGCTATTGCAACACCGGTTGTGTCGCATCGACATGTCTCGACCTTAAAGGCAGTGCTGGTTAGTGCCTCTATTTTCGCCTCTCTTGCATTTATTTATGTTGAATAATGGAAATGACAAATTGATCTATGATATCTCTCTAACCCATTCGAATCCACTAGTTACAACCATTGTCCTTGAGAATTAACTCATGAAAAAAAAAAAACCAAATAACCCAATAATCTCATTTCAATTCGTCTCTCCAATCAATTGAAATCTGGCATGTAGTTTTAATTAGTCAGATCTAGTGGTGAAACACTCGAAAGCTTTTTGAAATTTCTTGATTTTTTCTTGGGATATTTTCTTTGACGGTCTTTTTGTATTTCAATTGAGACTAGCAAGGAGCACAAACTCTGCAAGCGAAAGAAATAGAAAAGATAAATTAATTAGGCACATGCAATTTTTTTTAGATATTTGATCTATATGGGGAGATGAATTAGCTTTTTCGGGTGACAAAATAGATCTTAATTACCCAAAATGAAGAATATTTACGAATAATTTTGAAAAGTGTGAGGGATTACTTTTTATCCATGGTTCACTTTTTATGGAATTCTGCCGGAAAAAATTTGAGGTTGAAGCCATTTTCTGAATTTATGGTATTGTATAGAGATATTGATTTGGGTGTTCAAATTGCTTTTTGAAATAGAATTTTATGAATTTACGGTATTAAATTTTTTTTCCTCAGATCTTGTATTTTGCATGCATATTGCCAAAAGATTGAGTAATTCTTTTCTTGATAATTGTCTCTATCATTATTCCCTGAACCATCCCCTTGCTATTCTCTTGCAGACCCTAAGAAAGCGACAACATGCTCAGAGGCATGTTCCAAGGATTGCGAGAAGTCGTTCGATAGCATTTCGAAGTAGGACAGTGGGAAAAATAAATAAATCAAATGATTCCACGTGATGTTAAATGTTAAACATATAATAAGAGTCGAGTGAGCATCGGTTGGCTTTCCTCAATTTGAAACTTGCAATGTCTGTTGATGAACTAGTTTTTGCTACACATCTAATTTCATATGCGCGATGATACTTAAGAATGCCCACCACCTAAATATTCGTTTTGATAGTTTCGTCCGCATGAATTTGGATGCCATTATTATTATTTGCATCATAATCACGTTATATCGGTTGGAAGTGCCAGAAGTAACTACCAGTTTTGGATAAAGTGCTACATCATGAGGCTGTGAAGATATATTACTCAAACCATCTAGCGCCGGTTGTACGGTAAGCTGCTTAAAGACGATACAGTTTTGGAGGAAAAACTAAAAAAAAAAAGTCCTAAGCTTATTGAGATTGTGTAAATTTAGTCATAAAACCTTTTGTATTTATGCTAATTCAGTTTGTCATACCAATTTTGACAGCTCGACACTAATATTAACATTCTTTTTATCGAAATCTTAATAATTTGTTGATTTCTTTATAATTTTTTTTTTTTTCCTTAGTTTTTTTTTTCGGGGCTTAGGGATGATGAGGATCGCTAGTGGCCGATGGGGGCGACCCTTGCCGGAGGCCGGCATGTTCGACCTTAAGGCCAATCCATTGGACCTCGGCGATCGATTGTAGGAAGAAAGATGGGAAAAAAAATAAAAAAGACAAAAAGAAAGAAAAAATAAATAAGACAAATAAAATATTTGTGAAAATAATGAAATACTATTACAAATTGTCCGCATTGTGAAAAGAGAAAACGTAATATTTTATTGATAAAACTCAATGTGTATATATATATATACACACACACACACACATAATCAACCCTAGATAACCAAAAGACCATTATACCCTTTTTATATCTCTAACACTTCCCCTCAAGCTGGAGCATAGATATCAATCATGCCCGACTTGTTACAAAATATATCATATTCTCCCAGTACCCAAAGGTTTAGTAAAAATATCCGCAAGTTGTTCACTAGTCCCAATATAAGTGGCAAGAATCGTTCCACTCTGGAGCTTCTCTCAAATTAAATGACAATCAACCTCGATGTGTTTTTGTTCTCTCATGAAACACGGGATTAGAGGCTATATGTATTGCTGCCTTTTTATCACACCATAAAACCATAGGAGCCGAAGCTTTAAAGCTTAATTCAGTCCAAGTTGCTAAATCCACATTAATTCACATGTCACTTGTGCCATGGCTCTATATTCGACTCAAGCCTTGGAACGAGCAACAACACTTTGTTTCTTACTTTTCCACGACACTAGATTTCCTCCGACCAAGGTGCGGTAGCCGTAGTTGATCTTCTATCATGTGGAGATCCCGCCCAATTAGCATCGTAGAATCCCTCAACTCTACTATGACCATAATTACGCTAAAAAATTCCTTTCCCTAGAGCCTTCTTCAAGTATCTCAAAATTTGAATAATCGCATCCTAGTGAGATGTACGAAGGGAAGACAAAACCGGCTTACCACACTAACTGGAAAGATAATGTCCGGTCGAGTAACCTGTCAAATAATTCAGCTTACCTACCAGTTTTCTATATCTCTTAGGATTATCAAGAATTTCTCCCGCATCGGTTACAAGTTTAACTCCCTGTTCCATAGGTGAATCAAGAGGCTTTGACCCCAACATACCTGTCTCGGTGAGCAAATCCAGGGCATACTTCCGTTGTGATAGGACAATACCTTTCTTTGATCGTGTCACCTCAATTCCTAGGAAATACTTCAACTTTCCTAAGTCTTTGGTCTGAAACTGTTGCTTGAGATAGATTTTTAATTCAACTATACCAGTTGAGTCATCTCCCGTAATGATAATATCATCAACATATATAATTAAGAAAATCCTGCCTCTCCCTAACCTGTTTATAAAAGAAAGAATGATCATTTTCACATCTAGACAATCCAAATAAGAGTAAAGCTTGAGAGAATCTTCCAAATCATGCTCGTGGAGACTGCTTCAAGCCATACAATGACTTCTTTAACTTACAAACCAATCCACCGGACTCCCCCGAGCAACAAATCCGGGAGGTTGCTCTATATACACCTCCTCATCAAGAGTACCATGCAAGAAAGCATTCTTTACATCAAGCTGAAACAAGGACCAGTTATATGTAGCAGCAAGAGAGATCAAAATACGAACGGATGTAAGCTTAGCAACGGGAGAAAAAGTGTCCGGATAGTCAACCCCATATACCCGAGTATATTCTTCCGCAACAAGTCTTGCTTTTAGGCGAGCAAGAGAACCATCGGGATTGACTTTCATAGTATACACCCAACGACAACCAATAGCAGTTTTACTCGATGGAAGAGGCACCAAGTCCCAAGTTTCATTAACCTATAATGCCTCCAATTCTTCTTCCATAGCTGTCCTCCGGCCCAAGGCTTTGTAATGCCTCGCCTACGGACTTGGGAACAGGATATTGATCAACAATGGATAAAAACGATTGAAAAGAAGAAGACACGAAGTCTATGAGACAAAGTTTGCAATTGAGTGTTGAGTGCGGCACGTATGCCTTTACGGTGAGCAATAGGAAGATCAAGATTAGATACTACCCGAGGATCACTGAAGTTAGATATAGAGCTGAAGATGACGTAGTAGTGACGGGAGCATTGGGGGGATCGGTGGCTGCTCGAGAACGCCAAGTATAAACCTTGAGAGGAGGAGATTCTAGTGCGGATCTTGGTGAAACAATTGGAGCAAGTGACTGAATAATAGTAACATGTAGATCTTCATCCATATCGAAACTGATGATTGGGACTTCATGATAAGGAGTAAACTCAAAGAATGAAACATGAGCAGTTATAAAGTATTTCCTCAAGGTTGGGGAATAGCAACAATAGCCTTTTTGAGTACGAGAATAGCCCAAAAACATACATTTAATGGCCCTGGGATCAAGTTTTGATACTCCAGGTTGATGATTACGAACAAAACAGACACAACCAAAAGTACGGGGTGCTAAGGCAAACAAAGGCTGATTAGGAAACAAAGTGGAGAAAGGAATACCTCCTCGTAAAACGAAGAAGGCATACGATTAATAAGATAGCATGCTAAGAATAGCATCGACCAAAGGTTTTCGAACCTTCATCTCAAATAACATGGCACTTCCAATAAATGTCTATTCTTCCTTTCCTACACATTTTGTTGAGGTGCTAAGGCAACAAAGGTGATTAGGAAACAAAGTGGAGAAAGGAATACCTCCTCATAAAAGAAGAAGGCATACGATTAATAAGATAGCATGCAGTAAGAATAGCATCGGACCAAAAGGTTTTGGAACCTTCATCTCAAATAACATGGACCTGGTGACTTCCAATAAATGTCTATTCTTCCTTTCAGCTACACCATTTTGTTGAGGTGTATAAGAACAAGAAGATTCATGCATCATACCTTGTTGAGTCATAAAGTCAGAAAAAGGTGCGGAAAAGTACTCTTTAGCATTATTAGAACGCAAAACTTTGACATGGACACCAAACCGAGTATAAATTTTAGAAACGAAGGCTCGAAATATAGAAAACAATTCCGAACGACTTTTCATTAAATATAACCAAGTAACTCGGAATAATCATCAACAAAAGTAACAAAGTATCTAAAACCCAAATTGGAAACTAAATGACAAAGACCCCAAATATCTGAATGAACTAATGAAAAAGGTGACACTTGCTCTTTTATTGACTCGAGGTGGGTAACTGACACCATGTAATTTGCCAAGTTGGCATGATTCACACTCTAAACTAGAAAGAGACTGAAAAATAAAATCTAATTTTTGAAGACTTTGCGGTGAAGGATGTCCAAGACGACAATGAATCGATGTAGAGAAGCAATCTTTGGGGCAAGCAATGGAAGGAGCATCTTCAAGCACATACAACCCCCCGTCTCTCGTCCTCTACCAATCGTCTTCTTCGTAGCCGGATCCTGAAAAATACAAGAATCGGGGTAAAAAGTCACTGAACACTGAAAGTGTTTGGTTAATTTACTAATAGACATGAGATTGAAAGGAAATTTTGGAATATAAAGTACCGAGGATAATGATAAAGAAGGGGTTGGATGAACTGTACCAATTCCCCGAACTTGAGAAGACGAACCATTAGCTAAAGTGACGGTAGATGATGATGAAGTAAGAGAGGAAAATATACCGAAAGACTCGACATATGATTGGATGCCCCCGAATCAATGATCCAAGGGCGAGAATTAGTTGAAATGCATGCAGTAGCATTACCTATTTGAACTAGAGTAGCAAGTGGAAGAAGAAGTGGGTGTGAAATCGAGATCGGCTATCTTGTGCATATTCCTCATCGACATAACCACTACATTGCTTTGGGAAGAGCGTGGTAGGGACAAAGAGTTGGTGCCGATGCAAAGCATTTGCAAACCGCTGTTGTTGTCCTTGTCTACCATGTAACTTGTAGCAAAATTTCTGAATATGGCCGGGTTTTCCACAATAATGACAAGTCCGAATAGTCCTTGAGCTCTCGGTAGAAGTTTGGGACTGTCCCGTAAAGCTGTCTTTGTCCTTGGCCTCTTCCTATTCCTATGCTTCGACCACCATGGCCATCACGACTATTATATCCTCCACGTTTCCTTCATTACCCCTATCTCCACCGGGTTCGATATTGAGAGACAAGAGCTGAACTATCAACAACGGTTGCGTTGCTTTGAGAATGACCACGAGATACCCGAAGAACTCGAGCATATGTATCACGAAATGACGCAATAGTCTCTCCTCCAAGAATGCGAGACCGAACGGAATCATAAGCCGGACTAAGACCACCTAGAAAATTCATCACAGCCAATTGTTCTCTTTGTAGTCGCATTTGTTCAAGCATTAGACGAAATAGGAAGAAGAGCATTCAATTCCTCATACATTTTATTAAAATCAGCAAAATACTAGTAAATGGAATGCCCTCTTGATCTCGGATCGGTGGAACTCCTGTGATAGTTCATATATCCTTGAAATATTGTTACGGCCATAATACAACACATCTAAATACTCTTATAATTCCTTGATTGTATCAATGTGAGTTTCCAAGTCTACAATATTACTCTCCATAGAGTTCAAAAGCTGACCCATAAGATGTACATCAATAACATCCCAACTTGCATCATTAACGGGCTTAGTGCCGGTCAAGTGTATGTGCTGATTTCTACCTTTCAAGACGAATTTAACAATCTTCTTCCATTGCTAAAAGTTGGTAATACCCTCAAGTTTCTTATCGGTAATTCGAGAAGACGAAAAGGAAATTACCTCGACTCCTCTCGTACTACTCTTCTCGGGATCAGCCATTGTAATGAATGAATACTTTTAAATTAACTCCAACAACTCAATAATTTCACGAAATCAGCAAATTCCTCACAAAATGTCACAACTACAAAAAGCCTCAAAATATCAGCCCAAAGAAGCCACAATCCACAAATTTCACAAAATTTCACCTACTCATTTGTGCATCACAAAGCATCAAAATAAGCTAAAGTTTCACCTACTCATTTGTACATCACAAACATCCACGCTCACCGCACCAAAATAAGCCAAAAAACAGCACCAAACTTCAATCCCAAAGAGCCACATTAACAAGATATCACCAACAAAAGTCGGGATTCCGGAAGAACTAGTCGCACCAATCACCACATTCTCAACAACAAATCAGCACCAATACAAGTAACATCTACAAAATACCTTCAAACACACAAGCATCACACTTGACCGGAGTACATATTCGCTTGCACATAACCTTCAAACAAAGAACCATCATGGTTCGTACGACCACAAGGAAGGGTCGCAGCTCAACCAACGAGGTCGAAGACGGCTGGGAATGGGTCGCCTAGCCTAGATGACTTCAAGCGACACCCGAAACAGGGTAGCCTGGCCTCGAGCGACCTGTGCGACGTTAGGCAAGGGGTCGCCGAGCTAGGGCGACGCTTGATAGAGAGTTCTTAGGTCCGGGGCGACATCGGGAAAAGGGTGCCGGCCCTAGTAGGTGTCGGATGCGGTGTCGTATGTGGAGTATTCGGACCGATTTGGTGTCATATGTGGGTATTCGGCGTTAGAAGGAGTCGTACGTGGAGAAGATGATTTTAAGGCTCGATACCATGTGAAAAGAGAGAACGTAATATTTTATTGATAAAAATCCATGTATATATATACATAATCAACCCTAGATAACCAAAAGATCATTGTACCCTTTTTATATCTCTAACACGCATCGGTGCCAACTGTTTCACATAAGACAGGTTGGCATTCATGTCGTTGATTATTGGCCAAAATTAGTCGAATGGGCTGAATTGACATAAATTCAAAAAATTTAGAACGCAACCGACACAAAAAAAATTAAAAATGAATTAACATAATTATAATAAATTTAAGATTTTTTTGTTGATTGGTTAGCTAGTATAAGTGCGGATATGACAACTTTCATTTCAATATGACTAACATAGTGACAGCTAGAAACAACTGCACTATGCATAATGTGCCACGATATAGCCATGCAAAGAGAGACAAAAGATGAATGAATGACCATTAAAAAAGGGTTAATACCATAGACCCAAACTGGTACACACAAATTTGCCTCAAACTAGTACACATGTGACAAATTTACCCTCCGTTAGTTTCGTTAAATCTAACCGTCAAATTGCTAAGTTGGATGGCATGTGAAAGTTTATCGGTGTACCGGTTTGGGACTTTTACCCACTGTTTGTTATAAGTTTATCAATTTGGGATTTTTCGTGATATTAATCCAATTTAACGGAGGGTAAATTTGTCACAGGTATATTAGTTTGACATTTTTCTTGGTAAAAAAATTAGTTTATGGAAATTTGTCACAAAAGTATCAGTTTAGGATTTTTTATGATAAAAAAATAGTTTGAAGTAAATTTGTTACGAGTATATCAATTTGAGGTTTTTCGTGGTAAAAAAAAATAGTTTGCGATAATTTTATCATAGATGTACCAATTTAGAGTTTTTCATGGTATTAATCCAAAATTGAAGTACGGAAAGACAAAAAGCCATCAAAGCTACTGCTGTTGGTCATAACATCTCTCCATGTATTGAGTCAAATTAGTGGTCGCTATTTTTTAATTGAATCGACCTTTTTTACTAGGAAAAATGGTTCACTTTGGATTTTCTAACGATGGAGAGATATTTCTGACATGGATTTGTCAACGAGTGCCCTAAAAATTGTTCAGAAATGTTGAAGTTTTATCTGGAGATACGCTGCAATAAATGAAGGGTTTTCGATAGGCAAACATGTGAAAATGAGGGTAGTTTGAATATTTGGTATTGTTTTCTTCTGCTTAAAAAGGGTGAATGATAATTACTGCAATAAGTTGGTATTATTCATGTGTAATTTATTTAGATTTGTGATCTGTGTGTCGAATGAAGTTTCTACTCTTGAAAGCATTGAAAGTGAATTTAGTCCTCCACTTCGCACTTAAAACGGTGAGAACACTTAAGTAGTTGATAATGATTTTGCAAAATTTCATATGGTATCAAAGCAAAAGCTATCGAGTTCAAATCTTTTCAAGTACTTATCTATCTTCTCAGTTGTATCTTCATGATTTAATTTTAGTACAAAAATTCAGTTGACTTTTGAGAGAAAGCATAATACTATCTAAATATTGGGATACGCGTTCAACCAATAGCTCGTACTTTTAAAATAGTTTTCAATTAAAGTCTCGGTCCAACTAACAATGACTATGGTGGTAATGGGACTGAAACTGGCTACTATCATATCATATGTGAGATTAAATTTAACTTTTGTAGGCACTAACATTAATGCACGAATTTGATGCTCTCTTGACTAGTGATGATAGCACCAGTGGGAAGAAAACAACATATGCATGATGTGCCACGAAAAGGAAATAAAAGAAAAACCATGTTACATTCCTAACAATGGCAATGAGACTCTGCCAAGGAAAAAAAAAGGTAAAACAAGGAAAACTATTTAATTTAGGTTCATCATTTGAATTTTGATTGGATATTGAAAATGAGGGATTTAGTCATAATAGGGAGTTTGTAGTAGCCCCACAAGCAAAGAAAATCACAACTTGAATGATAATCGCTAGGTTTATCAAGTCTTATTGTAATGATACTTTAGGAGTTGATGATTATCTTTCTCCTTTGGGTTGATTATTGGGAAAATCCATATCCTCAAATAAATCTCCCTGCGTCCAAAAAAAGCACAAATTATCAATAAATAAAGCATTAACTCGGCCTGTGTGGTCAAATAATTTGTTTGATAAATAGTATCCGATTGAGCGTTGACACCAAATTACCAGATAAACAAATGAAGATTATCCCAGTGTCCTGCATCTATATAAACAGTAGAATCACATCATTCTTATACCACACTGCATCAAATAGACTCCGAATCATTACTCATTTGAGAACAAATCAAACAAGGATGTCAAGAGTTGTGCTAAATCAGTGGTGCTGATGCTGATGGCCACGATAGCATTGCAGGCATCCGCCACCAAGGTGAAATCAGTGAAATCAGTCTTTTGTAAGATCAATTGCAGGACGTCTTGTGTTATGTTCTCTCATCCAACGGCCTGCTATCTCATGTGCTACGAGAACTACATCGGTGCATCGGAGGTTGAGACACTTGAAGACTGATGCAACCTCGACTGCATGGTGTCCACATGTTTTCACCCGCATCCTGGTACGAAAACAAAAACTTCATCTTTTTAAGCGGAAAAGATGACTGTTTTTATTCGTTCACCAATTGTGATAGTCTAAAACATTCAACTTTTGCCTGCAGTTGTGATGGTTTGGGCGAGGCCAACCTCGCCGGCCGCGATGGCCTAGCCCAATTTGGTAAAGGGCATTGCGGTCCTCACCGGCGGCTGGCGAGGGCCCAACGAGCCTTGTCTAGTGGCCGGTTAGGGCTTGGCGACCCTTGCCAGCCACTTCCAGGAAAAAAACAAACAAAAAAAGGGAAAAAGGAAAAGCAAATAAATAGTAAAAAAAGGGAAAAAATGCTAAAATATTATAAAAAAATTGTCCACGTTAGCGTTGATCGTGTCACGTAGGATGGCAGACATCCATGTTAGCAATTTCCAACAAAAGTTAGCCGGTGGACTCAATTGGCAAAATGTAAAAATGTTTAGGACTCAATTGACACAATTAAAAGGTTTAAGACTGAATTGGCAATAACGCAATAGCTTTAGGACTTTCTGGAAAAAACAAATTCATTATTTATGTTATTAGTATGTTTAGGATCCATTTGCATTGCAAACAACTTGATTTTCCAAGAAGATGCTTGCGTTTGTCAAGGAATTTACTTTTTGACATGAAATTAGTTTCCTATGCTTGTTAACAAGAAACTGAACTTGTTCTTACATATTTTGTTGGGGGCTTAAGTACACTTCAAGTGTCAAAACCGATGCACGGCACTCACTTTAGTGTCAAAACTTTTAAAACGATCATTTAAGTGTCAAATTTTTTGAAAAATGATCACTTCAGTGTCAAAATTTTCAAAACTATCACTTAAGCGCCAACTTTTTTAAAAATGATCATTTAAGTGCCCTTTTTTTATATTAATATTTGAGCTTACGTGGCTCGGTGGAGTTGACAATAAAGTGATCTTTCGTGTCGGATTTCCGGCAAGCCACGTTAGCTCAAATTGGAGTTTGCACTGAAGTGATCGTTTTTAAAAAAGTTGGCACTTAAGTGATCGTTTTTAAAGTTTTGGTACTAAAGTGAGCGCCGTACACAAGTTTTGGCACTTCTAGTGTTCTTTAGCCTTTTGGTATTGGTACTTGAGAATTGGGTTTATGCAACCAGTCTGACCATTGAGGAGAAGTTATTACATGGTTTGTAAATCATGAAGATATATCAGTTGGACCATTGATCATGTGGGTGTAGTATGGTTTATGATGCGAATGGGCTTGGCCTGATAATCTATAACAGACCATACAACAGGTTTTTCGGGCATCAAGACCTCGATTTCTGCCTTTGGAGTATTTTTTTTTTACAAGCTTTGAATGGCCAATGACGTTGATTGAGGTTTTAATGAATTCTGAAAAACGACTCTAGTTTTTAAAAGTATAGATCTCATTTTTATTGACAATGAAAATATTTTTCTTACCCCATTTTTCCAAAGAAACAAACGATGAAAAACTAACAAAAGAACACCTTTAGTGTTGATTGATATTGATTAGTTATCAACTCTGGAAAAGATCTTACCTAGTACAAATTGTTTTGATTATCTTCACTTGTTCTATTTCATATTTGGAAATATATAACATGGGTTTTTATGTACTAACTTTTATTGCAAACGCCAAAAAAGTGGAAAGCTATATGAATTAATGCTAAAAAATTACAAGAAATCCTAAGCCACTCGAGAGTTTGAAGGATCACATTCGCAATTAACGCAAAATAATAAATCGTGTACTTGTAGAGAAGAATGGATGGTATATCAACCTATGAATGAAGTGTGTAAACTGTGCGACAAAGCTAGAAACTCAAAGTTTTAAATATAAAGCTCATTGCGCCGAGTTGAGTCGATAAATTATTTCTGCAATAATTAGCATACTTGGCATCCTTGTTCAAAGCCTTAAAGTTAATAATACCCCCGGAGTAAACTCTTGAATGCACCAGTAAAATTTACCCGGAAGTGGATTAATTGTAGTGCGCGAAAGCTAATCTTAACATCATCTCGACCGCTATGCAAACACATAAGAGGTTAAGTAAAATGATCTTGTTAACAAGTGCTCTAAAACACTAGCTAAATCCATCAATTTCGTATGGTAGCTAAATGAAATTTACTTCTTTATGGGTCTTGTCTTAGACAGTTTTTATAAATAAAGGTTATTTGTGATTGCGTGATTCGTGTAGATATCTATATAAACATGTGACCAATCACTTTGATGACCGTAGAAATCTTTTTTCCGAGTTGGTGTCCACTCTTCGAATTACCAAAATATTCTTATTGATAAACTCAAGTTTACGACTGCTATTTCTTTGTAATTAATCACAAACAACAAAAAAGACCCTCATTCTCAATAAAGAAAGGTATATAGAAAAGTAGGTTCCATTAATAAGAGTTTGATATCTCTAATTAGTCTTAACAGCATATATCTCACCTTTGAAATTCACATCTCTATTTTGAATCCATCTAAATCAATCATCATATTTTATAATGCGAAAACTTATTAGACCAAATAAGATGTCAATATATTTTCATAACAAGTAGACGCATATAGGAAGGTAAATTTCAAGCTCATAAAATACTTGACTCTTCAAAGGATCACGTAAACAAGTGCCACAACTAGAGCTATCAAAATGGATTGAAAACCCATATTTGAACTCATATTCAATGAGATGTGTCAAATATGGGTTAGTTTTAATAAATGGGTGGTTAATGTGTTTGAGTTGTAAACTTAATTATATGTGGGTTATAAACGGGTTTAAAGACAAATTCATATTTTAACTTATTTACAACCCATTTAGTTTATAAAGGTTATTAGTTGAGTCAGTCCATCCATGTGTCCCTTAAACAATTTTCATATTTTTAATTTTTTTTAAATTTTTGAATTTTTTTAAATTTGTAATTTTTTTAATTTTATTTTTCTTTTATATAACAAATTAAAAGTTCGGTCACCCGCCGCCAACCTGCATGAATGTGATGACCCATGGTGAGGTGAATCGTTATGACCGATGAGATGCTCGTCTACGCTTGATGTTGAATTGCTTGTTTGCGTTAGCCTTCTGCGAGCAAGAAGAGGAAAATGGCTCGGAAACCGATTGTAATAGTCGCGAGAGAGTTGTTAGATGCTTGTGGAATCGATCGAGCTCATGGATCCTTCGCGATCCACGCCGAACGAGAACATTTCGTCGCATGATGTGCAACTCTCTCTAGCGGATGTGATTGCCGACATTGACGAGCTCAAATGGCACGAGCGCGTCATCACCTCCGTCGAAAACATCGGCAAAGAGAATCGTCCATCAGCGAACAACGGTTCTAAATGCCAGCGGAGACCGAAGAAAGTAGCCGATGGCGCGTTCCATTGTAAGAGAACCGCTTCGTCCACGCCGTCCTCCAAGAATAAGTTTTAGTATCTTAGCAATATGGATCGGATATGGTCGCTAGATTTGTATTATATGGAAATTGGTCAATATGGATCAAACCATCTTCGGTCCGATCCACTCATTTGATGATCTAGCCACAATCGAGTGGATTATGACATTGCGTTGGTTTGATTGAATGGAAAAAAGCCAATATCTTTATGCCTAATCCTTAAGCATATTAATATAGCTTAACAACTTAAGTCAATTGGTGGAATTCAATCGCATGGGCTTAGTTTAGTACCATTGAACATATCTCTTTGGAAGAAAGTGCAAAAATTCTGGCATGGTTAAAACTTTTTTCTCATATTCGAGTGGGCATTACATAAGCCCATATCCTCTACATCATCCATATTCCTCTATATAAACGTTGACGCTCAAAATCGGCCTGTGCCTAAACAGAGAATAAGGGCCGTGGAGCGTTGTTGACACGAGAGTCCAAGACGTGTTCGCGTCCGAATGTAGGTCATATATGATGGTTGGGAGAAGGATAGTATCGGCAATGAGAAAACGGTACACAACATAATATACGAGCATGAGAAACAAAGTCAAAGTTTCAACCATCTAGTGTATAAGAGGGCGATTCTTCAAGTAAGCCCATGAATCTAGGAGTGAACGTAGCTTCAAATAAGGGCCTCAAGTGGCCATAAAATCTAAAAAAATAGCATAATGTCAAGGGCATTTTTTCCATTTCACGTTTTTTCATTTGTTTCTTTATTTCTTTATTTATTCTTTTTATTTAAAAAAAAATAAAAGAAAAACACACATAGCGGGAGGGACAACTCTTGCGCCTCCCACTTGTGGCCGCCGCCCCATTGTAGGTGGGATGCCGCCTAAGGTCGACGACCACACCGTCCAAAGGTCAAGCCCCTCGCTAGCCCTCGCCAAAATTGGGAGAGGGTCGAGCCGTCTACCGGATTTGGACATGGTTGGCGATCCCCACCCGGTCCCGGGAGAGGGTCACACTAGGCGGGGGTCGCCGACGCCGCCCCATTTTGGGCGAGGGCCACCATCCGCAGGCGAGGGCCTCTCCTTGCCTCGGCAATGGCCAATGTGCCCTCGCCTCCGGTTGTCGGCGACCCCGCCAACCTTCGTTGACGCCCCATCGGTGGGAGGGAGCCCTCCCATTTGTGCTTTTCTTTTTTCAACTATTTTTTAGTTTTAAAAAAAACATAAGAAGGAAAAAAAAAGAAAAAGGGAAAAAGAAGAGAATTGACAAAAATGCCCTTTAGGTCGGGCCCTTTTTGAGATCCATAGCCACTTTAAGCCCTTATTTGAAATTGTTATTCCACTTGAGATCCTTATTTGAGAAAATGATAGCACTTCGGACTCTTATTTGGAATTTTTCATTTACTTTTTATGAAAACTCTCCATTTTAGTTTTGGTAACCATTTCATGTCTATTTCATAGTTTGGCAAGAGTTCATGGATATCTAGTCCTTCATGAAAAATAGAAAAAGTGGTGCTTTTATTGTGTATGGTAATACCCACTTAAAAATTAAACCAAAGAACCATGTTATTTTCGTAATTATGGCAATTGGATCCTACTTAGAAAAAGAAGAACTAGAAAGGAAAATGAATTAATTGGAGGTCCACCACTCTAAATTTCCAACGGATATCAAGGATAATTTTGTCTCTTAATGAAAATGGAGTTTATTTAGTGATATATGAAGTCTTCATAGCCCCCAAAAGGAAAACTAATCCCAACTTTGATTGTATTGCTATTTTGCAAGTTGGAGATTTATCTTTATCCTTTGGATTGATTACTTGGAAAAAAAGATATTCCCATATTAGTTTCCCTCCAAAAAAGGACAAATTAGCAATAAAAAAATACAATGGATAAGGTTTTCTCTTTTCATTTAATGAGAATTATTCCATAAATGCAGGGTTGAAACCAAAAAACCATACAAACAAAAGAAGATTATTCCAGTGTCACGCATCTATATAAATCATGGAATCACATAGAACCCTCAACAAAATACAGCACTCAATTGAAAGCAAATCAAACATGATGGTCAAGAGTTTTGCTAGATTAATGGTGCTGATGCTGGTGGCCACGATGGCATTGGAGGCGTCTGCAGGTGAGACGGATTCCGTCAAGTGTAGTCTCAAGTGCGCGCTCCAAGTGTCTAGGGGACCCTAATGCACGTTTATGCTATGCTATGTGCCTCAAGGATTGTGAAGGTGGTTCACAGTTGGAGACACTTGAAGGCCAATGCAAACTTGAATGTATGGTGTCCAAATGTTTTGATCTCGCATCCTGGTACGAAAGCAAAATCTATGCCTATTAAATAAAAAAGATGTTCTAGGAGATAATTTGTACTTTGTTTCCTTCGATAAACCAAAAGAAAATAGAAAAGATGTCTGTTTTTCTTCATTCATCAATTGCGATCAACAACGATTTAGGTTTGAAAACAAGTGCTTTTGAAATTATGGATCATCTAATTTATTTGTGTATGGCAGAAGGAATTTATTTGTGTATGGTTTAACTAAAATACTTTTCATTATCTACTTTCACTACAATTCAGAATTTTGAAATGTATAACATGGGTTTTGTGTGGTTTCTTTGCAGACATCAAGAAAGTAAAAGGCTGTGTGAATTCATGCTCGAAAGCTTGCAAGAATGTTTAAGCCACTCAAGAGCTTGGAGAATTGTATTTGCAATAGAAGCGAAATAATAAATTATCTTCTTTTACCTAATTAATTGTCATCGGGCTTCGTAAATTCAAGCTCATTGTGCCAAGCTAGTTGATCAATGATTGAGATTTTCTGAGTTGACCTTGAAGACTTTTTTCTTCTATTCTTCATTTCTTTTACTAGTCGACTTTTGGCTAAAAGAGATTATTTGATTGGTCGGCTTATATTCCTTACTTATGATTGTTTTTTCCTTTATCGTTTCATCTTAAATGGACATTGCCGTTCCATCCATTTATACAGTTGAAAAGTTTCCTAATAATTGCTTATTAATTAGAGATTGAACTACTCAGAGAGATTGTAAATAAATGCTCTAGACCATCACCACCTTATCATATATTCTTTTAAAATAGAATTCACATCGTTAAGCTTATGATAATACTGAAATAGTAGGGATAAATTCTCAATACAACCTGCCTTTTTCGGAGGATGCTTCCGACAAAAGCAATTCGTTGGCTAACTAGGTTGTATATGCAGCCATTTGTGTTATGGGAATAAATCCACTTAAATATTAAATGTGTATGATTTTGATTAGACTGTGTAGCCATTATATGTTTAACTTAAAATACCATCTGAAAGAATATCTACAAATCCTTTTTATTCATTTAGTGGCATCAGATCTCACCTATATGGCTCCAAAAACCGTCACTCTTGATTAATTGTGGAACAAAATGAATTATGTCAAAGTAGTCGCCAACTCTTTATTCAGAGGCGCTTCGATAACAATGGTGACGGGTTACCAACATCATATTGAATCTCAAATTGTCGTAGTTTATTAAGTCATTTCTGGACAATTTGATAACAGTTATATCATTCTTATGGAAATGGAGATCACAAAGGATTTTATAAGTACGAAACCTTTGTACATCATCCTTGTATCAAGGACAAACAGATAAAAACTATCTTGTGCACCAATGCTAATGTTAGCACAAAAGTGCATATTTCACTTTTTAAAAAGATAGAGGATTGTTTCTCTCTCAAATTTACTCCAAAGAGGCCCTTCGAGGAAACATAGGGTCCTTTCCCTGTATGTCCATTTTTTCATTTTCAGGTGTCTCTCGAATTTTGACATTTTATCACCAAAATTAATCAACAAAGTCTATGCAAATTAGGTTTATCAGTTGTTGAATAACCACTCAATAGAATAGTTCTCGTTCCTGAGCAGCTCCGTGGTTCATTTTGGACTTGGACATAGTCGTCGACGACGTTAGGTTTTTGTGTTTTCTTTTCATTATTTTCGGTTATGGTGGTTTGTCTACGGTTAGCCCGAATCCGGAGCATGTGCACGCGCACGGACTGATGGGTCGAGTACGAGGACGAGGACGACGAGCTTGAGAACGGTGGCACCGATGATTGTGCCGATGAGATGAAGGAGGCCGGTCAAGTTTGTGGATGCTGTGAATGACTATGACCATCATCATGTCTTGCGTCAATGTTTAGGTAAAATAACGTAAGTGCCCATGTAATTTGGTCCAGAGGCTGCTAATGGAAAAATAATTTTTAACTAATAACATGTTATGGAATAAGAGCCTAGTGTTTTCGTTATATAAAAGAACTCGTAGTATTCTCATCAATCGTACTGCTATGATCCATTTGTTACAGTGGATTTGGTGTTAGTAAAACTACTTGTAGACAAATAAATCAATCCTCAAGGAAATTTCTTCTGTGTTTGGCCAGAGCTACAACTATGTACCTAAGTATATCGAATAAACTCCACTTCTAGACACTTTCTCGAGGCTCGACACCAAGAAATTTGTTATTAGATCAAAAAATGGACATTAAATCAACAAGATATGTCTTAATCACCAATAAAAATTTATACATATTGGACAATGTTAAAAAAGTTGTTTATATTATTTTTTTAGATTTTCCTTGGCAATTAATTGGCAAATTTACTCAACCACGTAAAATAGAAATTAGGTATTTAAAAAAAATCTTTGAAAATGTTAATATGTATAGAGGTAAAATATAATAATACAAACGAAATAGAAAACGTGGGGGTTTTATTGTGTCTGGTAATACCCACTTAAAAATAAAACAAAAGAACAATGTTATATTCTTAATTATGGCAACTGGATCCTACTTAGAAAAAGAAAAACTTAAAAAAGGGAAAATGAATTAATTGGAGGGCCACCACTTTAAATTTCGAACGGGTATCAACGATAATTTTGTATCTCAGTGAAAATGGAGTTTTTTTTTTTTTTATTTTTATAATGAGTGAAAATGGAGTTTATTTAGTCATATATGAAGTCGTCATAGCCCCGAAAAGGAAAACAAATCCCAACTTTGATTGTATTGCTATTTTGCAAGTTGGAGATTTATCTTTATCCTTTGGATTGATTACTTGGAAAAAAACATATTCCCATGTTAGTTTCCCCCCAAAAGGACAAATTAGGAATAAAGAAAACAATGGATAACGTCTTCACTTTCCATTGAATGAGAATTATTCCATAAATGCAGGGTTGAAACCTAAAAACCATACAAGCAAAAAAAATTATTCCAGCGTCACACATCTATATAAACCGCGGAATCACATCAAATCTTCAACAAAAAATAGCGAAAAGGCTATGAACCCTCACTCATTTGAAAGCAAATCAAACATGAAGGTCAAGAGTTTTGTTAAATTAATGGTGCTTATGCTTGTGGCCACGATGGCACCGGGAGGCATCAGAAGGTGAGACGGACTCTTTCGAGTGTAAGATCAAGTGTGGGCTCCAGTGTCTCGGGGCCCCTAATGAAGAGTTATGCTATGCCGTGTGCCGCAAGGGTTGCGACGGTGGGTCGGAGTTGGAGACACTTGAAGGCCAATGCAACCTTGAATGTATGGTGTCCAAATGTTTCGATCTGTATCCCGGTACGAAAGCAAAACCTACACCTACTAAATAGAAAAAGAAGTTCTAGGGGGTAATTTGTATTTCATTTTTTTTCTATAAATCAAACGGAACTAGAAAAGACGTCCGTTTTTCTTCATTCATCAATTGTGATTGATAACAATTTTGGTTTAAAAACAAGTGCTTTTGAAATTGCGGATCATCTAATGTTCTTTTTATTATTCGTAGCAGAAGGAATTTATCTATGTATGGCTGGACATGAAATTATTTCTCTATGTTCGATAGCAAATAAGTCTCAACTTTTTCTTTCACATATTCTTGGGATTGGCCCTTGAGAATTGGATTCATAGTCCGAGCATCAAGAAAAAGCTTTTATAAATCATCTAGAACAATAACCTCCAGACCCTTAATCAAGTTAATCACTAAACCATCAATCATCACGTGGGTCGCACATGATTGCTGGTGGAGATGAGCTTGGTCTACATTGTTTGTACTTTATAGAAAGGCTGCCTTCGAAGTCTTGTGCCCCGTCAATGACGACGATGATTGAGTTCTGAATGAATTTTCATGATTGAGTTTTGGTTTTTAAAAGCATAAATTTATTTTTGAAATTTTCAAAAGTGAAAAATATTTTTCTTTCCTCATTTTCCTAAAGAACCAAATGATGAAAAAAGCGAAAAGGGATTGTACCTCATCACAAAAGCACCCTTTAAGTGTAGGTAGATATTGATTTGTAATTGACTTGGGAAAATTTGCAAGTAATGTGATCAAATAGTGAAAAAAAATGGCTGTTTCCCTACTCTCTCCGCTAAAATACTTTCCATTATCTACTTTCACTACAATTCAAAATTTGAAAATGTATAACATTGGCTTTATGTGGTTTCTTTGCAGACATCAAGAAAGTCAAAGGCTGCGTGAATTCATGCTCGAAAGGTTGCAAGAATGCTTAAACCACTCAAGAGCTTGGAGAATCACATTTGCAATTGAAGCCAAATAATAAATTATCTTCTTTTACCTAATTAAGTGTCATGGGGCTTACTTAAATTCAATCTCATTGTGCTGAGCTGGTTAATCAATGATAGAGATTTTCTGAGTTGGCCTTGAAGACTTTTTTCTTTGATTCTCCTTTTCTTTTACTAGTCGACTTTTGGCTAAAAGAGATTATTTGATTGTTTGGCTTATATTCCTTACTTATATTTTTTTTCCTTTATCGTTTCATCTCAAACAGATATTGCCGTGCAATCCATATATACAGCTGAAAAGTTTCCTAATAATTTCGTCTTTACGGCATATCCGATATGCAATAATTAGAGATTGAACAACTCGGAGAGATTGTAAATAAATGTTCTAGACCATCATCCCACTATCATATATTCATTTAAAATAGAATTCTTATCGTTAAGCTTATGATAATACTCAAATCGTAGGGATAAATTCTCAATACAACTTGCCTTTTATATGGAGGATTCTTCCTACAAAAGCTTATGCAAAAAAACCCACTCAAATATTAAATATGTATAATTTTGATTAGATTGTGTAGCCATCATATGTTTCATTAAAAACACTATATATAAAAAAATCTACTAATCCATTTTTATTCATTTGGTGGCATTAGATCGCACCCATATGGCTCCAAAAACCGTTCACTCTCGATTAATTGTAGAACAAAATGAATTATGTCAAAGTAGTCACCCACTCTTTATTCGAGGCGCTCCGATAACAATGGTGACAGGCTACCAACACCATATCAAACATCAAACTATCATAATTCATTAACTCATTTCTAGACAATTTGATAGCGGTTATGTCATTCTTATGGCATTGGAGACGATAAAGGATTTTGTAAGTTCGGAACCTTTTGATGGGAGTGCGCAGCAGAAGTCCGATGCCTTCATCAAGGGAGATCACTAGGAGGAGGTCCAAGTCCGAACCCGTTAACATATCCGATTAAACCTATCTTCACTCAAATGCTTAAGCTAATGTATTATGAGCCAACATGGATATATTAACCGCTCTATACCACTTTGATTCTCCAATGTCCTCACATGTGAGCTCGGTGTTAGGTCCGCTCCCTCTTAATTTATGTGTCCTTCCGCATTAACTTATCTCAAATTGAATTTTCATCAAAGCCCAACTTCATAACCATGATGTCGCCATCGGGCCCACCCGAAACTAAATCATCAGCTCGACACCATTTGATGGGAATTCACAACAAAAGTTCGATATCTTCGCTAGGAAGATCACCAAGAGAGAGATAAATTTTGAGCCCATTAACATACCTAGTCAAACCCACCTTCACCGAAAAGCTTAAACTAATTAATTATAGACCAACATGGATATATTACCTCGCTTTACATCACTTCGATTCTCCGATGTGAAATTTTTTAATACAACTCACTCACGCATGCATCCTAACACCTTTGTACATCATCCTTTAATCAAGGACAAGCAAATAAAAACTGTCATGTGCACCAATGCCAATGTCAGTACAAAAGTGCATATTTCATTTTTTAAAAAAGATAGATGATTGTTTCTCTCTCGAATTTACTCCAAAGAGGCCCTTCGAGGAAACATTGGGTCATTCCTCATGCATGTCCTTTTTTCCATTTTCTAGTGTCTTTTGATTTTCGACATTTTATCAACAAAATTAATCAACAAAGTCAAGGCAAATTAGGTTTTATCAGTTGTTGAATAACCACTCAATAGAATAGTTCTCGCTCTTGAGCAGCTCCTTGGTTTGTTTCAGACTTGGACATGGTCGTCAACGACGTTCGGTTTTTTGTGTTTTCTTTTCCTTATTTTCGTTTAAGGTGGTTCATCTACAGCTAGCCCGAATTCGGAGCATTTCCAGGTGCACGGGCTGATGGGTCGAGTACGAGGACGAGGACAACGAGCTTGAGAATGGTGGCACCAATGATTTTGCCGATGAGATGGAGGAGGCCGGTCAAGTTTGTGGATGCTGTGAATGATTATGACCATCATCATATCTTGCGTCAATGTTTAAGTAAAATAACGTAAGTGCCCATGTAATTTGGTCCAGAGGCTGCTAATGGAAAAACAACATGTTATGGAATAAGAGCATAGTGTTTTCGTTATATAAAAGAACTCGTAGTATTCTCATCAATCGTACTGCTATGATCCATTTGTTATAGTGGATTTGGTGTTAGTAAAATTACTTATAGACAAATAAATCAATCCTCAAGGAAATTTCTTCTGTGTTTGGCCAGAGCTACAACTTTGTCCCTAAGTTTATCGAAGAAACTCCACTCCTAGACACTTTCTCGAGGCTCGACATCAAGAATTGGGTTTTTGCGTAGAAAACCCAGTTATTGAATGATATCGCTTCCTTCTTAACCGTCAACAATTATTTTTTGGAACTTAAGTGTTCGTTAATTGATTGTTGACTTCTTCCACGAAAACTTTTTCCTAAGTGTACGAAATACTGTGGGGGAACTTCTTTTCCTGGTCACAAATACACCTTTGTTTAGTTGGATATTAACTCTTTGCAAGTAACAACTGATTTGAAGATTTTTAAGTTCAATAAGTAACAGGAGGGGGAACATTCCAAATAAGCAAAATAAAATAAAATAAAGCAAAATAACATATATAAAAAAATTAGATAAAAACATCATTAGAATTTTTTTTACCAAAACACCGCTACTTTGATGGCGGAATAGTCACATACTCGCCAACGGATCAAAAGTCTTTATTTGAAACGATTATTTGAGAAAATGAAGGCACTTCATATCCTTATATAAATTTTTAATAATTAATTTGAGTCCACTTAATTAAATTTGGACACATTGGTCATAAACTCCCAATAAAAATCTGTTCTCTTGACACAAAATTTACCTAAAAAGGTCCTTTTTGTTATCTACTTCTATTTCATTTCGACCGTTAAAAATGTATAGTGGGTTTTTATGTACGCAGATTTCAAGATAGTCCAAGGTTGCGTGAATCTCTGTGCAAAAGGTTGCAAGAAGTTCTCGATGGATCCCATCCGTGAGAGGAGAGAAATGAATGGAATGGGTAATCGGTGCGACAAAGGATGAAACTCAAAGTGCGGATCTATTTTGCATAAATTTTATGTAAAGCTCGTTATATTGGGTTGGCTGATTGATAAATGATTTCTGCAATAATTGGCAAACTTGGTATCTTTTCCTTCTTTTTAAGGATTTTATTTAAGCGATGCTATTTCCAAAGTCTAATATTGGCTACTACCGTTATTAATTAGTAGGGGTGAGCGGTTCCAAGTTCTCTACGGGTTCCACCTAGAACTTGGAACCTACCCGTCGGAATAGGTTCCATATTTTTTGAAACCTGAAACTCACCCGTCATAAAGCGAAATCGGAACCTACCCTGTTACGGGTTCTAGGGTCGATTTTAAGGTACGCGGGAGCTTGCCAATTTCTTTTCTTTTCTTTTCTTTTTTTCATTTTTAGTTAAGCAAAATGAGAGTAAACATTATAACTACTAAGGGAACGTAGAGGTAAGCGATTTCGGGTTCCATATAGGTTACATTTAGAACTTGAAAACAACCCGTTGGAACGGGTTCATCATTTTTTGGAACCGAAACCTAAAAATTTGTTTGGCTCCGAATTATACACTCATCATCGGATGCTATACAATATTGTAGGATCGTGAGAAGACATATACCAATAAAAACACAAGAATTTATTTCAGGATCCAGGTTTCAAGTTTCGGGTTCTAGGTAGTCGAACCTGAAATCTACCCATTGGAACAGGTTCCTCAAATTTTTGAAATCCGGAACCTACCCTACATACTTTGGAACCCGGAACGGCCAGCTCCCACAGGTTTCGCTTTCAAATTCCGGTTCTACCACGAAACTATGCTCACCCGTACTAATTAGCGATATAACCCCGGATAGTGGAGATTGAACGAAACGTGAAAGTCTCGTAAGCCTTCACATATTACACATCTCTTTCTATTGTAAATCAGCAGAACATAAGCGCGAATTTAGGCTTTGCTTGTGACATCCTGAAAAACTTGAGGTTTGTAAGAAGATAAATTCGATGGATTTTAGTCTCGAATTTCGGTTTGGTGAATAAGATGAGATTTTTGAAATTTAAGGGATAATGGTTGGAGGCAATTGTAATTAATTCAAAAGGATAAATACCCGAATGAGTCAAAAGATATTATTTGATTGGTTGGCTTATATTCCATACTTTTGATTTTTTTTCCGTTTATCGTATCACATCAAATAGATATTGTCAGCTCCATCCAATTATATCGTTGAAAAGTTTCCTAATAATTTTTTCTTTCCGACGTATAGTACCGAGAGAGATTGTAAATAAATGCTCTAGACCATCGCCACTTTATTATATATTCTTTTAAAATATAATTCTTATCATTAAGTTTAGGGTTAATACCGTGAAAAATTCAAATTGGTACTCTTGTGATAAGTCTACATCAAACTATTTTTTTACCATAAAAATCTCAAACTGATACACTTGTAACAAATTTACCTTAAACTATTTTCTTAACCACAAAAAATCTCAAATGGTACATCTATGATAAATTTATCCCAAATTAATTTTTTGACCATCTAAAACTCCAACTCCGATACACTTGTGATAAATCCACCTTATGTTAGTTTCTATTAAATTTTATCATCAAATTGCTTAGATGACACATGGCACTTGATGGGTGTACAAACTTGAGATTTTTACCATTTGTTTGTCACATGTGTATTAGTTAAGTATTTTTCGTGGTATTAACCCAATTTAACAAAAGCTAACGAAGAGTAAATTTGTCACAAGTATACCAATTTGAATTTTTTGTGGAAAAAAATTAGTTTTGGTTTAATTGGTTACGGATGTATCGGTTTGAAATTTTTAGTGGTTAGGAAAATAGTTTGGGATAAATTTATCACAACTAATTTAGGATTCATTGTGATCTAAAAAATAGTTTTAGATAAATTTATTTTCATTCGTGTATCAATATGTAGTTTTTTTGTCAAAAAAAGTATTTTAGGTAAATTTGTCATGTACCGATTTGGGATTTTCGCGGTATTAACTATTAAGTTATGACAATACTCGAATCTTAAAAGACTCTTGTCGACAATTATCGAATCTGTAAACTTTTTTTTAAAATTTGAACATAATGGAAGAAATGATAGTTAAGGCAAGAGGGATTAAAATCGGGATCTCGATTGATCTATACACTTATCGATTTCTGTCACTTTCAATTTATTAAGGTTCCCGAGTGTCATAATCAAGCTTTGAAAGTCACACATGATTCACTTTGTGATATTCTTGTTTTTTTTTTTGTCGACACTTCATGATATTCCACGTTGCTTCTTTCGATAAAAAAAAGTTGGTTGGTAGACTTGAAAATTAATTTTTTTATAAAAAAATTGAGACTTAGTACAAAATGAATCATTGGATCTAGTAATGCAAAATAAAACGTTTTGTAAGTAGTTATTCAAAGCATTCAAGATTTCTAAATTTTTTGGCAAAGAATTGTTAAAGGGAAACATTAGACCCGCCAGTCATTTGTGGATGTTGAGGGCAACAATCAACAAACAAACCATGAAAAACAAATGAGAGGTTCAAAGAGTAGTCATGGCAGGTCATTGAGTTAGGAAGGGAGGGAGGGTCGAGAGAGCCTAAAAGTGGGTTGAATCTGGATTATTAAACCCTTTTAAAACTCACATTTATTTTATTGACTCGTACAACAACCCGGCCTATTAAATATGGGCTAAATAGCGTGTCTATGAGTCTATGACTCATTTTGACAGTTCCAAAGCCATGACAAGTTTGATTAAAAATAAAAAAAGGCCAACTAGGCCTACCTCCGTCACGAAGTAAATGAAAAATTCAGTTTGCTAAATGGGATTTTCATTTTGCGGTGTAGACCTTCCGTCTCCCACAAGCAAATGCGACCTGATTTTTCAAATCCCCTATGGATTATGATTGATATTAGGTATACCAATTTGTACTTTTTATTTACACATCTCATATTTTCCCCAGTTTACATGAATAACTAGTTAAGAGCTAAAATTTCAAACTACTTATCTTAAAATGATGTAGCACACTTCCTTCCCTTCATATTGGAAACTCTAAAATATGAAGATTAAACGAATTTGCATATTGAGATTTTGTACAGTCAAATGTTCTTTTCCTTATTTAGACGCCCGTCTCAAGGGACAAAAAGAAACACAAAGGAGATGTGGGGAGATAGAAAGGGATGGTCAAGGCTTGTTCTTTCATTATCAATACAACTTGCCTTTTATATGGTGGATGCTTCCGACAACAAATTTGTGTTATGTGAACAAACTCATTCAAATATGCAGATTAGTCGGTGTAGCTATTATATGTATAATTTTGACGTCGGATCTCACCTATATGGCTCCGGAACCATTCACCCTCAATCAATTATAAAACAAAATGAATTATGTCAGAGGAGTCATCCACTCTTTATTCGGAGGTGCTTCTATAACAATGGTGACAGGTTGCCAACATCATATTGAATCTCAAACTGTCATAATTTATTAGCTCATTTTTAGACATTTTGATAATGGATATGTCATTCTTATGGGAATGCCGATCAAAAGGGATTTTCTATGCTGGAAATCCTCACATATCAACCTTTTATCAAGAATAAATAAATAAAAACTATCTTGTGCACCAATGCTAGTGTTAGAACAAAAGTGCATATTTCACTTTTTCAAGTGACAAATCGGAAATAAGGGAAAAGTTCTTCAAAAAGATAAGGGATTGTTTCCCTTTTGAATTTACTCCAAAGAGGCCCTTTGAGTATGTTGCGCGGAACAAGCGATCGAATAATAAATAGACAAAACAAGAAAATAAATCAGATATAAGATATACGTGGTTTGGTCGTAGAGACCTATGTCTATGGGGAGAACAACAACGAATTTTACTATAAAATAAGCGATACACGGAGATTACAGATCACGCTCGAGTCGCTCAAACACTTTTAGTATTTTCTAAGTCCCAATTATATCCAATAATGCACACGGTATTTAGTGCCGCAATTCCTCAAGAAATAATTTCTCAATTTCTTAAAGGAATTGTACAAATCTAATCTCAAGGTTTAGTCGGCTTCGACACTTGAATAGTTGATGTAATTTCACGAGAATATCCACCGCCGAGCACCCGTAAAAGAAACGGTGCTTCAAGAATTGTACCAGTGGACCAACTGCGGCTGTCTTCTTGCGGCAAAATGACAGCCCGTAAAAATAGCAAAAACCCCTCTTGATAGAAGTCACGCGTGGTAAAATGATATCCATGGTACAGATTTGGTCATATCCTTTCTTTTGAATCCCAACAGAAGTCAACTTCGGTTACTTTTTTTTTGTTTTTCCTTTTCCTTTTCTTGGCCACTTACGATTGCTTGTTGATTTAATATCAAGAAAAGTCCATGAAACCGCCAAGTCAGATAATCTATTTTCCACGAACGTCCGAGATATATCCAATTTCTGAATATTCAGATTTTCGCTTTGGGTTCAAACTCGAGACATAATTTAACAATCTCTACCTTGGCTCGACGTTGGAGCCATGTCACAATCGCTTTGCGGATACTCCGTACTTCATCGCTACTATCCCATAGCCCCAATGGGCTCAACCGCCACAGACATCATCCAAGTCTAAGTCGCACTTAAACTTCGCCATAACCAAGTACCTCATCGGAAGACCAAATGCACATGCACTTTGAACTATTCCAAGAGAACTTTCGATACAAGCTCCTCTACCATAGATAAAGCAAAACCTTCGTTGCATCCATATCTATCGGAGATCAAACACGTACCTTATCAATATCAGCGATCTAAAGAACTGTCGGCTCTATAGGCTCCACCTTGCTACAAGTACTATCTATGTCGATTACTTCGCTAGCACCCGCTACCTCAAGAGTTTATGGTTGCAACTCCATCTCAAGTTGAACACGGTTCGGATCCGTATGAACACTGCTATAATCACTCATAGCCTGAAGTATTGGATACTCGTTAAATGTAACTTCTCTACATCCGAGCATCACAACCGACAACCAAATTGACCCCATGCATAACCTAGAAATATGCACTTTATTGCCCTTCCAACGAGCTTATCATCACTAACTCGAACATAACATGTGCAACCAAATATTTTAATAATAGAATAGTCAGCAACATTACTTGACCGCACTTCTTTAGGAGTCCGACGTCCAATCGTAGTCGATGGGGATCTATTCATCGGGTATCTCGCCGTACTAAGCACATCCACTAGGAATTTCCTCACCATACTAGCACTAGACAACATTTGATGGGCCGTCTTTACTAATATTCTACTCACCAATTCTGCAATATGTTGTGGTTCATTGGCAATAGTGCGATGTCTCACTATGACTTCCTTCATGCGATCGTTTAATGGCTCCGAGTAAAACTCCATGCTTTTGTCGATCCGCACATGCTTGATTATTTTACCGGTCTCTTTTTTGATCAAGGCTATCAACTACCCGATCTTGACAATAGCATAAAAATTGTGCCTAATCACAAACACCCATGTCCTCCTCGAATAGTCATCAACAACGGTTAGCATAAATGCACTTGTTTCTCAAAGGAAACCGTGACAACCTGCGAACATCTAAGTAGAGTTCCGCAATTGACGTGGTTTGTCCGATAATCGCAATAAACCGCACCTTTCCGCCATTGATCTAAATCACAACATCTGCATACATTCAGCTCGTCAGCAATATAACCACGTAATAAATTTCTTTCACTTAGAACCTTAGGCTTTTCTCACTAATGTGCCCCAAACACATATGCTACAATTTAGACTCTCGAACAAATGCATCCAACGTCTCCGCAGTGAATTTCGTCTCTGTCTCACCTTGAAGCTCATATAGGGCATTATGTTAGATTGCTTTCATTATCACCAAGACACCTTGAACAGTTTTTCGTAACTCTAAATTCCGAAGAATACCGACCCTGACTAAATCTAGAGCACTCAAGGAAATCAAATTTTTTTTCAACTCTGGAATATGCCTAACTCCAATCAATGTCCTCACAACATCATCATGCATTCGATTCTAACATCGCCAACACCTATAATATCGCATTCGGTGTTGTCCCCCAAGTGTACTTTTCGCTATCCATACATTGATAAATGGTAAAACAGTTCTTGTTTGGTGTAGCATGAAATGAATAACTGAATCCATAATATATCCATCAAACGACAAATCATCGAAATGAGACAAAACAACATTAGCATTATTCAAATTACTATTAGTTATAGCTGTAACATCATTTGTAGATTCAACTCTAATTCCCTTACCCGTTTTGTTTTTTAGCTTAAGGAAATCCCTTCTAAGATGCCCCCTCTTGCCGCGGTTCAATAGACGATACCATCGGTCCTGGGATCAAGGCTCGATTTAAGTTCATACTACTTCGCTAACATGAGTACTAGTTCTTTCTCTATTTTCACCTACTAAAGCGGTAGATATAGATTCGCTGATTCTCTTCCACATATGTCCTCACTCGAACTAAATCTCAAATCCCTTCAAATATCTAACTTGTTGACCTAGAGGAATTACTAACGGTAGTAATTGTAGTATTCCAACTATCGGGCAATGAGGATAATAGAATCAAAGCACATACCTCATCTTCAAAGTCAATATCAACTAAACTTAATTGACTAACGATCATATTGAATTCATTGATATGATTATCAAGCGATGCGCCTTCGCTCATCTTCAAATTAAACAGACGTTGTGTCAAATAGACCTTGTTGATTGTAGAAGACTTCTCCTACATATCCAATATGGCTTTCACCAAACCCGTAGTGGTCTTCTCTTTGACGATATTAAACGCGATGTTACGAGCCAACATCAGCCGAATAACACCCATTGCTTGTCTATCCAACAATGTGGATACTTCCCCTCTCTCTATTCTATATTTTAAGAAGGAACCAAGAAAACCTTTAGTGATTGTCACGGACCATTCAAATAAAAACGGCATTGAATCGGACAATTGGCTAGTTGGGTCCGCACAAATTTTGAATGGGTGTCCTTCGCTCGAGGCGAGATGGAGCTTTGGGTAAGTTTTTTTAGACATCTTTTTAGGCATTCCCGAACTTATTGTAGATTTGGACTCGCAAGTGTTCATTTACTTTCTTCGAAATCAACTATGTTTTCTCATTTTTGATGACATTATCTCCTAAAAACCTCCCAACTTCAGGTCTAATCCTCATTATGTGCCACACTTTTTTTACTATGGAAAAAGAAAACCCTCCAAACTTTCACTCTAGTCCCCTAGCATGCCCATGCGTCTAAAAATCGCCACTAGGTTTTTCATTATTATCAACGTCGGGCCAGGTCGAGATTCATTATTAGAACCTGCGTTTTTATCAACACCCTCATCTTCGTACGGAACAAAAACAGCGTCCGGATGTTGATAATTCGAGGAAAGAAGTGGTAATTTTTGGACGCATGGGCAGATTTGGAACCGGGGTGTTGCGCGTTGAAATCCTTCGACAGGCCCAAAAGAAAGTGGCTCACGCTAGAGTCTTTTATCGAACTTAATCCGTTCGTTTTCCGAAAAGGGGGTTCGGGTCGGTTTTGGACAGAGAGTGTCAAATGCAATGGATGTCTTTATTAACACAAAGAGGACGTATTACGACTCTCGATGAGTTAGACAACCCAGGTGCGTTGATGTAGTCAAGATGTACGGTAAACTTCAACGCGACTCGGAATTGAATCGACAAGGTCGGATGAAACTGTAGGACACAATGCTGGAATTGAATCGACACAGACTGGACGGGGGATTATAGGACACAATACCGAAATTGAATCAACGGTACCGGACAAGATGGAAGGGATGTACAACACCGGAATCGAATCGACGGAGTTGAACCTAGTGAGCAGGCGTCGAAATCTAATCAACGACACTTGACTCTGGATATGAAACTCGCTGGAATTGAATCGACGACGGGATTCGGAAAGCTATAATTACGCTAGGCTAAAAGGCTATAAGCTAGGAGCTAGTTTGAGAAGATGTATGTGTGTGTGTGGTGTGTTATTTGTGGGATATATATAGGTAGACTTTTGGTAACCGTCAATTGGTTACTTCCTTCGGTTCCCCCACGTTCTACTCTTCTCCACAAGTCACGTGGATTGCTCTTTCGACGGTTTCTTAGTCTTCGCGCTCTTTTCATTTCACCTCGTGGGGATTTACCGCCACTCTTTGGTAATCGCTCCGATCGTGGCTCCCCCCCGCGCTTTTCTTGTTCGGGAAGGAAATGGCGCCATAATTTATCCTAACACGTGACACCTGCTTGATTAATGTGTGCCTTACCTCAATGTTCTCCTTATAGCTGATTGGCGCCTCTCACGTGTTTGTCACGAGCCTTCTTGGAATTTTTTAGGTGTCAAACATGCCCCCTTTTTAAAAGATATAAATCGAAGATTTATCTCTTTTAAAATATATCCTCGATCCGTAGGTTCCCATTGTAGAAGGACGATCACGCTTTTCCTTTGGTTTCGTACAAAGTGCATCAGCTCCTTTTGTTCTCGCTTTTTAAGGATCCTAAAAAGTTTTCAACCGTCGTCTTTTCGCATCTAAGGCTTTTCTTCTAAACCCTAAACCTTTGTCGAACGTTTCAAGCTTCCATGGCGACCGAAACCTCCGGGTTCCCTTCCTCATCGGTTTATCTGTCGCTTTGATGGGATCATAAATAGCAATGAAGGTCGATCCTTTGTCTCTTCCAGGTTGTTGAATACTCGACGAGAGCATGCCGGTCTCATTCTTGGGCCTAGTCTCCACGATCATCATCACATTCCGAGTCCCTTCAACCTTGCTTTCCGATGCGGGCGGATGAGCCGCTTCCTATTCAAGCTTCCCATGAAGGATATTTGGACCGCGCCGGCTCAACGGTTTAGGAGCTTTCCGTCCTTCGATGACAAAGCTTATACCTGGTTTCAAAGGCTTCAGGGTGACGCCCCAACGATTGCCTTTTGGGAAGCGGCGCAAATAAGGACAGCGATCGAGGTCGGCATCTTTGTCACACGACCTGAATAGAAGCTTATTGGGGGTCGTTATAAGCTTTTTGGTCCTCCTCTATCAATTGTTTTTTCTTCCCATGGGGTCCTATGTCCGTAACCCTTTTGGATGCTTTTGCCATTCTTGGTCTCTCCCCTTATTGGACATCTGTTAAAAACTGGGAAAACCAAGGATCGCCCTTTTTTCGACGATACTCTTGCCTATGGAAAATTCATCGATACTTATGGTAGGACCTCGGGGCTGTTACTCCTGAAGAACGAACCGCTTTCCTTACGTTACGGCTATCGAAATATCTATTTTTCAGCCCGACTCTTAAAGTGTCCAGGGATTATTTCGACCTTGCCTCGCTTCTAGCGAAAGGAAATCTTATCGCTCTTGGTTCACTTGCCCTAGCGTCTTTATACGAAGTGTCTCTTACGTTGCCCGATTAATGTCGAGCTCGATGAAGATAGTGTGTTGTCGGGTCCTCTCTGGATTCTTCGGGCTTGGGTCGCATTTTATTTCCCTTTCTTGTTCGAGAGCGTTCCGCCCTTTGATCCCAATAAAGTCCCTTTAAAGCTTGGAACTCGGCTACTTCGGTCTGTCCGTCGAAGGCCTGCGCGATGTTCCACCTTTTCGCTTCTTCCTTCGACGGCTCTTATCTTGGGAAGCCGATTGAATAAATTTCTTCCCTTACCGTTCGAGTGAATTCGATTTTGTTTTGATTCTCGAACCTTGAAACGATTTAATCATCGTGATTTTTGGACCTTCGTTCTATTTCCTCGAGACCTTCCAATCAGGCTTTGCCTCAAAGGGAGATTCTATCCTGATTTTGAACCATACTCTCCGCACTATTGTGCTAGGCGTTTGGCCTTCGACAAGGCGTGCTATGCCCATCCCTTATCTCATGGATTTTCCAACCCTGGATAAAAAAGTTTACAACATCAAGGTCGATGAACCGTTCACTCTTTGTGCCGAGGTCACGAACGCGATGTATCGGCGGTTTTCGGGGGACATCCCATCGTACTACGTTCCGGTCCTGGCGTGACTCCCGAGTTCGTAACCTGGTGGACATCTTTTGCCTTCGAGAGCCCTTTTGAGGATGTTATCTCGTCTATACTCAAAGGTGATCGGATACGGCTCTTCGGTCATGCCGTGAAGAAAGCTGGAAAAAAGGGTGCAACCAAGGCCCTTTCGATTGGTAGTCGCAAGCGCCCGACGACTATTTCAGTAAATTTCTTTCTTCCTAGATTTCTCAATATCAACGGCCTGAAATAACTTCACTTTACCTTTGGTATTAGGCAATGACTCGAGCGATGATGCTGATGACGAGACGCTCACTTCTCTTAAACGGCGAAAATTGGGGGCGAGCAGAGCAAATCTCCGATGGAGTCCTCGATAGAGACTACGAAGGCTCCTCGGTATGTTGAAGCTCCTCCTACCCTTTGTCCCGAAGGCCTCTTGGGGAGCTCGACCCACTTACCGGGAGGCCCGACTATATTACTGTTTCTTTGGGAGTCCGCCCGACCCGCCGTTTCGGTGGTGGCTGCTTCATCTAAGGCACCTCAAGAGGAGTCTTCTTCGCTTGCTATAGTTCCAACTTCGATGGTTGAAGTGCCTTTGATAGCTGAAGATCCTATGATAGCCAAAGATCCTTCGTCGATGGACCCTCTTTGGAATTTTCCTGCTGCTTCTCTCCTTCGCCGTCCGTCGAAGATGTTCGGGCCTATCTTGTTGGGTCTTCTCATACTTCGGACCATGCGAGTATACCCCCCCCCGGGCAGCTCCTCTAACTTGGAAACTTTCAGCAAGTTGGGGGTTATGCTTGTCTTGCTCTTTGGACCTTGTTCATTCAGGAGTGGCCTCCTTTGTCGACAATCCATCAAATATTCAAAGCATTAAATCCGTGATGGAGTGTCAATCGAAAGAGAAATCAGCGAAAAGCTTCCTGCGGATTTAGTTCGCCGTTTGAAGATATTCCCTGGAACACTTTTCCACTCCCTTTATGCATTTTTCGGCGGTGTCGGGATAAGATGCTTTGGCTTTATCAAATTTTCCGATCAACTCTTCTCTCCCGGCCTCGAAGCTCAAGAAGCAGGACAACTTGTGAGTCAAGGGAGCGGTCCCTTCAATCCTCCATTAAGGAGCTTGTTGTCCCTGGATGAGAAGGAGACCGCTCCGGAGCAACAGAGGCTGGCAATAGAAAGGGAACCGGGAGGAGACTCGACGCCAACGATCAATTGTACTCTCTCGGTATTCTTCGATAGAAGGCCAACCGAAGGCATCCATAGCCTCCTTGGAAGAGAAGAAAAGGGCTGATCGCGCTCGAGTAGTGCAAGTAGAAATAGATCGACGTCGCACTAGGAATATGTACATGGATAAAAATAAGAAGTTCGAGCGTTTACTGCGTGAGTTGCTCGAGGGGATTAAGTCAGCCTTGTACACCGAACATCCTTAATGAAACTTCCCCTTCTTTCTCGTTGTCGCATATCGCCACGATCCATGTATTCTCCCACGTTCGGGTAATCGCCATCATTCTCCGGGTTGGTTACTTCCCAATTCCTTATAAATAATGGTTGTTTCCTGTATCAATCCATGCGACCTTCACTATAGACTTCACATGAGTACTCACGCAGCTTCGTGCTTGTCGCGCTTCGACGCTCTCTATCGGAATGAAGCCAAGAGGGAACTCTCCTTATCCTTCATGGATTACCACCTGGCGATGGTCACATCATTTTGGGTCCACATCTTACCGGTTTACCGCCTTCTCCTTTGTTGATTGATTGTTTTCCCCGTTGCTCCAAGGAAATCTTACCTTTTGAGCAACATGTCATTTGTGCCTCTGCCTGGCTGTCGAATAATCACAGATTTTCTTCGTATCCGTCCTTTGACTATCGATTTTATAACTGGTACAAACGACTAGAAACGGAGGTAGCTATCGTCCGGGCACGAGCCGGATAGGCGTCCTGTTAACATTTTGTGGTATATCCGTTGATCCCCTAGAGTATGGGCTTGTTGGCGGTTTGTGTTGCTTCCGGTCGCCCTCATCGAATCGCTTCTTCTTTCCCATTGGTCCAAGAACGCCTACCCTTCTTGATATTTGGTCTCGACCGGTCTTTCTCCATTCATCGAAAGTGACATTCGTACTTTGAGCGACCAATTTCTACCGATATGTCCTGCTACTCCGGCTTACCGTATGATAAATTCATGAATCATCATGATAAATCTTGAGGACCCATTCTTCTCGGGAACATACAGCCTTCCTTTTGTGTTGGCTTTGCAAATATGTCTTTTGTCTCCCCACATGTCGAATTTCTTCGGAATTTCTTGATATGGCACATGAAGCGGCATGTGGTGTCGACATTGGCTTAGGCCGAATATTCCTGGCTGCATTGTATCGAGGGTTGTCGGATGCACAATCTTAGTTGGAGGGTAAACACCCCGATCCTTTTCGAGTCCTTTATGGATCTTGCATTATTGGGTCCGAGCATATTTCCCTCATATGTTCCTAGAAAAGGAGCTTGTTTATTGGCCGGATCATCGAAGAGTACCGGAAATGATGCTCCGATGGCGTTCAACCAAATTCTTCGCCGCGATCCCGATAACCCTGACCCTTTCAATGATCTCCTCGCTGAGTTGTTATCTCTCACTAGTTTTGATTTTTTTCAAAGGCTTTGTTGATGATGATGTTTTGACTCCTTCGATCAAATCCCGACTCTCACCTATTTTGGATGAGTGTGTTGGTCCCGGCCGACTTAACTATGAATTTGACGGGTGGAGGTGACTTCTCATCAGGATTCGAAATTTATAATCCACATTCTCTGCGCTCGCTAATTTGGACTTACCCGGGGAATTTCAATGCCGATAGTATATTCCATGAATTTCCCTTTTTCCGGTCACAAGGAAGATATAACCGACGCGATAAGCCATATCGAAGTCGCACGTGCTGTTTTCAAGCGTTTCATGTTCATTGGCTTCTCTGGCCATCCTTGTAGTTCATCGTCCTTCGATGAATGGTGGCTCTCTTATCGTTCCTTCCTGTTCCCGGTCCGTACGAGGAGTATCCTCCCGAGAGTTTGTCGAACCCCTTTGGGTTTATTGCATCCTCTAAGGAAACCTGCCCCTTTTCTTATACCGAGCGTTATGCTTGAACAGCCTAATCGATGAAGGTAAGCCCTTTCTCAATATCGGTATGTTAATAACCTATGGAGTAGGAGCTTCATTCTTATCTCGGCATTGGTACTAATCAGCTTTTCCTTTAGATGGTTCATCGGCTTCGACGGCCGTATCGGATGACCTACCAAGTAAATCGTGGGTTGTTCATATGAACATGGCTAGTGTTTCAGCCGGCCCATCGAATGTTCTTGAGTATGATTACCCATTTCTTCGTGTTAAATGGCTGCGCTGCATGAGTTCTTGAAAAGAGGCTACGCCGTTATATGTAATAGGGTATATGTCGAAGATGAGATCAAAGCTCTTCTTACTTTTTTGGCTCATTTACCCTTCTCCATTCAATGTCGTGCCCTTGAGCCCGCCATCAATGAACTCTTTCTCACCTTTGGCTCTACCTTAAGGCTTTTCGGGACGAGCGGCGTAACAGCGATCATCGATAAGCTGGAAGCAGATTTTCTCCTTGCTAACAATGAGGTGGCCTATCGACGTAGTATCCTCGGGAATCCGGAAGGTGATGGTAATACCACCCTACAAACCTTATCCGCCCAATTGAAGATGGTTAGATGGCGGGGAGTCGATTTGCGAATCATTGCATCTTGATATGATGCGAGCCAAGTATCAAAAGGAAGCCATCGTCGATGTTAACCGAAGCAGTGAGATGCAACTATATAGTTTTGTTCTAAACATTGAGCAAGACGCATCGTGATCCACTGTATCGGTCATGTACTCGTGCTACTTGTTATTGCCATCATCTTAATCTCTTATTGAATTTTTCTTGGTCTTAGCATCAAATCTTCCAGTTCATCATGACATGATCTTATCAAGACTATCTTCTTTCTAGCGGCATTTAATGACAGGGCGTTATTCCACGATTTTCCTTCCGAATCCAAATCGCCGCGATTGTTCGATGTGGACATTAACTAGCGAGAAACCCGCTATACGTGCCATTATGGCCACTCTACCAACCGCGACGTCCCCCCTTCGTCCCGATAATCGCCCACTAACTTTGTCGCTCGATCATCGGAAGGTCGTGGGCAGATACTTAGTGTCGTGGGGTGAATCGTTCCTTGATCTTTGCCTATAAATAGCACCCTTTATTTGGAGTGAATTCTCATCCAAACCCTTTGCCACCCAAAGAGCAAGCTTTTCACAAATAACAAACCTTCTACGATCATGGAACGTGCTTCGTCCTCTTCGGCCTCATCTCTTCCTTCGCAATTTAGCCGTGAGTTTTCGGCTACTTGGAGGAGATTATCTCCCTTCGAGTTATACTTACACCATGCTGGTGTTGAAACCTAAGGCTCTCGAGAAACCGAATGCCCTCTCGAACCGTTCCGCACCTCGAATCTCCCCTCCGAACACCCGTTCCGGCTCGACTATGAAGAGTTCATCACGCTCTTCGACTATGGGCTGGAGAAGTTCCGTGAAAACCTAGCTACCATGTCCCAAAGACGATCTCACCGAACATGAAGTTTGGTGCAAGATTTAAGAGATTGAGAACGGGGAGGTGGTGTTTAAGGAGCTCGCAACGTCCAGGGAGGCCCTCCATGCCTCTCGAGCCAGCATCCTTCAACTTCGGAATATCGTTTTCGATCGCCTAAATGCTAGCCAGCGACACTGCGAAGGCCTATGACGGGCTCAACAACGAGAGTATGAACCGGTGAAGCTCGCGAGTCTCAATCCTTGGGCTTCATTGAGGCCCCTTCGGAGGTTTGAAGGCCATGCTTGGACTCCATCGATGGTCTCATGCAGGTCCAAAAGGGGTACCTCAAACAGTGGAGAACGAGAAGGATAAGCTGGAAGCGGCAATGGAGGGGTTGGCTGAAGCTCACCATCGTGCAAAGGAGGAGAACATCAAGCTGGAAGACCAATTACGGGACTTTGTCGTTCGTTTCAAAGAATACTTTCCGTGAGGGCCCGGTGAAGTGAGTAGGGTGAGAGAGAGAGGGAAAGATAGAGCGAGAGAGAGAGAGAGAGAGAAAGAGCGGGAGAGAGAGAGAGAGAAGGGATGGAGGATGTTCAGCAGTGCTTTGATGAATGAACCGACTTTCTTACCTCATGTCCCCCGATTCTTCTCGCATCTCCCACATCGAAGGGTAGAACTTTTTCAAATATTTCCCGTTGATGGATCGCTGTAGTTCCCTTCCATGGATTTCCATCATTCGATATGCGTTTCCTGGGAGAACATCCATTATTACGTATGACCCTTCCCATTTCGAGGACCATTTGCCAAACTTCTCACTATCGAGGTTCGACGGCAAAATAGTTTTTCAGACCAAATCTCCCACATCGAAGCGCTTAGCTCTTACGTGTTTGTTGTAAGCTTTAGCAACTCTACGTTTCGAGCCATCAATTTCTCCCGGTGCCGTGGCTCGATTATCTCCCAACTCATCAATGTTGGCATACATCATCTCATCGTATTGTTCTTTAGCCATACTATCTTAGAGCTTCACCCTTAATGATCGCACATTAATTTCAATAGGTAACACAGCTTCTTGTCCGTATGTGAGCATGTAGGGACTAACTCCGATACTTGATCTTTTAGACGTTTGGTAGGCCCATAACACTGTCGAAGCGGTGAGTCCCATTCCCTTGGGTTGTCCTCCAAATGCTTTTTAATCATCCCTATGATTATTTTATTAGAGGCTTCGACGACCATTAGCTCGGGCATAATAGGGCGTTGAATGAATCATCTTGATGCCCCGAGAACCGGTGAAATCCAGTATCTCTCGCCCTGTAAAGACTGTCCCTTGATCGGCGGTGATGGTCTCCGGGATACCAAATCGATGAATAATCCTCTCTTCGATAAACTCCCCGATTGTCTTTTGTGTCACGTTTTTATACGTCGTTGCCTCAACCCACTTCGTGAAGTAGTCGGTGGCCACTAAAATGAAGCTATGTTTCTTCGTCGAGGGAGGATAAATGTTTCCTATTATATCCATCGCCCATCCCCGAAAAGGCCATGGCTTGATTATTGTGTTCATTAGTGCGGCTGGTGCGTCTTTGGACTGGTCCATGTCTTTGGCATGGCTGACATCCTCTAGCATAGTCAATATGGTCTTGAGTGATCGTTGGCCAAAAATATCCATGCCGCCTCAATAGCCATTTTGTTTTTACTCCGGCTGATGCGCCCCGCATATTCCTTCATGGACTTCTGTCATGGCTAGCATTGCTTCCTCCTCGCCCCAAACACTTAAGAAGCAGATCCGTCGATTGTTTTTCGATATAGCTCGTCGTCAATCAACAGATATTTCGGAGCTTTCTTTTTGAAATCTTTGCTGCCAAAACCTGGGTTCTTCAAGTAATTTATCAAAGGAATCCTCCAATCTTGTTGTCCTTTGATCGGGTTTTCAGATTTCTCACCCTCAATCATCATCACTCTAGCATCCATCGACGGTAAAGTCCTTACCCGAGTAACGATATGCTCTGCTAACTCTTTCGATATGCGATATCCCGATGCCATTTGAGCCAATTCGTTGGCCTCCGAGTTTTCACTTCTCTTGACATGGATTAGCTCATGCTCGGCGAACTTTGACAATAATTCATTAGCCAAATGATGATGTCGAATAATATTTTCACTCGAGGCATTGATACTCACCACTCCGGTTGTTTAACCACCGGTTGGGAATCGCCCTTTATTTTAATTGGCTTTACCCCCATGTCAATTAAAACATTCAACCCCACCATCGGGGTTTCGTATTCGGCTTGATTGTTCGAGCACTCGAAATCAAGCCCGAATATAAGCTTTGTTTTTTTGTTTAAAGGGTGATATGATCATGATTCCTGCGCCTGCTAAACCCGACGCCACCGATCCATCGAAATATAATACCCAAGGTGCAATCTTGAGATGATTTTCATCCTCAATTTTCAACTCACGATGGATACTCGGCGATGAAATCGGACATCGCCGCCCTTTTACTTGCTTTGAGCGGCACGTAAATCAAATCAATTTCTATCAAAGTGAATGCCCATTTTGCAATCCGGCCTCTAATGATGGGCCTGGACAACATGTACTTAATTACATCTGTCTTGCAAATTACATGTACCGTCGTCGGCAACATGTAATGCCGTAATTTTGTACAGGCGTAATACAATGATAAACATAATTTTTCTCTCCGGCGTGTATCTTGTCTCGGCATCATTGAGCATTCTCGCCCGGGTAGAATATGGCTTGCTCTTTGCCTTCATCGTTCTCTTGAGCTAACATACTCCCAATCGTCATTTCGGCGGCCGATAAGTATAACCTTAATGGCCGTCCAACCTTTTGTGACATCAAAACTGGTGGCTTGATCGGATACCTTTTTAACTTGTCGAAAGCCATTTGATGTTTTTCTTCCTACACAAACTCTTGTTCATTCTTCAATTTGAGTAATGGGGAGAAAACTTCAATTTTCCCCGACAAGTTAGCTATAAAACGCCGCAAGAAATTCAATTTCCCTATTAGCATTTGCAGTTGCTTTTTTCGGCAGGAGATGGCAACTCTATGATAGCCTTCATTTTGTTCATGTCTATCTCTATGCCTCTTTGATGGACCAAAAAACCTAAGAAATTGCCAGCTCCTATCCCGAATGCACATTTCAACGGATTCATTTTTAACTTAAACTTGCGCATTCTCTTAAAAGCCTGTTCTAGTTGGTCTAGATGACTTACCTTGTCTGTCTTGACAATGATGTCATCAATGTAGACCTCCATGAATCTCCCAATCATGTCGTGGAAAATGCAATTCATTGCTCTTTGATATGTAGCACCAGCGTTTTTCAACCCGGAAAGGCATGACAACCCATTCGAATGTGCCAATGGCTCCAGGGCATCTAAAGGCTATCTTGTGGACATCCTCTGCTGCTATGAATATTTGATTATACCCCGAATGTCCATCCATAAGGGACATCATTTCATTGCTTTGGAAGCTGAATCGATCAACATGTCGACCATGGGCATCTCGTACTCATCTTTTGGGGTAGCCAAATTGAGGTTGCGGAAATCGATGCATACTCGAAGTTTGCCATTCTTCTTCCTAACAGGCACGATATTCGACAACCATTCGACATACCTTGCTGCTCTTATGAACCCAGCAGAGAGAAGGCGCTCAATTTCTTCCTTAACTTTAAGGATTACTTGGAGCGAATCTTCTAGGAGCCTCGATGATGAGGTCGGAATCCCTTCTTAATTGGCAATCGATGCTCAACTACGCTTCTCGATAAGCCGGGCATCTCGTGATAATCCCAGGCAAAGCAATCTTTGTATTCTCTTAACAGTTTTACCATTTAAACCTTGTCTTGTCGATCGAGTACGTTGCGATATAAGTCGGTTGTAAGCGAGTTTCATCTCCAAGATTGACCTCTTCTAACGGATCCCTGAGCTTGGATCACTTTGTCATCCTTTTTAATTAGAGATTCTTGAACTCTAGTATCGCCCAGCTCGCTAGTTTGGCCCGTTCTTCGGCCTAGTAGCGCCGTGCACCTCTCGGAGAGAGGTTTTGTACAAAGAATTGAGTTTTCATCTAGAAACCGATCAATTGGCTCCACCGGTTCTGTTGACGCCTAAATTTTGACTAATATATTTTTTGCATAAAAATTAGAACTAATTTTAGTTCTAAACAAAAATCATCTCACATATTCATTTAGCATTGGCATATAATTTGAGCTTAATTTAACGGGGTCCGGACTAGGCATGGGGTGGAAAAATGCACCAAGAAGATTTGGGTTTGAAAGAAATATTTTCTCAAGGACTGTATTGCAAATACTCGGAACTTCAGGGGGTATTGCAAATACTTGAAACTTCGGGGATTGCATTGCAAATACCAAAAGAAGATGGGGAAAGGAAGATGGTGAAAGGAAGATGAAGAAGAGAAGATGAAAATGGAAGATGAAGAAAGGAAGATGAAGATGAAGAAGAGAAGATGAAAATGGAAGATGGAGAAATGAAGGTGAAGAAGAGAAGATGAAGATGAAGAAGAGAAGATGAAGATGGAGAAAAGAAGATGAAAATGGAAGGTGGGGAAAAGAAGATGAAGAAAAGAAGATGAAGATGAAGAAAGGAAGATGAAAATGGAAGGTGAGGAAATGAAGATGAAGAATGAAGGATGAAGAACTTTGCCTATAAAAGAATAAGAGTTCTTGAAGAGAGGAGGGTCTTTTTTGGGAGTAGGAGAGAATTGAGAGAGTTTTTGAGGAGAAAAGAATTGAGATAGTCCTTGAGAAGAAACCAGAAAAGAAAATTTGAGAGTGAGAGAAAAGAGCTTTGGTCGAGCATCATATTCGACGAGTCCCGATACATACTTCGCCTCTCGCCACCCAACAACGTTATCGCTTGCCATTTTCGACGACAGCCACGTTCTTCAAGCTCCGAGATCTTGAAAGAAACTATAACGTGTACGTGAGTAAGATTTTGTGTAATAGAAGGTAATCGTCTCCATCTTGATCTACAAAGATGTAATCATTTGATTTGAATATTTGATTGTTTATTTTAGACATGCCACGTGTTCCAAAGTTTAGTATTATTACATGTTAATTTATTTTTGTAAATACTCGTGATTGGCCGCGTCTTCTTTCTTTCTAAATCATCCATGGTGTATATCGCATAAAGCTCAATGTTTTACATTTTCGAAAAAAAAGGAGAAAAACAAAAAAAGAATAAAAAACTGCACCTTTGAAATTCAAGTAAATTACCAAATCAAATCATTTTTTTTTACGAAAATGGTACCGAAAGGGCGTTAGAGTAATTTAGCGTAATCAAGTCTCCGAATTCAAAATCTGCGGTTCGTAGAAACAAGATAGTTTTCTCCCGCTATTTTATTTGGGTTTCTAGTCAACCTACCGAAAATGATTAGTGGCGACTCCAAATTCAAATCACATTATATGTTAATTTTTCGAACTTTAAGTTGCGGTTTGGTATGGACTTGGGAGAGTCCGAATTAGGTTAGTTAATTAATTAACCTGATAATCCATTAGCCGCGAATCTAACTTGTTTATTTTTTAGGTCGCGACAGACTTGGCGACTCATTTGGGGAACCAAAGAGGACTTAGGCCAGAAAATTTCATGAAAAAAAATTTCTTAATTTGCCAATTTTGGTTGAATTTTAATCCCTATGTGTTAAATGTTTTTGCAGACTTGGAGTGATAAGGGGATGAGTGTTTGCTAACATTTTTGTGTAGGTTGAAGGAGATTGTGTATGGTTTATATTGGAGTGTTGGATGCTATGAACTGCCGCGCATGTTTTTACTGTTTTTACATTTACACTTAGCACACACAACCCGCCATTGAACCCGAATGGCTAGGCTTAGGATGGTACTTGATTAGGGATACTTCGGCCATCGTCGTCGGCCCGAGTCGTCTTTCTCGAGTCCCGAACTATTTCAAATCGGTGCCAAGAGCTAACACCTCCATCATTCGCCGTGTGATGTGGGTCGTTACTTGGTGAGCCGGATGTCTACGGGGGATCTTGATTCAATCGCAAGCCGATGTGGTTTAGTCTGGATATCCCGGGGCTCCACCTTTGTCAAGCCATGATAGATAGAAATCGAACCTCACGAGCATTTTCATGCGCATGTCTATGTGTCTGTTTACTTTGGGCCTTCAAAGGTGGTATTCTCTTGAATCTTTTTTTTCTCCTATTCATTTATATTTTTGGGTCGGTCCATGACGATTCTTTAGGAGAGTCATAATCTCGAGCTATATACTATGGGGAGGTTCGAGTCATAGCTCCGGCGAAGGATCAATCAAGCGGTGGTGGCGTGAATTGCCCGAGGGTAGTCGAGAGATAGTCCGATTTCGCATTGGCCAAATGCTCCCTTTGATTCATATTCGACTTCGATTTGGCCTCATTCGTGCATTGGCGCATTTCGGAGCCCGATGCCTACTACTTTCATATTCGGTAAGCACGAGCTAACTCCAACTTTAGAAGAGTATAGCATTCTACTTGGAAAGTCACTTGATTCTCGGTTGATTACTCCGCCGATTGGAGAGGATCCGGTCTTGGTTCTATCTGAATATTTGAATGTTAATCGAGATGAGGTAGCTATTGTTTTGAAAGCAAACCGGGAAGTTGCTCCTTGTCATTTTTGGATTCTGTTTTGCAAAAGCACCCTTCGAATATAATAAAGCTAAGGTTTTCATATTACTATTCTTCGGCTCAGTCATTTTTCCGCATAAACAAAATGCAATCGATCCCATGATTGCATCTTTTGCTCAACAAGTAAACAATGGAAAAAATTTTGTCAATGTCATTTTGGCGTAAACCCACATTTGCCTTACAAAATTCAAAACAGGCCAAGATAAAGCATTTCGCGCTTCACCCGAACTTCTTCAAGTTTGGTTCCTTTCCCACTTTTCCAAATTTGGAAACCTTCTTGAAATCCCAAAAATTTCTGAACTTGAGTACCCCCTTTTGAAATATAAAGATGAACAAGACCATGTTCCCGATTATCATTACTCCCAATGGCTTGTTTTATTACAAGACCCAAGTCCCGTAACTTTCCTATGGAATGCTCCTTGGTTCAAAGGGGAGGCCGGGTTTACAGGTCGAGATGGAACACCTGTCCCTCTTTTGGGAGTTTCGGCATTATGGAGTATTATCCAATGAGGGTAGTTCGACAATATGGTGTGGTACAGGTCGATTCCTCCGAGTCCGAAAAGCGTGGAGATTCGCATTGACTTCGACCGAGGAGCGAGATTTGAGGAACATATCGCTCTTGCTCATACTATGTAGGAGAGGTGCCGGCCAACCAAACTAGTATTGCCCAAGGGAATTCTTATTGGGGAAGTCAAGACATATCATGCCTCGGTGAACTACATTCAAGGGCATGTTATCCCGAAGGAGTGGCTTCCGGTTATTCCTCAAGCAGCCATACAAGACACGAAGCGGTTCGAGGTCAATCGTCTCAAGCGTAAGCTTGCCAAAGCCAGGGAAGAAGCCAAGAAAAGCGAGGAAAAGTACAAGAAGCTCAAAGCTCGCCTTATCCCCCGGAAGTCTATAGCTCGAGCTAGCTAGAGTCTTTATTTACAAATTTTTGGTCGTTGTTAGGATGGTATTCTGGATTTTGCTATTTCTAGGTGGCCTCTCTACATGGTCTTAGTTTTTCGAGCTTCTTCTAGTCATTTTTGGATTTTAATGTTTGAATGGAAAATGCTCACCATGTCTTTAGCTATCATGTGTAAAATTTTGAGATTGATCCAAGGCATTTTCCATTTATTAGTGATTTTCCTTTGAGAACAGTGTCAGCTGGAATTTTGACAGTTTTCTGGAACCAATTTTATTTCGCTGATTACTGCCATTAAAATGAGTTCTTTTGTAAATCACAAAAAATGAAAGTTGTGTGATGGTCTTTTAACTAGAATCCTGCAAATTTTCAGATCTTGAATGTCATTTTTAAGAGGTCTTTCGTTCTTTTTAAGGGGATCCGACGAAGCAGTTTTTTAGACTGAAGTTTTTCGGAAAAAGTATTAAACTGTATTGATCCATGCGAAACCCGTCTTAGCGTGAACCACGAAAGTCGTTCATCGTTGTATCATCTATCATCTCATAAAGTTTTACAGCATTCTGATCAAGTTACGAATTAATAAGAATTTCTTCGTAAATGCCAACGAAATTGAAAATTTCCTGATTTAGTTTTTTTTTTGTCATACTCTGTCATTCGTTGGGTCTAGAGGGACGTCATGGACCGGCTCGCTATTCTTGTTCATTGTACTTATTTTGGCTGGTTACTTTTGAAGGTAATTTATCACGGATTCTCCGCACATTACCCGGTCGGTGGCTAAGAAAATGGCGGACAAGGCTGAAATCAACAACGCAGTCCGGGAAGCTCTGCGAGAGCAATTCGAGGCTATGAACCAGAGGTTTGAGGGTATGATGAGCCAGATGATGGAACGTATGATGGCTGCTACTTTGCTTCGCTAAGCACCCGGCCGGTCCAACACCTCGAACATCGTCTCTCCGACCCTTCCCGCAAGCAATCCTGAGAAAGCTACCGAGCATATACTTGGTTACACCATGCCGCTAGAGGATGTTGTCATTGCGGCGCTAGCTCGAGCGCCCCATCACCAATTCTCATCTCTCAAGCCAGCCCCGTGACTATGGGACCGTCCGATGAAATGGCCAAGTTGTTGGCCCAAATGGAGCAGCGGATCCGTGAGGTGGAAGGAACGCACAAGTATACCCCGGATTGACACTGTTCTATCTTTTCAAAGGTCACCGTACCGGAGAAGTTCAAGATGCCCGATTTCGAGAAGTATGATGAGACTTCCAACCCGGTCCAAGCACGTCCAGATGTATCAGGCAAGAATGAACAAGCATGCGACCAACGGCCCCCTAATGGTTCAGACTTTCCAGGCTAGTCTAAAGGGAAGCTGCCATGAGATGGTATACAGATTACGAGATCTATCGGATGGATGATTGGGAGAAGGCAGCTAATGCTTTCGTCAAACATTTTAGCTTTAACTTGGACGTGCTCACCACCGGAGAAGATCTTGAGCAGCTTGAGATGAAGAAAGGAGAAACGATCAAGCGAGTATGCCACCAGGTGGAGGAACGTAGCATCTCAACTAAAACCTGGTCCCACCGAAAGGGAGCTCATGAAATTGTTCGTTTCCACCCCGCCGCAAGTTGTGAGAACTCGAGTTTTGGGATCCGTTGCCACGTCATTCAGCCCATCTCATCGCAATGGCTGAAGAAGTCGAGGCATAAAGAAAGGTTGGTACGGTGATGCCGCCACGACAACCAAGAGGTTTGCGATAAAGGAAAGATAAAGAACCGGCCCCACAGTCAACATGACCTACGACCCAAAAACCCATGACACGGACGCCGGTCGTGCGACTCCTAATCAGGCAGGCTAATTTCGGCACACAACGGCAAAGAGGGAATCTACGGTCCCCTCGGCGGTTTACCCCTCTACCAGGAACCCCGTCACAAGTACTCTCGGTTCTACGTAAGAGAGGCTTATCGACCTCTCGAGCCTCTGCGACCTAGTAATCTGAGCTCGCCGAGATACGACCCGTCGAAGAAATGTGATTACCATTGTGGGGAGCTTGGACATGACACCGATGGTTGTTTCGTATTGAAGCATCGGATCCAAGATCTACTCGATTCTAAGGCATTCTCGTTCCAGGGCAACAAACAGCCGAATGTCGGGAATAATCCTTTGCCGGATCATTCGGGTAAAGTTAATCTTGTATTCGGGCAAGGAATCAAACATGTTGGTCTTGTTAAGGTTGAAGTAGCCGATGTCCTCGACGCCTCGATCGGGCGAGGATATTATAAGGTTGGTGAATTGATACCACTCAATCGGTTGAAGGAAAAAGTTTCCGGTCTCGTAAAGAACGGATTCATAGTTTGGGCAAGTCAAGTCGGGACAAGAGCCACTATATCCCAAATTGTCATTGGACCGGGATCGAGAGCTTGCAGCTTTGACCCAACCCGAGACCCTTCGAGAGTCTCGGGCGGAAGATGCTCATGTGGCCCGACTTGATCAAGAATGACCCGAGTTGGCGGATATGCCCGCCTTGGGAGATGCAGAGGATGATGAACTTGGAATCGTCATTGCCTCGCCCCACCTTTTCCGTATGACAGTGACAAGGCGGTCCCTTGGTCCTACGATCTTGCCCTGGTAACAAGATCGGGACGTGCTTATAACGATGACCAACCTACTAAGCAAGTCACCTGAGAAAGATGCTAAGGAATTCTTGGCCGTAATCAAGGCAAGTGAGTATAGCGTTGTCGACCCGGTTCATGGAAGTCACCAGCTCAAGTATCTCTACTTGAACTCCTGCGATCATCCGAGAAGCATCGAGAGTCCTTAATGAAGATACTCGGTGAAATTCACGTACCCGAGAATATTGAACGGGACAAACTAGAGAACTTTGTAGGGACGATCCTTCTAAAGGATCGGGTCGCATTCGCCGATGATGAAATTTCGCTCGAAGGACGGGGTCATAACAAAGCTTTGCACATATGATCAAACACAAGCAAACTCACGTAGCTCGGGTACTTATTGACAACGGATCAGCATTGAATATCTGCCCATTAGCCACATTAAATCGTCTGGGAATTGACCTGGCCAGGTTGCGAGACGGCTAAAACTTCCGTCCGCTCATTCGATGGCGTGAAGAAGGATGTCTTTGAGGCGGATCAACTTGGAGATTCGAGATCGGGCCTTCTTTGTTTGACATTCTCTTCCGTGTAATCGGATATTCCTTCGGCCTTTAACCTTCTCCTAGGCCGACCTTGGATTCATAATGCCGGAGCTGTCCCATCGAGCCTTCATCGGAAAATTAAATTCGTGGTCGAAGAAGTTGGTGATTGTCCATGGAGAGGAAGATCACCCAGATTTTCCATGAAACGGCAATCCCTTACATCGAGCCAGCTCATGATAAAGAAGATTCCTACCACGCTTTTGAGATAGTACACACCATCCATGCATCACCGGAAAGTCCTTTGCCGGTTCCGAAATCTCAACCACGTCTCTTATGGTAGCCAAGATAATGGTGGGCAATGGATTTAAGCCCGGTATGGGTTTAGGTCGACATGGCCAAGGGATTCGCACCCCAATTGAACCTAAAGGCCAATCTCACACAACCGGTCTAGGATGTCAAGGGCGTGGGCATAAAAAAGGCGTAATGGGTCGCAGTAGCGGGCATGCGATCCTTTACCCCCACCTCTATATACCACTTTCCGATCAGTGGAGTGGTCGGGAGGCTACGATAATCCGATCCGACTTGAAGATGACTTGGGGATTGTGTTCCCCGACATACCGAAAGATCAAGGTATTGCGGTTGAGCCAGTAGGGTCTAAAGAGGATGAAGGGGTCTTCGATATTACCGGTTATTTTGATGGTGTAACCATTGCTGCTATATCCGAAGACGGAGCACATGAGGAGGAACCTTACTTGACGCTTAAACCTTCCAAATCATTCATTAATGCCATGTGTGATGATCCACTGGAGGGTTTAGATTCGAGTAACATCTTTATGTTTGTGCAATCCACTACGTAGGACATTTTCTGTTTCCTTTAGGTTTTGGGTCACGTTTGGATTTCTATTTTGTCTTGCACTCTTGGATTTTCTTTCCTAAAAGATGTAATCTCATATCAATAAAATTGTCTTGTTTTTCGAATCTTGTTGAAGTATCCCAAACCAACCCGATGACGATAACCAACGACCAACAAGTTTGTCATCATGGTAAGAAGCGAGGGTTAGGCTTCTTCAAGAATTCATGTCCCACGGTTTTGAAAAATAAAAATAAAAAAATAAAATAAATAATAAATAATAAATAAAGTTCTTCAAAATCACACCGCAATTAAGCCTTGTTTGTTCTTCCGATTTTGTTACTTTATGTTTCAGGAGGATACATGAGGAGGGAAACCTAGTGGATTCGAAGTATACGACCTAGATGAGTTCAGTCCAGATTATGAGGAAGTTCGTCAAGATTTCGAACGACATGAGGAGATCAAGCCCTCGACCGGTGAACAAATTATCTCGGCCAACCTAAGGCAATGCGGAAAACCCTAAAGAAGTTAAGATCGGGGCAAGCCTTTCCTCGGAAGTGTCCGAACCTTGATTAGGCTCTTGAAGGATTACCGGGACGTTTCGCCTGGTCTTATGCGAATATGCCCGGTCTTGACCGTTCCATCGTGGAGCATTGTTTGCCGATCGATTCTTCGGCTAAGCCGGTTGTGCAAAAAGTCAAGGAGGGCCGGACCGGAATTAGTGCAGGAAGATCAAAAAGGAGGTCATAAAGCTTCTCGATGTAGGATTCATTGAGACTAGAGAATATTCCGATTGGGTCGCTAACATAGTCCCTGTCATGAAGAAAGACGGCCGCATTCGGGTTTGTGTCGATTACGAGACTTGAACAAGGCCGATCCTAAAGATGATTTCCCCCTCCCGCATATCGACGCACTTGTTGGCAAGATCTTGTAGGGTTTGAATTGTTTTCATTCATGGATGGTTTCTCCGGGTACAATCGGATCCGATGAATGTCAATGACAAGTTGAAAACCACTTTCACCACACCATGGGGATTGTTCCATTACCGGGTAATGCCGTTCGGTCTCGAAACGCTGGAGCCACTTACCAACGAGCCATGGTTGCCCTTTTCCATGACATGATGCATAATGAGATTGAGGTTTACGTCGATGACATGATAGCAAAAACAAGGCATGGAGAAGATCACGTCGAAACGCTGAAAAAATTGTTCGACGGACTCCGAAAGTATAAGTTACGCCTCAACCCCGCCAAGTGTGTCTTTGGGACCAGCTCGGGCAAGCTACTCGGATTCGTGGTAAGCGATAAGGGCATTGAAGTCGACCCTTCGAAAGTTAAGGCTATTCGTGAGCTTAAGCCACCGACGACGTTAAAGAAGTTCGAAGTTTGATGGGTAGGCTAAACTATATTGCTTGATTCATCTCTCGGTTATCGAAACCGCTAAGCCATTCCTCAAGCTATTAAAGAAGAATGCGCTAGTCCAATGGGATAGCGAATGTGAAGAAGCTTTTGGAAGATCAAGCAAAGATCTCATGAATCCACCCGTGCTTGTTCCTCCAACACCGGAGCAACCTTTAATCCTCTACCTCACAATCCTTAGTGAATCCTTGGGTGCTATGCTAGCCCAAGAGAAGCAGGAGGATGGAAGAGAACGAGCCATTTATTATCCGAGCAAGAAATTCACAACTTCGGAAATGAAGTACTCCGAAGTAGAGAAAACATGTGCGACGTTAGTGCAGGTCGCATGGCTTCAAAGCAATATACCTTGCATTACCAAGTGCTTCCGGTGACAGAATGCAATCCCATCAAATATTTGCTTAATCAACCCGCCTTGATTGGTAGACTTGCTAAATGGCAAATCCTCATCTCCGAGTTTGACGTTCAATATTTGTCCCAAAAGTCAATCAAGGGACGAGCTATAGCGAGATGTCCTAGCTAAAAATCCGGGGCAAGATGATGATGCCTATCATTCGAGGATCGAATCATGTCGGTGGAGGATTACATCGGACTATGTATTTTGACGGAGCTGTCAATTTATCGGGATCGTGCACGGGCGCGGTTCTTATATCTCCGGGTGGTCGGCATTATCCTGTAGCAGCGAAATTGGTATTCCCTTGCACAAATAACATAGAAGAATATGAGGCATGCATCCTCGGTCCTGCAGCTGCAATTGAAATGGGGATAGCTCGACTCAAGGTGTTCGGAGATTCCGCTTTGATTATCCTTCGATTGTTGGAAAGTGGAAGACGAGAGATGCCAAATTGCTACCCTACCATGAGTATCTGGATGAATTGGTAGAAGAATTTGAGGATATCTCATTTGAGTATCCGCCCGGGACTCATAATCGATTCTGATGCATTGGCTACCTTGTCTTCAATGTTACAAGTCGCGGATGGACTTGAGGTTGACACACTGAAGATCGAGGTATTAAAAAACCCGGCATATTGTATGGCCGTGATCAATGAACCCGATGGTAAACCATGGTACCATGACATCAAGACTTATATTCGGAAGCAAGAGTTCCCTGAAAAAAGTACCGTATATCGACCAAAAGTACATAAGGAAGATGGCCTCGAAGTTCTTCTTGAATGGAGAGAATTTGTACAAGCGGTCATTCGATTCTGTCCTACTAAGATGCGTTGACTCGACCAAGCGAGTTCGTCTAATAATGGAAGTACATGAAGGGATCTCGTGGTCCACACATGAACGGCCACTTGTTAGCTAAGAAGATTATGAGGTTGGGTTATTATTGGCTCACGCTCGAAAGAGATTGTATTCGGCATGTCCGGAGCTGTCACAAATGTCAAATTCATGGTGACAAGATTAATGTCCCTCCAAATGAGTTGCATCGGTTATCGAACCATGGCTGTTTTCTATGTGGGGCATTGATGTTATCGGTCCTATCAACCCTAAAGCATCTAATGGGCATCGATTCATCTTGGTGGCGATTGACTATTTCTTCAAATGGATCGAGGCCGCATCCTATTTAGCGGTTACGGCACGAAATATCGCAAAATTTATCCGCCGAGATATCATTGCTCGATACGGTTCACCTGAAGCCATAATCACCGACAATGGCTCGAACTTAAACAACAAACTAATGGACGAATTGTTCAAGGAATTCAAGATCAAACATCCGAACTCTTCCCCATATCGTCCTCAAATGAATGGAGCGATAGAAGCCGCGAATAAGAACATTAAAAAATTTTAGCGAAGACGGCTGAAAATTATCGCGATTGGCATGAGAGATTGCCATTTGCACTTATGGCGTATCGGACCTCGATCCGGGACATCTACTGGGGCAACCCCGTATTCTCTTGTATATGGAATGGAGGTCGTTCTACCGGTTGAAGTGGAAATTCCTTCCTTACGTATATCTTGTCTCAAGCTAAGCTAACGGAAGCTGAATGGATCCAAAGAGAGAACAAGCCAATTGAATCGATCGACGAAAAAAAGACTTAAGGCTGTATGTCATGGCCGGTGTTATCAGCGAGAGGGTTGCTAAATCATTCAACAAAAAAGTTCGGCCCCGATATTTTCAAATCAATGACCTGGTTTTGAGAAAATTATTGCCAATAGTCCCACTCCGGAAGGGAAATTCGCTCCAAACTATGGTGGTCCATATATAGTGAAGAAGGTGCTCCCTGGTGGTGCTTTGATTTGGCCGAGATGGATGGTCGTGTCTTTACCAATCCGGTCAATTCGATATTTGTAAAGAAATATTATGCTTGATTCACTCGATGTTTTCATAATCGAGTTATAATATTAATACTGACTCACGAGTTGTTCACATTTGAGCATTCGTTTGTCTCCTCACTACTAATCTTTCTTTGAGAGATTGTTTTGAATGTGGGAGCCTCTCTAGCCCAATTGAATTGACCATCGGGAGCGTGAGATTTACATATTCGCAGAGTAAGAGGGGTTATCTTGCGAAAAAATATGACGACCAAGATGAAATGAGTAAAAACTTGCATTTATTTCATTCATCGAAAAGCCTTACAAATAGATCAACGGGGTGAGAACGCAAAGCCAAACCGAGCCCTAATGAGCATCACAAAGGAGTTTAACCGACTCTCCATATAGTTGATGCTCCGCCTACACTTTGATCGCTCCGAGAATCGAGATCCGCCAACTTAAAGAGGAGGAGCTCACATTTCTCTTTGAGGTTGGCTACCTTGTCCTCGTGATGCTCATGATTCAGAGTCATGGATCAGCATTCTCCCGCGGGCTATATTCGGTGGTCGGATCGTCCAGCCTTTCTTCCATCCATGTGCATTGAAATTTTAAAACAATATTGAGCGGATCGCACTCGAAGATGGTCCGGGACATGGCCAAACATCCCACCAAGTTTCCCCTCTCACGAATCAGCGGGGAGATTTGTTCGCATCTGTAGCCAAGGGCCTTCTTGTAATTGTCGGCTACAAGATCGGCAACACTAAGCTATCCGACCGATCCCCGATAGCGTGCCTTCACAAGGTGGGCCAAAGTAACATTTTGATGAGCAACATGGTAAGCCTCCGGGAAGTTAGTGAAGAGGGTGGGGAAGATCCTATATTCCTCCTCTAAATTGGTACCTTCAATAGAAGCGGTGTCCATATCCCTAAACATAAGACGAATCTCGGTTTCGGCCTCCGGATGGTTGGCTATATAAGAGTAGCCCTGGCCTAGGAGATTATAAAGTTTCTCCCACTTGGCCAAAACTTCAGCCGAGAAGGCATGTCTTTGGAAGGAAGCCATTGTTGTTGAATGGGCTAAAAAGAGTGGATGCAAAAGAGTGTTTAGAAGGTTGGAGATGAAGATATGAAAGTGATAATTGTCTCGGCGTTAAATCCCAATTTAAAGGGCGGGGAAAAGTCATAGCAATAATTATTGTGGAGGCCGAGTTAATTACTCCGGGTGATACTACGGGCGTTTCGTCCGTGAGTCACGGATCTACCATCTCGAGCCTCACAAATCCGAAAAAGTTACGAAAAGATTTGAGGACCCCACCATGTTGAAAACCGAGTGGGAGACAAGCATACTTTTCGAGAGAAAAAAATAACAATTCTTGCAGAGCCACGTTAGTTACTTGGGTGATACTACAAGCGTTTCGTCCAGTGAGTCACGGATCTACCATCTCAAGCCTCACAAATCCGAAAAAAGTTACGAAACGATTTGAGGACCCCACCATGTTGAAAACTGAGTGGGAGACAAGCATACTTTCCGAGAGAAGAAACAGCAATTCTTGCGGAGCCACGTTAGTTACTAGGGTAAAACTACGGGCGTTTCGTGCGTTGGATCCTGGATCTATCATCAATCCGTGATCTCGAGCCTCACAAATCCGAAAAGTTACGAAAAGAGTTGAAGTCCCACCATGATTGAAAAACGAGTGGGAGACAAGCATGGTTATCAAGAAAAGAAAATCGGTGCGAATGGATTCGGGGTCCCATCACGTTGAAAAAATAAGACAAGGCGGGAAATACGAAATCTTGGGAAAAACGTCGGCTTAGTGATTTTCATCCGCGTTTAAAGGGAGGCTTTGGAACATACCCGATTACTCGAAAGAATTTGGAGAGAGTAAGCATACATCGGAGAATAGAGTGAACAAAAGGCGGTAAGAGGTATTTCAATCCAACATGTTTAGAGGCCATCGGCACTTCACTGGAGGCAACCAACCTAGACATCCCCGAAAGCGAACTGCTGGATTTCGAGATCGGATCCAACGCTGAAGCCGTAAAACCCAACTCTCTTGGCGGTGAAATTCAAGATCTCGACAAAGAACAACAATGGCAGGCAAATGATCCAACCCTTAAAAGAAAATATCAAATCAAAGTGCTCGATTTGCCTTCAAGGAGTGCTCTTACGTGAATAGGAGACGCAAAAATGAATTGAGCCGGATGATAGGAATGGAGCCCTTGAAGGTCAAGTTTTGGTTTCAAAACAAGCGGACCCGATTGAAGGTTAAAAATGAAAGTCATGAACTTACGTTTCGAGGGAAGAAAGTGAAAAGCTTCGAGCGAGAGAACAAGAGGTATAGGGATGCTATCAACACCGTTGTTTGCCTATGCCTCGTAGCGGCCCCATCTTCTTTGGTGACATGTCCCTCGATGAGCCACATCTCGAGCATTGAAAATGCTCATTCACCAGGTCATCCTCCGGAGCAAGTTCTCGTACAATCCAATTTCGTTGGAGATACATCCCTGAAAGTCGGTCTTGCAGAGGCAAAACCGATGCCCTTCGAGGGAAGAGACATGCATCACTACAATTGGAGTTTCCTTGATGCGATGCCAGCCCAATTCAACGCCGATGGAACTCCGAATGTGTAGCCTACATGAAGCTTTAGTTTTTTATTATGGGCTCTCAAAATATCTCTTTTCGAGCATTACTAGCCAGCCCCTTACGAATCCTCAAGAGAAGTAGTGACATGTATGAATGAATGTACTGTTTGTTACAAAATCCTCATGTGCGACATTCTTCTTTTAACGCCTAGAGTTAATCCGAGGGCAAAGAACAAGTACTATCCACGAACATCATCATGCTTAAATGCGTGAATTCCTTGCCGATTTGACTAAGCATTGAAAGCCTTCACGTAAGTAAATGCGAAAAGATTTGAGGAGGCAAATAACTCGCCTCGTTCATAGGAGAAAGCGAAAAGATTTGAGGAGGGAAATAAGCGCCTCGTTCGTAGAGAAAATGAAAAGATTTGAAGGCTCCTCCATATCAGAAAAGTAAAAAAGAACGACGGATTGAGTGAGGGGTAAGAGTTATTACGAAATGGATCCAAGGCACTAAGAGCGAAAAGGACGGAAAAGGCATGCTCGAGACTAACGGGATCGGAAAAAGTTTATAAAGAACTTGAAGTCTCCATGCACCTCCGTAACTCGTCACGAAAGGCTATCATCGCTTTTGTGATTTTCTCGGGCAATTTATCTTTGCAAGTCCAAAGAACATCTAAAGCCCGGTCTCTAGTCGAAACACCCATTTTTCGGTCTACATATGGAAGGTTTTGAAAGGAAAATAAGTATGCATACATTCCAGGCGGAAGTATGGGAAGCCTCATATCCCGAGGATCTGCGAGTCATGGCCATTGATGGCAACCCCGTTTCCCTCTCGATCCTTGTTGCCATGCCGAGAAAGTGCATGTAATGGGATTTCAGCTTATGTGAAAGCAACGGAAGCCTTAGAGGAGCCGAGGCGAAGATAAATATGATTTTGACATCGCTGCCACAGCCATGGTAGGGATCGATATGGACGGTCTCGATCTCTTAAAGATCATTGATTTCGAGTTGGATATACCGGTCATCATAACATCGCAAGTGATGATCAGCAGTCAGTAACGAAGGCCATATTGCATGGTGCTCGGGACATCCTAAAGAAGCGTGCTGCGTTCAAGTGCTCCAAAACATTTGGCAACATCTTTGTAAGGAAGCAATTACTCGAACAAAAGAACTATGGCCAAACTTACTACGACGATTTTGTCGGAAAGAAAAGGCCCCTTTGGTCCGCCGAGCTTCATTCTATATTCATCGAGGCGGTTCGACAGACTAGGAATCAATTCAAGACAACCAATGGTTGTACTCAAAATGATGAATATACACGGACTCACCCTACGAAGTGTCACAAATCACCTTCACGCATTTAGAGATAAGTGAAGAAGCACGATGTAGCTTGGAACCAAGGCGACCGGAGCAAAGTTGATTTGGAAGATCAATCCCAGGGAAAACCTACGGAGCAAGAAGTACCCGACCACTTCCCAATCAAGAATGCGGCCATACCGACCTTCCGCTGGTGGTTTTAGCAACGGACCAGTTGATCATCCCTACGAGTTCCTGAACGACGGCGGAGGCTCAAGCTCAATGAGTCGGACCGTTCACGGCAAAAACAAAGTGGAAAATCTGTCGCCGGTGTTAGCAAGTAGCAATGCCCAATTCGAGTATCAATTGCCCGAAAAATCAAAAGGTTACTTTGATGATGAGCTCACCGCCTTGGTCGCCCGGTTCAGAATTGAAAGACCTCCGAGTTGTGATCCGAAGCAAGTGATCATAGATCCTCAAACAACGATCGTTGGTGTATGATCCAAGACAAAATCAACCAATCATTGGAATAGCAAGAAAAGAGGTGGAACCAATCTCGCATGAATACTCCTTTAATTCCATGTATAGTTCCCCTGCGTGGGATACTTTTACTTTCTAGTTGTCTAGAACTTGCCTAGAGTTAAAGGGCGAATTTTCTCCTCTCTTATCAAATGCGTAAGTTCCTTATTAAGCTAGGCACGTAGCAAATCAATTTGTGGATGACGCTCCCGAACGCCCGTAAAGAGAGATTCCGAATAGCCTTACTTGGGAGAATGCAAGTAAAAGACCAAACAGGCTCAAAGATGGGTAACTCCGTATCGTCCCAATTGATTCTCGACCGTTTCAAACTCTAAGTTAAGCTTATTTTATTCTCAACGGGGGATTGCTAAATTGCTTTGAGAACAATATAACAAAAAGCGAACCACCCGTGGACTCCAACAACACCGCAAAGATAGTGGTTGGGGAATGACAGTGGTCCGAGGCATCCCGGGGTCGATCTTGGGATTTGGCATCAATGTACAAAGATTAATAAAAACATTTTTTGCTTCGCAGATCGAAACTCAGCCCAGGACGGTTATAGAACTAGGAGAGATAACGTCCCGGACATACAATCCGATCCGGATGAATCGATCTTTTCAATTCAAAGTTCGCAAGGAATACGTGCATGAGTAAAGTGGTATCGTTTCAATTCTTTTAGAACATGAGGACATACATTGATGCTTTCCCTTTTAATTTTTACGGGGGTCACTGTCTGTCCAAATAGAGAAGTATCCCATCTCCCTAAAAAATTAATGAAATGAGAAATTCCTGGAGCCTTTGACAATCTCATGTCTCGAAAGCAGACAATGAAGTTTTGCAACGCATTTGCATGAACAGGGGCAACTCACGATCCACGCCCTAAGAAATTTTTTATGTACTTGCGAACTTTATCCGCCAAGATAAAAAGTCGCTACATTTTATATGCTCGAAAACACTCATACACCGCATAGTTTGCACATGATTGTTCCTCATGCTTAATTTACCAACTCGAATAAGGAACATGAACTACATAAGATACATCGAATGTACGAAGGGGGCATGACAGGATGATGAAAGGCAATCCTTTCCCAAACACGTTCAATTTTTTCAGGCGAGATGAACGGTGGCAAATTCCGCATTCCCCGAGGTAAAAAGTTTTCTCGCGAAAGGTACGATAACCGAAGTGATGGAGGCATTCATTTCTCTACCCTAAACACTGCAAGTTATCCGTTGATCAACCCATTTGAGCGGAGATTTCACTTCCACAACCCTGTCAAGAACCACCCCACATTGGGGCAAAACAGAGGTAATTCCATCAGCATCACGAGACAAATGGTTAGAAATCTTCTTGCTTGGACTAACATCAATCTTCGGGTGGTTCTTTGCATTGTACTTGCGCTTTAATTCAAGTGCCTTAGGGTGACGAAGAGCATTTCGTTTTCTATCCCACACATCTATATCCATTTGCACAATCCATTTGAGCCTGCAAATTCGTTTCTAAAAGCCCTTATTGGTGATCATTGTTGTCCCAAAACAAATATGGTCCATCTTTGAGTAGAAGGACCGAAAAGCTGGATCCATAGAAAATCTCCCAATGAACTCATCAAGATACAATCGTAAAAGAGAGTTGGGAGTAAAAAAAAAAGGAGAAGAAAGAGGAAAAGCTGATTCCACAAAAAAACTCCTGGGCATTTAAAAAGCAAAGTGCCTACCAAAAGTAAGGCCAATGCCATTTCAATTCATTGTTCATTTGTAGAATATTTCGAACTTGAATGCACAATTTTCCCGTATATCCTAAAAGGGTTGAGAGAAAAATCTCCATGAAGTGTCAAATTGCAAATGCAATCTTCGGTTCATACCATCCTCGAGCAATGATGGTATCATAGAAGGCCACGATCGGTGACAAGATTGTAATGATCACCAACATCAAGCCCCTTCTCAAATATCTTCGAGCCAAAACGAACCCTTTCGTTTCTCACTCCCCAAATCATTACCTCCATTACAACCCTTTAAAAGCCTTTTCGACTATGGCACTTGAATTAATGTGGAGTTCCATGATTTTAAGCATCACTCGAAGAAGTTCGAGCAAGATTACTTCTCTCTCATTTTTGCAGAGTTCTTGACTTGTAAACCCAGAGAGATGACGAAGAAATTCATTTCAAGAAGCCTTGACTCAACTAGAGTCCCCTTTGTAAACCTTTGACCTAGCCCTCATTACGGTCCTATTCAAGACCTCCGGATCGGCTCGGTCGTATCAATTGCTAGATTACTCGGATCCTTATCGAATGCGATGATGGAAAGATTGAGTGATTTCTTTTGAATCCTGCAGACGGGATAAATAACTTTTCTTGAGAGTGAGAAAAAACCCTTTCGGACCGAAGTCCCCCATTCAAGCTCACATTCGAGGTATTCATAATGTGAGAACATCCCTGGACAGGATTGGTAACGCAAACTTGATAGAATGGTTATGCATAAACCATGGTATGAGTGATTGCATTATATACATCATTGCAAGTTCGGTAGGATAGTTTTGCATGAACTCATTGTTGAATATGTTTGCGCATGTTGCCTTTGACATTTCTATGATGGGTAATACATTCCCGATGTTCGATGTCCCTCCCAAGGTCTCGAAATTCATCCAAGGATTATTGAATGAGTAAGTTCTCCTGGCAAATGCCTACCATGTATGATATGAGCGATGTTTCGTTCTTTGATTAATCGTTCGGAGAACCCGGGTAAGTTTTCGAACCCATTTTCAAATCAACAACTCCTACGATGATAGTTGTTACGATTCAATTCAGGCAATATGCCTCTCCTGTCAGGTCGTGTAGACATATGCACCGGCGATCTTGACATCTTATCATGACGACGTAACTCTTATGATTTCGGTCTCGGATCACGAAGACATATGCCGGTGATCTTGACCTTTAGTCGGCTCATAATGACATAACTCTTATGATTCTCGGCTCCTTTATCAAATCACGAAGACATAAGCACCCGTGATTTTGATCCAAACCAAATCATAACGACGTAGCTCTTAAGATTTTGGTTCCCCTTTGTCGATCATGAAGACATATGCACTGGTGATCTTGACCTTTAGTCGGCTCATAATGACATAGCTCTTATGATTTTCGGCTCCTTTATCAAATCACGAAGACATAAGCACCCGTGATTTTGATCCAAACCAAATCATAACGACGTAGCTCTTAAGATTTTGGTTCCCCTTTTTCGAATCGTGAAGACATATGCACTCGGCGATTTCGACATTTAATCAACTCACAACGACGTAGCTCTTGTGAACTTGATTCTACTTCTTTCGACTCACAACGACGTAGCTCTTGTGATCCCGGAAGGATACACATATCTTGCTGTTGTCTCGCATTAGGGAGAAGTCTCGATAACAGATAGGCCCAAATACCTTAAGGTCCTCGTGTTTGCAAGAAACTTGGAAATTAAGGGAATCACCAACTTATGAGGTATTTGGTAAAACAGGTATTCTCGTATGCGATCCATGTGTAGGTTTCTCTAACATGGAAAAGAGAAATTATGACACATGTTATTTACGGTCTTGCATATCACGCATCACTTCATTACAAAAAATGGGATTAAAACTCCCTGCAAAAAAGTTCATCCATAATTTGCACCGTCAAAATTCGGGATTCACTGTCTTTGAGCGGAACCTCTACGAGCCTCCACTCAAAGAGGGGCAGCTATTGACGCCTAAATTTTGACTAATATATTTTTTGCATAAAAATTAGAACTAATTTTAGTTCTAAACAAAAATCATCTCACATATTCATTTAGCATTGGCATATAATTTGAGCTTAATTTAACAGGGTCTGGACTAGGCATGGGGTGGAAAAATGCACCAAGAAGATTTGGGTTTGAAAGAAATATTTTCTCAAGGACCGTATTGCAAATACTCGGAACTTGAGGATCTGTATTGCAAATACTTGAAACTTCAGGGACTGCATTGCAAATACCAAAAGAAGATGGGGAAAGGAAGATGGTGAAAGGAAGATGAAGAAGAGAAGATGAAAATGGAAGATGAAGAAAGGAAGATGAAGATGAAGAAGAGAAGATGAAAATGGAAGATGGAGAAATGAAGGTGAAGAAGAGAAGATGAAGATGAAGAAAAGAAGATGAAAATGGAAGGTGGGGAAATGAAGATGAAGAAAAGAAGATGAAGATGAAGAAAGGAAGATGAAAATGGAAGGTGAGGAAATGAAGATGAAGAATGAAGGATGAAGAACTTTGCCTATAAAAGAATAAGAGTTCTTGAAGAGAGAGGAGGGTCTTTTTTTGGGAGTAGGAGAGAATTGAGAGAGTTTTTGAGGAGAAAAGAATTGAGATAGTCCTTGAGAAGAAACCAGAAAAGAAAATTTGAGAGTGAGAGAAAAGAGCTTTGGTCGAGCATCATATTCGACGAGTCCCGATACATACTTCGCCTCTCGCCACCCAACAACGTTATCGCTTGCCATTTTCGACGACGGCCACGTTCTTCAAGCTCCGAGATCTTGAAAGAAACTATAACGTATACGTGAGTAAGATTTTGTGTAATAGAAGGTAATCGTCTCCATCTTGATCTACAAAGATGTAATCATTTGATTTGAATATTTGATTGTTTATTTTAGACATGCCACGTGTTCCAAAGTTTAGTATTATTACATGTTAATTTATTTTTGTAAATACTCGTGATTGGCCGCGTCTTCTTTCTTTCTAAATCATCCATGGTGTATATCGCATAAAGCTCAATGTTTTACATTTTCGAAAAAAAGGAGAAAAACAAAAAAAAAGAATAAAAAACTGCACCTTTGAAATTCAAGTAAATTACCAAATCAAATCATTTTTTTTTACGAAAATGGTACCGAAAGGGCGTTAGAGTAATTTAGCGTAATCAAGTCTCCGAATTCAAAATCTACGGTTCATAGAAATAAGATAGTTTTCTCCCGCTATTTTATTTGGGTTTCTAGTCAACCTACCGAAAATGATTAGTGGCGACTCCAAATTCAAATCACATTATATGTTAATTTTTCGAACCTTAAGTTGCGGTTTGGTATGGACTTGGGAGAGTCCGAGTTAGGTTAGTTAATTAATTAACCGATAATCCATTAGCCCGAGAATCTAACTTGTTTATTTTTTAGGTCGCGACAGGTTCCTTCCTGGGGACCCATTCGGTGGTTCTCTTGTCGAAACGGCAGTAACGCGATATCCCTTGGATCCGCTCAGTGGCTTGGATACGCGAAAGCGATCATCCGACATAACTTTGTCCCGTCCGGATATACGGGTCCAAGTGACACAAATCGGGGATTCGCTTTTACATATTCCACCTTTTCCCCATTCCGAATGCCAGCATTTGGTGTAACGTTGACGGCACACATTGATTTCCATGTATCCAATCTCTCCCTAGAAGCAAGTTATAAGATCCGTCCGCGTCCACAACGCAAAATGACGTCCTCGATGTTTTGGACCCGACGGTTAGATTTGCAACATATACCCCTTTTACTTGAGTAATCTCTTGCCATGAAGTCGGATAGTCTGTATATTTGACGGGATTATCTCATCACCACTTCTTCCTATTTTCTTGAAGAAGCGGTATGGAATGAGATTTAATGTTGAGCCCCCATCCACCAGCACTTTCATTACCGGTCGCCCGTTAATCCTTGCATTAATGTTGAGCGACCTCAAATGATTTGAGACGTCTTCCACTTGGTTCTCCGAATTCCATGGTTTCCTCATTGTCGAAGCAAAATTGGGCTTTCTCTATCTCTTGCGCGGTTTCTTTGTCGCCATCAGTGAAGATGACTCAAGTCGGAATTCGTGTGGCAACTTAACCCGCACCATACAAGAACTCAAAGATGATATTGACCGGCTAACAGGAGTTCTAAACCGCGATTTAGGTGTAAACGGTTTCGTGGCTCAATGATTTTGTCGTCTTTTTTTGAACCGTCGATGCTTCATCCGAGCGCCGCCTCCAAACCAAATTTCTTGCTCTCCGGGACTTAGTATGGTTGGGAGCTGCCGGTTTTGAATCACGGCTGATTGGGATATCCTGTTGTCGTAGAATGTGGGTTCTCTTTTTCCTTTGCACTCTTCTTTTTCGAGTTCGAGTCATGCTTTTCTCCTCCTTTTGATCCTCTGTTACCTCGTACCAGGATCCCTCTATAGGGTTGCTTGGTATCTTCGAGTTCTTTGTCGATACGGCCTATAAGTTATTTGTCGAAGGTCTCTCGTCGAACTCTTCTTCCCATCTAAGAGGGACTTCTTGTCTAGGATGGATGGGTGGCGAACCATAACTTACATAATAGTCGAACTTGCCGCTTGGCTAGCCCAAGGTACCAATTGTGGGGTCCCCTTCCTCATACCTCTCGCTTAAATGATTTATAAGCACCTCGATGGTTGAGGCTTCCATGATGTCTGGTATTTTTTATCCGAGGAGGTACCGACCCCTCCGATGGGTTTGGTTATTTCGACGTAACCTCCCCTGGGTATATCCGCGTTTTCCAATTTTCGTCTACAAGAAGAGCATATACCTAGTACTTTATGCTCGTCATTCGACCGCCTTAAAGAAACCATCACGGTCATCACCGGGAAAGGATCAGTATCGACATCCATCGGAGGTTTACCTTTGTCTTTAGCAAATTTGATTTTTCCTTGCCGAATTGCCTCTTGAATGTTCTTTTTGAGAACTAAACAATCCGAGGTATTATGGCTCCAGGAGTGGTGCCATTTGCGGTACTTTTTCCCCGCTAATTCCTCCTTGGATGGTATCTTCTCGCCCTTCGTTAGCCTTAATTGTCCGTCGGCCAACAACATGTCGAAGATTTCTTCCGCTCGGTTTGCGTCAAATGAGTAGAATATTGCGTCCTTCGCTTTAGCCATTATAGTCGACTTTTCTTTCATTCTTGCGGGCTTCGGTGCTTGGCAAGTGTATGGCTTGTCGATGGTTAGTTGGGCGACGGCTACTTCAACGAGGATCCGTTAAATCTTCATCAAAATCGGGTGATTCGACGAGACTTATGTCTCCCCTCCGAGTGTGCCTCTTGTCTTTTCTTTGAGGATGCTCTCATGTTTTACCGCCATCGTAGATAATTCGAAAAGATCAACACATGGATGCCCGACCATCCTGTCTCGTATTTCGAATTTCAATCCATTGAAGGCAAACTCGCAAATGTCTTTTCAGGCAGAGGAACCAAGCATTTGTTCCGAGCTCGTTTGAACCTTGCAATAAACCGATCGACGGTCTCATTCGTTATTTGCTTCATTGTTGATAAATCTACTACCGACAAATTCGGGACCGCTCTTTGGAAGCGCCCATGGAACAAACGTTCCATCTGTTCCCACGTTAAGACCGAATTGGGTGGCAATGCTTTGTGTACCAAGTAAAGGGTGTGTCCGTGACAAAGATAATGGGAATAGCCTTAATTTCCAGGTGATCCGCCTGTGTAGCATCTCCACATAATGCTAATAAACGATTGACATGTTCATACGTAGATTGGTCATCTTCACCGATGAACAGGCGTGAACTCGGGTATTTTGAATCCTCTTGGATATGGAATCGTGTCTACCCAATCGGGATATGGCTTTCGGTAGACATTAACCCTGTATCCTACCATCGGATCAATGTACGCGGGTACCGATCGATCACCGGCCGATAATATGGCATATGGTATCCCGGTTGTGGTGCTTGATACACGGGTTGTATGGGAGGCCGATAAGCGTGAAACATAGGCTCGGGACACGGTTGTTGGTAGGCTTGATTCATTGGATGAGGCCTAAGCCGTACGTCTTGAGGTACAAACCGGCCCCGGCCTCTAACCCGGTGAATTTGGTCCCGCCCCTACCGCCACCGCCCCTAAAGGGTATTGGTACTCCTCCCCGATTTTCGATAACCACGGGGCTTTGGTTGCTCGTTGCCAATGACAGGATTATCTTTGGACGGGGATTTCTCGGCGAGCAATAGGCATATTTTGTCGAACAGGATGTCCAGGGAACATACCTGTGTTTGCATTTACCAGGGGTCCAGGTTCGTTGGCTAGCAACACTTCCCCTCGTTGCGGAATCCGTGTAGGTTCCAAAGGCTGCATATTTTGTTCGACAGTGCCTACATTTGGTGGTGTTGTTACCGGTAATGCATCGTTCATCGCTGGTGCGAAGCCATCTCCTCATTGTCCTTGAGGTGGGTTGGCCCAGTAGTTCCGTGCTGTCCCTGAGACATTCGTGATACATGTTGATGATCGGTGGCTTGACGACCTCGGTCATTCGCCGAACCATATGATCAGCAAATTCGTTCGGACTTCCTCGATGGTACGTCTTATCGATGTTAACATGACGGGTGTCATTTCCGGACTCCTCCTCGGTTCTTCGACATTACGTCGAGAGACTTTCGCATCTTCTACTTGGACTGACGGGCCGTAGATGACTCTACTCCTTGCATTTCTTCACGAGGTTCGTCTCCCACACCGTCTAAATTGTTACGTCCTCTTGTGCGTGGCATAGCACTTCTCTCGAACTAACACCAAGGTGTCCCACCGGCGTGCCAAAAAAGATTGTTGCGCGTTGAAATCCTTCGACGGGGCTTCTTTGTGATTATGGGTCGAGCCCGTAAACGACCGAGGCCCAAAAGAAGGTGGCTCACGCGAGAATCTTTTATCGAACTTAATCCGTTCGTTTTCCGAAAAGGGGGTTCTGGGTCGTTTTGGACAGAGAGTGTCAAATGCAATGGATGTCTTTATTAACACAAAGAGGGCGTATTACGGACTCTCGATGAGTTAGACAACCCGGTGCGTTCGGTAGTCAAGATGTACGGTAAACTTCAACGCGACTGGAATTGAATCGACAAGGTCGGATGAAATCGTAGGACACAATGCTGGAATTGAATTGACAACCTGGACGGGGATTATAGGACACAATACCGGAATTGAATCAACGGTACCGGACAAGATGGAAGGGATGTACAACACCGGAATCGAATCGACGGAGTTGAACCTAGTGAGCAGGCGTCGGGAATCTAATCAACGACACTTGACTCTAGATATGAAACTCGCCGGAATTGAATCGACGACGGGATTCGGAAAGCTATAATTACGCTAGGCTAAAAGGCTATAAGCTAAGAGCTAGTTTGAGAAGATGTGTGTATGTGTGTGGTGTGTTCTTTGTGGGATATATATAGGTAGACTTTTGGTAACCGTCAATCGGTTACTTCCTTCGGGTCCCCCACGTTCTACTCTTCTCCACAAGCCACGTGGATTGCTCTTTCGACGGTTTCTTAGTCTTCGCGCTCTTTTCATTTCACCTCGTGGGGATTTACCGCCACTCTTTGGTAATCGCTCCGATCGTGGCTCCCCCTCCCCCCCGCGCGCTTTTCTTGTTCCGGGAAGGAAATGGGCGCCATAATTTACCCTAACACGCGGCACCCGCTTGATTAATGTGTGCCTTACCTCAATGTTCTCCTTATAGCTGATTGGCGCCTCCTCACGTGTTTGTCACGAGTCTTCTCGGAATTTTTTAGGTGTCAACACGGGGACTCCATTCTCACTCCTCATATGAAGGAACTGTCGGAGTATTTTCAACAAACTCAAATTGTACATATTTTTACGAAAAATAAATTCATGCGCAGATTGATTGACAAATCGAGGAGATTAGCAAGTGTAACCCTTGCACTTTGCCCTTTTTTTCCTCCAAAAGGAAGCGAGCAGGTCGCGTTAAATTAACACAATATATAAGAGACCGTTTCCTCTTTTGAGACCGACACATTCACTTGCACTCCTATTTAGCTGATCGCTTGCTCTTGTTCCTTCCTAGACTGTTTGTTGCCCTGGTATTGTCTGCAATTCCTCTCCTAAGGGATCGTTTTTTTTTAAGTTGGCACTTAAATTATCGTTTTGAAAGTTTTGCCACTAAAGTGAGCGTCGTACACAAATTTTGGCACTTCTAGTGTTCTTTAGCCTTTTCGGGGATTGGTACTTGAGAATTGGGTTTATGCAACCAGTCTGAGCATTCAGGAGAAGTTATTACATGGTTTGTAAATCATGTAGATATATCAGTTGGACCATTGATAATGTGGGTGTAGTATGGTTAATGGTGCAAATGGGCTTGGCCTGATAATCTATAACAGACCATACAATAGGTTTTTCGGGCATCAAGACCTCGATTTCTGCCTTTGGAGTATTATTTTTTTTTTTACAAGCTTTGAATGGCCAATGACGTTGATTGAGGTTTTAATGAATTCTGAAAAACGACTCTAGTTTTTAAAAGTATAGATCTCATTTTTGTCGACAAAGAAAATATTTTTCTTACCCCGTTTTTCCAAAGAAACAAACGATGAAAAACTAACAAAAGAACACCTTGAGTGTTGGTAGATATTGATTAGTTATCAACTCTGGAAAAGATCTTACCTAGTACAAATTGTTTTGATTATCTTCACTTGTTGTATTTCATATTTGGAAATATATAACATGGGTTTTTATGTACTATCTTTTATTGCAAACGCTAAAAAAGTCGAAAGCTATATGAATTAATGCTAAAAAAATTACAAGAAATCCTAAGCCACTCGAGAGTTTGAAGGATCACATTCGCAATTAACGCAAAATAATAAATCGTGCACTTGTAGAGAAGAATGGATGGGACAAAAGGAATACCAAATATCGTCGTTGACCTAATTAATTGTCATTGGGCTTCTTAAAATTAATCATCTCCTTATCGTTTCTAGCCATTTAAGTCGTTGAAATATGTTGACACCCGAATTTTCTCCAACATGTCCGATTAGGTAAAAACTGGATATTTGGGATCATTGATGCAAATAAGCTCATTTTGCCGGTGGCAAGAAGTCTAAAGCGATAGTTCTCGGACGATCTCATCTGTGAGAGGAGAGATAAATGAAGTGTGTAAACTGTGCGACAAAGCTAGAAACTCAAAGTTTTAAATATAAAGCTCGTTGCGCCGAGTTGAGTCGATAAATGATTTCTGCAATAATTAACATACTTGGCATCCTTGTTCAAAGCCTTAAAGGTAATAATACCCCCTGAGTAAACTCTTGAATGCACCGGTAAAATTTACCCGGAAGTGGATTAATCGTAGTGCGCGAAAGCTAATCTTAACATCATCTGACCGCTATGCAAACACATAAGAGGTTAAGTAAAATGATCTTGTTAACAAGTGCTCTAAAACACTAGCTAAATCCATCAATTTCGTATGGTAGCTAAATGAAATTTACTTCTTTATGGGTCTTGTCTTAGACAGTTTTTATAAATAAAGGTTATTTGTGATTGCGTGATTCGTGTAGATATCTATATAAACATGTGACCAATCACTTTGATGACCGTAGAAATCTTTTTTCCGAGTTGGTGTCCACTCTTCGAATTACCAAAATATTCTTATTGATAAACTCAAGTTTACGACTGCTATTTCTTTGTAATTAATCACAAACAACAAAAAAAGACCCTCATTCTCAACAAAGAAAGGTATTTAGAAAAGTAGGTTCCATTAATAAGAGTTTGATATCTCTAATTAGTCTTAACAGCATATATCTCACCGTTGAAATTCACATCTCTATTTTGAATCCATCTAAATCAATCATCATATTTTATAATGCGAAAACTTATTTGACCAAATAAGATGTCAATATATTTTCATAACAAGTAGACGCATACAGGAAGGTAAATTTCGAGCTCATAAAATACGCGACTCTTCAAAGGATCACGTAAACAAGTGCCACAACTAGAGCTATCAAAATGGATTGAAAACCCATATTTGAACTCATACTCAATGAGATGTGTCAAATATGGGTTAGTTTTAATAAATGGGTGGTTAATGGGTTTGAGTTGTAAACTTAATTATATGTGGGTTATAAACGGTGTTTAAAGACAAATTCATGTTTTAACTTATTTACAACCCATTTAGTTTATAAAGGTTATTAGTTGAGTCGGTCCATCCATGTGTCCCTTAAACAATTTTTATATTTTTAAATTTTTTTAAAATTTTTGAAATTTTTAAAATTTGTAATTTTTTTAATTTTTTTTTTCTTTTATATAACAAATTAAAAGTTCGGTCACCCCCGCCGGCCCGCATGAATGTGATGACCCATGGTGAGGTGAATCATTATGATCGATGAGCTGCTCGTCTACGCTTGAGGTTGAATTGCTTGTTTGCGTTAGCCTTCTCGAGCAAGAAGTGGAAAATGGCCCCGAAACCGATTGTTATCATCGCAGAGAGTCTTTGTTAGATGCTGTGGAACCGATCGAGCTCATGGATCCTTCGTGATCCACGCCGAACGAGAACAATTTGTCGCATGATGTGCAACTCTCTCTAGCGGATGCGATCGCCAACATTGACGAGCTCGGATGGCACAAGTGCGTCATCACCTCCGTCAAAAACATCGGCAAAGAGAATCGCCCATCAGCGAACAAAGGTTCTAAATGCCAGCGTAGACCAAAGAAAGTAACCGATGGCATGTTCCATTGTAAGAGAACCGCTTCGTCCACGCCGTCCTCCAAGAATAAATTTTAGTATCTTAGCAATATGGATTGGATATGGTCACTAGCTTTGGAAGAAAGTGCAAAAGTTACGGCATGGTAAAAACTTTTTTTCTCATATTCGCGTAGGCATTACATAGCCCATATCCTCTACGTCATCCATATGCCTCTATATAAACGTTGACACTCAAAATCGGCTTGTGCCTAAACAGAGAATAAGGCCCATGGAGCGTTGTTGACACGAGAGTCCAGTACGTGTTGGCGTCCGAATGTAGGTCATATATGATGGTTGGGAGAAGGATAGTATCGGCAATGAGAAAACGGTACGAACATAATATACAAGCATGAGAAACGAAGTCAAAGTTTCAACCATCTAGTGGATAAGAGGGCAATTCATGAAGTAAGCCCATGAATCTAGGAAGTGAACCTAGCTTCAAATAAGGGTCTCAAGTGGCCATAAAATCTAAAAAAATAGCATAATGTCAAGGGCATTTTTGCCATTTCTCCTTTTTTATTTGTTTCTTTCTTTCTTTCTTTCTTTATTCTTTTTATTTTTAAAAAATAAAAGAGAAAAACACACACAACGGGAGGGACAACTCTTGTGCCTCCTGCGCATGTGCCGCCGCCCCTTTGCGGGTGGGATGCTAGTGAAGGTTGGCGACCACGCCGTCCGGAGGCCAAGCCCTGCTAGCCCTTGCCAAAATTGGGAGAGGGTCGAGCCCTCTGCCGGATTTGAACATGGTCGGCGAGCCTCACCGACCCTGGGCGGGGGTCGCCGATGCTCACCCCATTTCGAGCAAGGGCCACCATCCGGAGGCGAGGGCCTCTCCTTGTTCTCGGCGAGGGCCAACAAGCCCTCGCCTGCGGTTGTCGGCGACCTCGCTGACCTTCGTTGACGCCCCATCGGCGAGAGGGGAGCCCTCCCATTTGTGTTTTCCTTTTTTTCAACTATTTTTTAGTTAAAAAAAGCATAAGAAGTCAAAAAAAAAAAAAAAAAAAGGGAAAAAAAAAGAGAATTGACAAAAATACCCTTTCGGTCAAGCTCTTTTTTGAGATCCATAGCCACTTCAAGACCTTATTTAAAATTGTTATATTAATTCAGACCCTTATTCGAAAAAATGATAGCACTTCGGGCCATTATTTGGAATTTTTCATTTACTTTTTATGAAAACTCTCCATTTTTGTTTTGGTAACCATTTCATGTCTATTTCATATTTTGGCAAGAGTTCATGGATATCTAGTCCTTCATGAACCATGTGTATTGTGTATGGATAAGGTTTTCTCTATTTTGGCAAGAAAAAGTGGTGCTTTTTGTGTGTGTGGTAATACCCACTTAAAAATTAAACCAAAGAACCATGTTATTTTCTTAATTATGGCAACTGGTTCCTACTTAGAAAAAGAAGAACTAGAAAGGAAAATGAATTAATTGGAGGTCCACCACTCTAAATTTCCAACGGATAGCAAGGATAATTTTGTCTCTTAATGAAAATGGAGTTTATTTAGTCATATATGAAGTCTTCATAGCCCCCAAAAGGAAAACTAATCCCAACTTTGATTGTATTGCTATTTTGCAAGTTGGAGATTTATCTTTATCCTTTGGATTGATTACTTGGAAAAAAACATATTCCCATATTAGTTTCCCTCCAAAAGAGGACAAATTAGCAATAAAAGAAAAATACAATGGATAAGGTTTTCTCTTTTCATTGGATGAGAATTATTCAATAAATGCAGGGTTGAAACCCAAAAACCATACTAGCAAAAGAAGATTATCCCTATGTCACGCATCTATATAAATCATGGAATCACATCGAACCTTCAACAAATACAGCACTCAATTGAAGCAAATCAAACATGATGGTCAAGAGTTTTGCTAGATTAATGGTGCTGATGCTAGTGGCCACGATGGCATTGGAGGCATCTGCGGTGAGACGGATTCTGTCAAGTGTAATCTCAAGTGCGCGCTCCAGGTGTCTAGGGGCCCCTAATGCACCTTTATGCCATGTTCTGTGCCACAAGGATTGCGAAGGTGGTTCAGAGTTGGAGACACTTGAAGGCCAATGCAACCTTGAATGTATGGTGTCCAAATGTTTTGATCTGCATCCTGGTACGAAAGCAAAATCTACGCCTATTAAATAAAAAAGATGTTCTAGGAGATAATTTGTACTTTGTTTCCTTCGATAAACCAAAAGAAAATAGAAAAGATGTCTGTTTTTTTTTCATTCATCAATTGCGATCGACGACAATTTAGGTTTGAAAACAAGTGCTTTTGAAATTATGGATCATCTAATGTTGGTTTAATTATGCGTAGCAGAAGGAATTTATTTGTGCATGGCTGGACATGAAATTATTTCTCCATGTTCGGTAACAAATAAGTCTTTACTTTTCTTTCACATATTCTTGGGATTGGCCCTTGAGAATTGGATTTTTAGGCCGAGCATCAAGAAAAAGTTTTTATAAATCATGTAGAACAATAACCTCCAGAACTTTAATCAAGTTAATCACTGAGCTATCAATCATAATGTGGGTCCCACATGATTGATATGGAGATGGGCTTATAGGGCGGCTGCCTTTGAAGTCTTGTGCCCGGTCAAGGACGACGATGATGATTGAGGTTTATGTTAAAATATATCTCGAGTTTGAGTTTACGAACTAAATTCAATTAAAAATGAAGTTGAATATTTATGGATGTTCGCTGTAGAAATCATATTTCTTTTCGGTATTATCCAAGTCTCAATCAAGAACGGAAGTTATTCCGTGTTGAAGTCTGTTGCGATATTCGCAAGGTGGGGTCTAGAGATTTGTTGGACTTTGACCATGAAAAAGAGCGAGAAGAGGAAAGTCAGTTAGAGAAAGAAATCTTTTAAATGTAATTGGATAATACAAATATTATCTCTTCTTGTGAAAGTCACGTTCAGAGGAAAAGTTAACATGGACATTAAATTTGATTCGATCAGACTTGGAGGTCATATATATACGTGTTTCTTGTTGAAGTTGGAAGTCACGTCTTGAACGAGGTCTTGAAGAAGCGCCGTTCGTCGAGTGCTTGGCAAAGGTTATCTTCATTCGCAAAATTATATAAGAAATTTAAATGTCGAAGCTAATTAAATTTTGAGATTAGATTTGTATAATTCCTTTGTGAGATTGAGAGATTATTTTGCGAGAAATTAGGGGCTAAACATTGTGTGTGTTTTTAAATGTAATTAGAAATGAGAAACACTAATGGTATTTGAGTGACTCGAGCGTGGCTTGTAATCTCCGTGTATTGCTTGATCTATAGCGAAATTCATTGTTTGCTCTCCCGTGGACATTGATCTCTACGATCGTACCACATATATCCGGTGTCCGATTTATTGATTTTTGAAAGCTTAAATTTATTTTTGAAATTGTCAGTACTGAAAAATATTTTTCTTGCCTCATTTTCCTAAAGAAACAAATGATGAGAAAGCGAAAATGGATTGTAACTCAACACCAAAGCACCTTTTTTAGTGTAGGTGGATATTGATTTGTAATTGACTCGGGAAAATTTGCAAGAAATGTGATCAAGTAGTAAAAAAAAATGACTATTTCCCTACTCTCCCCACTAGCAATTTACTTAACTAAAATACTTTTCATTATCTACTTTCACTACAATTCAGAATTTGGAAATGTATAACATGGGTTTTATGTGGTTTCTTTGCAGACATCAAGAAAGTCAAAGGCTGTGTGAATTCATGCTCAAAAGCTTGCAAGAATGTTTAAGCCACTCAAGAGCTTGGAGAATTGTATTTGCGATACAAGCGAAATAATAAATTATCTTATTTTACCCAATTAATTGTCATCGGGCTTCGTAAATTCAGTCTCATTGTGCGAAGCTGGTTGATCAATGATGGAGATTTTCTGAGTTGACCTTAAAGACTTTTTTCTTCTATTCTTCATTTCTTTTACTAGTCAACTTTTGGCTAAAAGAGATTATTTGATTGGTTGGCTTATATTCCTTACTTATGATTTTTTTTTCCTTTATCATTTCATCTTAAATAGACATTGCCGTTCCATCCATTTATACAGTAGAAAAGTTTCGTAATAATTGCGTATTAATTAGAGATTGAACTACTCAGAGAGATTGTAAATAAATGCTCTAGACAACCACCACCTTATCATATATTGTTTTAAAATAGAATTCGCATCGTTAAGCTTATGATAATACTGAAATCGCAGGGATAAATTCTCAATACAACCTGCCTTTTTGGGAGGATGCTTCCGACAAAAGCAATTCGTTGTCTAACTACGTTGAATATGCAGCCATTTGTGTTGTGGAAATAAAATCCACTTAAATATTAAATGTGTATGATTTTGATTAGACTGTGTAGCCATTATATATTTAAATTAAAATACCATCTGAAAGAATATCTACAAATCCTTTTTATTCATTTAGTGGCATCAGACCTCACCTATATGGCTCCAAAAACCGTCACTCTCGATTAATTGTGGAACAAAATGAATTATGTCAAAGTAGTCGCCCACTCTTTATTCAGAGGTGCTTCGATAACAATGGTGACGGGTTACCAACATCATATTGAATCTCAAATTGTCGTAGTTTATTAAATCATTTCTGGACAATTTGATAACAGTTATGTCATTCTTATGGAAATGGAGATCACAAAGGATTTTATAAGTACGAAACCTTTGCACATCATCCATGTATCAAGGACAAACAAATAAAAACTATCTTGTGCACCAATGCTAATGTTAGCACAAAAGTGCATATTTCACTTTTTAAAAAAGATAGAGGATTGTTTCTCTCTCGAGTTTACTCCAAAGAGGCCCTTCGAGGAAACATTGGGTCATTTCCCCTGTATGTCCATTTTTTCATTTTCAGTTGTCTCTCGAATTTTGACATTTTATCACCAAAATTAATCAACAAGTCTATGCAAATTAGATTTATCAGTCGTCAAATAACCACTCGATAGAATAGTTCTCATTCCTGAGCAGCTCCGTGGTTCATTTTGGACTTGGACACAGTCGTCGACGACGTTAGGTTTTTGTGTTTTCTTTTCATTATTTTCGGTTATGGTGGTTCGTCTACGGCTAGCCCGAATCCGGAGCACTGCGCAGGCGCACGGGCTGATGGGTCGAGTACGAGGACGAGGACGACGAGCTTGAGAACGGTGGCACCGATGATTGTGCCGATGAGATGAAGGAGGCCGGTCAAGTTTGTGGATGCTGTGAATGACTATGACCATCATCATGTCTTGCGTCAATGTTTAGGTAAAATAACGTAAGTGCCCATGTAATTTGGTCCAGAGGCTGCTAATGGAAAAATAATTTTTAACTAATAACATGTTATGGAATAAGAGCCTAGTGTTTTCGTTATATAAAAGAACTCGTAGTATTCTCATCAATCGTACTGCTATGATCCATTTGTTACAGTGGTTTTGGTGTTAGTAAACTACTTGTAGACAAATAAATCAATCCTCAAGGAAATTTCTTCTGTGTTTGGCCAGAGCTACAACTATGTCCCTAAGTTTATCGAAGAAACTCCACTTCTAGACACTTTCTCGAGACTCGACATCAAGAAATTTGTTATTAGATCAAAAAATAAACATTTAATCAACAAGATATGTCTTAATCGCCAATAAATATTTATACATATTGGACAATGTTAAAAAGTTGTTTATATTATTTTTTAGATTTTCCTTGGCAATTAATTGGCAAATTACTCAACCACGTAAAATAGAAATTAGGTTTTTCAAAAAAAATATTTGAAAATGTTAATATGTATAGTGGTAAAATATAACAATAACAAAAGAAATAGAAAACGTGGGGCTTTTATTGTGTCTGGTAATTCCCACTTAAAAATAAAACAAAAGAACAATGTTATATTCTTAATTATGGCAACTGGATCCTACTTAGAAAAAGAAAAACTTAAAAAAGGGAAAATGAATTAATTGGAGGGCCACCACTTTAAATTTCGAACGGGTATCAACGATAATTTTGTATCTCAGTGAAAATGTAGTTTTTTATTTTTTTATTTTTATAATGAGTGAAAATGGAGTTTATTTAGTCATACATGAAGTTGTCATAGCCCCCAAAAGGAAAACAAATCCCAACTTTGATTGTATTGCTATTTTGCAAGTTGGAGATTTATCTTTATCCTTTGGATTGATTACTTGGAAAAAAACATATTCCCATGTTAGTTTCCCCCAAAAAGGACAAATTAGGAATAAAGAAAACAATGGATAACGTCTTCACTTTCCATTGAATGAGAATTATTCCATAAATGCAGGGTTGAAACCTAAAAACCATATAAGCAAAAAAGATTATTCCAGCGTCACGAATCTATATAAACCGCGGAATCACATCAAATCTTCAATAAAAAATAGCGAAAAGGCTATGAACCCTCACTCATTTGAAAGCAAATCAAACATGAAGGTCAAGAGTTTTGTTAAATTAATGGTGCTTATGCTTGTGGCCACGATGGCCTTGGAGGCATCAGCATGGTGAGACGGACTCTTTTGAGTGTAAGATCAAGTGTGGGCTCCGGTGTCTCGGGGCCCCTAATGAAGAGTTATGCTATGCCGTGTGCCGCAAGGGTTGCGACGGTGGGTCGGAGTTGGAGACACTTGAAGGCCAATGTAACCTTGAATGTATGGTGTCCAAATGTTTCGATCCGCATCCCGGTACGAAAGCAAAACCTACACCTACTAAATAGAAAAACAAGTTCTAGGGGGTAATTTGTATTTCATTTTTTTCTATAAACCAAACGGAACTAGAAAAGACATCCGTTTTTCTTCATTCATCAATTATGATTGATGACAATTTTGGTTTAAAAACAAGTGCTTTTGAAATTGCGGATCGTCTAATGTTCTTTTTATTATTCGTAGCAGAAGGAATTTATCTATGTATGGCTGGACATGAAATTATTTCTCTATGTTCGATAGCAAATAAGTCTCAACTTTTTCTTTCACATATTCTTGGGATTGGCCCTTGAGAATTGGATTCATAGTCCGAGCATCAAGAAAAAGCTTTTATAAATCATCTAGCACAATAACCTCCAGACCCTTAATCAAGTTAATCACTAAACCATCAATCATCACGTGGGTCGCACATGATTGCTGGTGGAGATGAGCTTGGTCTACATTGTTTATACTTTATAGAAAGGCTGCCTTCGAAGTCTTGTGCCCCGTCAATGACGACGATGATTGAGTTCTGAATGAATTTTCATGATTGAGTTTTGGTTTTTAAAAGCATAAATTTATTTTTGAAATTATCAAAAGTGAAAAATATTTTTCTTTCCTCATTTTCCTAAAGAACCAAATGATGAAAAAAGCGAAAAGGGATTGTACCTCATCACAAAAGCACCCTTTAAGTGTAGGTAGATATTGATTTGTAATTGACTTGGGAAAATTTGCAAGTAATGTGATCAAATAGTGAAAAAAAATGGCTGTTTCCCTACTTTCTCCGCTAAAATACATTCCATTATCTACTTTCACTACAATTCAAAATTTGAAAATGTATAACATGGGCTTTATCTGGTTTCTTTGCAGACATCAAGAAAGTCAAAGGCTGCGTGAATTCATGCTCGAAAGGTTGCAAGAATGCTTAAGCCACTCAAGAGCTTGGAGAATCACATTTGCAATTGAAGCCAAATAATAAATTATCTTCTTTTACCTAATTAAGTGTCATGGGGCTTACTTAAATTCAATCTCATTGTGCTGAGCTGGTTAATCAATGATAGAGATTTTCTGAGTTGGCCTTGAAGACTTTTTTCTTTGATTCTCCTTTTCTTTTACTAGTCGACTTTTGGCTAAAAGAGATTATTTGATTGTTTGGCTTATATTCCTTACTTATAATTTTTTTTCCTTTATTGTTTCATCTCAAATAGATATTGCCGTGCAATCCATATATACAGCTGAAAATTTTCCTAATAATTTCGTCTTTACGGCATATCGATATGCAATAATTAGAATTTACGGCATATCGATATGCAATAATTAGAGATTGAACGACTCGGAGAGATTGTAAATAAATGTTCTAGACCATCACCCCTCTATCATATATTCATTTAAAATAGAATTCTTATCGTTAAGCTTATGATAATACTCAAATCGTAGGGATAAATTCTCAATACAACTTGCCTTTTATATGGAGGATTCTTCCTACAAAAGCTTATGCAAAAAAACCCACTCAAATATTAAATATGTATAATTTTGATTAGATTGTGTAGCCATCATATGTTTCATTAAAAACACTATATATAAAAAATCTACTAATCCATTTTTATTCATTTGGTGGCATTAGATCGCACCCATATGGCTCCAAAAACCGTTCACTTCGATTAATTGTAGAACAAAATGAATTATGTCAAAGTAGTCACCCACTCTTTATTCGGGAGGCACTCCGATAATAATGGTGACAGGCTACCAACACCATATCAAACATCAAACTATCATAATTCATTAACTCATTTCTAGACAATTTGATAGCGGTTATGTCATTCTTATGGCACCGGAGACGATAAAGGATTTTGTAAGTTCGGAACCTTTTGATGGGAGTGCGCAGCGAAATCCGATACCTTCATCAAGGGAGATCACCAGGAGGAGGTCCAAGTCCGAACCCATTAACATATTCGATTAAACCCATCTTCACTCAAATGCTTAAGCTAATGTATTATGAGCCAACATGGATATATTAACCGCTCCATACCACTTTGATTCTCCAATATCCTCACATGTGAGCTCAATGTTAGGTCCGCTCCCTCTTAATTTATGTGTCCTTCCGCATTAACTTATCTCAAATTGAATTTTCATCAAAGCCCAACTTCATAACCATGATGTCCGCCATCGGGCCCACCCAGAAACTAAATCATCAGCTCGACACCATTTGATGGGAATTCACAACAAAAGTTCGATATCTTCGCTAGGAAGATCACCAAGAGAAAGCCAAAGTTTGAGCCCATTAACATACCTAGTCAAACCCACATTCACTGAAAAGCTTAAACTAATTAATTATAGACCAACATGGATATATTAACTGCTTTACACCACTTCGATTCTCCGATGTGAAATTTTTTAATACAACTCACTCACGCGTGCATCCTAACACCTTTGTACATCATCCTTTAATCAAGGACAAACAAATAAAAATTGTCATGTCCACCAATGCCAATGTCAGTACAAAAGTGCATATTTCACTTTTTAAAAAGATAGAGGATTGTTTCTCTCTCGAATTTACTCCAAAGAGGCCCTTCGAGGAAACATTGGGTCATTCCTCATGCATGTCCTTTTTTCCATTTTCTGGTGTCTTTTGATTTTCGACATTTTATCACCAAAATTAATCAACAAAGTCAAGGCAAATTAGGTTTTATCAGTTGTTGAATAACCACTCAATAGAATAGTTCTCGCTCTTGAGCAGCTCCTTGGTTTGTTTCAGACTTGGACATGGTCGTCAACGACGTTCGGTTTTTGTGTTTTCTTTTCCTTATTTTCGTTTAAGGTGGTTCATCTACAGCTAGCCCGAATTCGGAGCATTTCCGGGTGCAAGGGCTGATGGGTCGAGTACGAGGACGAGGACAACGAGCTTGAGAATGGTGGCACCAATGATTGTGCCGATGAGATGGAGGAGGCCGGTCAAGTTTGTGGATGCTGTGAATGATTATGACCATCATCATATCTTTGCGTCAATGTTTAAGTAAAATAACGTAAGTGCCCATGTAATTTGGTCCAGAGGCTGCTAATGGAAAAACAACATGTTATGGAATAAGAGCATAGTGTTTTCGTTATATAAAAGAACTCGTAGTATTCTCATCAATCGTACTGCTATGATCCATTTGTTACAGTGGATTTGGTGTTAGTGAAATTACATATAGACAAATAAATCAATCCTCAAGGAAATTTCTTCTGTGTTTGGCCAGAGCTACAACTCTGTCCCTAAGTTTATCGAAGAAACTCCACTCCTAGACACTTTCTCGAGGCTCGACATCAAGAATTGGGTTTTTGCGCAGAAAACCCAGTTATTGAATGATATCGCTTCCTTCTTAACCGTCAACAATTATTTTTTGGAACTTAAGTGTTCGTTAATTGATTGTTGACTTCTTCCACGAAAAATTTTCCCTAAGTGTACGAAATACTGTGGGGGAACTTCTTTTCCTGGTCACAAATACACCTTTGTTTAGTTGGATATTAACTCTTTGCAAGTAACAACTGATTTGAAGATTTTTAAGTTCAATAAGTAACAGGAGGGGGAAAATTCCAAATAAGCAAAATAAAATAAAATAAAGCAAAATAACATAAATAAAAAAAATTAGATAAAAACATCATTAGAATTTTTTTACCAAAACACCGCTACTTTGATGGCCGAATAGTCACATACTCGCCAACGGATCAAAAGTCTTTATTTGAAACGATTATTTGAGAAAATGAAGGCACTTGGATCCTTATATAAATTTTTATTAATTAATTTGAGGCCACTTAATTAAATTTGGACACATTGGTCATAAACTCCCAATAAAAATCTGTTCTCTTGACACAAAATTTACCTAAAAAGGTCCTTTTTGTTATCTACTTCTATTTCATTTCGACCGTTAAAAATGTATAGTGGGTTTTTATGTACGCAGATTTCAAGATAGTCCAAGGTTGCGTGAATCTCTGTGCAAAAGGTTGCAAGAAGTTCTCGATGGATCCCATCCGTGAGAGGAGAGAAACGAATGGAATGGGTAATCGATGCGACAAAGGATGAAACTCAAAGTGCAGATCTATTTTGCATAAATTTTATGTAAAGCTCGTTGCTTGCTGGGTTGGCTGATTGATAAATGATTTCTGCAATAATTGGCAAACTTGGTATCTTTTCCTTCTTTTTAAGGATTTTATTTAAGCGATGCTATTTCCAAAGTCTAATATTGGCTACTACCGTTATTAATTAGTAGGGGTGAGCGGTTCTAAGTTCTCTACGGGTTCCACCTGGAACTTGAAACCTACCCATCGGAATAGGTTCCATATTTTTTGAAACACTGAAACTCACCCGTCATAAACCGAAATCTGGAACCTACCCCCGTTACGGGTTCTAGGGTCGATTTTAAGGTACGCGGGAGCCTGCCAATTTCTTTTCTTTTCTTTTCTTTTTTTCATTTTTAGTTAAGCAAAATGAGAGTGAACATTACAACTACTAAGGGAACGTAGAGGTAAGCGATTTCGGGTTCCATATAGGTTACATTTAGAACTTGAAAACAACCCGTTGGAACAGGTTCATCATTTTTTGGAACCGAAACCTAAAAATTTGTTTGGCTCCAAATTATACACTCATCATCGGATGCTATACAATATTGTAGGATCGTGAGAAGACATATACCAATAAAAACACAAAAATTTATTTCGGGATCCAGGTTTCAAGTTTCGGGTTCTAGGTAGTGGAACCCGAAATCTACCCATTGGAACAGGTTCCTCAATTTTTGAAATCCGGAACCTACCCTACATACTTTGGAACCTGGAACCGGGCCAGCTCCCACAAGTTTCGCTTTCAAATTCCCGGTTCTACCCCGAAACTATGCTCACCCATACTAATTAGCGATATAACCCCGGATAGTGGAGATTGAACGAAACGTGAAAGTCTCGTAAGCCTTCACATATTACACATCTCTTTCTATTGTAAATCAGTAGAACATAAGCGCGAATTTAGGCTTTGCTTGTGACATCCTGAAAAACTTGAGGTTTGTAAGAAGATAAATTCGATGGATTTTAGTCTCGAATTTCGGTCCGGTGAATAAGATGAGATTTTTGAAATTTAAGGGATAATGGTTGGAGGCAATTGTAATTAATTCAAAAGGATAAATACCCGAATGAGTCAAAAGAGATTATTTGATTGGTTGGCTTATATTCCATACTTTTGATTTTTTTTCCGTTTATCGTATCACGTCAAATAGATATTGTCAGCTCCATCCAATTATATCATTGAAAAGTTTCTTAATAATTTTTTCTTTCCGACGTATAGTACTCGAGAGAGATTGTAAATAAATGCTCTAGACCATCACCACTTTATTATATATTCTTTTAAAATAGAATTCTTATCATTAAGTTTAGGGTTAATACCGTGAAAAAATTCAAATTGGTACTCTTGTGATAAGTCTACATCAAACTATTTTTTTACCATAAAAATCTCAAACCGATACACTTGTAACAAATTTACCTTAAACTATTTTCTTAACCACAAAAAATCTCAAATGGTACATCTATGATAAATTTATCCCAAATTAATTTTTTGACAATCTAAAACTCCAAACCGATACACTTGTGATAAATCCACCTTATGTTAGTTTCTATTAAATTTTATCATCAAATTGCTTAGATGACACATGGCACTTGATGGGTGTACAAACTTGAGATTTTTACCATTTGTTTGTCACATGTGTATTAGTTAAGTATTTTTCTTGGTATTAACCCAATTTTACAAAAGCTAACGAAGAGTAAATTTGTCACAAGTATACCAATTTGAATTTTTTGTGGAAAAAAATTAGTTTTGGTTTAATTTGTTACGGATGTATCGGTTTGAAATTTTTAGTGGTTAGGAAAATAGTTTGGGATAAATTTATCACAACTAATTTAGGATTCATTGTGATCTAAAAAATAGTTTTAGATAAATTTATTTTCATTCGTGTATCAATATGTAGTTTTTTTGTCAAAAAAAATATTTTAGGTAAATTTGTCATGTACCGATTTGGGATTTTCGCGGTATTAACTATTAAATTTTGACAATACTCGAATCTTAAAAGACTCTTGTCGAAAATTATCGAATCTGTAAACTTTTTTTAAAAATTTGAACATAATGGAAGAAATGATAGTTAAGGCAAGACGGATTAAAATCGGGATCTAGGTTGATCTATACACTTATCCGATTTCTGTCACTTTCAATTTATTAAGGTTCCTGAGTGTCATAATCAAGCTTTGAAAGTCACACATGATTCACTTTGTGATATTCTTGTTTTTTTTTGTCGACGCTTCATGATATTCCACGTTGCTTCTTTCGATAAAAAAAAAGTTGGTTGGTAGACTTGAAAATTAATTTTTTTTATAAAAAAAATTGAGACTTAGTACAAAAATGAATCATTGGATCTAGTAATGCAAAATAAAACGTTTTGTAAGTAGTTATTCAAAGCATTCAAGATTTCTAAATTTTTTGGCAAAGAATTGTTAAAGGGAAACATTAGACCCGCCAGTCATTTGTGGATGTTGAGGGCAACAATGAACAAACAAACCATGAAAAACAAATGAGAGGTTCAAAAGAGTCATGGTAGGTCATTGAGTTAGCGTACAACAACTCGGCCTATTAAATATGGGCTAAATAGCGTGTCTATGAGTCTATGACTCATTTTGATAGTTCCAAAGCCATGACAAGTTTGATTAAAAATAAAAAAAGGCCAACTAGGCCTACCTCCGTCACGAAGTAAATGAAAAATTCAGTTTGCTAAATGGGATTTTCATTTTGCGGTGTAGACCTTCCGTCTCCCACATAGCAAATGCGACCTGATTTTTCAAATCCCCTTTGGATTATGATTGATATTAGGTATACCAATTTATACTTTTTATTTACACATCTCATATTTTCCCCAGTTTACATGAATAACTAGTCAAGAGCTAAAATTTCAAACTACTTATCTTAAAATGATGTAGCACACTTCCTTCCCTTCATATTGGAAACTCTAAAATATGAAGATTAAACGAATTTGCATATTGAGATTTTGTACAGTCAAATGTTCTTTTCCTTATTTAGACGCCCGTCTCAAGGGACAAAAAAGAAACACAAAGGAGATGTGGGGAGATAGAAAGGGATGGGCAAGGCTTGTTCTTTCATTATCAATACAACTTGCCTTTTATATGGTGGATGCTTCCGACAACAAATTTGTGTTATGTGAACAAACTCATTCAAATATGCAGATTAGTCGGTGTAGCTATTATATGTATAATTTTGACGTCAAATCTCAACTATATGGCTCTAGAACCATTCACCCTCAATCAATTATAAAACAAAATGAATTATGTCGGAGGAGTCATCCACTCTTTATTCGGAGGTGCTTCTATAACAATGGTGACAGGTTGCCAACATCATATTGAATCTCAAACTGTCATAATTTATTAGCTCATTTCTAGACATTTTGATAATGGATATGTCATTCTTATGGGAATGCCGATCAAAAGGGATTTTCTATGCTGGAAATCCTCACATATCAACCTTTTATCAAGAATAAATAAATAAAAACTATCTTGTGCACCAATGATAGTGTTAGAACAAAAGTGCATATTTCACTTTTTCAAGTGACAAATCGGAAATAAGGGAAAAGTTCTTCAAAAGATAAGGGATTGTTTCTCTTTCGAATTTACTCCAAAGAGGCCCTTTGAGTATGTTGCGCGAAACAAGCGATCGAATAATAAATAGACAAAACAAGAAAATAAATCAGATATAAGATATACGTGGTTTGGTCGTAAAGACCTATGTCTATGGGGGGGAACAACAACGAATTTTACTATAAAATAAGCGATACACGGAGATTACAGACCACGCTCGAGTCGCTCAAACACTTTTAGTGTTTTCTAAGTCCCAATTATATTCAATAATACACACGGTATTTAGTGCCGCAATTCCTCAAGAAATAATTTCTCAATTTCTTAAAGGAATTGTACAAATCTAATCTCAAGGTTTAGTCGGCTTCGACACTTGAATAGTTGATGTAATTTCACGAGAATATCCACCGCCGAGCACCCGTAAAAGAAACGGTGCTTCAAGAATTGTACCAGTGGGCCAACTGCGGCTGTCTTCTTGCGGCAAAATGACAGCCCGTAAAAATAGCAAAAACCCCTCTTGATAGAAGTCACGCGTGGTAAATGATATCCATGGTACAGATTTGGTCATATCCTTTCTTTTGAATCCCAACAGAAGTCAACTTCGGTTACTTTTTTTTAGTTTTTCCTTTTCCTTTTCTTGGCCACTTACGATTGCTTGTTGATTTAATATCAAGAAAAGTCCATGAAACCGCCAAGTCAGATAATCTATTTTCCACGGACGTCCAGATATATCTAATTTCTGAATATTCAGATTTTCGCTTTGGGTTCAAACTCGAGACATAATTTAACAATCTCTACCTTGGCTCGACGTTGGAGCCATGTCACAATCGCTTTGCGGATACTCCGTACTTCATCGCTACTATCCCATAGCCCCAATGGGCTCAACCGCCACTGACATCATCCAAATTTAAGTTGCACTTAAACTTCGCCATAACCAAGTACCTCATCGGAAGACCAAATGCACATGCACTTTTAACTATTCCACGAGAACTTTCGATACAAGCTCCTCTACCACGGATAAAGCAAAACTTTCGTTGCATCCATATCTATCAAGGGATCGAACACGTACCTTATCAATATCAGCAGTTATAGCAACTATTAGCTCTATAAGCTTCACCTCACTACAAGCACTATTTGTGTCGATTACTTCGCTAGCACCCGCTACCTCAAGAGTTTATGGTTGCAACTCCATCTCAAGTTGAACATGGTTTAGATCTGTATGAACACCGCTATAATCACTCATAGCCTGAAGTATTGGATACTCGTCAAATGTAACTTCTCTACATCCGAGCATCACAACCGACAACCAAATTGACCCCATGCATAACCTAGAAATATGCACTTTATTGCCCTTCCATCGAGCTTATCATCGCTAACTCGAACATAACATGTGCAACCAAATATTTTAATAATAGAATAGTCAGCAAGATTACTTGACCACACTTCTTCGGGAGTCCGACGTCCAATCGTAGTCGATGGGGATCTATTCATCAAGTATCTCGCCGTACTAAGCACATCCACTAGGAATCTCCTCACCATACTAGCACTAGACAACATTTGATGGGCCGTCTTTACTAATATTCTACTCACCAATTCTGCAATATGTTGTGGTTCATTGGCAATAGTGCGATGTCTCACTATGACTTCCTTCATGCAGAATTCGTTTAACTGCTCCGAGTAAAACTCCATGCTTTTGTCAGTCCGCACATGCTTGATTAAATTTACCAGTCTCTTTTTCGATCAAGGCTATCAACCGCCCGATCTTGACAATAGCATAAAAATTGTGCCTAATCACAAACACCCATGTCCTCCTCGAGTAGTCATCAACAACGGTTAGCATAAATCTGGCACTATTTCTCGAAGGAAATCGTGACAACCTGCGAACATCTAAGTAGAGTTCTGCAATTGACGTGGTTTGTCCGATAATCGCAATAAACCGCACCTTTCCGCCATTGATCTAAATCACAGCACTTGCATACATTCAGCTCGTCAGCAATATAACCACGTAATAAATTTCTTTCACTTAGAACCTTCAGGCTTTTCTCACTAATGTGCCCCCAAACACATATGCTACAATTTAGACTCTCGAACAAATGCATCCAAGGTCTCCGCAGTGAATTCTCGTCACTGTCTCACCTTGAAGCTCATATAGGGCATTATGTTAGATTGCTTTCATTATCACCAAGACACCTTGAACAGTTTTTCATAACTCTAAATTCTGAAGAATACCGACCCCCGACTAAATCTAGAGCACTCAAGGAAATCAATTGTTTTTTTCAACTCTAGAATATGCCTAACTCTAATCAATGTCCTCACAACATCATCATGCATTCTCGATTCTAACATCGCCAACACCTATAATATCGCATTCGGTGTTGTCCCTCAAGTGTACTTTATCGCTATCCATACATTGATAAATGGTAAAACAGTTCTTGTTTGGTGTAGCATGAAATGAATAACTAGAATCCATAATACATCCATCAAACGACGAATCATCAAGTGATGACAAAACAACATTAGCATTATTCAAATTACCATTAGTTATAGCTGTAACATCATTTGTAGATTCAACTCTAATTCCCTTACCCGTTTCGTTTTTTAGCTTAAGGAAATCCCTTCTAAGATGCCCCCTCTTACCGCAGTTCCAATAGACAGTACCATCGGTCCCTAGGCGACGGCGTCGATTTAAGTTCATACTACTTCGCTAACATGAGTACTAGTTCTTTCTCTATTTTCACCTACTAAAGCGGTAGATATAGATTCGCGATTCTCTTCCACATATGTCCTCACTCGAACTAAATCTCAAATTCCATCAAATATCAAACTTGTTGACCTAGAGAAATTACTAACAGTAGTAATTGTAGTATTCCAACTATCGGGCAATGAGGATAATAGAATCAAAGCACATACCTCATCTTCAAAGTTAATATCAACTAAACTTAATTGACTAACGATCATATTGAATTCATTGATATGATTAGCAACCGATGCGCCTTCGCTCATCTTCAAATTAAACAGACGTTGTGTCAAATAGAACTTGTTGATTGTAGAAGACTTCTCCTACATATCCAATATGGCTTTCACCAAACCTGCAGTAGTCTTCTCTTTGACGATATTAAACGCGACGTTACGAGCCAACATCAGCCGAATAACACCCATCGCTTGTCTATCCAACAATGTGGATCCTTCCCCTCTCTCTATTCTATATTTTAAGAAGGAACCAAGCAAACCTTTAGTGATTGTCACGGACCATTCAAATAAAAACGGCATTGAATCGGACAATTGGCTAGTTGGGTCCGCACAAATTTTGAATGGGTGTCCTTCGCTCGAGGCGAGATGGAGCTTTGGGTAAGCTTTTTGAGACATCTTTTTAGGCATTCCCGAACTTATTGTAGATTTAGACTCGCAAGTGTTCATTTACTTTCTTCGAAATCAACTATGTTTTCTCATTTTTGATGACATTCTCATGACATTATCTCCTAAAAACCTCCCAACTTCAGGTGTAATCCTCATTATGTGCCACACTTTTTTGACTATGGAAAAAGAAAACCCTCCAAACTTTCACTCTAGTCCCCCAGCATGCCCATGCGTCTAAAAATCGCCACTAGGTTTTTCATTATTATCAACGTCGGGCCAGGTCGAGATTCATTATTAGAACCTGCCTTTTTATCAACACCCTCATCTTACGTACGGAACAAAAACAGCGTCCGGATGTTGATAATTCTGAGGAAAGCAGTGGTAATTTTTGGACGCATGGGCAGATTTGGAACCGGGGACTCCATTCTCACTCCTCATATGAAGGAACTGTCGGAGTATTTTCAACAAACTCAAATTGTACATATTTTTACGAAAAATAAATTCATGCGCAGATTGATTGACAAATCGAGGAGATTAGCAGTGTAACCCTTGCCCTTTGCCCTTTTTTTTCCTCCAAAAAGGAAGCGAGCAGGTCGCGTTAAATTAACACAATATATAAGAGACCGTTTCCTCTTTTGAGACTGACACATTCACTTGCACTCCTATTTAGCTGATCGCTTGCTCTTGTTCCTTCCTAGACTGTTTGTTGGCTTAGTCAAAGTCCTTGGCCATGAACTTTAAGAGGGTTGCCCTGGTATTGTCTGCAATTCCTCTCCTAAGGGATCATTTTTTTTTAAAGTTGGCACTTAAATTATCGTTTTGAAAGTTTTGCCACTAAAGTGAGCGTCATTCACAAATTTTGGCACTTCTAGTGTTCTTTAGCCTTTTCTGGGGATTGGTACTTGAGAGTTGGGTTTATGCAACCAGTCTGAGCATTCAGGAGAAGTTATTACATGGTTTGTAAATCATGAAGATATATCAGTTGGACCATTGATAATGTGGGTGTAGTATGGTTAATGGTGCAAATGGGCTTGGCCTGATAATCTATAACAGACCATACAATAGGTTTTTCGGGCATCAAGACCTCGATTTCTGCCTTTGGAGTATTATTTTTTTTTTTTACAAGCTTTGAATGGCCAATGACGTTGATTGAGGTTTTAATGAATTCTGAAAAACGACTCTAGTTTTTAAAAGTATAGATCTCATTTTTGTCGACAAAGAAAATATTTTTCTTACCCCGTTTTTCCAAAGAAACAAACGATGAAAAACTAACAAAAGAACACCTTGAGTGTTGGTAGATATTGATTAGTTATCAACTCTGGAAAAGATCTTACCTAGTACAAATTGTTTTGATTATCTTCACTTGTTGTATTTCATATTTGGAAATATATAACATGGGTTTTTATGTACTATCTTTTATTGCAAACGCTAAAAAGTCGAAAGCTATATGAATTAATGCTAAAAAAATTACAAGAAATCCTAAGCCACTCGAGAGTTTGAAGGATCACATTCGCAATTAACGCAAAATAATAAATCGTGTACTTGTAGAGAAGAATGGATGGTATATCAACCTATGAATGAAGTGTGTAAACTGTGCGACAAAGCTAGAAACTCAAAGTTTTAAATATAAAGCTCATTGCGCCGAGTTGAGTCGAAAAAATTATTTCTGCAATAATTAGCATACTTGGAATCCTTGTTCAAAGCCTTAAAGTTAATAATACCCCCCGAGTAAACTCTTGAATGCACCAGTAAAATTTACCCGGAAGTGGATTAATCGTAGTGCGCGAAAGCTAATCTTAACATCATCTGACCGCTATGCAAACACATAAGAGGTTAAGTAAAATGATCTTGTTAACAAGTGCTCTAAAACACTAGCTAAATCCATCAATTTCGTATGGTAGATAAATGAAATTTACTTCTTTATGGGTCTTGTCTTAGACAGTTTTTATAAATAAAGGTTATTTGTGATTGCGTGATTCGTGTAGATATCTATATAAACATGTGACCAATCACTTTGATGACCGTAGAAATCTTTTTTCCGAGTTGGTGTCCACTCTTGGAATTACCAAAATATTCTTATTGATAAACTCAAGTTTACGACTGCTATTTCTTTGTAATTAATCACAAACAACAAAAAAGACCCTCATTCTCAATAAAGAAAGGTATATAGAAAAGTAGGTTCCATTAATAAGAGTTTGATATCTCTAATTAGTCTTAACAGCATATATGTCACCTTTGAAATTCACATCTCTATTTTGAATCCATCTAAATCAATCATCATATTTTATAATGCGAAAACTTATTAGACCAAATAAGATGTCAATATATTTTCATAACAAGTAGACGCATATAGGAAGGTAAATTTCGAGCTCATAAAACACTTGACTCTTCAAAGGATCACGTAAACAAGTGCCACAACTAGAGCTATCAAAATGGATTGAAAACCCATATTTGAACTCATATTCAATGAGATGTGTCAAATATGGGTTAGTTTTAATAAATGGGTGGTTAATGTGTTTGAGTTGTAAACTTAATTATATGTGGGTTATAAACGGGTTTAAAGACAAATTCATATTTTAACTTATTTACAACCCATTTAGTTTATAAAGGTTATTAGTTGAGTCAGTCCATCCATGTGTCCCTTAAACAATTTTCATATTTTTAATTTTTTTTAAAATTTTTGAATTTTTTTAAATTTGTAATTTTTTTAATTTTATTTTTCTTTTATATAACAAATTAAAAGTTCGGTCACCCGCCGCCAACCTGCATGAATGTGATGACCCATGGTGAGGTGAATCGTTATGATTGATGAGATGCTCGTCTACGCTTGATGTTGAATTGCTTGTTTGCGTTAGCCTTCTCGAGCAAGAAGAGGAAAATGGCCCGGAACCGATTGTAATAGTCGCAGAGAGTGCGGTTAGATCTTTGTGGAATCGATCGAGCTCATGGATCCTTCGCGATCCACGCCGAACGAGAACATTTCGTCGCATGATGTGCAACTCTCTCTAGCGGATGTGATTGCCGACATTGACGAGCTCAAATGGCACGAGCGCATCATCACCTCCGTCGAAAACATCGGCAAAGAGAATCGTCCATCAGCGAACAACGGTTCTAAATGCCAGCGGAGACCGAAGAAAGTAGCCGATGGCGCGTTCCATTGTAAGAGAACCGCTTCGTCCACGCCGTCCTCCAAGAATAAGTTTTAGTATCTTAGCAATATGGATCGGATATGGTCGCTAGATTTGTATTATATGGAAATTGGTCAATATGGATCAAACCATCTTCGGTCCGATCCACTCATTTGATGATCTAGCCACAATCGAGTGGATTATGACATTGCGTTGGTTTGATTGAATGGAAAAAAGCCAATATCTTTATGCCTAATCCTTAAGCATATTAATATAGCTTAACAACTTAAGTCAATTGGTGGAATTCAATCGCATGGGCTTAGTTTAGTACCATTGAACATATCTCTTTGGAAGAAAGTGCAAAAATTCTGGCATGGTTAAAACTTTTTTTCTCATATTCGAGTGGGCATTACATAAGCCCATATCCTCTACATCATCCATATTCCTCTATATAAACGTTGACGCTCAAAATCGGCCTGTGCCTAAACAGAGAATAAGGGCCGTGGAGCGTTGTTGACATGAGAGTCCAAGTACGTGTTGGCGTCCGAATGTAGGTCATATATGATGGTTGGGAGAAGGATAGTATCGGCAATGAGAAAACGGTACACAACATAATATACGAGCATGAGAAACAAAGTCAAAGTTTCAACCATCTAGTGTATAAGAGGGCGATTCTTGAAGTAAGCCCATGAATCTAGGAGTGAACCTAGCTTCAAATAAGGGCCTCAAGTGGCCATAAAATCTAAAAAAATAGCATAATGTCAAGGGCATTTTTTCCATTTCACCTTTTTTTCATTTGTTTCTTTATTTATTTATTTATTCTTTTTTATTTAAAAAAAATAAAAGAGAAAAAACACACATAGCGGGAGGGACAACTCTTGCGCCTCCCACTTGTGGCCGCCGCCCCATTGCAGGTGGGATGCCGGCTAAGGTCGACGACCACACCGTCCAAAGGTCAAGCCCCGCTAGCCCTCGCCAAAATTGGGAGAGGGTCGAGCCGTCTACCGGATTTGGACATGGTTGGCGATCCCCACCCGGTCCTGGGAGAGGGTCACACTAGGGCGGGGTCGCCGACGCTCGCCCCATTTTGGGCGAGGGCCACCATCCAGAGGCGAGGGCCTCTCCTTGCTCCGGCAATGGCCAACAGGCCCTCGCCTCGGTTGTCGGCGACCCCGCCAACCTTCGTTGACGCCCCATCGGTGGGAGGGGAGCCCTCCCATTTGTGCTTTTCTTTTTTTCAACTATTTTTTAGTTTTAAAAAAAACATAAGAAGGAAAAAGAAAAAAAAAGGGAAAAAGAAGAGAATTGACAAAAATACCCTTTAGGTCAGGCCCTTTTTTGAGATCCATAGCCACTTTAAGCCCTTATTTGAAATTGTTATTCCACTTGAGATCCTTATTTGAGAAAATGATAGCACTTCGGACTCTTATTTGGAATTTTTCATTTACTTTTTATGAAAACTCTCCATTTTAGTTTTGGTAACCATTTCATGTCTATTTCATAGTTTGGCAAGAGTTCATGGATATCTAGTCCTTCATGAAAAATAGAAAAAGTGGTGCTTTTATTGTGTATGGTAATACCCACTTAAAAATTAAACCAAAGAACCATGTTATTTTCGTAATTATGGCAATTGGATCCTACTTAGAAAAAGAAGAACTAGAAAGGAAAATGAATTAATTGGAGGTCCACCACTCTAAATTTCCAACGGATATCAAGGATAATTTTGTCTCTTAATGAAAATGGAGTTTATTTAGTCATATATGAAGTCTTCATAGCCCCCAAAAGGAAAACTAATCCCAACTTTGATTGTATTGCTATTTTGCAAGTTGGAGATTTATCTTTATCCTTTGGATTGATTACTTGGAAAAAAGATATTCCCATATTAGTTTCCCTCCAAAAAAGGACAAATTAGCAATAAAAAAATACAATGGATAAGGTTTTCTCTTTTCATTTAATGAGAATTATTCCATAAATGCAGGGTTGAAACCAAAAAACCATACAAACAAAAGAAGATTATTCCAGTGTCACGCATCTATATAAATCATGGAATCACATAGAACCCTCAACAAAATACAGCACTCAATTGAAAGCAAATCAAACATGATGGTCAAGAGTTTTGCTAGATTAATGGTGCTGATGCTGGTGGCCACGATGGCATTGGAGGCGTCTGCGGTGAGACGGATTCTATCAAGTGTAGTCTCAAGTGCGCGCTCCAAGGTGTCTAGGGGACCCTAATGCACGTTTATGCTATGCTATGTGCCTCAAGGATTGTGAAGGTGGTTCAGAGTTGGAGACACTTGAAGGCCAATGCAAACTTGAATGTATGGTGTCCAAATGTTTTGATCTCGCATCCTGGTACGAAAGCAAAATCTATGCCTATTAAATAAAAAAGATGTTTTAGGAGATAATTTGTACTTTGTTTCCTTCGATAAACCAAAAGAAAATAGAAAAGATGTCTGTTTTTCTTCATTCATCAATTGCGATCAACAACGATTTAGGTTTGAAAACAAGTGCTTTTGAAATTATGGATCATCTAATTTATTTGTGTATGGCAGAAGGAATTTATTTGTGTATGGTTTAACTAAAATACTTTTCATTATCTACTTTCACTACAATTCAGAATTTTGAAATGTATAACATGGGTTTTGTGTGGTTTCTTTGCAGACATCAAGAAAGTCAAAGGCTGTGTGAATTCATGCTCGAAAGCTGGCAAGAATGTTTAAGCCACTCAAGAGCTTGGAGAATTGTATTTGCAATAGAAGCGAAATAATAAATTATCTTCTTTTACCTAATTAATTGTCATCGGGCTTCGTAAATTCAAGCTCATTGTGCCAAGCTAGTTGATCAATGATAGAGATTTTCTGAGTTGACCTTGAAGACTTTTTTCTTCTATTCTTCATTTCTTTTACTAGTCGACTTTTGGCTAAAAGAGATTATTTGATTGGTCGGCTTATATTCCTTACTTATGATTGTATTTTCCTTTATCGTTTCATCTTAAATGGACATTGCCGTTCCATCCATTTATACAGTTGAAAAGTTTCCTAATAATTGCTTATTAATTAGAGATTGAACTACTCAGAGAGATTGTAAATAAATGCTCTAGACCATCACCACCTTATCATATATTCTTTTAAAATAGAATTCACATCGTTAAGCTTATGATAATACTGAAATAGTAGGGATAAATTCTCAATACAACCTGCCTTTTTCGGAGGATGCTTCCGACAAAAGCAATTCGTTGGCTAACTAGGTTGTATATGCAGCCATTTGTGTTATGGGAATAAATCCACTTAAATATTAAATGTGTATGATTTTGATTAGACTGTGTAGCCATTATATGTTTAACTTAAAATACCATCTGAAAGAATATCTACAAATCCTTTTTTATTCATTTAGTGGCATCAGATCTCACCTATATGGCTCCAAAAACCGTCACTCTTGATTAATTGTGGAACAAAATGAATTATGTCAAAGTAGTCGCCAAATCTTTATTCAGAGGCGCTTCGATAACAATGGTGACGGGTTACCAACATCATATTGAATCTCAAATTGTCGTAGTTTATTAAGTCATTTCTGGACAATTTGATAACAGTTATATCATTCTTATGGAAATGGAGATCACAAAGGATTTTATAAGTACGAAACCTTTGCACATCATCCTTGTATCAAGGACAAACAGATAAAAACTATCTTGTGCACCAATGCTAATGTTAGCACAAAAGTGCATATTTCACTTTTTAAAAAAGATAGAGGATTGTTTCTCTCTCAAATTTACTCCAAAGAGGCCCTTCGAGGAAACATAGGGTCCTTTCCCCTGTATGTCCATTTTTTCATTTTCAGGTGTCTCTCGAATTTTGACATTTTATCACCAAAATTAATCAACAAAGTCTATGCAAATTAGGTTTATCAGTTGTTGAATAACCACTCAATAGAATAGTTCTCGCTCCTGAGCAGCTCCGTGGTTCATTTTGGACTTGGACATAGTCGTCGACGACGTTAGGTTTTTGTGTTTTCTTTTCATTATTTTCGGTTATGGTGGTTTGTCTACGGTTAGCCCGAATCCGGAGCATGTGCACGCGCACGGACTGATGGGTCGAGTACGAGGACGAGGACGACGAGCTTGAGAACGGTGGCACCGATGATTGTGCCGATGAGATGAAGGAGGCCGGTCAAGTTTGTGGATGCTGTGAATGACTATGACCATCATCATGTCTTGCGTCAATGTTTAGGTAAAATAACGTAAGTGCCCATGTAATTTGGTCCAGAGGCTGCTAATGGAAAAATAATTTTTAACTAATAACATGTTATGGAATAAGAGCCTAGTGTTTTCGTTATATAAAAGAACTCGTAGTATTCTCATCAATCGTACTGCTATGATCCATTTGTTACAGTGGATTTGGTGTTAGTAAAACTACTTGTAGACAAATAAATCAATCCTCAAGGAAATTTCTTCTGTGTTTGGCCAGAGCTACAACTATGTACCTAAGTATATCGAATAAACTCCACTTCTAGACACTTTCTCGAGGCTCGACACCAAGAAATTTGTTATTAGATCAAAAAATGGACATTAAATCAACAAGATATGTCTTAATCACCAATAAAAATTTATACATATTGGACAATGTTAAAAAAGTTGTTTATATTATTTTTTTAGATTTTCCTTGGCAATTAATTGGCAAATTTACTCAACCACGTAAAATAGAAATTAGGTATTTAAAAAAAAATCTTTGAAAATGTTAATATGTATAGAGGTAAAATATAATAATACAAACGAAATAGAAAACGTGGGGGTTTTATTGTGTCTGGTAATACCCACTTAAAAATAAAACAAAAGAACAATGTTATATTCTTAATTATGGCAACTGGATCCTACTTAGAAAAAGAAAAACTTAAAAAAGGGAAAATGAATTAATTGGAGGGCCACCACTTTAAATTTCGAACGGGTATCAACGATAATTTTGTATCTCAGTGAAAATGGAGTTTTTTATTTTTTTTATTTTTATAATGAGTGAAAATGGAGTTTATTTAGTCATATATGAAGTCGTCATAGCCCCGAAAAGGAAAACAAATCCCAACTTTGATTGTATTGCTATTTTGCAAGTTGGAGATTTATCTTTATCCTTTGGATTGATTACTTGGAAAAAAACATATTCCCATGTTAGTTTCCCCCCAAAAAGGACAAATTAGGAATAAAGAAAACAATGGATAACGTCTTCACTTTCCATTGAATGAGAATTATTCCATAAATGCAGGGTTGAAACCTAAAAACCATACAAGCAAAAAAAGATTATTCCAGCGTCACGCATCTATATAAACCGCGGAATCACATCAAATCTTCAACAAAAAATAGCGAAAAGGCTATGAACCCTCACTCATTTGAAAGCAAATCAAACATGAAGGTCAAGAGTTTTGTTAAATTAATGGTGCTTATGCTTGTGGCCACGATGGCACTGGAGGCATCAGCAATGAGACGGACTCTTTCGAGTGTAAGATCAAGTGTGGGCTCCAGTGTCTCGGGGCCCCTAATGAAGAGTTATGCTATGCCGTGTGCCGCAAGGGTTGCGACGGTGGGTCGGAGTTGGAGACACTTGAAGGCCAATGCAACCTTGAATGTATGGTGTCCAAATGTTTCGATCCGTATCCCGGTACGAAAGCAAAACCTACACCTACTAAATAGAAAAAGAAGTTCTAGGGGGTAATCTGTATTTCATTTTTTTTCTATAAACCAAACGGAACTAGAAAAGACATCCGTTTTTCTTCATTCATCAATTGTGATTGATAACAATTTTGGTTTAAAAACAAGTGCTTTTGAAATTGCGGATCGTCTAATGTTCTTTTTATTATTCGTAGCAGAAGGAATTTATCTATGTATGGCTGGACATGAAATTGTTTCTCTATGTTCGATAGCAAATAAGTCTCAACTTTTTCTTTCACATATTCTTGGGATTGGCCCTTGAGAATTGGATTCATAGTCCGAGCATCAAGAAAAAGCTTTTATAAATCATCTAGAACAATAACCTCCAGACCCTTAATCAAGTTAATCACTAAACCATCAATCATCACGTGGGTCGCACATGATTGCTGGTGGAGATGAGCTTGGTCTACATTGTTTATACTTTATAGAAAGGCTGCCTTCGAAGTCTTGTGCCCCGTCAATGACGACGATGATTGAGTTCTGAATGAATTTTCATGATTGAGTTTTGGTTTTTAAAAGCATAAATTTATTTTTGAAATTTTCAAAAGTGAAAAATATTTTTCTTTCCTCATTTTCCTAAAGAACCAAATGATGAAAAAAGCGAAAAGGGATTGTACCTCATCACAAAAGCACCCTTTAAGTGTAGGTAGATATTGATTTGTAATTGACTTGGGAAAATTTGCAAGTAATGTGATCAAATAGTGAAAAAAAATGGCTGTTTCCCTACTCTCTCCGCTAAAATACTTTCCATTATCTACTTTCACTACAATTCAAAATTTGAAAATGTATAACATGGGCTTTATCTGGTTTCTTTGCAGACATCAAGAAAGTCAAAGGCTGCGTGAATTCATGCTCGAAAGGTTGCAAGAATGCTTAAGCCACTCAAGAGCTTGGAGAATCACATTTGCAATTGAAGCCAAATAATAAATTATCTTCTTTTACCTAATTAAGTGTCATGGGGCTTACTTAAATTCAATCTCATTGTGCTGAGCTGGTTAATCAATGATAGAGATTTTCTGAGTTGGCCTTGAAGACTTTTTTCTTTGATTCTCCTTTTCTTTTACTAGTCGACTTTTGGCTAAAAGAGATTATTTGATTGTTTGGCTTATATTCCTTACTTATATTTTTTTTTCCTTTATCGTTTCATCTCAAACAGATATTGCCGTGCAATCCATATATACAGCTGAAACTTTTCCTAATAATTTCGTCTTTACGGCATATCTCGATATGCAATAATTAGAGATTGAACGACTCGGAGAGATTGTAAATAAATGTTCTAGACCATCACCCCTCTATCATATATTCATTTAAAATAGAATTCTTACCGTTAAGCTTATGATAATACTCAAATCGTAGGGATAAATTCTCAATACAACTTGCCTTTTATATGGAGGATTCTTCCTACAAAAGCTTATGCAAAAAAACCCACTCAAATATTAAATATGTATAATTTTGATTAGATTGTGTAGCCATCATATGTTTCATTAAAAACACTATATAAAAAAAATCTACTAATCCATTTTTATTCATTTGGTGGCATTAGATCGCACCCATATGGCTCCAAAAACTGTTCACTCTCGATTAATTGTAGAACAAAATGAATTATGTCAAAGTAGTCACCCACTCTTTATTCGGAGGCACTCCGATAACAATGGTGACAGGCTACCAACACCATATCAAACATCAAACTATCATAATTCATTAACTCATTTCTAGACAATTTGATAGCGGTTATGTCATTCTTATGGCATCGGAGACGATAAAGGATTTTGTAAGTTCGGAACCTTTTGATGGGAGTGCGCAGCAGAAATCCGATACCTTCATCAAGGGAGATCACCGGGAGGAGGTCCAAGTCCGAACCCATTAACATATTCAGTTAAACCCATCTTCACTCAAATGCTTAAGCTAATGTATTATGAGCCAACATGGATATATTAACCGCTCCATACCACTTTGATTCTCCAATATCCTCACATGTGAGCTCGGTGTTAGGTCCGCTCCCTCTTAATTTATGTGTCCTTCCGCATTAACTTATCACAAATTGAATTTTCATCAAAGCCCAACTTCATAACCATGATGTCCGCCATCGGGCCCACCCCAGAAACTAAATCATCAGCTCGACACCATTTGATGGGAATTCACAACAAAAGTTCGATATCTTCGCTAGGAAGATCACCAAGAGAAAGCCAAAGTCTAAGCCCATTAACATACTTAGTCAAACCCACATTCCCGAAAAGCTTAAACTAATTAATTATAGACCAACATGGTATATTAACTCTTTACACCACTTCGATTCTCCGATGTGAAATTTTTTAATACAACTCACTCACGCGTGCATCTTAACACCTTTGTACATCATCCTTTAATCAAGGACAAGCAAATAAAAATTGTCATGTGCACCAATGCCAATGTCAGTACAAAAGTGCATATTTCACTTTTTAAAAAAGATAGAGGATTGTTTCTCTCTCGAATTTACTCCAAAGAGGCCCTTCGAGGAAACATTGGGTCATTCCTCATGCATGTCCTTTTTTCCATTTTCTGGTGTCTTTTGATTTTCGACATTTTATCACCAAAATTAATCAACAAAGTCAAGGCAAATTAGGTTTTATCAGTTGTTGAATAACCACTCAATAGAATAGTTCTCGCTCTTGAGCAGCTCCTTGGTTTGTTTCAGACTTGGACATGGTCGTCAACGACGTTCGGTTTTTGTGTTTTCTTTTCCTTATTTTCGTTTAAGGTGGTTCATCTACAGCTAGCCCGAATTCGGAGCATTTCCGGGTGCAAGGGCTGATGGGTCGAGTACGAGGACGAGGACAACGAGCTTGAGAATGGTGGCACCAATGATTGTGCCGATGAGATGGAGGAGGCCGGTCAAGTTTGTGGATGCTGTGAATGATTATGACCATCATCATATCTTGCGTCAATGTTTAAGTAAAATAACGTAAGTGCCCATGTAATTTGGTCCAGAGGCTGCTAATGGAAAAACAACATGTTATGGAATAAGAGCATAGTGTTTTCGTTATATAAAAGAACTCGTAGTATTCTCATCAATCGTACTGCTATGATCCATTTGTTACAGTGGATTTGGTGTTAGTGAAATTACATATAGACAAATAAATCAATCCTCAAGGAAATTTCTTCTGTGTTTGGCCAGAGCTACAACTCTGTCCCTAAGTTTATCGAAGAAACTCCACTCCTAGACACTTTCTCGAGGCTCGACATCAAGAATTGGGTTTTTGCGCAGAAAACCCAGTTATTGAATGATATCGCTTCCTTCTTAACCGTCAACAATTATTTTTTGGAACTTAAGTGTTCGTTAATTGATTGTTGACTTCTTCCACGAAAAATTTTCCCTAAGTGTACGAAATACTGTGGGGGAACTTCTTTTCCTGGTCACAAATACACCTTTGTTTAGTTGGATATTAACTCTTTGCAAGTAACAACTGATTTGAAGATTTTTAAGTTCAATAAGTAACAGGAGGGGGAAAATTCCAAATAAGCAAAATAAAATAAAATAAAGCAAAATAACATAAATAAAAAAAATTAGATAAAAACATCATTAGAATTTTTTTTACCAAAACACCGCTACTTTGATGGCCGAATAGTCACATACTCGCCAACGGATCAAAAGTCTTTATTTGAAACGATTATTTGAGAAAATGAAGGCACTTCGGATCCTTATATAAATTTTTATTAATTAATTTGAGGCCACTTAATTAAATTTGGACACATTGGTCATAAACTCCCAATAAAAATCTGTTCTCTTGACACAAAATTTACCTAAAAAGTTCCTTTTTGTTATCTACTTCTATTTCATTTCGACCGTTAAAAATGTATAGTGGGTTTTTATGTACGCAGATTTCAAGATAGTCCAAGGTTGCGTGAATCTCTGTGCAAAAGGTTGCAAGAAGTTCTCGATGGATCCCATCCGTGAGAGGAGAGAAACGAATGGAATGGGTAATCGATGCGACAAAGGATGAAACTCAAAGTGCAGATCTATTTTGCATAAATTTTATGTAAAGCTCGTTATATTGGGTTGGCTGATTGATAAATGATTTCTGCAATAATTGGCAAACTTGGTATCTTTTCCTTCTTTTTAAGGATTTTATTTAAGCGATGCTATTTCCAAAGTCTAATATTGGCTACTACCGTTATTAATTAGTAGGGGTGAGCGGTTCTAAGTTCTCTACGGGTTCCACTGGAACTTGAAACCTACCCATCGGAATAGGTTCCATATTTTTTGAAACCCGAAACTCACCCGTCATAAACCGAAATCTGGAACCTACCCCGTTACGGGTTCTAGGGTCGATTTTAAGGTACGCGGGAGCCTGCCAATTTCTTTTCTTTTCTTTTCTTTTTTTCATTTTTAGTTAAGCAAAATGAGAGTGAACATTACAACTACTAAGGGAACGTAGAGGTAAGCGATTTCGGGTTCCATATAGGTTACATTTAGAACTTGAAAACAACCCGTTGGAACGAGTTCATCATTTTTTGGAACCTGAAACCTAAAAATTTGTTTGGCTCCAAATTATACACTCATCATCGGATGCTATACAATATTGTAGGATCGTGAGAAGACATATACCAATAAAAACACAAAAATTTATTTTAGGATCCAGGTTTCAAGTTTCGGGTTCTAGGTAGTGGAACCTGAAATCTACCCATTGGAACAGGTTCCTCAATTTTTGAAATCCGGAACCTACCCTACATACTTTGGAACCTGGAACCGGGCCAGCTCCCACAAGTTTCGCTTTCAAATTCCCGGTTCTACCCCGAAACTATGCTCACCCATACTAATTAGCGATATAACCCCGGATAGTGGAGATTGAACGAAACGTGAAAGTCTCGTAAGCCTTCACATATTACACATCTCTTTCTATTGTAAATCAGTAGAACATAAGCGCGAATTTAGGCTTTGCTTGTGACATCCTGAAAAACTTGAGGTTTGTAAGAAGATAAATTCGATGGATTTTAGTCTCGAATTTCGGTCCGGTGAATAAGATGAGATTTTTGAAATTTAAGGGATAATGGTTGGAGGCAATTGTAATTAATTCAAAAGGATAAATACCCGAATGAGTCAAAAGAGATTATTTGATTGGTTGGCTTATATTCCATACTTTTGATTTTTTTTCCGTTTATCGTATCACGTCAAATAGATATTGTCGCTCCATCCAATTATATCATTGAAAAGTTTCTTAATAATTTTTTCTTTCCGACGTATAGTACTGAGAGAGATTGTAAATAAATGCTCTAGACCATCACCACTTTATTATATATTCTTTTAAAATAGAATTCTTATCATTAAGTTTAGGGTTAATACCGTGAAAAAATTCAAATTGGTACTCTTGTGATAAGTCTACATCAAACTATTTTTTTACCATAAAAATCTCAAATCGATACACTTGTAACAAATTTACCTTAAACTATTTTCTTAACCACAAAAAATCTCAAATGGTACATCTATGATAAATTTATCCCAAATTAATTTTTTGACAATCTAAAACTCCAAACCGATACACTTGTGATAAATCCACCTTATGTTAGTTTCTATTAAATTTTATCATCAAATTGCTTAGATGACACATGGCACTTGATGGGTGTACAAACTTGAGATTTTTACCATTTGTTTGTCACATGTGTATTAGTTAAGTATTTTTCTTGGTATTAACCCAATTTAACAAAAGCTAACGAAGAGTAAATTTGTCACAAGTATACCAATTTGAATTTTTTGTGGAAAAAAATTAGTTTTGGTTTAATTTGTTCCGAGATGTATCGGTTTGAAATTTTTAGTGGTTAGGAAAATAGTTTGGGATAAATTTATCACAACTAATTTAGGATTCATTGTGATCTAAAAAATAGTTTTAGATAAATTTATTTTCATTCGTGTATCAATATGTAGTTTTTTTGTCAAAAAAAATATTTTAGGTAAATTTGTCATGTACCGATTTGGGATTTTCGCGGTATTAACTATTAAATTTTGACAATACTCGAATCTTAAAAGACTCTTGTCGAAAATTATCGAATCTGTAAACTTTTTTTAAAAATTTGAACATAATGGAAGAAATGATAGTTAAGGCAAGACGGATTAAAATCGGGATCTAGGTTGATCTATACACTTATCCGATTTCTGTCACTTTCAATTTATTAAGGTTCCTGAGTGTCATAATCAAGCTTTGAAAGTCACACATGATTCACTTTGTGATATTCTTGTTTTTTTTTGTCGACGCTTCATGATATTCCACGTTGCTTCTTTCGATAAAAAAAAAGTTGGTTGGTAGACTTGAAAATTAATTTTTTTTATAAAAAAAAATTGAGACTTAGTACAAAAATGAATCATTGGATCTAGTAATGCAAAATAAAACGTTTTGTAAGTAGTTATTCAAAGCATTCAAGATTTCTAAATTTTTTGGCAAAGAATTGTTAAAGGGAAACATTAGACCCGCCAGTCATTTGTGGATGTTGAGGGCAACAATGAACAAACAAACCATGAAAAACAAATGAGAGGTTCAAAAGAGTCATGGTAGGTCATTGAGTTAGCGTACAACAACTCGGCCTATTAAATATGGGCTAAATAGCGTGTCTATGAGTCTATGACTCATTTTGATAGTTCCAAAGCCATGACAAGTTTGATTAAAAATAAAAAAAGGCCAACTAGGCCTACCTCCGTCACGAAGTAAATGAAAAATTCAGTTTGCTAAATGGGATTTTCATTTTGCGGTGTAGACCTTCCGTCTCCCACATAGCAAATGCGACCTGATTTTTCAAATCCCCTTTGGATTATGATTGATATTAGGTATACCAATTTATACTTTTTATTTACACATCTCATATTTTCCCCAGTTTACATGAATAACTAGTCAAGAGCTAAAATTTCAAACTACTTATCTTAAAATGATGTAGCACACTTCCTTCCCTTCATATTGGAAACTCTAAAATATGAAGATTAAACGAATTTGCATATTGAGATTTTGTACAGTCAAATGTTCTTTTCCTTATTTAGACGCCCGTCTCAAGGGACAAAAAAGAAACACAAAGGAGATGTGGGGAGATAGAAAGGGATGGGCAAGGCTTGTTCTTTCATTATCAATACAACTTGCCTTTTATATGGTGGATGCTTCCGACAACAAATTTGTGTTATGTGAACAAACTCATTCAAATATGCAGATTAGTCGGTGTAGCTATTATATGTATAATTTTGACGTCAAATCTCAACTATATGGCTCTAGAACCATTCACCCTCAATCAATTATAAAACAAAATGAATTATGTCGGAGGAGTCATCCACTCTTTATTCGGAGGTGCTTCTATAACAATGGTGACAGGTTGCCAACATCATATTGAATCTCAAACTGTCATAATTTATTAGCTCATTTCTAGACATTTTGATAATGGATATGTCATTCTTATGGGAATGCCGATCAAAAGGGATTTTCTATGCTGGAAATCCTCACATATCAACCTTTTATCAAGAATAAATAAATAAAAACTATCTTGTGCACCAATGATAGTGTTAGAACAAAAGTGCATATTTCACTTTTTCAAGTGACAAATCGGAAATAAGGGAAAAGTTCTTCAAAAAGATAAGGGATTGTTTCTCTTTCGAATTTACTCCAAAGAGGCCCTTTGAGTATGTTGCGCGAAACAAGCGATCGAATAATAAATAGACAAAACAAGAAAATAAATCAGATATAAGATATACGTGGTTTGGTCGTAAAGACCTATGTCTATGGGGGGAACAACAACGAATTTTACTATAAAATAAGCGATACACGGAGATTACGGACCACGCTCGAGTCGCTCAAACACTTTTAGTGTTTTCTAAGTCCCAATTATATTCAATAATACACACGGTATTTAGTGCCGCAATTCCTCAAGAAATAATTTCTCAATTTCTTAAAGGAATTGTACAAATCTAATCTCAAGGTTTAGTCGGCTTCGACACTTGAATAGTTGATGTAATTTCACGAGAATATCCACCGCCGAGCACCCGTAAAAGAAACGGTGCTTCAAGAATTGTACCAGTGGGCCAACTGCGGCTGTCTTCTTGCGGCAAAATGACAGCCCGTAAAAATAGCAAAAACCCCTCTTGATAGAAGTCACGCGTGGTAAATGATATCCATGGTACAGATTTGGTCATATCCTTTCTTTTGAATCCCAACAGAAGTCAACTTCGGTTACTTTTTTTTAGTTTTTCCTTTTCCTTTTCTTGGCCACTTACGATTGCTTGTTGATTTAATATCAAGAAAAGTCCATGAAACCGCCAAGTCAGATAATCTATTTTCCACGGACGTCCAGATATATCTAATTTCTGAATATTCAGATTTTCGCTTTGGGTTCAAACTCGAGACATAATTTAACAATCTCTACCTTGGCTCGACGTTGGAGCCATGTCACAATCGCTTTGCGGATACTCCGTACTTCATCGCTACTATCCCATAGCCCCAATGGGCTCAACCGCCACAGACATCATCCAAATTTAAGTTGCACTTAAACTTCGCCATAACCAAGTACCTCATCGGAAGACCAAATGCACATGCACTTTTAACTATTCCACGAGAACTTTCTCGATACAAGCTCCTCTACCACAGATAAAGCAAAACTTTCGTTGCATCCATATCTATCAAGGGATCGAACACGTACCTTATCAATATCAGCGAGTTATAGCAACTATTAGCTCTATAAGCTTCACCTCACTACAAGCACTATTTGTGTCGATTACTTCGCTAGCACCCGCTACCTCAAGAGTTTATGGTTGCAACTCCATCTCAAGTTGAACATGGTTTAGATCTCGTATGAACACTGCTATAATCACTCATAGCCTGAAGTATTGGATACTCGTCAAATGTAACTTCTCTACATCCGAGCATCACAACCGACAACCAAATTGACCCCATGCATAACCTAGAAATATGCACTTTATTGCCCTTCCATCGAGCTTATCATCGCTAACTCGAACATAACATGTGCAACCAAATATTTTAATAATAGAATAGTCAGCAAGATTACTTGACCACACTTCTTCAGAGTCCGACGTCCAATCGTAGTCGATGGGGATCTATTCATCAAGTATCTCGCCGTACTAAGCACATCCACTAGGAATCTCCTCACCATACTAGCACTAGACAACATTTGATGGGCCGTCTTTACTAATATTCTACTCACCAATTCTGCAATATGTTGTGGTTCATTGGCAATAGTGCGATGTCTCACTATGACTTCCTTCATGCGGAATTCGTTTAACACTCCGAGTAAAACTCCATGCTTTTGTCAGTCCGCACATGCTTGATTAAATTTACCGAGTCTCTTTTTCGATCAAGGCTATCAACTGCCTGATCTTGACAATAGCATAAAAATTGTGCCTAATCACAAACACCCATGTCCTCCTCGAGTAGTCATCAACAACGGTTAGCATAAATCTGGCACTATTTCTCGAAGGAAATCGTGACAACCTGCGAACATCTAAGTAGAGTTACGCAATTGACGTGGTTTGTCCGATAATCGCAATAAACCGCACCTTTCCGCCATTGATCTAAATCAAAGCACTTGCATACATTCAGCTCGTCGACAATATAACCACGTAATAAATTTCTTTCACTTAGAACCTTCGGGCTTTTCTCACTAATGTGCCCCCAAACACATATGCTACAATTTAGACTCTCGAACAAATGCATCCAAGGTCTCCGCAGTGAATTCTCACCTTGTCTCACCTTGAAGCTCATATAGGGCATTATGTTAGATTGCTTTCATTATCACCAAGACACCTTGAACAGTTTTTCATAACTCTAAATTCTGAAGAATACCGACCCCTGACTAAATCTAGAGCACTCAAGGAAATCAATTGTTTTTTTCAACTCTAGAATATGCCTAACTCTAATCAATGTCCTCACAACATCATCATGCATTCTGATTCTAACATCGCCAACACCTATAATATCGCATTCGGTGTTGTCCCTCAAGTGTACTTTATCGCTATCCATACATTGATAAATGGTAAAACAGTTCTTGTTTGGTGTAGCATGAAATGAATAACTAGAATCCATAATACATCCATCAAACGACGAATCATCGGTGACGGACAAAACAACATTAGCATTATTCAAATTACCATTAGTTATAGCTGTAACATCATTTGTAGATTCAACTCTAATTCCCTTACCCGTTTCGTTTTTTAGCTTAAGGAAATCCCTTCTAAGATGCCCCCTCTTACCGCGTCCAATAGACAAGTACCATCGGTCCTAGGACCGACGGCGTCGATTTAAGTTCATACTACTTCGCTAACATGAGTACTAGTTCTTTCTCTATTTTCACCTACTAAAGCGGTAGATATAGATTCGCGATTCTCTTCCACATATGTCCTCACTCGAACTAAATCTCAAATTCCATCAAATATCAAACTTGTTGACCTAGAGAAATTACTAACAGTAGTAATTGTAGTATTCCAACTATCGTGCAATGAGGATAATAGAATCAAAGCACATACCTCATCTTCAAAGTTAATATCAACTAAACTTAATTGACTAACGATCATATTGAATTCATTGATATGATTAGCAACCGATGCGCCTTCGCTCATCTTCAAATTAAACAGACGTTGTGTCAAATAGAACTTGTTGATTGTAGAAGACTTCTCCTACATATCCAATATGGCTTTCACCAAACCCTGCAGTAGTCTTCTCTTTGACGATATTAAACGCGACGTTACGAGCCAACATCGCCCGAATAACACCCCTCGCTTGTCTATCCAACAATGTGGATCCTTCCCCTCTCTCTATTCTATATTTTAAGAAGGAACCAAGCAAACCTTTAGTGATTGTCACGGACCATTCAAATAAAAACGGCATTGAATCGGACAATTGGCTAGTTGGGTCCGCACAAATTTTGAATGGGTGTCCTTCGCTCGAGGCGAGATGGAGCTTTGGGTAAGCTTTTTGAGACATCTTTTTAGGCATTCCCGAACTTATTGTAGATTTAGACTCGCAAGTGTTCATTTACTTTCTTCGAAATCAACTATGTTTTCTCATTTTTGATGACATTCTCATGACATTATCTCCTAAAAACCTCCCAACTTCAGGTGTAATCCTCATTATGTGCCACACTTTTTTGACTATGGAAAAAGAAAACCCTCCAAACTTTCACTCTAGTCCCCTGACATGCCCATGCGTCTAAAAATCGCCACTAGGTTTTTCATTATTATCAACGTCGGGCCAGGTCGAGATTCATTATTAGAACCTGCCTTTTTATCAACACCCTCATCTTCGTACGGAACAAAAACAGCGTCCGGATGTTGATAATTCCGAGGAAAGCAGTGGTAATTTTTGGACGCATGGGCAGATTTGGAATCGGGGACTCCATTCTCACTCCTCATATGAAGGAACTGTCGGAGTATTTTCAACAAACTCAAATTGTACATATTTTTACGAAAAATAAATTCATGCGCAGATTGATTGACAAATCGAGGAGATTAGCAGTGTAACCCTTGCCCTTTGCCCTTTTTTTCCTCCAAAAAGGAAGCGAGCAGGTCGCGTTAAATTAACACAATATATAAGAGACCGTTTCCTCTTTTGAGACTGACACATTCACTTGCACTCCTATTTAGCTGATCGCTTGCTCTTGTTCCTTCCTAGACTGTTTGTTGGCTTAGTCAAAGTCCTTGGCCATGAACTTTAAGAGGGTTGCCCTGGTATTGTCTGCAATTCCTCTCCTAAGGGATCGTTTTTTTTTAAAGTTGGCACTTAAATTATCGTTTTGAAAGTTTTGCCACTAAAGTGAGCGTCATTCACAAATTTTGGCACTTCTAGTGTTCTTTAGCCTTTTCTGGGGATTGGTACTTGAGAGTTGGGTTTATGCAACCAGTCTGAGCATTCAGGAGAAGTTATTACATGGTTTGTAAATCATGAAGATATATCAGTTGGACCATTGATAATGTGGGTGTAGTATGGTTAATGGTGCAAATGGGCTTGGCCTGATAATCTATAACAGACCATACAATAGGTTTTTCGGGCATCAAGACCTCGATTTCTGCCTTTGGAGTATTATTATTTTTTTTTACAAGCTTTGAATGGCCAATGACGTTGATTGAGGTTTTAATGAATTCTGAAAAACGACTCTAGTTTTTAAAAGTATAGATCTCATTTTTGTCGACAAAGAAAATATTTTTCTTACCCCGTTTTTCCAAAGAAACAAACGATGAAAAACTAACAAAAGAACACCTTGAGTGTTGGTAGATATTGATTAGTTATCAACTCTGGAAAAGATCTTACCTAGTACAAATTGTTTTGATTATCTTCACTTGTTGTATTTCATATTTGGAAATATATAACATGGGTTTTTATGTACTATCTTTTATTGCAAACGCTAAAAAAGTCGAAAGCTATATGAATTAATGCTAAAAAAATTACAAGAAATCCTAAGCCACTCGAGAGTTTGAAGGATCACATTCGCAATTAACGCAAAATAATAAATCGTGTACTTGTAGAGAAGAATGGATGGTATATCAACCTATGAATGAAGTGTGTAAACTGTGCGACAAAGCTAGAAACTCAAAGTTTTAAATATAAAGCTCATTGCGCCGAGTTGAGTCGATAAATTATTTCTGCAATAATTAGCATACTTGGAATCCTTGTTCAAAGCCTTAAAGTTAATAATACCCCCGAGTAAACTCTTGAATGCACCAGTAAAATTTACCCGGAAGTGGATTAATCGTAGTGCGCGAAAGCTAATCTTAACATCATCTGACCGCTATGCAAACACATAAGAGGTTAAGTAAAATGATCTTGTTAACAAGTGCTCTAAAACACTAGCTAAATCCATCAATTTCGTATGGTAGATAAATGAAATTTACTTCTTTATGGGTCTTGTCTTAGACAGTTTTTATAAATAAAGGTTATTTGTGATTGCGTGATTCGTGTAGATATCTATATAAACATGTGACCAATCACTTTGATGACCGTAGAAATCTTTTTTCCGAGTTGGTGTCCACTCTTGGAATTACCAAAATATTCTTATTGATAAACTCAAGTTTACGACTGCTATTTCTTTGTAATTAATCACAAACAACAAAAAAGACCCTCATTCTCAATAAAGAAAGGTATATAGAAAAGTAGGTTCCATTAATAAGAGTTTGATATCTCTAATTAGTCTTAACAGCATATATGTCACCTTTGAAATTCACATCTCTATTTTGAATCCATCTAAATCAATCATCATATTTTATAATGCGAAAACTTATTAGACCAAATAAGATGTCAATATATTTTCATAACAAGTAGACGCATATAGGAAGGTAAATTTCGAGCTCATAAAACACTTGACTCTTCAAAGGATCACGTAAACAAGTGCCACAACTAGAGCTATCAAAATGGATTGAAAACCCATATTTGAACTCATATTCAATGAGATGTGTCAAATATGGGTTAGTTTTAATAAATGGGTGGTTAATGTGTTTGAGTTGTAAACTTAATTATATGTGGGTTATAAACGGGTTTAAAGACAAATTCATATTTTAACTTATTTACAACCCATTTAGTTTATAAAGGTTATTAGTTGAGTCAGTCCATCCATGTGTCCCTTAAACAATTTTCATATTTTTAATTTTTTTTAAATTTTTGAATTTTTTTAAATTTGTAATTTTTTTAATTTTATTTTTCTTTTATATAACAAATTAAAAGTTCGGTCACCCGCCGCCAACCTCGCATGAATGTGATGACCCATGGTGAGGTGAATCGTTATGACTGATGAGATGCTCGTCTACGCTTGATGTTGAATTGCTTGTTTGCGTTAGCCTTCTCTCGAGCAAGAAGAGGAAAATGGCCCGAAACCGATTGTAATAGTCGCAGAGAGTGCGGTTAGATGCTTTGTGGAATCGATCGAGCTCATGGATCCTTCGCGATCCACGCCGAACGAGAACATTTCGTCGCATGATGTGCAACTCTCTCTAGCGGATGTGATTGCCGACATTGACGAGCTCAAATGGCACGAGCGCGTCATCACCTCCGTCGAAAACATCGGCAAAGAGAATCGTCCATCAGCGAACAACGGTTCTAAATGCCAGCGGAGACCGAAGAAAGTAGCCGATGGCGCGTTCCATTGTAAGAGAACCGCTTCGTCCACGCCGTCCTCCAAGAATAAGTTTTAGTATCTTAGCAATATGGATCGGATATGGTCGCTAGATTTGTATTATATGGAAATTGGTCAATATGGATCAAACCATCTTCGGTCCGATCCACTCATTTGATGATCTAGCCACAATCGAGTGGATTATGACATTGCGTTGGTTTGATTGAATGGAAAAAAGCCAATATCTTTATGCCTAATCCTTAAGCATATTAATATAGCTTAACAACTTAAGTCAATTGGTGGAATTCAATCGCATGGGCTTAGTTTAGTACCATTGAACATATCTCTTTGGAAGAAAGTGCAAAAATTCTGGCATGGTTAAAACTTTTTTTCTCATATTCGAGTGGGCATTACATAAGCCCATATCCTCTACATCATCCATATTCCTCTGTCCATCACAATTTTGTAAAAATACAATAGTTTCTTGGATAAATAACGTTCATATCTGAGTTTCTCTCGATCTTACGGTCACGTAGGAGAAAACATAGCTCAATTCGCCCTCCGGGCGAGCTCAAACGAGCAATTTCTTCTGCGGCGCGCGCAGAAAACGAGAGAGAGAGAGAGCTCGGGATGGGGGACGTTTGGTCGAAAATTGCAAGAGAGAAAGAGAGAGGAGAGAGAGAGAGAATGAGATAATATCTCCACTAGGCTTCTTGAACAAGCTTTGTTCAAGATAGAAACCCTTCATAAATAACATGCCATAAAAGTCTTCTCCCATGATGGTTTCTTGGCTTTTCTTCATAAGCAAGAAGGGCATTTTGGTCATTTTCAAGGTAAGGGCATTTTGGTAATTTCATAAAGTATAGTATGAAGTACTATACGTGTATTTGAGCTAGTATTTTATACCAATTCGTATAAATTGAAATTGGGCTCAAATGAATAGAGTTTGGGCTTTAGAATGGCTTAATGGGATAAATTGGTAGGTCAATGAGGCGTCCAATAATTTAGTCATGATATCCTCGAATATTCGAAATCCACATTCGAATTCTAATCCATGGTCAAAATCAATCAATCGCAACTATAATTCATCTCAAGCTAACGGGCAGCTTCTAGGAGTTACGCGTATTCAACCCGTAGTTGATTCGATATCAATCCACGTTTAAGCTATCTCGAGCCATGGACGACCTCGGTTGTCATGTAACCGCAAGGGTTCAATCGCTAGTTCCAGTGTACACGATCTTTAGGAATTGGTTTAGGATCGTTTGCAATCCATACAACGGTCATGCGGATTCACCCGTGATCCGATTGTATTCTATTGTCGAAACATTCTATAACCGTTCCTTGATCGGTCTTTAATGGCTCGGAATTGTCCCTCATCAATCATTATGGTCGAACTGTTAGTCCATGGTTGAGTTCTCGTGTCGAGCGTACTTATATCCTTAATAGCCTTTCCCTTTTGGTTATCCTCTCATGAGTGATCAAGTGAGAGCGAGATTTACTAATAGTGCATCAATTAAAATCGTCACTTCATTACATCCTGAATAGGGTCGAATTTGAGGATTTCAGAAATTCCATATATTTATATTTACATTTTATGAAAATATTCCATTTTGGTTTTGGTAACCATTTGATGTCTATTCTGTATTTTGGCAAGAGTTTATGGATATCTTGTCCTTCATTAAAATGTCTCATAAAGGGAATCAGTAGATATCTTGTGGGAATATGTCGTATTCCATATCTATTTTCGAAGCCAATTGCAATGTTTATTTCCTAAGAATGCAATTATCTAGGATTTCCTCCAATTATTTTCAAATAACAATGTTCACATTTTCCTTCCTTTTCTTGTGAGAATTTTGTGGCCAACGGTTGGTTGTTAATATATTTTTCATTTATTGATGCTTCAAATTAATTAAAGATGGTCAATATGCTTTTACTATGTTACTATATTTAACCTATTATACATACATTCATGTCATGATAGTGAAATATTGGAGGTCACATACTTCCACATTTCTGTGAGAAAATATCGGTATCAAATTAAATGGAGCATGGAATATCGTTTGACATTTCTAGTGAGAGAAGTTTGTTATCAGATCAAAGAAAAGATATTGAGTCAATAAGATATATCTTAATCGCCAATACATATTTATACATATCGGACTATGTTGAAAAGTTGTTTATATTATTTTTAAGATTTTTCTTGACGATTAATCGGCAAATTTACTCAACCCCGTGAAATAAAAATTAGATTTTTAAAAAAAAATCTCTTTGAAAATGCCAATATGTAAAGAGGTAAAATATAATAATACAAAAGAAATAGAAAGAGTGGTGCTTTTTTGGCTAAAAAAAAGTGGTGCTTTTATTGCGTATGGTAATACCCACTTAAAAATTAAACCAAAGAATCATGTTATTTTCTTAATTATGGCAACTGGATCCTACTTAGAAAAAGAAGAACTAGAAAGGAAAATGAATTAATTGGAGGCCCACCACTCTAAATTGCAATTGGATATTTTGGAAGGTGGAGATTTATCTTTATCCTTTGGGTTGATTACTAGGGAAGAACATATCCCCATATTAAGTTTGCTCCAGAAAAGGATAAATTAGCAATAAAGAATACAAAGGATAGAATCTTCCCTTTCCATTGAATGAGAAGTATTTCCTAAATGCAGGGTTGAAACCAAATAAGCATACAAGCAAAAGAAGATTATCCCAACATCTATATAAACCGCGGAATCACATGAAACCTTCAACAAATACAGCAAAAAACTATTAATCATACTCAATTGAAAGCAACTCAAACATGAACGTCAAGAGATTTGCTAAATTAATGGTGCTAATGCTGGTGGCCACGATGGCGTTGGTGGCATCGGCAGCCGAGACGGAGTCTTTCCGTTGTAGGGCCAGGTGCGCAATCAAGTGTCTCACGGCCCCTAATGAAGAGTTGTGCTATGCTGTGTGCCGCAAGGGCTGCCCTAGTGGTTTGGAGGTAGAGACACTCGAAGGCCAATGCAACCTTGAATGTGTGATGTCCACATGTTTCGATTCGCATCCCGGTACGAAAGCAAAACCTGCATAAGTTTAATTAAAAAGAGTTTAGGGGATAACTTGTATTTCATTTCCTTCTATAAAACAAAAGGAAAATAGAGAAGATACCTGTTTTTCTTCACTTAGCAATTGCGATCGGTGAAAATTTAGATCTAAAAACAAGTGCTCTTAAAAAAGTGCGAATTGCCTAATGTTCTCTTGAATATGGACAATAGAGTACATGTCAATGAATTATTTTAGCGTTAGACCACTCGTAAAAGCAAGATTCTTTACTTTTGTCTAATGGAAACAGCCTCTAGTCCATTTTATTTTTATTCATACATTGAGGATCCATCAGCTTTGCATACAATTTGATTTTTTCCGGAAAATGTTGGCGTAACGAATGGAATTTATTTGTGTTTGGCTGGACATGAAATTACTTCTGTGTTCGGTAGCAAATAAGTGTCAACTTTTCCTTTCACATTTTCTTGGGATTGGCCCTTGAGAATTGGATTTGTAGTCCGACAAAAAGTGTTTATAAATCACGTAGAACGACAACCTCCAGACCATCATGTGGGTCCCACAAATAGATGGTGGAGATGGGTTTTGTATACATTGTTTATAGAAACGGCTGCCTTCGAAGTCTTGTGCCCAAGCTTTGAATGGTCAGTGACGATGATTGAGGGCTAGATGAATTTTGAAATTTGAGTTTGGGTTTTAAAAAGCATAAGTTTATTTTTGAAATTACTAATAATGAAAACCATTTTTCTGCCTTAATTAGTTAAACTAATAAGGTCTCGGATTTGATTCCCAACGACCACGCTTGGAGACTTATCCGATAGTATTGGCATATCTCCACCACCTCGAAAAATAGTTCATTGCACGTGGAAAATATCGGTTATCAAAAAAAAAAAACATTTTTCTGGCCTCATTTTCCTAAAGAAACAAAGGATGAAAAACCGAAAATTGATTGTGCCTCATCACAAAAGCACCCTTTAAGTGTAAGTGGATATTGATTTTTCATTGAGTCGGGAAGATTAGCAAGTAATGCTCAAGTAGTAAACAAATGACTATTGCCCTTCCCCCACCCTCTCTTGCAACTTAATTAACTTAGATCCTTTTAATTATCTACTTTCATTATAATTCGATATTTGGAAATATATGACATGGGTTTTCTGTGCTTTATTCTGTTGCAGACATCAACATCAAGAAAGTCAAAGGCTGCGTGAATTCATGCTCGGAAGGTTGCAAGAATGTTTAAGCCTCTATAGAGTTTGGAGGATCGCATTTTTAATTTAATCGGGATAATAAATTTCCTTCTTTCTTCCTAATGAATTGTCATGGGAATTTTGAAATTCAATATCATTGTGCTGAACTAGTTGATCAATCATAGAGATTTGCTGAGTTGGCCATGGAAACCTTTTTCTTCGTTCTCCTTTTCTTTTACTAGTCAGATTTTGGCTAAAAGAGATTATTTGATTGGTTGGCTTATATTCCATACTTTTGATTTTTTTTCCGTTTATCGTATCACGTCAAATAGATATTGTGAGCTCCATCCAATTATATCGTTGAAAAGTTTCCTAATAATTTTTTCTTTCCGACATATAGTACTAAGAGAGATTGTAAATAAATGCTCTAGACCATCGCCACTTTATTATATATTCTTTTAAAATAGAATTCTTATCATTAAGTTTAGGGTTAATACCGTGAAAAAATTCAAATTGGTACTCTTGTGATAAGTTTACATCAAAATATTTTTTGACCATAAAAATCTCAAACTAGTACACTTGTAACAAATTTACCTTAAACTATTTTCTTAACCACAAAAAATCTCAAATGGTATATCTATGATAAATTTATCCCAAATTAATTTTTTGACCATCTAAAACTCCAAACTAATACACTTGTGATAAATCCACCTTATGTTAGTTTCTATTAAATTTTATCGTCAAATTGCTTAGATGACACATGGCACTTGATGGGTGTACAAACTTGGGATTTTTACCATTTGTTTGTCACATGTGTTTTAGTTAAGTATTTTTCGTGGTATTAACCCAATTTAACAAAAACTAACAAAGAGTAAATTTGTCACAAGTATACCAATTTGAAATTTTTGTGAAAAAAAATTAGTTTTAGTTTAATTTGTAACAGATGTATTGGTTTGAAATTTTTTGTGGTTAGGAAAATCGTTTGAGATAAATTTATCACAATTAATTTAGGATTCATTGTGATCTAAAAATAGTTTTAGATAAATTTATTTTCATTCGTGTATCAATATGTAGTTTTTTTTGTCAAAAAATTTATTTTAGGTAAATTTGTCATGTACCGATTTGGGATTTTCGCGGTATTAACTATTAAGTTATGACAATACACAAATCTTAAAAGACTCTTGTAGAAAATTATCGAATCTGTAAACTTTTTTTAAAAATTTGAACATAATGGAAGAAATGATAGTTAAGGCAAGACGGATTAAAATCGGGATCTCGATTGATCTATACACTTATCGATTTCTGTCACTTTCAATTTATTAAGGTTCCTGGGTGTCATAATCAAGCTTTGAAAGTCACACATGAATCACTTTGTGATATTCTTGTTTTTTTTTTTTTTTTTGTCAGACACTTCATGATATTCCACGTTGCTTCTTTCGATAAAAACAAAAGTTGGTTGGTAGACTTGAATATTAATTTTTTATATAAAAAAAATTGAGACTTAGTACAAAATGAATCATTGGACCTAGTAATGCAAAATAAAACGTTTTGTAAGTAGTTATTCAAAGCATTCAAGATTTCTAAATTTTTTGGCAAAGAATTGTTAAAGGGAAACATTAGACCTGCCAGCCATTTGTGGATGTTGAGGGCAACAACCAACAAACAAACCATGAAAAACAAATGAGAGGTTCAAAAGAGTCATGGCAGGACATTGAGTTAGGAAGGGAGCCAGGGTCGAGAGAGCCTAAAGTGGGTTGAATCTGGATTATTAAACCCTTTTAACACTCACATTTATTTTATTGACTCGTACAACAACTCCGCCTATTAAATATGGGCTAAGTTTGATTTTTTTTTTTTTTTTTAAAAAAGGCCAACTAGGCCTACCTCCGTCAGTAAATGAAAAATTCAGTTTGCTAAATGGGATTTTCATTTTGAGGTGTAGACCTTCCGTCTCCCACATAGCAAATGCGACCTGATTTTTCAAATCCCCTATAGATTATGATTGATATTAGGTATACCAATTTGTACTTTTTATTTACACATCTCATATTTTCCCGATTTACATGAATAACTAGTTAAGAGCTAAAATTTCAAACTACTTATCTTAAAATGATGTAGCACACTTCCTTCCCTTCATATTGGAAACTCTAAAATATGAAGATTAAACGAATTTGCATATTGAGATTTTGTACAGTCAAATGTTCTTTTCCTTATTTAGACGCCCGTCTCAAGGGACAAAAAGAAACACAAAGGAGATGTGGGGAGATAGAAAGGGATGGGCAAGGCTTGTTCTTTCATTATCAATACAACTTGCCTTTTATATGGTAGATGCTTCCGACAACAAATTTGTGTTATGTGAACAAACTCATTCAAATATGCAATGTATATAATTTTGATTAGTCCGTGTAGCTATTATATGTATAATTTTGACGTCGAGATCTCACCTATATGGCTCCATAACCATTCACCCTCAATCAATTGTAAAACAAAATGAATTATGTCGGAGTAGTCATCCGCTCTTTATTCGAGAGGTGCTTTTATAACAATGGCGACAAGTTGCCAACATCATATTGAATCTCAAACTGTCATAATTTATTAGCTCATTTTTAGACATTTTGATAATGGATTTGTCATTCTTATGGGAATGCCGATCAAAAGTGATTTTGTATGCTGGAAACCCTCACATATCAACCTTTTATCTAGAATAAATAAATAAAAACTATCTTGTGCACCAATGCTAGTGTTAGAACAAAAGTGCATATTTCACTTTTTCAAGCGACAAATTGGAAATAAGGGAAAAGTTCTTCAAAAAGATAAAGAATTGTTTCTCTTTCGAATTTACTCCAAAGAGACCTTTTGAGGATGTTGCGCGGAACAAGCGATCGAATAATAAATAGACAAAACAAGAAAATAAATCGGGTAGAAGATATACGTGGTTTGGTCGTAGAGACCTACGACTACGAGAAGAATAGTAATGAATTTCGCTATAAAATAAGCGATACACGGAGATTACAGACCACACTCGAGTCACTCAAACACTCTCAATATTTTCTAAATCCCAATTATATCTAATAATGCACACGGTATTTAGTGCAGCAATTTCTCAAGAAATAATCTCTCAATTTCTTAAAGAAATTGCACAAATCTAATCTCAAAATTTAGTCGGTTTCAACACTTGAATAGTTGACGTAATTTCACAAGGATATCCACCGCCAAGCACCCGTAAAAGAAACGGTGCTTCAAGAATTGTACCTGTGGATCAACTGCGGCTGTCTTCTTGCGGCAAAATGACAGCCCGTAAAAATAGCAAAAACCCTTCTTGATAAAAAGTCACGCGTGGTAAATGATATCCATGGTACAGATTCGGTCATATCCTTTCTTTTGAATCCCAACAGAAGTCAACTTCGGTTACTTTTTTTTTTCCTTTCCTTTTTCTTGGCCACTTACGATTGCTTGTTGATTTAATATCAAGAAAAGTCCATGAAACCGCCAAGTCAGATAATATATTTTCCACATACGTCCACATATATCCAATTTCTAAATATTCATATTTTCGGCCGGATTCAAACTCAAGACATATTTTAACAATCTCCACCTTGGCTCAACGTCGAAACCATGTCACAATCGCTTCGCTGATAATCCGAACTTCATCTCTACTACCTCATAGCCCCAATGGGCTCAATCGCCATAGACATCATCCAAGTCTAAGCCGCGCTTAAACTTCACCATAACCGAGTACCTCATCGAAGACCGATCGCACATGCACCTTTAACTGTTCCACAAGGACTTTCTCGATACAAGCTCCTTTACCACGGATAAAGCAAAACCTTCGTTGCATCCATATCTATGAGGAGATCAAACACATACCTTATCAATATCAGCAGTCTAAAGAATCGTCGGCTCTATAGGCTCCACCTTATTACAAGTACTATCTATATCGATTACTTCGCTAGTACCCACTACCTCAAGAGTTTATGGTTGCAACTCCATCTCAAGTTGAATACCATTCAAATCCATATGAACACTGCTATAATCACTCTCAACCTAAAGTACCGAACACTCGTCAAATGTAACTTCTCTACATCCGGGCATCACAACCGATAACCAAATTGACCTCATGTCCTTCCATCGAGCTTACCATCACTAACTCGAACATAACATATGCAACCAAATATTTTAAGAACAGAATCGTCAAGCAACGTTACTCGATCACACTTCTTCATGAGTCCAACGTCCAATTGCAGTCGATGGAGATCTATTCATCGGATAACTCGCCATACTAAGCACATCCACTAGGAATCTCCTAACCATACTAGCACTAGAAAGCATTTGATGGGCCATCTCAAGTAATATTCTACTCATCAATTCTGCAATATGTTTTGGTTCATTGGCAATAGCCTTCCTTCATGCAAAATTCATTTAACGACTCCGAGCAAAACTCCATGCTTTGGTCAGTCCGCACATGCTTGATCGTTTTACCAGTATGCTTTTTTATCAAACTATCCGATCCCGACAATAGCATAAAACTTGTGCCTAAGCACAAACATCCATGTCCTCCTCGAATAGTCATCAACAATAGTTAGCATAAATCTAACACTATTTCTCAAAGGAAACCGTGACAACCTCGTGAACATCTAAATGAAGTTACGCAATTGTCGTGATTTCTCCGATAATTGCACTAAATTGCACTTTCCGCCATTGATCTAAATCATAGCACATGCATACATTCGGTTAAGTCAACAATATAACCACATAATAAATTTCTTTCACTTAGAACCTTTAGGTTTCTCTCGTTAATATGCCCCAAACGCATATGCCACAATTTAGACTCTCGAACGGATGCATCCAACGTCTCCATAGCGACTCGTCATTGTACCTTGAAGCTCATACAAGGCACTATGTTAGATTCCTTTCATTATCACCAAGACACCTTGAACAGTTTTCGAACTCTAGATTTCGAAGAATACCGAACCCGACTAAATCTATGTCACTCAAGGAAATCAAATTTTTTCTTCAACTCTAGAATATGCCTAATTCCAGTCAATGTCCTCACAATACCGTCATGCATTCTCGATTCTAACATCGCCAATACCCGTAATATCGCTTTCGGTATTGTTCCCCAATTGCACTTTAATGCTATCCATACATTGATAAGTGATAAACCAGTTCTTGTTTAGTGTAGCATAAAACGAATAACCATAATCCATAATACATCCATCAAACGATGAATCATCGGTGATGCACAAAACAACATCGGCATTATTCTAATTATCGTTAGTTGTAGCTGTAACATCATTCATAGATTCAACTCTAATTCCCTTACCCCGTTTCTTTTTTTAGCTTAAGGCAATTCCTTCTAAGGTGCCTCCTCTTGCCGCAATTCCAATAGACAGCACCACCGGTCCTAGATCGTCGCGTCTATTTAAGTTCATACTACTTCGCTAACACGAGTACTAGTTCTTTCTCTATTTTCACCTACTAAAGCAGTAGATACAGATTCGCCAAATCCTCTTCTACTGGATGTCCTCACTCGAACTAAATCTCAAACCCCATCAAACGTCAAACTTGTTGACCTAGAGAAATTACTAACAAGCATAATTGTAGTATTCCAACTATCGGGCAATGAGGATAATAGAATCAAAGCACATACCTCATCTTCAAAGTCAATATCAACTGAAATTAATTAACTAACGATCATATTGAATTTATTGATATGATTAGCAACTAATGCACCTTCGATCATCTTCAAATTAAACAGACATCACATCAAATAGACCTTGTTGATCCACGGAGGACTTCTCGTACATATTCAATAGGGCTTTCACCAAACCCGCAGTGGTCTTTCTTTGATGATATTAAATGCGACGTTACGAGTCAACATTAGTCGAATAACACCTAACGCTTGTCTATCCAAGCAATTTCCAATCAGCTTGTTTCATTGTATCCGGCTTCTCCCCAAACAAGGGTAAATGCAATTTCATCTCGATACGAGATAATCTTCGATCCGCATCTTTCAAAAACCAAAATCCTTCCTATCAAATTTATCGATTTTCACTTTAACTTCTTCTGTCATCATCGATTAGCTTCAACTCAAGTAAGCTTAGCTCGATATCAATTGTTGTGTGGAACAAACGATCAAATAATAAATAGATAGAATAAGAAAATAAATCGGATACTAGATATATGTGATTTAGTCATAGAGACCAACGCTCACAGGAAGAGCAAGAATCTAATTCTACTATAAAATAAGCGATACACGGAGATTACAAACCACACTCGAGTCTCTTTAATATTTTAGTGTTTTCTAAACCCCAATTATATCCAATAACGCACACGATTTTTAGCACAGCAGTTCCTTAAGAAATAATATTTTAATCTCATAAAGAAATTACATAAATCTAATCTCAAGATTTAATCGCTTTCGACGTTTGAATAGTTGATGTAATTTAACGTGAATATCCACCGCCAAGCACTCGTAAAAGAAACGGTGCTTCAAGAATTGTACCTGTGGATCAACTGCTGCTCTCTTCTTACGGCAAAATAACGGCCCTTAAAAATAGCAAAAACCCTTCTTGAAAAGAGTCCCACGTGTTAAAGGATATCCATGGTACAGATTCGGTCATATCCTTTTTTCTTAATCCCAACAGAAGTCAGCTTCTGTTACTTTTTTTTTTTTTCCTTTCCCTTTTCTTGGCCACTTGCGGTTGCTTGTTGATTTAATTTCAAGATAAGTCCATGAAACCGCCAAGTCAGGAAATCTTTTTTCCACAACCGTCCACGTATATCCAATTTTAGAATATTCAGATTTTTGCTTCGAGCTCAAATTCGAGACATATTTTAATAGAAGAAATATTAGGTCACTCCTCCTAGATGTTCTTTTTTCCATTTTCTAGTGTCTCTCGATTTCCGACCTTGTACCCAAGATCAAAATCGATGCAAATAAAGGTTTACCAGTTGTCGATGTTCACTCAATGGAACAGTTTTCGCTCTTGAACAGCTCTGAGGTTCGTTTCAGACTTGGACTCGGTTGTCGCCAACGTTAGGTTGTTTTTTTCATTAGTTTCGCTTCTGGTGGTTCGTCCATGGCGAGTGCAAATCCGAAGCAATTGCAAGCGCGTGGGCAGATGGGTCAAGGACGAGGGCGACGATCTTGAAAATGGTGGCGCCGATGAGATGGAGGAGGCCGGTCAAGTTTGTGGATTCTGTGAATGACTAGGAACATCGTCATCGCAGTAATGATGCCAGTAGTAGGACAGGAGGTGTCCTAGCACGGTCAAGGACGAGTGAGCTCACGCTCTCTTCCGAAGGAGAAGCACACGTGTTCCCTGCTCTTCGATTTCTTCCGAAAATAGATGATTTTTCATCTTCTTCTCACGTCCCGTAAATAATCAGGAATATCCAAAATGATATTTAGAAAATCGATCTGATTCTAACTCTATTACGCATTAAAAGGTACGTCCTTTGCAGGTACGTTGTCTTGCAATCCCATCGACCCCCTACCCAAGTGCGTGCCTTGTCGCCTGCCTCAAGAACTACGGCGATGAGGTTAGGACATCCCAGGGCCAATGCAATCTAGGCTGTTTGATATCCAAATCTCTCGACGGTACGCACTAAATCCTTTACCTTCAAATCGAAATGTCATCTGGTTTTTGAGAACTGATAATCCAAACATGTTGACAAGTGAACTTTCCCCAATTGTTCTTGTTTCTTACGTCTATGTTCAGGTAACAGATCACACAAGTGCCGATGTAAATTGGGTCCGGAGGCTGCTCATGAAAAACACTTTCAACTAATAACATTTTTATCTTCATCATTCGTACTTTTAAGATGCATTTGTTACAGAGGATTGGTGCTTGTAAAAATACTTGTAGAGGAAATCAATCCTTAAGGAAATTTCTTCTGTGTTTGGCTAAACCTACAATTATGTTCCTAAGTTTATTGAAGAAACTCCACTTCTACGCACTTCCTCGAGGCTTGACGTCAGGAATTGGGTTTTTGCGCACAAAACCCGGTTATTGAATGACATCGTTTATTTCTCAAACGTCAACAATTATTTTTTGGAATAAGTATTCATTAATTTACCGGGTTTTGCATAAATTTTACATAAAGCTCTTTGAGCTGAGTTTGCCAATTATTGCAGAAATCATTTCAGATAATGGAGGTTGAACGAAATGTGAAAGTCTCTTAAGCTTCAACTTATTACACATCTTTTTCTATTGTAAATTTGCAGAACATTAGAGCGGATTTAGGGTTAGCTTAGCAGTAAAAAGGAAAATAGATTACCAGCATGGTGTGATCTTAGATGGCAAGAAAGTTTACTCTTCTCCTTTATGTCCTTGTTCAAGCCTCAGGGGTAAAACCCTCCGAGTAAACTCTTGAAAGCGCCAGTAAATTGCTAAAATTATTACTGGGAGATGGACTAATCGTGGTGCGCGAAAAGCTCGCCTTGACATCATTTGACCGCCATACAAAATACATGACAAGAGGTTAAGCAAAATGATCTTATTAATAATTAGTCTAAAAACTAGCCAAAACCATCGATTTCATAGGGTAGCTAATTGATTTTTACTTCTTTACTGGTCATAGTTTTAGGCAGTTTTTACAAATAAAGGTTCTTTTTTTTCCTTTGATTTATTGTGATTGCATGGTACGTGTAGATATCTTTGCATACATGTAATCAATCACTTTGATGACCGTAGACATCTTTCTTTCTAGTACGGTATCCACTCTTCGAATTATCAAAATACTCAATGATAAACTCACTTTGATGACTGTCTTCTCTTTATAATTGATCATATATAACAAAACAAAACAAAAACAAAAAAAAACCCCTCATTCTCGATGAAGAAAGGTACATAGAAAAGTAGATTCCATTAATACGAATTTAAGTAGTCTTAACAATTTCATAGTTTAACATAGCACATACCTCACCTTTTTATTATGTTAGGAAAAAATTTGATTTGGTCACATTTAATCTTATTGAAGAATGTAAATGATAGCTTTCTACATGTGCCAAACAAGCTAGCTATCTAAATTCTGCAGAATTTTCTTTAGAGTAAAATGGTTTGTTCTCATATGTCCATTCGCTTTTCTCTATTTATAGAGAGTTAGAAACGATTTCTTCAACATCAATTCCATATATTTCTGTTTACTTTTTATGAAAATTCTCCATTATGCTTTTGGTAACCATTTGATGTCTATATTTATGTTTCGGTAAGAGTTGATGGATATCTTGCCCTTCATGAAAATATCACATAAAGAGATATATTAGATATGTTGTGGCATTATGTCATATTCAATATCTATTTTCAAAGACAATCGCATTATTTCTTTCCTAAGAATGCATATCTAGAATTTCCTGCAATTATTCTAGAAATGCAAATGTTCACATTTTCCACCCTCTTCTTATGATAATTTTGTTGCCTACAGTTGGTTGTTTATATATTTTGCATTTATTGATGCTTCAAGTCAATTAATTTCCCCAACCTTGTAAATTTCACCTTGGTGGTATCACGGTTCTTGGTCCAAATGTGTTTTTCCTACGTTACTATGTTTCATATATTATATAGACATTCATTCAGGCTACCGAAATATTGATGGTCACATACTTTGACCTTTCTGTGAGAAAAAATTGATATTAAATCCGCAATATGGGATATTGTTTAACGTTTCTAGTGAGAGAAATTTGTTATTAGATTAACAAATTGACATTGAATCAAAAAGATATATCTTTAATCACCAAATACTGGACTATGATAAATATTTGTTTATATTTTTCTTTTTGAATTATTCTTGATAATTAATCTGCAAATTTTATCAACCACGTGAAATATAAAATTAGATTTTTCAAAATTGAAAACCCTAATATGCGTAGAGGTAAAATCTAAAAATTCAAAAGAAATAGAAAACGCGGTGCTTTTATTGTGTATGGTAATACCCACCCACTTAAAAAATAGTACAAAAAGCCATGTTATATATTTTAACTATGACTACTAGATCCTACCTTAAAAAAAAAGGAGAAAATAAAAGAACAAGGAAAACCAATCAGTTAGGTCCATCCACTTTAAATTTCAATAGGATTATCAAGGGTAACTTTGTCTCTTAGGCACCATTTGATCGTCCGGATTTCTAATCAAAATAGGATTGGATAGGATAAGATAAGATAAAAAAATCCATAAACTTTGTCATATCCTATCTATGGTTTTGTGAATTACAAATTTAAAATCGGATAAGCAAAGGCATGGCTTGGCTAAGACCGACTGCTTTTGCTGAAATATCGAACACCTTAGATATTATTCGAGAGATGAGTGAGTTATTACCGACCAAAGATTTGTGCCATCTAAATTCGAGCACGACATCAATCGAGCAAACCCCATAGAACGAAGGATCCTGATTTGGAGTCGCATCCTATGAGAATGCTAGCCTTGCTCGTTTTGTTGTTACGTGAATAAAAAAGTGCTGAACAATCAAATTATTCAATCTCATTTTATAAGTTGAAGATGCACTCATGCACATTCCTCAAGAGAGCAACCTTGAAAGTTGATAATCAACCTCTAGTTCTTTAGAACAAGTTGAGACCCTTTTCGAATGTTGGAAAGGTTCAAGCGATTAGTGAAAGAGGGATATGATTTCATATCACGACAAATAATTAATTAAAGATTGAGATCATTGAGATATCGAGCTTTGCGGTCGGAGACCCAGTGTCTAGTGCTGTTGGAAAAGCTACCGCATTATACGGTCGCCGCCTCCTAAAAGGCGGCCAAACTAGAAGTTCGCGAAAGGTGGCCTAGTGCTACGAAGAAGTGGCCTAGCGTAGAAGATAGGCCATGGTTATGAGAAAAACCTATGTATGATTTCTTGAGAAATTCTATCCGAGTCTATCACACCAAGGATATTTTATTCATGCTATATCCCCCTATATCTTCTATATCATATATTGGACAACTACCAAACACAATATATGATAAAATATATCAAAATAAAATTTAAACTAAAATGCCAAGGAAAACGAGTTATATCCCCCTTTATCCTAGCATGGACATCTACCAAATACAGGATAGGATAAAACTTTGGAAATGGAGTTTGTTTAGTCATATTAGATGTCACGATAGCCCAAAAAAAAAAAAAATCCCAACTTGGAAATAACACCTCATAGATGGTAGGTTTATCAAGGCTGATTGTATTGATATTTTGGGAGCTGAACATTTATCTTTCTCCTTTGGGTTTGTTGATTACTAGGAAAAAACGTATCCTCGTATAAATCTCCCTCCATCCATAAAAGGACAAATTACCAACAAATCATACGTTAACATTCTCGATGCTTTCAAACCCCGCAGGTCGACATGCGTGGTCAAATTTTCTGTTTAAGGAAAAATGGATAAAATATTCTCTTTTCATTCCGTGAAAATTATTCCATAAATGAGGGTTGAAACCAAATCACCGTAAAAGCAGAAGAAGATTATCCTACTACCAAGCATCTATATAAACCGCTGGATCACATCTCGCCTTCACCAAAATACAGCAAAAAAGACTACGAATCATCACCCAATTGAAAGCAAATCAAACATGAACGTCAAGAGTCTTACTAAATTATTGGTGCTGGTGTTGGTGGCCATGATGGCATTGGAAGCATCGGCAGTGGAGACAGACTCCTTCCGGTGTAGGGTCAAGTGCGTGTTCGGCTGTTCCGCAATCCCTAACCCAGATCTCTGCTATGTTTCGTGCTTAAAGGGCTGCGAAGCAGATGCGGTGGTTGAGTCACCCAAAGGCCAATGCAACCTTGGTTGCGTGGTGTCCAAATGTTTCGATCCGCATCCGGGTACGAAAGTAGACCTTCACCTTTTAAACAGAAAAGATGTTTTAGGAGATAAGTTGTATTTCATTTCTTCATGTATTCAAAAAAAAAAAAAAACATACAAAACATGTCTGCTTTTGTTCATTCATCAATTGCGATCGGTAACGATTTAGGTTTAAAAACACGTGCTTGCCAAAGTGCGAATTGTCTAATGTTCTCATGAATATGGACAATAGAGCACAGGTCGTGGAATCACTGCAATATGGAGCTGTGCCTATAACCTTATACTCCAAAAAAGAATTAGGCGCAATTACTCCACAAATCATGTGGACCAATAGCCTCTGGGCCGTTAGCCGAATTTAGCCACTGAACCATTGACTAGTACAGGTCTACTCACATGATTGATGGTGCAGATGGGGTTGGTCTCCATAATTCATAGAATGGGTTTCTGCCTCTAGTGTCTTGTGTCCAAGCTTTGAATGGCCAATGACCATCTAAATGAATTCTGAAATTTGAGTTCTGGTCTTTGAAAGCACAAATAATTTTTTTTAACTTAAGGATTAAATGTGTATTGATAATGAGAAATATTTTTCTTGCCTTATTTTCCTAAAGAGAGAAACAATGAAAAAGCAAAATTTGATTCTACCTTGTCACAAATGCACCCTTGAGTATTGATGGATATCTTATGTAATTGACTCGGGAAAATTAGCAAGTAATGTGAACAAGTAATAAAAAAAAGCACTATTGCCCTATTGTCTCCACTCGCAATTTACCTAATTTAAATCCTTTACATTGCCTACTTTTATTATAATTCAATAATTGAAATGTATAACATGGGTTTATGTACTTTCTTCTCCTGCAGACTTCAAGAAAGTTGAAGGTTGCGTGGCTTCATGCGACGATGGTTGCAAGAATTTTTAAGCCACTCAAGAGCTTGGAGGATCTTATTTCAATTGAAGCGAAATAATAAATTTTCTTCTTGTACTATGGGACAAAAGGAAAATTAAATTCAAATCATTGTTTACCAAATTGATTGTCACGAGGCTTCTTAAATTCATTCTCATTGTGCGAGATCGTTGATCATTGATAGAGATTTAAGTTGGCCTTGAAGACTTGTTTTCTTCTATTCTCATTTTCAGAATGGTCTTGTGGTCGAAATCACCGACAATACTATCAAGCTAGCAGCTTCCTTCTAGGGAAATGCTTCCTTATCGGTATTGTCGGGATAGGTACAATCTCAACCATAGATCCACACATTATCATCGCGTGCTTTGCATGAGACACTTATTAATTGGGAGATCGTGTGGTCATAAACAATAGACGGTACTATCAAGTTGTAAGAGGCTAGCAGCTTCTTTTTTTTTTAGTGATTGATTTTTGAGCCAAAGGAGATTATTTGATCGGTTGACTTCAATGCCTTACTTATGACCATTTCCTTCATCATTTTATTTCCTGCCATCTATATCGTTCAAAGGTTTCCAAATAATTTTTTCTTTATGGCTTATATTTCATATAGTGATTAGAGATTGAACTACTAAGAGATATTGTAAATAGATGCTCTAGACATCACCATTTTAATAGTAGTCTTTTAAAATAGAATTCCAATCATTTCTAAAATTTATTTTGAAACGTTCATTAGAAATTTTGTTTCTGCTGCAAGACACGGGAAAACGTTGTAGTGTATGATCGAGTGATAGTTTTTTCCCCTTGTTCTAATTGAGAAAAATCCATTGTCGTACATATCAAAGTAAAAAAAAGACAAGACACTCAATCATACTGGGCCTACCTCACCACCAGCATGAAGTTGATGAAAATTTTGTTTTGTTAAACTACATCTATTGAAATGATGTAGCACGCTTTCTTCCCTTCAAATTGCAAACTCCAAAATTTGAATATCAAATCAATTTACATACCGAGATATTTTATTGAGGTTTTGTACATCAAATATTCTTTCTCTTGTTTAGACGTGAGTCTTAACCCCCCCCAAAAAAAAGGGCGTAAAGAGTTGTGGGGAAATGGAAAGTGACGTGCAAAGCTTGTTCATTCATGATCAATAACACTTGCTTATATATGTGGGATATGCTTCCCACAAAAGTAATTTGTTGTTTATTTAGGTTGTATATGAAATCATTTGATTTATGGAAATAATCTCTTTCGAGCCCATCACCATTATTATAGAAGCGCCTCCGAATAAAGAGTGGATGACTACTATGACACAATTCACTTTGGTGGTCGAGGATGCCACCAAATGGAAAAAAAAAAAGATTATCAGATATACTTTTGAATGGTATTCTTTTAACTAAACATATAATGGCCACGCAGTCTAATTAAAAAGAATCGGTTAGGTCCAACCACATTAAATTTCAATAGGATTATCAAGGGTAACTTTGTCTCTTAGGCAATATTTGGTCGTCCGGATTTCTAATTAAGATAAGATTGGATAGGATATGATAAAAAATCCGAGAGACTTTATCATCTCCTATCTATTGTTTTGTGAATTACTAATTTAAAGTCGGATAAGCAGAAGCATGGTGCGGCTAAGATCCACTCTTTTTCTTGAAATATCATAAAGCCTTAGATATTATTTAGTGATGAGGGAGTTATTATTGCGCAAAGATTTGTGCCATCTAAATTCGGGGCGACATCGACCGAGAAAACCCCGTAGAACGAAGGGTTCTGATTTGGAGTCGCATCCTATAAGAATGATGGCCTTGCTTGTTTTGTTGTTACGTGAATAAAAAAGTGCTGAACAATCAAATTATTCAATCTCATTTTATAAGTTGAAGATGCACTCACGCACGTTGCTCAAGAGAGCAACCTTGAAAGTTGATAATCAACGTCTAGTTCATTATAGCAAGTCGAGACCCCTTTCGAATGTTAGAAAGGTTCAAGCGATTAGTGAACGAGGGATATGATTTCATATCACGACAAATAATTAATTAAAGAATGAGATCATTGAGATATCGGGCTTTGCGGTTGGAGACCCCAATCAAGTGATGTTGAAAAGCTATCGCATTATACGGTCGCCGCCCTAAGAGGCGGCCACACTAGAACATCGCAAAAGGTGGCCCGGGGCTGCGAAGAAGCCGCCTAGGCGCATAAGATAGGCCATGGTTATGAGAAAAACCCGTGTATGCTTTCTTGAGAAATTCTATCCGGCTCTATCACACCTCCTACCTAGGATATTTTATTCATCCTATATCCCCCTATATCTTCTTTATCCTATATTGGACAACTATCAAAAAGACAGATTCCCGGGGACCAACTTGTCAAACTCCTTCCCGACGGTTGGGTGACCAACTATGAGAAACTTCACCAAAACACAAGACCAGTCCAGTCCATCGAACCTCGGTTCACAAAAAAGAAAGATGGTATTGTTACCATCAAATTTGCAAAGGAAAAAGAAGACTCCTCGTCTTTATTTCCTTCCCTTTCCACTATTCTCTGTTTCACCCCATGTCCATCTCGAAACAGTGAAAATTGAAGAGCCAGACCCAAAAAAATTTGTCCAGTCTTTTGATTCTAATGGACTTCCTATCCACTACTTCAAAGACCCTTCGGGACATTGTTTTTGGGATCCGAATGTTCCTGCCCCTCTTGTACTTCTCCTGTTGAAGAAGATGACAGACCCTCTTCCAAAAGAAAGAAAAAGAAGGATCCTTTGTACCAAAGATACCTTGATGGTGATCCTCTTGTAGGACCACTTGGTGAAGACGGCGGAAACCGGCAATATCTTGTCCAATATGGTGCTCCCCCCAAGCACTACAAATTCCTTCCCCATCTCCTTGTAAACTAGATCCACCAAACCATCCACCACCATCTCCCAAGAAATCATTACCAGTCCTTTCTACAAACCCATCTAGAAATGGGTCAAGAAAAATCCTTCTTGTTCCATTGATCTCCCAAAACCATACACATGCCTCCCCGAACCACTTCCTACTATATGCATGTTTCACTGAAGACTTCCCTCCTCTCCAACCTAGGCCGGTTGCATCAAATTCATCGCCTTTACATTTCCCTCCACTTGAAAACTTTTCGGACTCCCAACAACGGTACTATCATGCTCCCAAAGTACCTACACCAAATGAAATTGATCCACATGGCAGAAAAAAGGTACCAGCTCCCAGTTGAGACCATTCCGAATTGGCAAACAAAAAATGCCTTGGCCCGGAATGTGGCCCTAGACAAAGTCTCTACCCGGATTGATCGAGTTGATCGAGCTTCTAGCCACATCCAAAAGATGCTCGAAGATTTCCGAAAAGGTTGTACATGATGGAAAATCAGCAAGTCCATCATCATTACCTGGAAGATCGGACTCCTCGCATTGAAAAACTCAAAAGGCAAATTCGGATTCTTGAGAGCCGTAAAGCTCAACTTGAGCACCAACCCTCCTTTCCACCCTATATACCTCATGCTTCTTTATACCCCTCTTTTACCAATTCCGCTACCCATTCCTCCCAATCTTCTAGCAAAACTTCTTCTTCACCCTTTCAAAGAAGTTCTTGAAATGGTTCCATCGGAACCAAGAACCAACGTGCTAGCTCTTCGAGCACGTCTCAAAGAAATCAAAAAAGCGGAAGCTGAAAAAGCAAAAGCCTCAAAGAATCGCATCTGTCTCTTCTGTTCCTACTTTTCCTATCCCCCTTCACTCCACCGGAACCACCGATTCACCTCCTCCTTCTCCTTCCCATATACTTCCTTCCTACATGGTCTCCAATCCTATTGAAAGTTTCTTAAGGAAACAAATCCCCTCGTATTCAATAAATTCCATCAAGGACAAAGAAGACTCTTCGTCTTCTTCGTCGGCCCCTCCTTCAAACCCTTTCTTCTTCGAATCGGAAAATGATCCAGAGCCGATTCCTGCTATCATGATGGCAGCAACGGTCCCAAAAGAAGAAGAAGCGAGAAGAAGAAATGGAATTTATTAATCTTTCTTCTCCAAATCCAACCCCAGGCCATCATCTCATCATCCTCATTCCTCCTCGGGAACCTTTTTCACCTTTGATGACGTTCCTTATCAGCGATGGTCCTTTAAACTTCAAGAGTTCCACACATGGCTTGTCGCCAAAAATCTCAAGTGAGCAAAGTACTTATGAAGTCCTTTTGGAATTCACCAGCAAGTTCACCGGAACCCTCAAAAATTGGTGGACATCCATTTCGAACAAGACCGCATTGCCTTCCTCTTGATGTCCTTCGATCAAGCCATTCGTGTCATTCACCTGTATTTCATTGGCCCCAACCAGTGAAACAGAACTCCAAAGAAAAGAGTTCTTTGAAAGAAAATGTTGTTCCACCTCCGGAAAAAGACCTTGATAGGCATTTCAAAGAGATGATTAGTCTTTTCTATCATCTTGGAGCAGACATCAACCTTAAACCAATCTTTTTAGCCTCCATTCCTAAAGAGATTGCGGATGAAGTGAACAAAAATCTCAAGAGGCCACTCCTAGAGTCCACTCTTGGAGAAATTCAGCAAACCTGTCCATATTGCCATTGAAGAAAGGTGCAGACGATAACGGTTCGATCGGTTCGTCAAAGACAATCGGAGATATGACAAAAATTGTGAGAGGCCGAATGGAAAATAAAATGTCCTCGAGATCTGCGCCGACCCCTCCGCTCAGGTCACAAGAAGAAAGTTCACTTCAAGAAGTTCTCTTTTGCCGGAAGGCCGAAAGGCGAAGCAAATGGAAATTCTTGAGAAAAAAGTCTCGTAGCCATTCAACAAAGAAGCAAAGAAGACCCAAGTCGACGGATGTTACATTCGTAACAAGAAGGGTCATTTTGCAAAGAAATGCCCCCAGGCAAAAAAGCGGGCGATTACATGATTCAAAAGATTTCCCATAACACTGGAATCTCTCTCGAGTGATGAAGACGTAGAGTCCGTCTTCTCCATTGAAGAAGAACCTTCACCAAATACCCCCGTGTGCAATACGGACCTACTCCTCGGTACATCGACTCTTCCCCAGGAGACATACTCTCCTTCTTCTCTCTTACCGACTCATTCGGAATCCACTCATCTACATTTCATCCTCCATATTTCCCAGTCCAAATCCATCTCCCGTAAAGCACCAAATCTATTCAAGTCATAGCCCTCATTGATCTTTGGAGCAAAGAAGATCTCTCCTTGATAGTAAAATTCTCCCGGAAGAATACTGGACACCATACACCGGTATTTCCAATCGGCCTCGGGAGAAACTTTTTCTACCAAATCGCGCAAGCAAACCTATTTCCATCCACATCTTTCCCTGGATGCGAAATCACCACCGGAATTCTTGGGTGTCCATCTCACGACAAAGATCTCATCATTGGTTGGGACTTATTGTCCAAACTTCCGAAATTCGGAATCAACCCTAAGGGGTTACAATTCCAAGAAAGCTTTCAAGAGTTTGTGGAAATCCAAAGACTCTTTGTTCTCCAGCCAGAAATCCTTGACCCAATCACCCAATCTCTTCTCTCCCACCGCTCGTAATCCCATCATCGGTTCGTCCAAACTTGTTCCAATCCTCTCTGGAAAAATTCTGACTTCTTTGTCAAAATTCCTTTAAAAAAAAATGGAGAAATCAATCCTACCAAAGCTTGCCATTCAGGCATGAATCCGTAACACCTTGCACTTGCACTGTGGAATGTGCTCAACTCCTTTCCCAAGGACTCATTGAGCCTTCGGACTCTTCATGGGCATGTGAAGCTTTTTATGTCAACAAAAGAGCGAGAACAAAATCGAGGAAAGCCGAGATTAGTCATAAACTACCAGCCCCTCAATCTGTTTATCCAGGATGATAAATTTCCTTTGCCTCACAAAAATTCTTTATTTTCCAGCCTTGCTCAAGCAAAGATTTATTCCAAGTTTGATCTTAAGGCGGGTTTTTGGCAAATTGGAATTCATCCATCGACAGATTTAAAACTGGATTTTGCATTCCAAATCAGCATTTCCAGTGGAAAGTCCTTCCATTTGGACTTAAGATCGCTCCGTCTTTGTTTCATAAAGCAATGTGCAAAATCTTTCAGCCCATTCTTGCCAATGCACAAATATATATTGATGATATTCTTCTCTTCTCCCCGACGAAGAATCTCATGCAAAGCTTCTTCAACAATTTGCTGAAATTGTGCATACTCATGGCATCATGCTTTCTCAAAAGAAAATGATTTTAGCCCAAAGAGAAATCGAGTTCCTCGGCATGTGATTGAAAAATGGCAACTATTGCCCCGGACCTCACATTGCGAAGACCTTCGGAAATTTCCCGATGAAAATCTCTCTGTCCAACAAATACAATCCTTCTTAGGAATTGTCAATTATCTCAGTAGACTTCGTCCCAAAAATTTCTCGGATACTTCACCCTCTCGCAAAAAATGTTGAAGAAAAAACCCCCTCCTTGGTCGCCCAAAGGACCCAATGCCATCAAGACACTCAAAGACCAGCTGCAAAATTTGCCACCTCTTCGAATCCCTTCCAATGGAACCAGGATTCTCCAAACAGATGCCAGTGACAAATCTTGGGCAGCCATCCTCCTTGAAGAAGACAAAGGTAAGCGACGAATCCGTGCTTACAAAAGTGGAAAGTTTTCCAATGCGAAATGCATTACCATTCCACCTTTAAAGAAATTCTTGCCGTAAAAAATGGCATCAAAAAATTTGAATTTCATCTCATTGGCCATCACTTTCTTGTCGAAATGGATATGTCATCCTTTCCACAAATGCTTAAGTTTAAACGAAGCAAGTTCCTCATCCCCGGCCTTTTACGTTGGGCGTAATGGTTTTCTAAATACTCTTTTGAAGCAAAACATATTTCGGAAAGAAAAACATTTTGGCTGATTTTCATGTCACGGCCAAAAGAACCTTTCCAATCCATCAATATGTTCATTCGCAAAGAGTTTTCAGGAACCTTCAAAGTTCAAAACATGAGAGAACACCAATGGCCATCCCACCAATATCCGCCTTGATATTCCTCAATATCTCGCACGAAATTCTCTTTCTCGATCATTTTCAAAGATTATTTTGGAATTATCACTACATAGTTTTCAAAGACTATGGCGAACTCATGCTAAAACCAGGACTCAATTATGAATACCCATTCATCCATCCATTAAGATGGTCTTCCACCATCTCATTCCCTCCGATCTCAAATGGATGTTCGGTATATGCTTCACCTCTATCAGGTTGCTATCGAATTTCCCTTAGACGAAATCATTAAGGTTTTGTCCGAATCTCTTTCGGAAATTATAGAAACCATGACCGGAGATCCTTCCTTGACATTCTCACTTGGTTCCAACCACTACAAGCATGGAAACACATGTTCGTACTCCCGGAGACAAGTTCGCGGACCGGTAACCTCTCGGACATACTATTGTCATCTTCCACCATCCTTGGTCATTCACTGGACCAACTGGAGACAAAAGATCCAACGCGCGCAGTGGCACCAGCTCCTTTAAGCCAAATCTCCAAGATCAAGTGTACAAAATTCATAAGACGTACTCCCGGGACCATATTTGACATCCCCTACGAATACGGAGAACTCCAGCAGTATCCTCTATCAAGAAAATAAGGTAATACCACTCCGAGGTATGGCCTTATTCCACAGCAAGCTACTCATGGGACACTCCCGAACACATCCTCATGTGTTCGAAGCCCTCCAAGAGTTCAACAGCAGTCAAGCAAGCTCCACTATGGATACGGACACTCAGCCCCTTACACCGTTTGATCCATGGGGAGGTCAATTGTCACAAGACCCATACGGCTATCCACAGCCCGTCATCCCCGACGTCCCATCTTCGTCACGAAACACACCATCCAGCTCACATGGAATCCCCGATGATCCAGGTCTTGACCGAGCTCATCTCGGACTACGAAAGAGAGCAATTATTGCGTGCATACGGAAGTCAAAGGACGGCCATGATGGACCGGCAGCTCGACTCGAGATGACCCCAATTATCACCCCGATCCCGACAGACGGAGATAGGTCCACACCTCCATCCTTTCGCACTCGCTCGTGTCCCCCTGTTTGCAAAAAACTCTACCCGCTCCACCTATAACAAATCAAGAAAGGCAAGAGAAGAAGTGTGTCGTTTTGTGAAAATGTGTTGTCTTTGTCAACAATAATGACTCCTCCCGAAGTCAATGTTAGTTGTATTATTGTACGCACTTGTCGGATCTCTATCATAGAGAATCCTTTGTTTTCTTTCACAAGACCTCGCCTATATAAGGCGAGGCTTTCGCATTGTAAAGGCCAAGACTTGGCTTCCTTTATGAAATCCAAGCGAGTGTGTTTCCAACATGAGCTTCTAAATCCCTCTCTTCTCTTCAAGCGATTCTTACGCACTAAAATGTTTCTACTTCTCTATTCAGGTGATTGGTTAAGTATGCTCTCCACTTGCCACGAATCTATGATCATTCGGAAAGTTTATCGGATCTGTTTTATTGGGTGAAAGCGTGTGTAGAGTCCGGCGGGGCCTCTCTCCACTTGTTGATTAACTTCGCAAGTGAACGCTGGATACTACCCAATACTTGATCGGGATAAACTTATGGTGGTAATGGATAGTGGATCCTGTGGATCAGAAATTTTGGTATCTCTCAAAGGATTAGTTCCAAGAGCGAGATCCGAGACTAACAGGCAGTCCCTTGAGTGGCCGGAGAGCCCGTGTGGGATAGCATACCGTTTTTGATTAAGTTCTTGCTTCCGCTCCTTCGAAATGCTAAATCAAATGCCAAGGAAAACGAGTTATATCCCCTTTATCCCATCATGGACATCTACCAAATTTTGAAATAGCGTTTGTTTAGTCATATTAGATGTCACTATAGCCCAAAAAAAGAAACAAAATATCCCAACTTGGAAATAACACCTCATAGATGGTAGGTTTATCAAGGCTGATTGTATTGATATTTTGGGAGCTGAACATTTATCTTTCTCCTTTGGGTTTGTTGATTACTAGGAAAAAAACTTATCCTCGTATAAATCTCCCTCCATCCATAAAAGGACAAATTACCAACAAATCATCCGTTAACATTCTCGGTGCTTTCAAACCCCGCAGTCGACATGCGTGGTCAAATTTTCTGTTTACGGAAAAATGGATAAAATATTCTCTTTCCATTCCGTGAAAATTATTCCATAAATGAGGGTTGAAACCAAATCACCGTAAAAGCGAGAAGAAGATTATCCTACTACCAAGCATCTATATAAACCGCTGGATCACATCTCCCCTTCAACAAAATACAGCAAAAAAGACTACGAATCATCACCCAATTGAAAGCAAATCAAAAAATGAACGTCAAGAGTCTCACTAAATTAATGGTGCTGGTGTTGGTGGCCATGATGGCATTGGAAGCATCGGCAGTGGAGACAGACTCCTTCCGGTGTAGGGTCAAGTGCGTGTTCGGCTGTTCCGCGTTCCCTAACCCGGATCTCTGCTATGTTTCGTGCTTAAAAGGGCTGCAAAGCGGATGCGGTGGTTGAGTCATCCAAAGGCCAATGCAACCTTGGTTGCGTGGTGTCCAAATGTTTCGATCCGCATCCGGGTATGAAAGTAGACCTTCACCTTTTAAACGAGAAAAGATGTTTTAGGAGATAAGTTGTATTTCATTACTTCATGTATTCCAAAAAAAAAAAACATACAAAACGTGTCTGCTTTTGTTCATTCATCAATTGCGATCGGTGACGATTTAGGTTTAAAAACTAGTGCTTTCCAAAATGCGAATTGTCTAATGTTCTCATGAATATGGACAATAGAGCACGAGTCCGAGGAATCACCGCAATATGGAGCTGTGCCTATAACCTTATACTCCAAAAAGGAATTAGGCGCAATTACTCCTCAAATCATGTGGACCATTAGCCTCGGGCCGTTAGCCGAATTTAGTCACCGAACCATTAAGCGGTACAGGTCTCACATGATTGATGGTGCAGATGGGGTTGGTCTCCATAATTCATAGAATGGGTTTCGCCTCTCGGTGTCTTGTGTCCAAGCTTTGAATGGCCAATGACCATCTAAATGAATTCTGAAATTTATGTTATGGTTTTTGATAGCACAAATAATTTTTTTTTACTTAAGGATTAAATTTTTATTGATAATGAGAAATATTTTTCCTCCCTTATTTTCCTAAAGAGAGAAACTATGAAAAAGCGAAATCTGATTCTACCTTGTCGCAAATGCACCCTTGAGTATTGATGGATATCTTATGTAATTGACTCGGGAAAATTGGCAAGTAATGTGAACAACTAATAATAAAAAAGCACTATTGCCCTATTGTCTCCACTGGCAATTTACCTAATTTAAATCCTTTACATTGCCTACTTTTATTATAATTCAATATTTGAAATGTATAACATGGGTTTATGGACTTTCTTCTCCTCCGGACTTCAAGAAAGTCGAAGTTTGCGTGGCTTCATGCGACGATGGTTGCAAGAATTTTTTAAGCCACTCAAGAGCTTGGAGGATCTTATTTGCAATTGAAGCGAAATAATAAATTTTCTTCTTGTACCATGGGACAAAAGGAAAATTAAATTCAAATCGTTGTTTACCAAATTGATTGTCATGAGGCTTCTTAAATTCATTCTCATTGTGCGAGATGGTTGATCGTTGATAGAGATTTAAGTTGGCCTTGAAGACTTTTTTTTTCTTCAATTCTCATTTTTAGAATGGTCTTATGGTCGAAATCATTGACAAGTATTGTCAAGTTAGCGTTTCCTTCTATGAAAATGCTTCCTTATCGATATTATTAGGATCGGTACAATCTCAACCGTAGATCTACATACTATCTTCGCGTGCTTTGCATGAGACACTTATTAATTGGGAGATCGTGTGATCACAAATAACATACGGTACTATCGGGCCGTGAGAGGCTAAGCGTTTTCTTTTTTTTAGTGATTGATTTTTGAACCGAAAGAGAATATTTGATCCGTTGACTTTATTGCCTTACTTATGACCATTTCCTTCATCATTTTATTTCCTCCCATTTATATTGTTCAAAGGTTTCCAAATAATTTCTTCTTTATGGCTTATATTTCATGCGGTGATTAGAGATTGAACTACTAAGAGATATTGTGAATAGATGCTCTAGACATCACCATTTTGATAGTATTCTTTTAAAATAGAATTCCAATCATTTCTAAAATTTATTTTGAAACGTTCATTAGAAACTTTGTTTCTGCTGCAAGACACGGGAAAACGCTGTAGTGCATGACCAAGTGACGGTGTTTTTTCCCTCATTGTTCTAATTGAGATACATCCATTGTCGTACGTATCAAAGAAGAAAAAAGACAAGACGCGCAGTCATACTGGGCCTACCACACCACCAGCTTGAAGTTGATGAAAATGTTGTTTTGTTAAAGTACTTCTATTGAAATGATGCAGCACCATTTCTTCCCTTCAAATTGCAAACTCCAAAATTTGAATATCAAATCAATTTACATACCGAGATATTTTATTGAGGTTTTGTACAACAAATCTTCTTTCTCTTGTTTAGACGTGAGTCTTAACCCAAAAAAAAGGGCGTAAAGAGTTGTGGGGAAATGGAAAGTGACGTGCAAGGCTTGTTCATTCATTATCAATAACACTTGCTTATATATGTGGGATATGCTTCCCACAAAAGTAATTTGTTGTTTATTTAGGTTGTATATGAAATCATTTGATTTATGGAAATAATCTCATTCGAGCCCATCACCATTATTATCGAAGCGCCCGAATAAAGAGCGGATGACTACTATGACACAATTCACTTTGGTGGTCGAGGATGCCACCAAATGGAAAAAAAAAGATTATCGAGATATACTTTTGAATGGTATTCTTTTAACTAAACATATAATGGCCATGAGTCTAATTAAAAAAGAATCGGTTAGGTCCAACCACATTAAATTTCAATAGGATTATCAAGGGTAACTTTGTCTCTTAGGCAATATTTGGTCGTCCGGATTTCTAATCAAGATAAGATTGGATAGGATATAATAAGAAATCCAGAGACTTTATCATATCCTATCTATTGTTTTGTGAATTACTAATTAAAGTCGTATAAGCATAGGCATGGTGCGGCTAAGATCCACCCCTGTTTTGTTGAAATATCGAACGCCTTAGATAGTATTTAGTGATGATCGAGTTATTATTGAGCAAAGATTTGTGCCCTCTAAATTCGGGCAAGACATCGACCGAGCAAACCACGTAGAACGAAGGGTCCTGATTTGGAGTCGCATCCTATAAGAATGATGGCCTTGCTCGTTTTGTTGTTACGTGAATAAAAAAGTGTTGAACAATCAAATTATTCAATCTCGTTTTATAAGTTGAAGATGCACTCACGCACGTTGCTCAAGAGAGCAACCTTGAAAGTTGATAATCAACGTCTAGTTCTTTATAGCAAGTCGAGACCCCTTTTGAATGTTGGAAAGGTTTAAGCGATTAGTGAACGAGGGATATGATTTCATATCACGACAAATAATTAATTAAAGAATGAGATCATTGAGATATCGGGCTTTATGGTTGGAGACCCCAATCAAGTGATGTTGCAAAAGCAACCGCATTATACGGTCGCCGCTGCCTAAGAGGCGGCCACACTAGAAGGTCATGAAAGGTGGCCCCGCATCGCGAAGAAGTGGCCTAGTGCATAAGATAGGCCATGGTTATGAGAAAAACCTGTGCATGCTTTCTTGAGAAATTCTATCCGGATCTATCACACCTCCTACCTAGGATATTTTATTCATGCTATATCCCCCTATAACTTCTTTATCTTATATTGGACAACTATCAAACATAAGATATGATAAACTATATCATAATGAAATTTAAACTAAAATGCCAAGGAAAACGAGTTATACCCCCTTTATCCCATCATGGACATCTACCAAATACAAAATAGGATAAAACCTTGGAAATAGAGTTTGTTTAGTCATATTAGATGTTACGATCACCCAAAAAAGAAAACAAATCCCAACTTGGAAATAACACCTCATAGATGGTCGGTTTATCATATCCTATCTATTGTTTTGTGAATTACGAATTTAAAGTCGGATAAGCGAAGCATGGCGCAGATTAAGATCCATCTGTTTTACTAAAATATCATAAAGCCTTAGATATTATTCGGTGATGAGTGAGTTATTATTGCGCAAAGATTTGTGCCATATAAATTCGGGGCGACATCGACCGAGAAAACCCCGTAGAACGAAGGGTCCCGATTTGGAGTCGCATCCTATAAGAATGATGGCCTTGCTCGTTTTGTTGTTACGTGAATAAAAAAGTGCTGAACAATCAAATTATTCAATCTCATTTTATAAGTTGAAGATGTATTCACGCACGTTGCTCAAGAGAGCAACCTTGAAAGTTGATAATCAACGCCTAGTTCTTTATAGCAAGTCGAGACCCCTTTCGAATGTTGGAAAGGTTCAAGCGATTAGTGAACAAGGGATATGATTTCATATCACGACAAATAATTAATTAAAGAATGAGATAATTGAGATATCGGGCTTTGCGGTCGGAGACCCCAATCTAGTGATGTTGGAAAAGCTATCGCATTATACGGTCGCCGCCGCCTAAGAGGCGGCCACACTAGAACGTCGCAAAAGGTGGCCCGGGGGCTGCGAAGACGCGGCCTGGCGCAGAAGATAGGCCATGGTTATGAGAAAAACCTTGTTGACGCCTAAATTTTGACTAATATATATTTTGCATAAAAATTAGAACTAATTTTAGTTCTTAACAAAAATCATCTCACATATTGTCGCGACCTAGAAAAAAAAAATAAACAAGTCATCTTTTTCGGGCTAATGGATTATCAGGGTTAATTAATTAACTAACCTAACTCGGACTCTCCCAAGTCCATACCAAATCGCAACTTAAGGTTCGAATGATTAACATGCAATGTGATTTGAATTTGGAGTCGCCACTAATCATTTTCGGTAGGTCGATTAGAAACCTAAATAAAATAGCGGGAGAAAACTATCTTATTTCGAACCGGGAGATTAAGAGTCCGGGGACTTGGTTACATTAATTACAACTAATGCCCTTTCGGTACCTTAAAATTCATGAAACAAATAATGGATTTAACAAATTTGATGAATTCTACTTGAAGATCAAAGAATCAATTTTTTTGGATTTTTCTTCCCGTGACATTTTTTGAAATAAAGAAATTACATGAAATTAGGATGAAATAGGTTCAAGATTACTCCCCAATTTGAACTCGTGCACCAAACTCGTGCTTCGGGCTTGTCTTGACCATCGGACCGATTTGGTGACTCGTTAGACCGAGAAATCTCTTGGTCCTATCTCTCCTTCACGCTTCTTTCTCATATCGCTAGAATTTCATGAGACCGCAATCCGGGCGTTGATATTTTTTCCATTTTGCTCTCCTTCTATTCTTGTACCATTGATGTCTCATCGTTGATATGCAACTGTTATTTAACATAAAAACGTAGAGAGAAAAAATCAGTGTAGAAAATCTAAGCTAATTTGTATTCGAAATTAAAGAAAGTTAGGGAATCACTTAACTTTCTTTTTGTCGCGGCGAGCTTGAACGATGAGGATGGACCAAGTAGCTTGTGTTGATTGGTGTAAAAGTTGGCAATAGTAGTATCGGGCTTCAAAACTCTCATACCCTCTCAAAACTCTTTTCAAATTTTTTCTCAAGAGCTCTCTCCATTCTCCTCTTCCAAAAAACTCTTTCCATTCTCTTCCACTCCCAAAAACTCTCTCAATTCTCTTCTACTCCCCCAAAAACTCTCCATCTTCCATTTTCATCTTCTCTTCTTCACCTTCATTTCTCCATCTTCCATTTTCATCTTCTTTTCTTCACCTTCCTTTCATTATCTTCTCTTCACCATCTTCCTTTCTCCATCTTCTTTTGGTATTTGCAATACAGTCCTCGAAATTTTAAGTATTTGCAATACGGTCCCTGAAGTTATGAATATTTGCAATATAGTCCCCGAGAAAATATTACTTTCAAGCCCAAATCTTCTTGGTGCATTTTTCCATCGCATGCCTAGTCCAGGACCCTGTTAAATTAAGCTCAAATTGTATGCCAATGCTAAATGAATATGTGAGATGATTTTTGTTTAGAACTAAAATTAGTTCTAATTTTTATGCAAAATATATATATTAGTCAAAATTTAGGCGTCAACGGGTTGCCCCTCTTTGAGTGGAGGCTCGTAGAGGTTCCGCTCAAAGACAAAATTGAACCCTAAATTTTGATAGTGCAAATGATGGATGAACTTTTTGGCGGGAGTTTTAGTCCCATTTTTTATGAAGTGATGCATGATATGCAAGAACCGTAAATAACATGTGTCATAATTTCTCTTTTTCATGTTAGAGAAACCTGCACATGGATCGCATACGAGAATACCTGTTTTACCAAATACCTCATAAGTTGGTGATTCCCTTAATTTCCAAGTTTCTTGCAAACACGAGGATCTTAAGGTATTTGGCCTATCTGTTATCGAGACTTTTCCCTAATGCGAGACAGCGCAAGATATGTGTATCCTTCCGGATCATAAGAGCTACGTCGTTGTGAGTCGAAAGAAGTAGAATCAAGTTCACAAGAGCTACGTCGTTGTGAGTTGATTAAATGTCGAAATCGCAAGTGCATATGTCTTCACGATTCGACAAAGGGGAACCAAAGTCTTAAGAGTTACGTCGTTATGATTTGGTTTGGATCAAAATCACGGGTGCTTATGTCTTCGTGATTTGATAAAAGAGCCGAGAATCATAAGAGCTATGTCATTATGAGCCGACTAAAGGTCAAGATCACCAAGTGCATATGTCTTCGTGATCGACAAACGGGAACCAAAATCTTAAGAGCTACGTCGTTATGATTTGGTTTGGATCAAAATCACGGGTGCTTATGTCTTCGTGATTTGATAAAGGAGCCGAGAATCATAAGAGCTATGTCATTATGAGCCGACTAAGGGTCAAGATCACCAAGTGCATATGTCTTCGTGATTCGAGAAAGGGGAACCAAAATCTTAAGAGCTACGTCGTTATGATTTGGTTTGGATCAAAATCACGGGCACTTATGTCTTCGTGATTTGATAAAGGAGCCGAGAATCATAAGAGCTATGTCATTATGAGCCAACTAAAGGTCAAGATCACCAGTGCATATGTCTTCGTGATCTCGAGACCGAAATCATAAGAGCTACGTCGTCATGATAAGATGTCAAGATCGCCGGTGCATATGTCTACACGACCCTGACGGGAGAGGCATATTGCCCGAATTGAATCGTAACAACTATCATCGGAGGAGTTGTTGATTTGAAAATGGGTTCAGAAAACTTACCCGGGTTCTCCGAACGATTAATCAAAGAACGAAACGGATCGCTCGTATCATACATGGTAGGCATTTGCCAGGAGAACTTGCTCATTCATTAACCCTTGGATGAATTTCGAGACCTTGGGAGGGACATCGAACATCGAGAATGTATTACCCATCATAGAATGTCGGAGGTAACATGCGCAAACATATTCAACAATGAGTTCATGCAAAACTTTCCTACCGAGCTTGCAATGATTAGAAATAACATGTGTATAATGCAATCACTCATACCATGGTTTATGCATAACCATTCTATCAAGTTTGCATTATCAATCCTGTCCGGAGATGTTCTCACATTATGAATACCTCGAATGTGAGCTGAATGGGGGGACTTCGATCCGAAAGGGTTTTCTCTCACTCTCAAGAAAAGTTATTTATCCTGTCTCATAGGATTCAAAAGAAATCACTCAATCTTTCCATCATCGCATTCGATAAGGATCCAAGTAATCTCGCAATTGATACGATCGAGCCGATCCGGGAGGTCTTGATTAGGACCGTAATGAGGGCGAGGTCAAAGGTTTACAAAGGGGACTCTAGTTGAGTCAAGGTCGCTGAAATGAATTCCTTCGTCATCTCTCCGGGTTTACAAGTCAAGAACCCCGCAAAAATGAGAGAGAAGTAATCTTGCTCGAACTTCTTCGAGTGATACTTAAAATCATTGAACTCCACATTAATTCAAGTGCCCTAGTCGGAAAAGGCTTTTAAAGGGTTGTAATGGAGGTAATGATTTGAGGACCGAGAAACGAAAGGGTTCGTTTTGGCTCGGAAGATGTTTGAGAAGATGCTTGATGTTGGTGATCATTACAATCTTGTCACCGATCGTGGCCTTCTAGGATACCATCATTGCTCGAGGATGGTATGAATGAAGATTGCATTTGTAATTTGACACTTCATGGAGATTTTTCTCTCAACTCTTTTAGGATATACTAGAAAAATTGTGTATTTAAGTTCGGAAATATTCTACAAATGAGCAATGAATTGAAAGGGCATTGGCCTTGCTTTTGGTAGGCACTTTGCTTTTTTAAATGCCCGGGGAGTTTTTTGTGGAATCAGCTTTTCCTCTTTCTTCTCCTTTTTTTTTTACTCCCAACTCTCTTTTACTATTGCATCTTGATGAGTTCATTGGGAGATTTTCTATTGATCCAGCTTTTCGGGTCCTTCTACTCAAAGATAGGCCATATTTGCTTTGGGACAACAATGATCACCAATAAGGGCTTTTAGAAACGAATTTGCAGGCTCAAATGGATTGTGCAAATGGATATAGATGTGTGGGATAGAAAAAGAAATGCTCTTCGTCACCCTAAGGCACTTGAATTAGTGTAGAGTTGTATGCAAAGAACCACCCGAAGATTGATGTTAGTCCAAGCAAGAAGATTTCTAACCATTTGTCTCGTGATGCTGATGGAATTACCTCTGTTTTGCCCCAATGTGGGGTGGTTCTTGACGAGGGTTGTGGAAGTGAAATCTCCGCTCAAATGGGTTGATCAACGGATAACTTGCAGTGTTTAGGGTAGAGAAATGAATGCCTCCATCACTTCGGTTATCGTACCTTTCGCGAGAAAACTCTTTACCTTGGGGAGTGCGGAACTTAGCCATCGTTCATCTCTTTGATAAAATTGGACGTGTTTGGGAAAGGATTGCCTTTCATCATCCTGTCATGCCCTCTTTCTCGTACATTCGATGTACCTTATGTAGTTCATGTTCCATATTCAGAGTTGGTAAATTAAACATGAGGAACAATCATGTGCAAACCATGCAAGTGTATGAGTGTTTTCGAGCATATAAAATGCAGCAACTTTTTAGCTTAGCGGACAAAGTTCGCAAGTACATAAAAAATTTCTTAGGGGCGTGGATCGTGAGTTGCCCCTGTTCATGCAAATGCGTTGCAAAACTTCATTGTCTGCCTTCGAGACATGAGATTGTCAAAGGCTCCGGGAATTTTTCATTTCATTAATTTTTCGGGGAGATGGGATACTTCTCTATTTGGACAGGCGGTGACCCCTGTAAAAATCAAAAGGGAAAGCATCAATGTACGTCCTCATGTTCTAAAAGAATTGAAACGATACCACTTTACTCATGCACGTATTCCTTGCGAACTTTGAATTGAAAAGATCGATTCATGCTGGATCGGATTGTATGTCCGGGACGTTATCTCTCCTGGTTCTATAACCGTCCGGGCTGAGCTTCAATCCGCGAAGCAAAAAATGTTTTTATTAATCTTTGTACATTGATGCCAAATCCCGGGATCGACCCTGGGACGCCTCGGACCATTGTCATTCCCCCAACCACTATCTTTGCGGTGTTGTTGGCATCCACAGGTGGTTCGCTTTTGTTATATTGTTCTCAAAGCGGTTGGCAATCTCCTGTGGAGAGTAAAATAAGCTTAACTTAGAGTTTGAAACGACTGAGAGCCAATTGGGACGATACGGAGTTACCCATCTTTGAGCCCGCTTGGTCTTTTACTTGCATTCTCCCAAGTAAGGCTATTGGGAATCTCTCTTTACGGGCGTTCGGGGCGTCGTCCACAAATTGATTTGCTACGAGGCCTAGCTTAATAAGGAACTTACGCATTTGATAAGAGAGGAGAAAAATTCGCCCTTTAACTCTAGGCAAATTCTAGACAACTAGAAAGTAAAAGTATCCCACGCAGGGGAACTATACATGGAATTAAAGGAGTATTCATGCGAGATTGGTTCCACCTCTTTTCTTGGCCATTCCAATGATCGGCTGATTTTGTCTTGGATCATACACCAACGATCGTTGTTTGAGGATCCATGATCACTTGCTTCGAATCACAACTCGGAGGTCTTTCGGCTCCGAACCGGGCGACCAAGGCGGTGAGCTCATCATCAAAGTAACCTTTTGATTTTTCGGGCAATTGATACCCGAATTGGGCATTGTTACTTGCTAACACCGGCGACGGATTTTCCACTTTATTTTTGCCGTGAGCGGTCGACTCCTTGAGCTTGAGCCTCCGCCGTCGCTTGGGAACTCGTAGGAATGATCAACCGGTTCGTTGCTAGAACCACCAGCGGAAGGTTGGTATGGCGGTATTCTTGATTGGGAAGTGGTCGGGTACTTTTTGCTCCGTAGGTTTTCCTGGGATTGATCTTCCAGTCAACTTTGCTCCGGTCGCCTAGGTTCCAAGCTACATCGTGCTTCTTGACTTTTCTCTAAATCCGTGAAGGTGATTTGTGACACTTCGTAGGGTGAGTCCGTCTACATTCATTATTTTGAGTACGGCCATTGGTCGTCTTGAATTGATTCCTAGCTGTCGAACCGCATTGATGAATATAGAATGAAGCTCGGCGGACCAAAGGGGCCTTTTCTTTCCGACAAAATCGTCGTAGGCAGCTTGGCCATAGTTCTTTTGTTCGAGTAATTGCTTCCTTACAGCATCTTTGCCAAATGTTTTGGAGCACTCGAAGCTGAGACCGGCTTCTTTAGGATGCCCCGAGCACCATGCAATGTGGCCCTCGTTATGAAGCGCTGATCATCACTTGCGGATGTGACGATGACCGGTATATTCAACTCGGAATCAATGATCTTTAAGAGACTAAGACCGTCCATATCGATCCCTACCATGGCTGTGACGACGATGTCAAAATCATATTTGTCTTGTCTCGGCTCCTCTAAGGCTTCCGTTGCTTTCATATAAGCTGAAATCCTATACATGCACTTTCTCGGCATGGCAACGAGGATCGAGAGGGAAACGGGATTGCCATCAATGGCCATGACTCGCAGATCCTCGGGATAGGAGGCTTCCCATACTTCCGCCTGGAATGTACGCAGACTTATTTTCCTTTTAAAACCTTCCATATGTAGACCGAAAAATGGGTGTTTGGACTAGAGACCGGGCTTTAGATGTTCTTTGGACTTGCAAAGATAAATTGCCGAGAAAATCACAAAAGCGACGATGGCCTTTCGTGACGAGTTCGGAGGTGCATGAAGACTTCAAGTCATTTATAAACTTTTTTCGATCTGTTGGTCTCGCATGATGCTTTTTCTCTCCTTTTCGGTCCTAGTGCCTTGGATCCATTAATAACTCTTACCTCTCGCTCAATCCGTCGTTCTTTTTTACTTTTTTGACATGGAGGAGTCCTCAAGTCTTTTCACTTTCTCTACGAACGAGGCGGTTATTTCCCTCTTCAAATCTTTTCGCTTCCTCCTACGAACGAGGCGGTTATTTCCTTCCTCAAATCTTTTCGCTTTCTCCACTAACGAGGCGGTTATTTCCCTCCTCAAATCTTTTCGCATTTACTTACGTGAAGGTTTTCAATGCTTAGTCAAATCGGCGAGGAATTCACGCATTTAAACATGATGATGTTCGTGGATAGTATCTTGTTCTTTGCCCCTGGATTAAAAGAAGAATGTCTCACATGGGGATTTTGTAACAAACAAGTACATTCATTCGTACATGTCACTACTTCTCTTGAGGATTCGTAAGGGCTGGCTAGTAATGCTCAAAGAAGAGATATTTTGAGAGCCCATAATAAAAAAAACTAAAGCTTCATGTAGGCTACACATTCGGAGTTCCATCGGCGTTGAATTGGCGTTTGTGACATCAAGGAAACTCCAATTGTAGTGATGCATGTCTCTTCCCTCGAAGGGCATCGGTTCCGCCTCCGCAAGACCGACTTTCGGGATGTATCTCCAACGAAATCGGATTGTACGAGAACTTGCTCGGGGATCAAGCGAGTGAATGAGCATTTTCAATGCTCGGATGTGGCTCATCGAGGGACATGTCACCAAAGGAGATGGGGCCGCTACGGACATGGCAAACAGCGGTGTTGATAGCATCCCTATACCTCTTGTTCTCTGCTCGAAGCTTTTCACTTTCTTCCCTCGAAACGTAAGTTCATGACTTTCATTTTTAACCTTCAATCGGGTCCGCTTGTTTTGAAACCAAAACTTGACCTTCAAGGGCTCCATTCCTATCATCCGGCTCAATTCATTTTTGCGTCTCCTATTCACGTAAGAGCACTCCTTGAAGGCAGCTTCGAGCACTTTGATTTGATATTTTCTTTTCGGGGTTATTTGCGGCTGCCGCTGCCATTGTTATTCTTTGTCGAAATCTTGAATTTCACTGCCAAGAGAGTTGGGTTTTACGGCTTCGGCGTTGGATCCGGTCTCGAAATCCAGCAGTTCGCTTTCGGGGATGTCTAGGTTGGTTGCCTCCCAGTAAGTGCCGATGGCCTCTAAACATGTTGGATTGAAATACCTCTTACCTCCTTTTGTTCACTCTATTCTCCGATGTATGCTTACTCTCTCCAAATTTTTTCGAGTAATCGGGTATGTTCCAAAGCCTCCCTTTAAACGCGGATGAAAATCACTAAGCCGACGTTTTTCCCAAGATTTCGTGTTTCCGCTTTGCCTTATTTTTTCAACGTGATGGGACCCCGAATCCACTCGCACCGATTTTCTTTTCTTGATAACCATGCTTGTCTCCCACTCGGTTTTCAATCATGGTGGGACTTCAACTCTTTTTGTAACTTTTCGGATTTGTGAGGCTCGAGATCACGGATTGACGATAGATCCAGGATCCAATGAACGAAACGCCCGTAGTTTTACCCGAGTAACTAACGTGGCTCCGCAAGAATTGCTGTTTCTTCTCTCGGAAAGTATGCTTGTCTCCCACTCAGTTTTCAATCATGGTGGGACTTCAACTCTTTTTGTAACTTTTCGGATTTGTGATGCTCGAGATCACGGATTGACGATAGATCCGAGGATCCAATGAACGAAACGCCCGTAGTTTTACCCGAGTAACTAACGTGGCTCCGCAAGAATTGCTGTTTCTTTTCCCGAAAAGTATGCTTGTCTCCCACTCAGTTTTCAACATGGTGGGGTCCTCAACTCTTTTTGTAACTTTTCGGATTTGTGAGGCTCGAGATCACGGATTGACGATAGATCCAGGATCCAATGAACGAAACGCCCGTAGTTTTACCCGAGTAACTAACGTGGCTCCGCAAGAATTGCTTGTTTCTTTTCCCGAAAAGTATGCTTGTCTCCCACTCGGTTTTCAACATGGTGGCGTCCTCAAATCTTTTCGTAACTTTTTCGGATTTATGAGGCTCGAGATGGTAGATCCGTGATTCACGGATGAAACGTCCGTAGTTTTACCCGGATAATTGACTCGACATCCACAATAATTATTGCTATAGCTTTTCTTGCCCTTTAAATTAGGATTTAACGCCGAGACAATTATCGCTTTCATATCTTCATCTCCAACCTTCTAAGCACTCTTTTGCATCCACTCTCTTTTTAGCCGCTTCAACAACAATGGCTTCCCCTCCTGCGCACGCCTTCTCGGCTGAAGTTTTGGCCAAATGGGAGAAACTTTATAATCTCCTAGGCCAGGGTTACTCTTATATAGCCAACCATCCGGAGGCCGAAACCGAGATTCGTCTTATGTTTAGGGATATGGGCACCGCTTCCATTGAAGGTACCAAGTTAGAGGAGGAATACGGGATCTTCCCCACCCTCTTTACTAACTTCGGAGGCTTACCATGTTGCTTATCAAGATGTTACTTTGGCCCACCTTGTGAAGGCACGCTATCGGGATCGGTCGGACAGCTTGGTGTTGGCCGGTCTTGTAGCCGACAATTATAAGAAGGCCCTCGACTACGGTAATGAACAAGTCTCCTTGCTGATTCGTGAGAGGGGAAACTTGGTGGGGTGTTTGGCCATGTCCCGGACCATCTTCGAGCGCGATCCGCTCAATATTGTTTTAAAATTTCAATGCACATGGCTGGAAGAAAGGTTGGACGATCGACCCTGGATATAGCCCGCGGGAGAATGCTTGATCCATGACCTGGAATTTCTTGCCGAGCATAACGAGGACAAGGTAGCCAAGCTCAAAGAGAAATGTGAGCTCCTCCTCTTTAAGTTGGCGGATCTCGATTCTCGGAGCGATCAGTGTAGGCGGAGCATCAACCTGTATGGAGAGTCGGTTAAACTCCTTTGTGATGCTCATTAGGGCTCGGTTTGGCTTTACGTTCCCACCCCGTTGATCTATTTGTAAAGCTTTCCGATGAATGAAATGAATGCAAGTTTTTACTCATTTCATCTTGGTCGTCATATTTTTTCGCAAGATAACCCCTTTTACTCTGCGAATAAGTAAATCTCACGCTCCCGATGGTCAATCCAATTGGGCCGAGAGAGGCTCCCCCATTCGAAACAATCTCTCAAAGAAAGATTAGTAGCGAGAAAACAAACGAATGCTCAAATGTGAACAACTCGTGAATCGTATTAATATTATAACTCGATTATGAAAAATCGAGTGAATCAAGCATAATATTTCTTTCGTAGAGTCGAATTGACTGGATTGGTAAAGACACGACCATCCATCTCGGCCAGAATCAAAGCACCACCAGGGAGCACCTTCTTTACTATATATGGACCACCATAGTTTGGAGCGAATTTCCCTTCGGGAGTGGGACTATTGGCAATAATTTTCTCAAGACCGGGTCATTGATCCGAAAATATCGAGGCCGAACTTTTTTGTTGAATGATTTAGCAACTCTCTGCTGATAACATCGGCCATGACATACAGCCTTAAGTCTTTTTTTCGTCGATCGATTCAATTGGCTTGCTCTCTCTTTGGATCCATTCAGCTTCCGTCGCCTTAGCTTGAGACAGATATACGTAAGGAAGGAATTTCCACTTCAACCGGTAGAACAGACCTTCATTCCATATACAAGAGAATACGGGGTTGCCCCAAGTAGATGTCCGGATTGAGGTCCGATATGCCATAAGTGCGAATGGCAACCTCTCATGCCAATCGCGATAATTTTCAGCCGTCTTCGCTAAAATTTTCTTAATATTCTTATTGGCGGCTTCTCTTGCTCCATTCATCCGAGGGCGATATGGGGAAGAGTTCGGATGCTTGATCTTGAATTCCTTAAACAATTCGCCCATTAGTTTGTTGTTTAAGTTCGAGCCATTGTCGGTGATTATGGCTTCAGGTGAACCGTATCGAGCAATGATATCTCGACGGATGAACTTCACAACATTACGTGCGGTGACCGCTAGGTATGATGCAGCTTCAATCCACTTAGAAAAATAATCAATGGCCACCAGAATAAATCGATGTCCATTAGAAGCTTTTGGGTTGATCGGACCAATCACATCAATGCCCCCACATAGAAAATGGCCATGGTTCCGACGGTGATGCAATTCATTTGGAGGAACATTGATCTTGTCCCCATGAATCGGCATTTGTGACGACTTCGAACATGCCGAATACAATCGCTTTCCAACGAGAGCCGGTAATAACCTAACCTCATGATCTTCTTAGCTAACATGTGACCGTTCATTGTGGACCACGAGATCTCTTCATGTACTTCCATAATCGGACGAATCGCTCCGGTTGAGTCAATGCATCTTAGTAGGACAGAATCGAATGACCGCTTGTACAAATTCTCTCCATTCAAGAAGAACTTTGAGGCCATCTTCCTTATGTACTTTTGGTCAGATACGATACTTTTTTCAGGGGAACTCCCGCTTCGAATATAAGTCTTGATGTCATGGTACCATGGCTTACCATCGGGTTCATTGATCACGGCCATACAATATGCCGGGTTTTTTAATACCTCGATCTTCGGTGGGTCAACCTCAAGTCCATTGGCGACTTGTAACATTGAAGACAATGTAGCCAATGCATCGGCGAATAGATTATGAGTCCTGGGCGGATACTCAAATGAGATATCCTCGAAATTCTTCTACCAATTCATCCAGGATACTCATGGTAGGGTAGCAATTTGGCATCTCTCGTCTTCCACTTTCCAACGATGCGAAGGATAATCAAAGCGGAATCTCCGAACACCTTGAGTCGGGCTATCCCCATTTCAATTGCAGCTGCAGACCGAGGATGCATGCCTCATATTCTGCTATGTTATTTGTGCAAGGGAATACCAATTTGTTTGCTATAGGATAATCTTGACCACCTGGAGATATAAGAACCGGCGCCCTTGCACGATCCCGATAAATTGACAGCTCCGTCAAAATACATAGTCCGAGATGTAATCCTCTACCGACATGATTCGATCCTCGGAATGATAGGCATCATCATCTTGCCCCGGATTTTCAGCTAGGACATCCGCTATAGCTCGTCCCTTGATTGACTTTTGGGACAAATATTGAACGTCAAACTCGGAGATGAGGATTTGCCATTTAGCAAGTCTACCAATCAAGGCGGGTTGATTAAGCAAATATTTGATGGGATTGCATTCTGTCACCGAAGCACTTGGTAATGCAAGGTATATTGCCGAAGCTTTGTGTTGACTAACGCCGCACATGTTTTCTCTCTACGGAGTACTTCATTTCCGAAGTTGTGAATTTCTTGCTCGGATAATAAATGGCTCGTTCTCTTCCGTCCTCCTGCTTCTCTTGGGCTAGCATAGCACCCAAGGATTCACTAAGGATTGTGAGGTAGAGGATTAAAGGTTGCTCCGGTGTTGGAGGAACAAGCACGGGTGGATTCATGAGATCTTTCTTGATCTTCCAAAAGCTTCTTCACATTCGCTATCCCATTGGACTAGCGCATTCTTCTTTAATAGCTTGAGGAATGGCTTAGCGGTTTCGATAAGCGAGAGATGAATCGAGCAATATAGTTTAGCCTACCCATCAAACTTCGAACTTCTTTAAGCGTCAGTCGGTGGGCTTAAGCTCACGAATAGCCTTAACTTTCGAAGGGTCGACTTCAATGCCCTTACCGCTACCACGAATCCGAGTAGCTTGCCCGAGCTGGTCCCAAAGACACACTTGGCGGGGTTGAGGCGTAACTTATACTTTCGGAGTCCGTCGAACAATTTCTTCAGCGTTTCGACGTGATCTTCTCCATGCCTTGTTTTTGCTATCATGTCATCGACGTAAACCTCAATCTCATTATGCATCATGTCATGGAAAAGGGCAACCATGGCTCGTTGGTAAGTGGCTCCAGCGTTTCTAAGACCGAATGGCATTACCCGATAATGGAACATTCCCCATGGTGTGGTGAAAGTGGTTTTCAACTTGTCATTGACATTCATCGGGATCGATTGTACCCGGAGAAACCATCCATGAATGAAAACAATTCAAACCCTGCGATCTGTCAACAAGTACGTCGATATGCGGGAGGGGGAAATCATCTTTAGGATTGGCCTTGTTCAAGTCTCGATAATCGACACAAACCCGAATGCGGCCGTCTTTCTTCATGACGGGGACTATGTTAGCGACCCAATCGGAATATTCTCGTAGTCTCAATGAATCCTACATCGAGAAGCTTCATGACCTCCTCTTTGATCTTCGCACTAATTCAGTCCGGCCCTCCTTGACTTTTGCATGATCGGCTTAGCCGAAGGATCGATCGGCAAACAATGCTCGACAATGGAACGGTCAAGACCGGGCATATCTCGCATAGGACCAGGCGAAAACATCTTGGTAATCCTTCAAGAGTCGATCGGGCGCTCGGACAATTCGAGGAAAGGCTTGCCCCGATCTTAACTTCTTTAGGGTTTTTCGCATCGCCTAGGCCGACCGAGATAATTTATTCACCGGTCAAGGGCTTGACCTCCTCATGTCGTTCGAAATCTTGATGAACTTCCTCATAATCCTGGATGAACTCATCTAGGTAGTATACTTGAATCCACTAGGTTTCCCTCCTCGTATATCCCCCATGATGACAAACTCGTTGGTCGTTGGTTATCGTCATCGGGTTGGTTTGGGGAGCTGGAATCGAGGGTGGTATGCTCGAACCCGTGCCTATTATAATAATATCTTCCGGCGGTGTAGCGATAGGGAACACCTTCCGGGGCCTTCTTTGGAATTGCCCGCCGAGGGAATTAGAGCTGGCACAACTAGCGGAGGCCTTGAGCTGGGACGGCTGAAACTTGGCTATGAAGTTATCCATCATCTTGTGAGACATCATCCCTTCAAATCGCTCGGTTAGAGCACCGAGTCTGTTCATTCAAAGTCTCATGGACAGCGGCGTTAATGTCGGCCATTCTCTTCGCCACCAATCGAGTAATATGCGGAGGATCCGTGATAAATTTCCTGAAAAGCGACAAGTCAAGAGTAAGTACAATGAGCGAGGATAGAGAGCCGGTCCATGACTTCCTTCTAGACTCAATGAACGAACTAGACATGACCAAAAGATCGCATCAGGCAATTTTCAGTTTCGTCGATTTTTACGAAAAAATCCGTATTAATTCGCACGTTGGTCAAAATACGTCCAAATTTTACGAGCTTATAGTTGAGAAGATGATGAACAACTTTTATGTTGGCCAATCGGACTAGAAATGAGCGGATCAAATCAGTTTAATGTATCTTTCCGAAAATTCGCATTCAGAAAACTGTTATAACCGCAGGTAGTTGAAAAAACGAAAGGCCATCTTAAATTATGAATTTAATTCTGAAATTTTGTAGGATATTAGTTGAAACATAGGTCTACAACTTTCATGTTTGACACTTACTCTAAACGCGATCGTAGAATTTAGTAAAAATCATACAACAGGAACGAGCCAAATCCAAATTGAGGACAATTGATGAAATTGTAAAAACTACGGAAGCAAAGTGTGAAATTGGAAACAAGACAATGAGATTCATAAACAATCAACCTAAACCATGGACCAGCCCAAAATAAAAATGAGATAACAGGGCGTAAGAGACAGGAAATTATCGCTCATAGGAAGAAAATGTCAATCACAAAGACATGCGCATGAATCGTGGATTCAAATTTTAGTTCTTTTAGCAAAATGAAATGAAGGACGTAACGACATGTTGCGGCCTCGCGCACGTTCATCATGACTAGTTGCCGCCTCGCATACATAGTCATGACTAGTCGGGTCCAATCATCTCGGCTTGGTTCGGTCGACAAGGGCAACTCTCATGCATCATAGCCTCACGTGCATGAGAACAACCCTTGAGCCATTTTTTGAAAAATTTGGGATCCAAATGGGATAACCTTTAGCGAAGCCTTACCGCCAAGGTTAAAGAACCACATAAATACCATCCTGAAACTATCGGGTGACCCGGGTTCGGTCACAAGTCAAGGTGGTGTAGTGCAATTATATTAGCGGCATGCATGACATTTTAAAGGCAATCAAGCACTCGATAGTTCAAAAATAAAATTCTCATCACCAAGCCCGCAAAACAGAGGTTAGCCACGAGACTCCTCCCCTTATAACTCCATTTCCTGCAAAACCATTTAACACCTAGGGATTAAAATTCAACCAAGATTGCCAAATCAAGTAATTTTCCTTTTCATGAACTTATCCGGCTTAAGTCCTCTTTGGGTCCCCAGTGGAGTCGCCAAGTCTGTCGCGACCTAGAAAAAAAAAAATAAACAAGTCATCTTTTTCGGGCTAATGGATTATCAGGTTAATTAATTAACTAACCTAACTCGGACTCTCCCAAGTCCATACCAAATCGCAACTTAAGGTTCGAATGATTAACATGCAATGTGATTTGAATTTGGAGTCGCCACTAATCATTTTCGGTAGGTCGATTAGAAACCTAAATAAAATAGCGGGAGAAAACTATCTTATTTTCGCGAACCGGAGATTAAGAGTCCGGGGACTTGGTTACATTAATTACAACTAATGCCCTTTCGGTACCTTAAAATTCATGAAACAAATAATGGATTTAACAAATTTGATGAATTCTACTTGAAGATCAAAGAATCAATTTTTTTGGATTTTTCTTCCCGTGACATTTTTTGAAATAAAGAAATTACATGAAATTAGGATGAAATAGGTTCAAGATTACTCCCCAATTTGAACTCGTGCACCAAACTCGTGCTTCGGGCTTGTCTTGACCATCGGACCGATTTGGTGACTCGTTAGACCGAGAAATCTCTTGGTCCTATCTCTCCTTCACGCTTCTTTCTCATATCGCTAGAATTTCATGAGGCCGCAATCCGGGCGTTGATATTTTTTCCATTTTGCTCTCCTTCTATTCTTGTACCATTGATGTCTCATCGTTGATATGCACTGTTATTTAACATAAAAACGTAGAGAGAAAAAATCAGTGTAGAAAATCTAAGCTAATTTGTATTCGAAATTAAAGAAAGTTAGGGAATCACTTAACTTTCTTTTCTTTGCAAGCGAGCTTGAACGATGAGGATGGACCGGTAGCTTGTGTTGATTGGTGTAAAAGTTGGCAATAGTAGTATCGGGCTTCAAAACTCTCATACCCTCTCAAAACTCTTTTCAAATTTTTTTCTCAAGAGCTCTCTCCATTCTCCTCTTCCAAAAAACTCTTTCCATTCTCTTCCACTCCCAAAAACTCTCTCAATTCTCTTCCTACTCCCCAAAAACTCTCCATCTTCCATTTTCATCTTCTCTTCTTCACCTTCATTTCTCCATCTTCCATTTTCATCTTCTTTTCTTCACCTTCCTTTCATTATCTTCTCTTCACCATCTTCCTTTCTCCATCTTCTTTTGGTATTTGCAATACAGTCCCCGAAATTTTAAGTATTTGCAATCTGATCCCTGAAGTTATGAATATTTGCAATATAGTCCCGAGAAAATATTACTTTCAAGCCCAAATCTTCTTGGTGCATTTTTCCATCGCATGCCTAGTCCAGACCCTTGTTAAATTAAGCTCAAATTGTATGCCAATGCTAAATGAATATGTGAGATGATTTTTGTTTAGAACTAAAATTAGTTCTAATTTTTATGCAAAATATATATATTAGTCAAAATTTAGGCGTCAACACATATTCATTTAGCATTGGCATATAATTTGAGCTTAATTTAACAGGGATCCGGACTAAGCATGGGGTGGAAAATGCACCAAGAAGATTTGGGCTTAAAAGAAATATTTTCTCGGGACTCGTATTGCAAATACTCGAACTTGAGGGACTGTATTGCAAATACTTGAAACTTCGGGGACTGCATTGTAAATACCAAAAGAGGATGGGGAAAGGAAGATGGTGAAAGGAAGATGAAGAAGAGAAGATGAAAATGGAAGATGAAGATGAAGAAGAGAAGATGAAAATGGAAGATGGGAAATGAAGATGAAGATGAAGAAAGGAAGATGAAGATGAAGAAGAGAAGATGAAAATGGAAGATGGAGAAATGAATGTGAAGAAGAGAAGATGAAGATGGAAGGTGGGGAAATGAAGATGAAGAAAAGAAGATGAAAATGGAAGGTGAGGAAATGAAGATGAAGAATGAGGGATGAAGAACTTTGCCTATAAAAGAAGAAGAGTTCTTGAAGAGATGGGGAGGTTTTTTTTTTAGGTAAAGAGAATTGAGAGAGTTTTTGGAGTGAAGGAGAATTGAGAGAGTTTTTGGAGTGAAAGAGAATTGAGAGAGTTTTTTGGAGTGGAAGAGAATTGAGAGAGTTTTTGGAGTGGAAGAGAATTGAAAGAGAATTTTTGGGGTGAAAGAGAATTGAGAGAGTTTTTGAGAGGAATTCTTTAGAGAGGAAAAAGAGAATTCTTGAGAAAAAATTTGGAGAGAGTTTTGAGAGGGCTTGAGTGTTTTGAAGCTCGGTGCTACCATTACCAATTTCTGCACCCATCAACACAAGCCACAAGTTCATCACCATCGTTCAAGCTCGCCGCAAAGAAAAGAAAGTTAAGTGATTCCCTAGCTTTCTTTAATTTCGAATACAAATTAGCTCGGATTTTCTACACTCGATTTTTTTCTCTCTATGTTTTTATGTTAAATAACATTGCATATCAACGATGAGACATCAATGGTACGAGAATAGAAGGAGAGCAAAAGGGAAAAATATCAACGCCCTGGATTGCGGTCTCATGAAATTCTAGCGAGTTGAGAAAGAAGCGTGAAGGAGAGATAGGACCAAGAGATTTCTCGGTCTAACGAGTCACCAAATCGGTCCAATGATTAAGACAAGCCCGAAGCACAAGTTTGGTGCACGAGTTCAAATTGGGGAGTAATCTTGAACTTATTTCATCCTAATTTCATGTAATTTCTTTATTTTAAAAATACTCAAAAATTCAAAAAATATCATGGGAAGAAAAACCCAAAAAAATTGATTCTTTGATCTTCAAGTAGAATTCATCAAATTTGTCAAATCCATTATTTTTTCATGAATTTTAAGGTACCGAAAGGGCATTAGTTGTAATTAATGTAACCAAGTCCCCGGACTCTAAATCTCTGGTTCGCCGAAATAAGATAGTTTTCTCCCGCTATTTTATTTAGGTTTCTAATCGACCTACCGAAAATGATTAGTGGCGACTCCAAATTCAAATCACATTGCATGTTAATCATTCGAACCTTAAGTTGCGATTTGGTATGGACTTGGGAGAGTCCGAGTTAGGTTAGTTAATTAATTAACCCGATAATCCATTAGCCCGGAAATGATAACTTGTTTATTTTTTTTTTTTTAGGTCGCGACGACTTAGCGACTCCACGGGGAGTGCGGAGAGGACTTAAGCCGGGATAAGTTCATGAAAAGGAAAATTACTTGATTTGGCAATCTTGGTTGAATTTTAATCCCTAGGTGTTACATGATTTTGCGAGAAAGGGTGTTATAAGGGGAGGAGTCGTGGCTAACCTCTTTTTGCGTGCTTGGTGATGAGAATTTTAATTTTTGAACTATCGGAGTGCTAATTGCCTTTAAAATGTCGTGCATGCCCTTAATATAATTGCACTACACCACCTTGACTTGTGACCGAACCTGGGTCACCCGATAGTTTTAGGATGGTATTTATGTGGTTCTTTAACCTTGGCGGTAAAGGCTTCGCTAAAGGTTATCCCACTTAGATCCCGAATTTTTCAAAAAATGGCTCAAGGGTTGTTCTCATGCACGTGAGGCTATGATGCATGAGAGTTGCCCTTGTCGACCGAACCAAGCCGAGATGATTGGACCCGACTAGTCATGACTATGTATGCGAGGCGGCAACTAGTCATGATGAACGTGCGCGAGGCTGCGACATGTCGTTCTATCCTTCATTTCATTTTGCTAAAAAAACTAAAATTTGAATCCACGATTCATGCGCATGTCTTTGTGATTGACATTTTCTTCCTATGAGCGGTAATTTCCTGTCTCTCACACCATGTTATCTCATTTTTATTTTGGGCTGGTCCATGGTTTAGGTTGATTGTTTATGAATCTCGTTGTCTTGTTTCCAATTTCACACTTTGCTTCCGTAGTTTTTACAATTTCATCGGTTGTCCTCAATTCGATTTGGCTTGTTCCTATTGTACGATTTTTACTAAATTCTATGATCGAGCTTTGAGTAAGTGTCAAACATAAAAGTTGTAGACCTATGTTTCAACTAATATCCTACAAAATTTCAGAATTAAATTCATAATTTAAGATGGCCTTTCGTTTTTTCAACTACCTGCGGTTATAACAGTTTTTTGAATGCGAATTTTCGGAAAGACACATTAAACTGATTTGATCCGCTCATTTCTAGTCCGATTGGCCAACATAAAAGTTGTTCATCATCTTCTCAACTATAAGCTCGTAAAATTTGGACGTATTTTGACCAACGTGCGAATTAATACGGATTTTTTCGTAAAAATCGACGAAACTGAAATTTGCCGATGCGATCTTTTGGTCATGTCTAGTTCGTTCATTGAGTCTAGAAGGTAGTCATGGACCGGCTCTCTATCCTCGCTCGTTGTACTTACTCTTGACTTGTCGTTTTTCAGGAAATTTATCACGGATCCTCCGCATATTACTCGATTGGTGGCGAAGAGAATGACCGACATTAACGCCGCCGTCCATGAGACTTTGAATGAATGCTCGGTGCTCTAACCGAGCGATTTGAAGGGATGATGTCTCACAAGATGATGGATAACTTCATAGCCAAGCTTCAGCCGTCCAGCTCAAGCCCTCCGCCGGTTGTGCCAACTCTAATTCCCTCGTAGGCAATTCCAACAAGGCCCGGAAGGTGTTCCCTATTAGGCTACACATTTGGAAGATATTATTATAACGAGCACGAGTTCGAGCATACCACCCTCGATTCCGGCTCCCCAAACCAACCCGATGACGATAACCAATGACCAACAAGTTTGTCATCATGGGGGATACATGAGGAGGGAAACCTAGTGGATTCGAAGTATACGACCTAGATGAGTTCAGTCCAGTTATGAGGAAGTTCGTCAAGATTTCGAACGACATGAGGAGATCAAGCCCTCGACCGGTGAACAAACTATCTCGGTCAACCTAGGCAATGCGGAAAACCCTAAAGAAGTTAAGATCGGGGCAAGCCTTTCCTCGAAGTGTCCGAACGCTTGATTAGGCTCTTGAAGGATTACCGGGACGTTTTCGCCTGGTATTATGCGATTATGCCCGGTCTCGACCGTTCCATAGTCGAGCATTGTTTGCCGATCGATCCTTCGGCTAAGCCGGTTTGTGCAAAAGTCAAGGAGGGCCGGACCGGAATTAGTGCGGGAAGATCAAAGAGGAGGTCATAAAGCTTCTCGATGTAGGATTCATTGAGACTACAGAATATTCCGATTGGGTCGCTAACATAGTCCCTGTCATGAAGAAAGACGGCCGCATTCGGGTTTGTGTCGATTATCGAGACTTGAACAAGGCGACCCTAAAGATGATTTCCCCCTCCCGCATATCGACGTACTTGTTGACTGATCTGCGGGGTTTGAATTGTTTTCATTCATGGATGGTTTCTCCGGGTACAATCGGATCCGATGAATGTCGATGACAAGTTGAAAACCACTTTCACCACACCATGGGGAATGTTCCATTACCGGGTAATGCCGTTCGGTCTCGAAACGCCTGGAGCCACTTACCAACGAGCCATGGTTGCCCTTTTCCATGACATGATGCATAATGAGATTGAGGTTTACGTCGATGACATGATAGCAAAAACAAGGCATGGAGAAGATCACGTCGAAACGCCGAAGAAATTGTTCGACGGACTCCGAAAGTATAAGTTACGCCTCAACCCCGCCAAGTGTGTCTTTGGGACCAGCTCGGGCAAGCTACTCGGATTCGTGGTAAGCAGTAAGGGCATTGAAGTCGACCCTTCGAAAGTTAAGGCTATTCGTGAGCTTAAGCCACCGACGACGGTTAAAGAAGTTCGAAGTTTGATGGGTAGGCTAAACTATATTGCTCGATTCATCTCTCGGTTATCGAAATCGCTAAGCCATTCCTCAAGCTATTAAAGAAGAATGCGCTAGTCCAATGGGATAGCGAATGTGAAGAAGCTTTTGGAAGATCAAGCAAAGATCTCATGAATCCACCCGTGCTTGTTCCTCCAACACCGGAGCAACCTTTAATCCTCTACCTCACAATCCTTAGTGAATCCTTGGGTGCTATGCTAGCCCAAGAGAAACAGGAGGACGGAAGAGAACGAGCCATTTATTATCTCGAGCAAGAAATTCACAACTTCGGAAATGAAGTACTCCGAAGTAGAGAAAACATGTGCGGCGTTAGTCCTGGCACCGCATGGCTTCGGCAATATACCTTGCATTACCAAGTGCTTCGGTGACAGAATCCAATCCCATCAAATATTTGCTTAATCAACCCGCATTGATTGGTAGACTTGCTAAATGGCAAATCCTCATCTCCGAGTTTGACGTTCAATATTTGTCCCAAAAGTCAATCAAGGGACGAGCTATAGCGGATGTCCTAGCTGAAAATCCGGGGCAAGATGATGATGCCTATCATTCCGAGGATCGAATCATGTCGGTAGAGGATTACATCCGGACTATGTATTTTGACGGAGCTGTCAATTTATCGGGATCGTGCACGGGCGCGGTTCTTATATCTCCAGGTGGTCGGCATTATCCTGTAGCAGCGAAATTGGTATTCCCTTGCACAAATAACATAGCAGAATATGAGGCATGCATCCTCGGTCTGCAGGCTGCAATTGAAATGGGGATAGCCCGACTCAAGGTGTTCGGAGATTCCGCTTTGATTATCCTTCGATTGTTGGAAAGTGGAAGACGAGAGATGCCAAATTCCTACCCTACCATGAGTATCCTGGATGAATTGGTAGAAGAATTTGAGGATATCTCATTTGAGTATCTCGCCAGGACTCATAATCGATTCGCTGATGCATTGGCTACCTTGTCTTCAATGTTACAAGTCGCCAATGGACTTGAGGTTGACCCACTGAAGATCGAGGTATTAAAAAACCCGGCATATTGTATGGCCGTGATCAATGAACCCGATGGTAAACCATGGTACCATGACATCAAGACTTATATTCGAAGCGGGAGTTCCCTGAAAAAAGTACCGTATCGACCGGAAGTACATAAGGAAGATGGCCTCAAGTTCTTCTTGAATGGAGAGAATTTGTACAAGCGGTCATTCGATTCTGTCCTACTAAGATGCGTTGACTCAACCAAGGCGGTTCGCCTAATAATGGAAGTACATGAAGGGATTCGTGGTCCACACATGAACGGCCACTTGTTAGCTAAGAAGATTATGAGGTTGGGTTATTATTGGCTCACGCTCGAAAGAGATTGTATTCGGCATGTCCGGAGTGTCACAAATGTCAAATTCATGGTGACAAGATTAATGTCCCTCCCAAATGAGTTGCATCGATTATCGAACCATGGCCGTTTTCTATGTGGGGCATTGATGTTATCGGCCCTATCAACCCTAAAGCATCTAATGGGCATCGATTCATCTTGGTGGCGATTGACTATTTCTCCAAATGGATCGAGGCCGCATCCTATTTAGCGGTTACGGCACGAAATATCGCAAAATTTATCCGCCGAGATATCATTGCTCGATACGGTTCACCTGAAGCCATAATCACCGACAATGGCTCGAACTTAAACAACAAACTAATGGACGAATTGTTCAAGGAATTCAAGATCAAACATCCGAACTCTTCCCCATATCGTCCTCAAATGAATGGAGCGATAGATGCCGCCAATAAGAACATTAAAAAAATTTAGCGAAGACGGCTGAAAATTATCGCGATTGGCATGAGAGATTGCCATTTGCACTTATGGCGTATCGGACCTCGATCCGGACATCTACTGGGGCAACCCCGTATTCTCTTGTATATGGAATGGAGGACGTTCTACCGGTTGAAGTGGAAATTCCTTCCTTACGTATCTTGTCTCAAGCTAAGCTAACGGAAGCTGAATGAATCCAATGAGAGAACAAGCCAATTGAATCGATCGACGAAAAAAGACTTAAGGCCGTATGTCATGGCCGGTGTTATCAGAGAGGGTTGCTAAATCATTCAACAAAAAAGTTCGGCCTCGATATTTTCAAATCAATGACCTGGTCTTGAGAAAATTATTGCCAATAGTCCCACTCCCTGAAGGGAAATTCGCTCCAAACTATGGTGGTCCATATATAGTGAAGAAGGTGCTCCCTGGTGGTGCTTTGATTCTGGCCGAGATGGATGGTCGTGTCTTTTACCAATCCAGTCAATTCGACTTGTAAAGAAATATTATGCTTGATTCACTCGATGTTTTCATAATCGAGTTATAATATTAAATACTGATTCACGAGTTGTTCACATTTGAGCATCCGTTTGTTTCCTCGCTACTAATCTTTGTTGAGAGATTGTTTCGAATGGGGGAGCCTCTCGGCCCAATTGGATTGACCATCGGGAGCGTGAGATTTACATATTCGCGAGTAAAAGGGGTTATCTTGCGAAAAAATATGACGACCAAGATGAAATGAGTAAAAACTTGCATTCATTTCATTCATCGGAAAGCTTTACAAATAGATCAACGGGGGTGGGAACGTAAAGCCAAACCGAGCCCTAATGAGCATCACAAAGGAGTTTAAGCGACTCTCCATGCGGTTGATGCTCCGCTCTACACTAATCGCTCCGAGAATCGAGATCCGCCAACTTAAAAAGGAGGAGCTCACATTTCTCTTTGAGGTTGCTACCTTCTCCTCGTGATGCTTCAGCAGTTGCAGATTCCGAGTCATGGATCCAGCATTCTCCCGCGGGCTATATCCAGGGTCGGATCGTCCAAGTATTTCTTCCGGCCATGTGCATTGAAATTTTAAAACAATATTGAGCGGATCGCGCTCGAAGATGGTCCGGGACATGGCCAAACATCCCACCAAGTTTCCCTATCACGAATCAGCGGGGAGACTTGTTCATTACCGTAGTCGAGGGCCTTCTTATAATTGTCGGCCTACAAGATCGGCCAACACCAAGTTGTCCGACCGATCCCGATAGTGTGCCTTCACAAGGTGGGCCAAAGTAACATCTTGATGAGCAACATGGTAAGCCTCCGGGAAGTTAGTGAAGAGGGTGGGGAAGATCCTGTATTCCTCCTCTAACTTGGTACCTTCAATAGAAGCGGTGTCCATATCCCTAAACATAAGACGAATCTCGGTTTCGGCCTCGGATGGTTGGCTATATAAGAGTAGCCCTAGCCTAGGAGATTATAAAGTTTCTCCCATTTGGCCAAAACTTCAGCCGAGAAGGCGTGTGCGGGAAGGGAAGCCATTGTTGTTGAAGCGGCTAAAAAGAGTGGATGCAAAAGAGTGTTTAGAAAGTTGGAGATGAAGATATGAAAGCGATAATTGTCTCGGCGTTATATCCTAATTTAAAGGGCGGGGAAAAGCTATAGCAATAATTATTGTGGAGGCCGAGTTAATTATCCGGGCAAAACTACGGAGCGTTTCGTCCCGTGAATCACGAATCTACCATCTCAAGCCTCACAAATCCGAAAAAGTTACGAAAAGATTTGAGAACCCCACCATGTTGAAAATCGAGTGGGAGACAAGCATACTTTTCGAGAGAAAAAACAGCAATTCTTGCAGAGCCACGTTAGTTACTCGGGTGAAACCATGGGCGTTTCGTCCGTGAATCACTGGATCTACCATCTCAAGCCTCACAAATCTGAAAAAGTTACGAAAAGATTTGAGGACTCCACCATGTTGAAAACCGAGTGGGAGACAAGCATACTTTCCGAGAGAAGAAACAGCAATTCTTGCGGAGCCACGTTAGTTACTCGGGTAAAACTACAGGCGTTTCGTTCGTTGGATCCTGGATCTATCGTCAATCCATGATCTCGAGCCTCACAAATCCGAAAAGTTACGAAAAAAGTTGAAGACCCCACCATGTTGAAAACCGAGTGGGAGACAAGCATGGTTATCAAGAAAAGAAAATCGATGCGAATGGATTCGGAGTCCCATCATGTTGAAAAAATAAGACAAAGCGGGAAACACGAAATCTTGGGAAAAACGTCGGCTTAGTGATTTTCATCCGCGTTTAAAGGGAGGCTTTGGAACATACCCGATTACTCGAAAAAATTTGGAGAGAGTAAGCATACAACGGAGAGTAGAGTGAACAAAAGGCAGTAAGAGGTATTTCAATCCAACATGTTTAGAGGCCATCAAGCACTTCATCGGAGGCAATCAACCTAGACATCCCCGAAAGCGAACCGTTGGATTTCAAGACCGGATCCAACGCTGAGCCGTAAAACTCAACTCTCTTGGCAATGAAATTCAAGATCTCGACAAAGAATAACAATGGTACGCGGCACATGCAATAACCCCTTAAAAGAAAATATCAAATCAAAGTGCTCGAAGTCGCCTTCAAGGAGTGCTCTTACGTGAATAATAGACGCAAAAATGAATTGAGCCGGATGATAGGAATGGAGCCCTTGAAGGTCAAGTTTTGGTTTCAAAACAAGCGGACCCGATTGAAGGTTAAAAATGAAAATCATGAACTTGCATTTCGAGGGAAGAAAATGAAAAGCTTCGGGTAGAGAACAAGAGGTATAGGGATGCCATTAACACCGTTGTTTGTCGTGTCCGTAACGGCCCCATCTCCTTTGGTGACATGTCCCTCGATGAGCCACATCTCGAGCATTGAAAATGCTCATTCACCGGTTCATCACCCAGAGCAAGTTCTCGTACAATCCGATTTCGTTGGAGATACATCCCGAAAGTCGGTCTTGCAGAGGCGTGGAACCGATGCCCTTCGAGAGAAGAGACATGCATCACTACAATTGGAGTTTCCTTGATGTCACAACCGACCAATTCAACGCGATGGAACTCCGAATGTGTAGCCTACATGAAGCTTTAGTTTTTTTATTATGGGCTCTCAAAATATCTCTTTTTGAGCATTACTAGCTAGCCCTTTACGAATCTTCAAGAGAAGTAGTGACATGTATGAATGAATGTACTTGTTTGTTACAAGATCCCCATGTGAGACATTCTTCTTTTAATCCGGGGGTAAAGAACGATACTATCCACGAACATCATCATGCTTAAATGCGTGAATTCCTCGCGCATTTGACTAAGCATTGAAAGCGTTCACGTAAGTAAATGCGAAAAGATTTGAGGAGGCAAATAACTCGCCTCGTTTGTAGGAGAAAGCGAAAAGATTTGAGGAGGGCAAATAATCGCCTCGTTCGTAGGAGGAACCGAAAAGATTTGAGGAGGGAAATAACTGTCTCGTTCGTAGAGAAAGTGAAAAGATTTGAGGGCTCCTCCATGTCGAAAAGTAAAAAAGAACGACGGATTGAGCGAGAGGTAAGAGTTATTACGAAATGGATCCAAGGCACTAAGATTGAAAAGGAGAGAAAAGGCATGTCTGCGAGACTATCAGATCGAGAAAAAGTTTATAAAGAACTTGAAGTCTCCATGCACCTCCGGAACTCGTCACGAAAGGGCATCGTCGCTTTTGTCTTTGCAAGTCCAAAGAACATCTAAAGCCCGAGTCTCTAGTCGAAACACCCATTTTTCGATCTACATATGGAAGGTTTTGAAAGGAAAACAAGTATGCGTTCACTCCGGGGCGGAAGTATGGGAAGTTTCCTATCCGAGGATTCTGCGAGTCATGGCCATTGATGGTAACCCCGTTTCCCTCTCGATCCTCGTTGCCACTGCTGAGAAAGTGCATGTATAGGATTTGAACTTATGTGAAAGCAACGGAAGCCTTAGAGGAGCTGAGGCAAGTACAAATATGATTTTGACATCGTCGTCACGGCCATGGTAGGGATTGATATGGACGGTCTCGGTCTCTTAAAGATCATTGATTCGAGTTGAATATACCGGTCATCGTCACATCGCAAGTGATGATCGGCGGTTCATAACAAGGGCCATATTGCATGGTGCTCAGGGCATCCTAAAGAAGCCGGTCTGCGTTCAAGTGCTCCAAAATATTTGGCAGCATCTTTGTAAGGAAGCAATTACTCGAACAAAAGAACTATGGCCAAACTTACTACGACGATTTTGTCGGAAAGAAAAGGCCCCTTTGGTCCGCCGAGCTTCATTCTATATTCATCGAGGCGATTCGACGGCTAGGAATCAATTCAAGACGACCAATGGTTGTACTCAAAATAATGAATATAGACGGACTCACCCTACGAAGTGTCACAAATCACCTTCACGATTTAGAGATAAGTGAAGAAGCACGATGTAGCTTGGAACCAAGGCGACCGGAGCAAAGTTGATTTGGAAGATTAATCCCAGGAAAACCTACGGAGCAAAAAGTACCCGACCACTTCCCAATCAAGAATACTCGGCCATACCGACCTTCCGCTGGTGGTTCTAGCGGCGGACCGGTTGATCATCCCTACGAGTTCCCGAGCGACGGCGGAGGCTCAAGCTCAAGGAGTCGGATCGCTCACGGCAAAAACAAAATGGAAAATGCGTCGCCGGTGTTAGCAAGTAACAATGCCCAATTCGAGTATCAATTGCCCGAAAAATCAAAAGGTTACTTTGATGATGAGCTCACCGCCTTGTCGCCCGGTTCGGAGTGAAAGACCTCCGAGTTGTGATCCGAAGCAAGTGATTATGGATCCTCAAACAACGATCGTTTGTATATGATCCAAGACAAAATCAGCCCAATCATTGGAATAGCCAAGAAAAGAGGTGGAACCAATCTCGCATGAATACTCCTTTAATTCCATGTATAGTTCCCTACGTGGGATACTTTTACTTTCTAGTTGTCTAGAATTTGCCTAGAGTTAAAGGGCGAATTTTTCTCCTCTCTTATCAAATGCGTAAGTTCCTTATTAAGCTAGGCCTCGTAGCAAACCAATTTGTGGACGACGCCCGAACGCCCGTAAAGAGAGATTCGAATAGCCTTACTTGGGAGAATGCAAGTAAAAAATCAAGCGAGGCTCAAAGATGGGTAACTCTGTATCGTCCCAATTGGCTTTCGGTCGTTTCAAATTTTAAGTTAAGCTTATTTTATTCTCCACGGGAGGTTGCCAATCGCTTTGAGAACAATATAACAAAAGCGAACCACCCGTGGACGCCAACAACACCGCAAAGATAGTGGTTGGGGAATGACAGTGGTCCGAGGCGTCCGGGGGTCGATCCCGGGATTTGGCATCAATGTACAAAGATTAATAAAAACTTTTTTGCTTCTCGGACCGAAGCTCGGCCCAGACGGTCATAGAACCTGGAGAGATAACATCCCGACATACAATCCGATCCGGATGAATCGATCTTTTCAATTCAAAGTTTGCAAGGAATACGTACATGAGTAAAGTGGTATCGTTTCAACTCTTTTAGAACATGAGGACGTACATTGATGCTTTCCCTTTTGATTTTTACGGAGGGTCATCTGTCTTGTCCAAATAGAGAAGCATCCGTTCTCCACGAAAAAATTAATAAAATAAGAAATTCCTGGAGCCTTTGACAATCTCATGTCTCGAAGCGAGATAATGAAGTTTTGCAATACATTTGCATGAGCAGGGGCAACTCACGATCCACGCCCCTAAGAAATTTTTTATGTACTTGCGAACTTTGTCCGTCAAGATAAAAAGTTGCTGCATTTTAGATGCTCGAAAACACTCATACACCGCATAGTTTGCACATGATTGTTCCTCATGTTTAATTTACCAACTACGAATAAGGAACATGAACTACATAAGATACATCGAATGTACGAAGGGGGCATGACAGGATGATGAAAGGCAATCCTTTCCCAAACACGTCCAATTTTTTCGAGGCGAGATGAACGGTGGCAAAATTCCGCATTCCCGAGGTAAAGAGTTTTCTCGCGAAAGGTACGATAACCGAAGTGATGGAGGCATTCATTTCTCTACCCTAAACACTGCAAGTTATCCGTTGATCAACCCATTTGAGCGGAGATTTCACTTCCATAATCTCGTCAAGAACCACCCCACATTGGGGCAAGACGAGAGATAATTCCATCAGCATCACGAGACAAATGGTTAGAAATCTTCTTGCTTGGACTAACATCAATTTTCGGGTGGTTCTTTGCATTGTACTTGCACTTTAATTTAAGTGCCTTAGGGTGACGAAGAGCATTTCTTTTTCTATCCCACACATCTATATCCATTTGCACAACCCATTTGAACCTGCAAATTCTTTTCGGAAAGCCCTCATTGGTGATCATTGTTGTCCCAAAGCAAATATGGCCCATCTTTGAGTAGAAGGACTCGAAAAGCTGGATCCATAGAAAATCTCCCAATGAACTCATCAAGATACAATCGTAAAAGAGAGTTGGGAGTAAAAAAAAAAAGGAGAAGAAAGAGGAAATCTTCGATTCCACAAAAAATTCCTAGGCATTTAAAAAGCAAAGTGCCTACCAAAAGCAAGGCCAATGCCCTTTCAATTCATTGTTCATTTGTAGAATATTTCTGAACTTGAATGCACAATTTTCCTATATATCCTAAAAGGGTTGAGAGAAAAATCTCCATGAAGTGTCAAATTGCAAATGCAATCTTCGGTTCATACCATCCTCGAGCAATGATGGTATCCTAGAAGGCCACGATCGGTGATAAGATTGTAATGATCACCAACATCAAGCTCCTTCTCAAACATCTTCGAGCCAAAACGAACCTTTTCGTTTGTCGGTCCCAAATCATTACTTCCATTACAACCCTTTAAAAGCCTTTTTCCGGTTAGGGCACTTGAATTAATGTGGAGTTCAATGATTTTAAGCATCACTCGAAGAAGTTCGAGGAAGATTACTTTCTCTCTCGTTTTTGCGGGGTTCTTGACTTGTAAACCCGGCACGGATGACGAGGAAATTCATTTCAGCAACCTTGACTCAACTAGAGTCCCCTTTGTAAACCTTTGACCTAGCCCTCATTACGATCCTAATCAAGACCTCCCGGATCGGCTCGGTCGTATCAATTGCGAGATTACTCGGATCCTTATCGAATGCGATGATGGAAAGATTGAGTGATTTCTTTTGAATCCCCGGAGCAGGGATAAATAACTTTTCTTGAGAGTGAGAAAAAACCCTTTCGGATTGAAGTCCCCCATTCAAGCTCACATTCGAGGTATTCATAATGTGAGAACATCCTTGGGACAGGATTGATAATGCAAACTTGATAGAATGGTTATGCATAAACCATGGTATGAGTGATTGCATTATACACATGTTATTTCTAATCATTGCAAGCTCGGTAAGAAAGTTTTGCATGAACTCATTGTTGAATATGTTTGCGCATGTTACCTCCGACATTCTATGATGGGTAATACATTCTCGATGTTCGATGTCCCTCCCAAGGTCTCGAAATTCATCCAAGGATTATTGAATGAGCAAGTTCTCCTGGCAAATGCCTACCATGTAAGATACGAGCGATCCGTTTCGTTCTTTGATTAATCGTTCGGAGAACCAAGGTAAGTTTTTTCGAACCCATTTTCAAATCAACAACTCCTCCGATGATAGTTGTTACTATTCAATTCAGGCAATATGCCTCTCTGTCGAGTCGTGTAGACATATGCACCGGCGATCTTGACATCTTATCATGACGACGTAGCTCTTATGATTTCGATGGATCACGAAGACATATGCGCTGGTGATCTTGACCTTTAGTCGGCTCATAATGACATAACTCTTATGATTCTCGGCTCCTTTATCAAATCACGAAGACATAAGCATCCGTGATTTTGATCCAAACCAAATCATAACGACGTAGCTCTTAAGATTTTGGTTCCCTTTCTCGGATCACGAAGACATATGCACTGGTGATCTTGACCTTTAGTCGGCTCATAATGACATAGCTCTTATGATTCTCGGCTCCTTTATCAAATCACGAAGACATAAGCACCCGTGATTTTGATCCAAACCAAATCATAACGACGTAGCTCTTAAGATTTTGGTTCCCCTTTGTCGATCACGAAGACATATGCTTGGTGATCTTGACCTTTAGTCGGCTCATAATGACATAGCTCTTATGATTCCCGGCTCCTTTATCAAATCACGAAGACATAAGCACCGTGATTTTGATCCAAACCAAATCATAACGACGTAGCTCTTAAGATTTTGGTTCCCCTTTGTCGAATCGTGAAGACATATGCACCGGTGATTTCGACATTTAATCAACTCACAACGACGTAGCTCTTGTGAACTTGATTCTACTTCTTTCGACTCACAACGACGTAGCTCTTATGATCCGGAAGGATACACATATCTTGCTTGTCTCTCGCATTAGGGAGAAGTCTCGATAATGAGATAGGCCAAATACCTTAAGGTCCTCGTGTTTGCAAGAAACTTGGAAATTAAGAGAATCACCAGCTTATGAGGTATTTGGTAAAACAGTATTCTCGTATGCGATCCATATGCGGGTTTCTCTAACATAGAAAAGAGAAATTATGACACATGTTATTCTGATCTTGCATATCACGCATCACTTCATTACATAAAAAATGGGACTAAAACTCCCGCCAAAAAGTTCATCCATCATTTGCACTATCAAAATTTAGGGTTCAATTTTGTCTTTGAGCGGAACCTCTACGAGCCTCCACTCAAAGAGGGGCATGCGACGCCTAAATTTTGACTAATATATTTTTTGCATAAAAATTAGAACTAATTTTAGTTCTTAACAAAAATCATCTCACATATTCATTTAGCATTGGCATATAATTTGAGCTTAATTTAACAGGGTCCTGGACTAAGCATGGGGTGGAAAATGCACCAAGAAGATTTGGGCTTAAAAGAAATATTTTCTCGGGGGATGTATTGCAAATACTCGGAACTTCAGGGATCGTATTGCAAATACTTGAAACTTCGGGGACTGCATTGTAAATACCAAAAGAGGATGGGGAAAGGAAGATGGTGAAAGGAAGATGAAGAAGAGAAGATGAAAATGGAAGATGAAGATGAAGAAGAGAAGATGAAAATGGAAGATGGGGAAATGAAGATGAAGATGAAGAAAGGAAGATGAAGATGAAGAAGAGAAGATGAAAATGGAAGATGGAGAAATGAAGGTGAAGAAGAGAAGATGAAGATGGAAGGTGGGGAAATGAAGATGAAGAAAAGAAGATGAAAATGGAAGGTGAGGAAATGAAGATGAAGAATGAGGGATGAAGAACTTTGCCTATAAAAGAAGAAGAGTTCTTGAAGAGATGGGGGTTTTTTTTTTTTTAGGTAAAGAGAATTGAGAGAGTTTTTGGAGTGAAGGAGAATTGAGAGAGTTTTTGGAGTGAAAGAGAATTGAGAGAGTTTTTGGAGTGGAAGAGAATTGAGAGAGTTTTTGGAGTGGAAGAGAATTGAAAGAGAATTTTTGGGGTGAAAGAGAATTGAGAGAGTTTTTGAGAGGAATTCTTTAGAGAGGAAAAAGAGAATTCTTGAGAAAAAATTTGGAGAGAGTTTTGAGAGGGCTTGAGTGTTTTGAAGCTCGGTGCTACCATTACCAATTTCGCACCCATCAACACAAGCCACAAGTTCATCACCATCGTTCAAGCTCGCCATGACAGAAAAGAAAGTTAAGTGATTCCCTAACTTTCTTTAATTTCGAATACAAATTAGCTCGGATTTTCTACACTGATTTTTTTTCTCTCTATGTTTTTATGTTAAATAACATTTGCATATCAACGATGAGACATCAATGGTACGAGAATAGAAGGAGAGCAAAAGGGAAAAATATCAACGCCCGGATTGCGATCTCATGAAATTCTAGCGAGTTGAGAAAGAAGCGTGAAGGAGAGATAGGACCAAGAGATTTCTCGGTCTAACGAGTCACCAAATCGATCCAATGATTAAGACAAGCCCGAAGCACAAGTTTGGTGCACGAGTTCAAATTGGGGAGTAATCTTGAACTTATTTCATCCTAATTTCATGTAATTTCTTTATTTTAAAAATACTCAAAAATTCAAAAAATATCATGGGAAGAAAAACCCAAAAAAATTGATTCTTTGATCTTCAAGTAGAATTCATCAAATTTGTCAAATCCATTATTTTTTCATGAATTTTAAGGTACCAAAAGGGCATTAGTTGTAATTAATGTAACCAAGTCCCCGGACTCTAAATCTCGGTTCGCAGAAATAAGATAGTTTTCTCCCGCTATTTTATTTAGGTTTCTAATCGACCTACCGAAAATGATTAGTGGCGACTCCAAATTCAAATCACATTGCATGTTAATCATTCGAACCTTAAGTTGCGATTTGGTATGGACTTGGGAGAGTCCGAGTTAGGTTAGTTAATTAATTAACCCGATAATCCATTAGCCCGGAAATGATAACTTGTTTATTTTTTTTTTTTAGGTCGCGACAAACCTGTGTATGCTTTCTTGAGAAATTCTATCCGGCTCTATCACACCTCCTACCTAGGATATTTTATTCATCCTATATCCCCCTATATCTTCTTTATCCTATATTGGACAATTATCAAAAAGACAAAATATGATAAAAATATATCTTAATGAAATTTAAACTAAAATGCCAAGGAAAACGAGTAATATCCCCTTTATCCCATCATGGACATCTACCAAATTTTGAAATAGAGTTTGTTTAGTCATATTAGATGTCACTATAGCCCAAAAAAGAAACAAAATATCCCAACTTGGAAATAACACCTCATAGATGGTAGGTTTATCAAGGGTGATTGTATTGATATTTTGGGAGCTGAACATTTATCTTTCTCCTTTGGGTTTGTTGATTACTAGGAAAAAAACTTATCCTCGTATAAATCTCCTTCCATCCGTAAAAGGACAAATTACCAACAAATAATACGTTAACATCTCGATACTTACAAACCCCGCAGTCGACATGCGTAGTCAAATTTTCTGTTTACGGAAAAATAGACAAAATATTCTCTTTCCATTCCGTGAAAATTATTCCATAAATGAGGGTGGAAACCAAATCACCGTAAAAGCGAAGAAGATTATCCTACTACCAAGCATCTATATAAACCATTTGGATCACATCTCGCCATCATCAAAATACAGCAAAAAAGACTACGAATCATCACCCAATTGAAAGCAAATCAAACATGAACGTCAAGAGTCTCACTAAATTAATGGTGCTGGTGTTGGTGGCCATGATGGCGTCGGAAGCGTCGGCGGTGGAGACAGACTCCTTCCGGTGTAGGGTCAAGTGCGTGTTCGGCTGTTCCGCGTTCCCTAACCCGGACCTCTGCTATGTTTCGTGCTTAAAGGGCTGCGAAGCGATGCGGTGGTTGAGGCATCCAAAGGCCAATGCAACCTTGGTTGCGTGTTGTCCAAATGTTTCGATCCGCATCCGGGTACGAAAGTAGACCTTCACCTTTTAAACAGAAAAGATGTTTTAGGAGATAAGTTGTATTTCATTACTTCATGTATTCCAAAAAAAAAAACATACAAAACATGTCTGCTTTTGTTCATGCATCAATTGCGATCGGTGACGATTTAGGTTTAAAAACAAGTGCTTTCCAAAGTGCGAATTGTCTAATGTTCTCATGAATATGGACAATAGAGCACGAGTCCGAGGAATCACTGCAATATGGAGTCGTGCCTATAACCTTATACTCCAAAAAGGAATTAGGCGCAATTACACCACAAATCATGTGGACCATTAGCCTCTGGGCCGTTAGCCGAATTTAGTCACTGAACCATTAACTGGTACAGGTCTCATACTCACATGATTGATGGTGCAGATGGGGTTGGTCTCCATAATTCATAGAATGGGTTTCGCCTCACGGTGTCTTGTGTCCAAGCTTTCAATGGCCAATGACCATCTAAATGAATTCTGAAATTTGAGTTCTGGATTTTGAAAGCACAAATATTTTTTTTAACTTAAGGATTAAATTTTTATTGATAATGAGAAATATTTTTCATGCCTTATTTTCCTAAAGAGAGAAACGATGAAAAAGCGGAATCCGATTCTACCTTGTCACAAATGCACCCTTGAGTATTGATGGATATCTTATGTAATTGACTCGGGAAAATTAGCGAGTAATGTGAACAAGTAATAAAAAAAGCACTATTGCCCTATTGTCTCCACTCGCAATTTACCTAATTTGAATCCTTTACATTGCCTACTTTTATTATAATTCAATATTTGAAATGTATAACATGGGTTTTTGTAATTTCTTCTCCTGCAGACGTCAAGAAAGTCGAAGGCTGCGTGGCTTCATGCGACGATGGTTGCAAGAATTTTTAAGCCACTCAAGAGCTTGGAGGATCTTATTTGCAATTGAAGCGAAATAATAAATTTTCTTCTTGTACTATGGGACAAAAGGAAATTAAATTCAAATCGTTGTTTACCAAATTGATTGTCATGAGGCTTCTTAAATTCACTCTCGTTGTGCGAGATGGTTGATCATTGATAGAGATTTAAGTTGGCCTTGAAGACTTTTTTCTTCTATTCTCACTTCTGAGAATGGTCTTGTGATTAGAAATCACTTACAGATCTATCAAGCTAGCGGCTTTCCTCCAGGGAAATGCTTCCTTATCGATATTATCGGGATTGGTACAATCTCAACCGTAGATTTACACACTATCATCGTGTGCTTTGCATGAGACACTTATTAATTGGGAGATTGTGTGGTCACAAATAACAGACAGTACTATGAAGTTTGTGAGAGGCTAGCAGACTTCTTCTTTTTTTTCTGATTGATTTTTGACCGAAAGAGATTATTTGATCGGTTAACTTCAATGCCTTACTTATGACCATTTTCGTCATCGTTTTATTTCCTGCCATTTATATCGTTCAAAGGTTTCCAAATAATTTCTTCTTTATGGCTTATATTTCATGCAATGATTAGAGATTGAACTACTCGGAGATATTGTAAATAGATGCTCCAAACATCACCATTTTAATAGTATTATTTTAAAATAGAATTTCAATCATTTTTAAAATTTATTTTGAAACGTTCATTAGAAACTTTGTTTTCGCTGCAAGACACGGGAAAACGTTGTAGTGTATGATCAAGTGACAGTTTTTTCTCCCCTCATTGTTCTAATTGAGATAGATCCATTGTCGTACATATCAAAGAAGAAAAAAAGACAAGACGCGCAATCATCCTGGGCCTACCACACCACCTAACATGAAGTTGATGAAAATTTTGTTTTGTTAAACTACTTCTATTGAAATGATGTAGCACCCTTTCTTCCCTTCATATTGCAAACTCCAAAATTTGAATATCAAATCAATTTACATATCCAGATATTTTATTGAGGTTTTGTATATCAAATCTTCTTTCTCTTGTTTAGACGTGAGTCTTAACCCAAAAAAAAGAGCGTAAAGAGTTGTGGCGAGATAGAAAGTGACGGGCAAGGCGTGTTCATTCATTATCAATAACACTTGCTTATATATGTGGGATATGCTTCCCACAAAAGTAATTTGTTGTTTAATTAGGTTGTATATGAAATCATTTGGTTTATGGAAATAAACTCATTCAAGCCCATCACCATTATTATCGAAGCGCCTCTAAATAAAGAGTGGATGACTACTATGACACAATTCACTTGGGTGGTCGAGAATGCCACCAAATGGATAAAAAAGATTATCGGTGCATACTTTTGAACGGTATTCTTTTGACTAAACATATTATGGCTACCCGAGTCTAATTAAAACAAATCGGTTAGGTCCACCCGCTTTAAATTTCAATAGGATTATCAAGGGTAACTTTGTCTCTTAGGAAACATTTGGTCGTCGGAATTTCTAATCAAGATAGGATTGGATACGATAGAATAAGAAATCCAAAGACTTTATCATATCCTATCTATTGTTTTGTGAATTATGAATTTGAAGTCGGATAAGCGAAGCATGGCACGGCCGAGATCCACTGCTTTTACTGAAATATCATAAAGCCTTAGATATTATTCGATGATGAGCGAGTTATTATTGCGCAAAGATTTGTGCCATATAAATTCGGGTGCGACATCGACCGAGCAAACCACGTAGAACGAAGGGTCCCGATTTGGAGTCGCATCCGATAAGAATGATGGCCTTGCTCATTTTGTTGTTACGTGAATAAAAAAGTGTTGAACAATCAAATTATTCAATCTCATTTTATAAGTTGAAGATGCACTCACGCACGTTGCTCAAGAGAGCAACCTTGAAAGTTGATAATCAACCTCTAGTTCTCCCTTTCGAATGTTGGAAAGGTTCAAGCAATTAGTGAACGAGGATATGATTTCATATCACGACAAATAATTAATTAAAGAATGAGATCATTGAGATATCGGGCTTTGCGGTCGGAGACCCCAATCTAGTGATGTTGGAAAAGCTATCGCATTATACGGTCGCGCCGCCTAAGAGGCTGCCACACTAGAAGGTTGCGAAAGGTGGCCCAATACTATGAAGAAGCGGCCTAGCGAAGATAGGCCATGGTTATGAGAAAAACCTGTGTATGCTTTCTTGAGAAATTCTATCCGGGTCTATCACACCTCCTACCTAGGATATTTTATTCATGCTATATCCCTCTATATCTTCTTTATCCTATATTGGACAACTATCAAACACAAGATATGATAAAAATATATCATAATGAAATTTAAACTAAAATGCCAAGGAAAACGAGTTATGTCCCCTTTATCCCATCATGGACATCTACCAAATCGGGATAGGATAAAACTTTGGAAATGGAGATTGTTTAGTCATATTAGATGTCACTATAGCCACACACAAAAATTCCCAACTTGGAAATAACACCTCATAGATGGCAGGTTTATCAAGGCTGATTGTATTTATATTTTGGGAGCTGAACATTTATCTTTCTCCTTTGGGTTTGTTGATTACTAGGAAAAAACGTATCCTCGTATAAATCTCCCTCCATCCATAAAAGGACAAATTACCAACAAATCATACGTTAACATTCTCGATGCTTTCAAACCCCCCCGCAGATCGACATGCGTGGTCAAATTTTCTGTTTAAGGAAAAATGGATAAAATATTCTCTTTCCATTCCGTGAAAATTATTCCATAAATGAGGGTTGAAACCAAATCACCGTAAAAGCGGAAGAAGATTATCCTACTACCAAGCATCTATATAAACCACTGGATCACATCTCGCCTTCACCAAAATACAGCAAAAAAGACTACGAATCATCACCCAATTGAAAGCAAATCAAACATGAACGTCAAGAGTCTTACTAAATTATTGGTGCTGGTGTTGGTGGCCATGATGGCGTTGGAAGCATCGGCAGTGGAGACAGACTCCTTCCGGTGTAGGGTCAAGTGCGTGTTCGGCTGTTCCGCGTTCCCTAACCCGGACCTCTGCTATGTTTCGTGCTTAAAGGGCTGCGGCGATGAGGTGGTTGAGTCATCCAAAGGCCAATGCAACCTTGGTTGCGTGGTGTCCAAATGTTTCGATCCGCATCCGGGTACGAAGTAGACCTTCTCCTTTTAAACAGAAAAGATGTTTTAGGAGATAAGTTGTATTTCATTACTTCATGTATTCCAAAAAAAAATCATACAAAACATGTCTGCTTTTGTTCATTCATCAATTGCGATCGGTGACGATTTAGGTTTAAAAACAAGTGCTTTCCAAAGTGCGAATTGTCTAATGTTCTCATGAATATGGACAATAGAGCACAGTCCGGGAATCACTGCAATATGGAGCTGTGCCTATAACCTTATACTCCATAAAGGAATTAGGCGCAATTACTCCACAAATCATGTGGACCATTAGCCTCTGGGCCGTTAGCCGAATTTAGTCACTGAACCATTAACATGTACAGGTCTCATACTCACTTGATTGATGGTGCAGATGGGGTTGGTCTCCATAATTCATAGAATGGGTTTTCGCCTCTGGTGTCTTGTGTCCAAGCTTTGAATGGCCAATGACCATCTAAATGAATTCTGAAATTTGAGTTCTGGTTTTGAAAGCGCAAATTTTTTTTTTTTAACTTAAGGATTAAATTTTTATTGATAATGAGAAATATTTTTCTTGCCTTATTTCCCTAAAGAGAGAAACGATGAAAAAGCGGAATCCGATTCTACCTTGTCACAAATGCACCCTTGAGTATTGATGGATATCTTATGTAATTGACTCGGGAAAATTAGCAAGTAATGTGAACAAGTAATAAAAAAAGCACTATTGCCCTATTGTCTCCACTCGCAATTTACCTAATTTGAATCCTTTACATTGCCTACTTTTATTATAATTCAATATTTGAAATGTATAACATGGGTTTTTGTAATTTCTTCTCCTTGAGACGTCAAGAAAGTCGAAGGCTGCGTGGCTTCATGCGACGATGGTTGCAAGAATTTTTAAGCCACTCAAGAGCTTGGAGGATCTTATTTGCAATTGAAGCGAAATAATAAATTTTCTTCTTGTACTATGGGACAAAAGGAAATTAAATTCAAATCGTTGTTTACCAAATTGATTGTCATGAGGCTTCTTAAATTCACTCTCGTTATGCGAGATGGTTGATCATTGATAGAGATTTAAGTTGGCCTTGAAGACTTTTTTCTTCTATTCTCACTTTCGGAATGGTCTTGTGATTAGAAATCACTTACATGACTATCAAGCTAGCAGCTTTCCTCCAGGGAAATGCTTCCTTATCGATATTATCGGGATTGGTACAATCTCAACCGTAGATTTACACACTATCATCGTGTGCTTTGCATGAGACACTTATTAATTGGGAGATTGTGTGGTCACAAATAACAGACAGTACTATGAAATTTGTGAGAGGCTAGCAGCTTCTTCTTTTTTTTTCGATTGATTTTTGACCGAAAGAGATTATTTGATCGGTTAACTTCAATGCCTTACTTATGACCATTTTCGTCATCGTTTTATTTCCTGCCATTTATATCGTTCAAAGGTTTCCAAATAATTTCTTCTTTATGGCTTATATTTCATGCAATGATTAGAGATTGAACTACTCGGAGATATTGTAAATAGATGCTCCAAACATCACCATTTTAATAGTATTATTTTAAAATAGAATTTCAATCATTTTTAAAATTTATTTTGAAACGTTCATTAGAAACTTTGTTTCGCTGCAAGACACGGGAAAACGTTGTAGTGTATGATCAAGTGACAGTTTTTTTCTCCCCTCATTGTTCTAATTGAGATAGATCCATTGTCGTACATATCAAAGAAGAAAAAAAGACAAGACGCGCAATCATCTTGGGCCTACCACACCACCAAGCATGAAGTTGATGAAAATTTTGTTTTGTTAAACTACTTCTATTGAAATGATGTAGCACCCTTTCTTCCCTTCATATTGCAAACTCCAAAATTTGAATATCAAATCAATTTACATATCCAGATATTTTATTGAGGTTTTGTATATCAAATCTTCTTTCTCTTGTTTAGACGTGAGTCTTAACAAAAAAAAGAGCGTAAAGAGTTGTGGCGAGATAGAAAGTGACGGGCAAGGCGTGTTCATTCATTATCAATAACACTTGCTTATATATGTGGGATATGCTTCCCACAAAAGTAATTTGTTGTTTAATTAGGTTGTATATGAAATCATTTGGTTTATGGAAATAAACTCATTCAAGCCCATCACCATTATTATCGAAGCGCCTCTAAATAAAGAGTGGATGACTACTATGACACAATTCACTTGGGTGGTCGAGAATGCCACCAAATGGATAAAAAAAGATTATCGGGCATACTTTTGAACGGTATTCTTTTGACTAAACATATTATGGCTACCCAGTCTAATTAAAACAAATCAGTTAGGTCCACCCGCTTTAAATTTCAATAGGATTATCAAGGGTAACTTTGTCTCTTAGGAAACATTTGGTCGTCGGAATTTCTAATCAAGATAGGATTGGATACGATAGAATAAGAAATCCAAAGACTTTATCATATCCTATCTATTGTTTTGTGAATTATGAATTTGAAGTCGGATAAGCGGAAGCATGGCACGGCCGAGATCCACTGCTTTTCTTGAAATATCATAAAGCCTTAGATATTATTCAGCGATGAGCGAGTTATTATTGCGCAAAGATTTGTGCCATATAAATTCGGGTGCGACATCGACCGAGCAAACCACGTAGAACGAAGGGTCCCGATTTGGAGTCGCATCCGATAAGAATGATGGCCTTGCTCATTTTGTTGTTACGTGAATAAAAAAGTGTTGAACAATCAAATTATTCAATCTCATTTTATAAGTTGAAGATGCACTCACGCACGTTGCTCAAGAGAGCAACCTTGAAAGTTGATAATCAACCTCTAGTTCTCCCTTTCGAATGTTGGAAAGGTTCAAGCAATTAGTGAACGAGGATATGATTTCATATCACGACAAATAATTAATTAAAGAATGAGATCATTGAGATATCGGGCTTTGCGGTCGGAGACCCCAATCTAGTGATGTTGGAAAAGCTATCGCATTATACGGTCGCGCCGCCTAAGAGGCTGCCACACTAGAAGGTTGCGAAAGGTGGCCCGGCTGCGAAGAAGCGGCCTAGCGCAGAAGATAGGCCATGGTTATGAGAAAAACCTGTGTATGCTTTCTTGAGAAATTCTATCCGGGTCTATCACACCTCCTACCTAGGATATTTTATTCATGCTATATCCCTCTATATCTTCTTTATCCTATATTGGACAACTATCAAACACAAGATATGATAAAAATATATCATAATGAAATTTAAACTAAAATGCCAAGGAAAACGAGTTATGTCCCCTTTATCCCATCATGGACATCTACCAAATACAGGATAGGATAAAACTTTGGAAATGGAGATTGTTTAGTCATATTAGATGTCACTATAGCCACACACAAAAATTCCCAACTTGGAAATAACACCTCATAGATGGCAGGTTTATCAAGGCTGATTGTATTTATATTTTGGGAGCTGAACATTTATCTTTCTCCTTTGGGTTTGTTGATTACTAGGAAAAAACGTATCCTCGTATAAATCTCCCTCCATCCATAAAAGGACAAATTACCAACAAATCATACGTTAACATTCTCGATGCTTTCAAACCCCGCAGATCGACATGCGTGGTCAAATTTTCTGTTTAAGGAAAAATGGATAAAATATTCTCTTTCCATTCCGTGAAAATTATTCCATAAATGAGGGTTGAAACCAAATCACCGTAAAAGCGAAGAAGATTATCCTACTACCAAGCATCTATATAAACCACTTGGATCACATCTCGCCTTCACCAAAATACAGCAAAAAAGACTACGAATCATCACCCAATTGAAAGCAAATCAAACATGAACGTCAAGAGTCTTACTAAATTATTGGTGCTGGTGTTGGTGGCCATGATGGCGTTTGGAAGCATCGGCAGTGGAGACAGACTCCTTCCGGTGTAGGGTCAAGTGCGTGTTCGGCTGTTCCGCGTTCCCTAACCCAGACCTCTGCTATGTTTCGTGCTTAAAGGGCTGCGAAGCGAGATGAGGTGGTTGAGTCATCCAAAGGCCAATGCAACCTTGGTTGCGTGGTGTCCAAATGTTTCGATCCGCATCCGGGTACGAAAGTAGACCTTCTCCTTTTAAACAGAAAAGATGTTTTAGGAGATAAGTTGTATTTCATTACTTCATGTATTCCAAAAAAAAATCATACAAAACATGTCTGCTTTTGTTCATTCATCAATTGCGATCGGTGACGATTTAGGTTTAAAAACAAGTGCTTTCCAAAGTGCGAATTGTCTAATGTTCTCATGAATATGGACAATAGAGCACGAGTCCGAGGAATCACTGCAATATGGAGCTGTGCCTATAACCTTATACTCCATAAAGGAATTAGGCGCAATTACTCCACAAATCATGTGGACCATTAGCCTCTGGGCCGTTAGCCGAATTTAGTCACTGAACCATTAACTGTTACAGGTCTCATACTCACTTGATTGATGGTGCAGATGGGGTTGGTCTCCATAATTCATAGAATGGGTTTCTGCCTCTGGTGTCTTGTGTCCAAGCTTTGAATGGCCAATGACCATCTAAATGAATTCTGAAATTTGAGTTCTGGTTTTTGAAAGCGCAAATATTTTTTTTTTTTAACTTAAGGATTAAATTTTTATTGATAATGAGAAATATTTTTCTTGCCTTATTTCCCTAAAGAGAGAAACGATGAAAAAGCGGAATCCGATTCTACCTTGTCACAAATGCACCCTTGAGTATTGATGGATATCTTATGTAATTGACTCGGGAAAATTAGCAAGTAATGTGAACAAGTAATAAAAAAAGCACTATTGCCCTATTGTCTCCACTCGCAATTTACCTAATTTGAATCCTTTACATTGCCTACTTTTATTATAATTCAATATTTGAAATGTATAACATGGGTTTTTGTAATTTCTTCTCCTGCAGACGTCAAGAAAGTCGAAGGCTGCGTGGCTTCATGCGACGATGGTTGCAAGAATTTTTAAGCCACTCAAGAGCTTGGAGGATCTTATTTGCAATTGACGCGAAATAAAAAATTTTCTTCTTGTACTATGGGACAAAAGGAAAATTAAATTCAAATCGTTGTTTACCAAATTGATTGTCATGAGGCTTCTTAAATTCACTCTCGTTATGCGAGATGGTTGATCATTGATAGAGATTTAAGTTGGCCTTGAAGACTTTTTTCTTCTATTCTCACTTTCGGAATGGTCTTGTGGTTAGAAATCACTTACAATCTTGTCAAGCTAGCAGCCTTTCCTCTATGGAAATGCTTCCTTATCGGTATTATCGGGATTGGTACAATCTCAACCGTAGATTTACACACTATCATCGCGTGCTTTGCATGAGACACTTATTAATTGGGAGATTGTGTGATCACAAATAACATACGGTACTATCAGTTTGTGAGAGGCTAGTAGCTTCTTTTTTTTTTTTCTTGATTGATTTTTGACCGAAAGAGATTATTTGATTGGTTGACTTCAATGCCTTACTTATGACCATTTTCGTCATCGTTTTATTTCCCGCCATTTATATCGTTCAAAGGTTTCCAAATAATTTCTTCTTTATGGCTTATATTTCATGCAATGATTAGAGATTGAACTACTCAGAGATATTGTAAATAGATGCTCCAAACATCACCATTTTAATAGTATTATTTTAAAATAGAATTTCAATCATTTTTAAAATTTATTTTGAAACGTTCATTACAAACTTTGTTTCTTTTGCAAGACACGGGAAAACGTTGCAGTGTATGATCAAGTGACGGTTTTTTTCTCCCTCATTGTTCTAATTGAGATAGATCCATTGTCGTACATATCAAAGAAGAAAAAAAGACAAGACGCGCAATCATCTTGGGCCTACCACACCACCAGCATGAAGTTGATGAAAATTTTGTTTTGTTAAACTACTTCTATTGAAATGATGTAGCACCCTTTCTTCCCTTCATATTGCAAACTCCAAAATTTGAATATCAAATCAATTTACATATCCAGATATTTTATTGAGGTTTTGTACATCAAATCTTCTTTCTCTTGTTTAGACGTGAGTCTTAACCCAAAAAAAAAAGAGCGTAAAGAGTTGTGGCGAGATAGAAAGTGACGGGCAAGGCGTGTTCATTCATTATCAATAACACTTGCTTATATATGTGGGATATGCTTCCCACAAAAGTAATTTGTTGTTTAATTAGGTTGTATATGAAATCATTTGATTTATGGAAATAATCTCATTTGAGCCCATCACCATTATTATCGAAGCGCCTCCGAATAAAGAGTGGATGACTACTATGATACAATTCACTTGGGTGGTCGAGAATGCCACCAAATGGATAAAAAAGATTATCGGGCATACTTTTGAACGGTATTCTTTTGACTAAACATATTATGGCTACCCAGTCTAATTAAAACAAATCGTTAGGTCCACCCGCTTTAAATTTCAATAGGATTATCAAGGGTAACTTTGTCTCTTAGGAAACATTTGGTCGTCGGAATTTCTAATCAAGATATGATTGGATACGATATAATAAGAAATCCAAAGACTTTATCATATCCTATCTATTGTTTTGTGAATTATGAATTTGAAGTCGGATAAGCGAAGCATGGCACGGCTGAGATCCACTCTATTTTACTGAAATATCATAAAGCCTTAGATATTATTCGGTGATGAGCGAGTTATTATTGCGCAAAGATTTGTGCCATATAAATTCGGGCGCGGCATCGACCGAGCAAACCACGTAGAACGAAGGGTCCCGATTTGGAGTCGCATCCGATAAGAATGATGGCCTTGCTCATTTTGTTGTTACGTGAATAAAAAAGTGTTGAACATTCAAATTATTCAATCTCATTTTATAAGTTGAAGATGCACTCACGCACGTTGCTCAAGAGAGCAACCTTGAAAGTTGATAATCAACCTCTAGTTCTTTATAGCAAGTTGAGACCCCTTTCGAATGTTGGAAAGGTTCAAGCAATTAGTGAACGAGGATATGATTTCATATCACGACAAATAATTAATTAAAGAATGAGATCATTGAGATATCGGGCTCTGCGGTCGGAGACCCCAATCTAGTGATGTTGGAAAAGCTATCGCATTATACGGTCGCGCCGCCTAAGAGGTGGTCACACTAGAAGGTTGCGAAAGGTGGCCCAAACTGCGAAGAAGCGACCTAGCGCGAGAAGATAGGCCATGGTTATGAGAAAAACCTGTGTATGCTTTCTTGAGAAATTCTATCCGGGTCTATCACACCTCCTACCTAGGATATTTTATTCATGCTATATCCCCCTATATCTTCTTTATCCTATATTGGACAACTATCAAACACAAGATATGATAAAATATATCATAATGAAATTTAAACTAAAATGCCAAGGAAAACGAGTTATATCCCCTTTATCCCATCATGGACATCTACCAAATACAGGATAGGATAACACTTTAGAAATGGAGTTTGTTTAGTCATATTACATGTCACTATAGCCCAAAATAGAAACAAAATATCCCAACTTGGAAATAACACCTCATAGATGGTAGGTTTATCAAGGCTGATTGTATTGATATTTTGGGAGCTGAACATTTATCTTTTTCTCCTTTGGGTTTGTTGATTACTAGGAAAAAACTTATCCTCGTATAAATGTCCCTCCATCCATAAAAGGACAAATTACCAACAAATAATACGTTAACATCTCGATGCTTTCAAACCCCGCAGGTCGACATGCGTGGTCAAATTTTCTGTTTACGGAAAAATAGACAAAATATTCTCTTTCCATTCCGTGAAAATTATTCCATAAATGAGGGTTGAAACCAAATCACCGTAAAAGCAGAAGAAGATTATCCTACTACCAAGCATCTATATAAACCGCTGGATCACATCTCGCCTTCATCAAAATACAGCAAAAAAGACTACGAATCATCACCCAATTGAAAGCAAATCAAACATGAACGTCAAGAGTCTCACTAAATTAATGGTGCTGGTGTTGGTGGCCATGATGGCGTTGGAAGCGTCGGCGGTGGAGACAGGACTCCTTCCGGTGTAGGGTCAAGTGCGTGTTCGGCTGTTCCGCGTTCCCTAACCCCAGACCTCTGCTATGTTTCGTGCTTAAAGGGCTGCGAAACAGATGCGGTGGTTGAGTCATCCAAAGGCCAATGCAACCTTGGTTGCGTGGTGTCCAAATGTTTCGATCCGTATCCGGCACGAAAGTAGACCTTCTCCTTTTAAACAGAAAAGATGTTTTAGGAGATAAGTTGTATTTCATTACTTCTTGTATTCCAAAAAAAAAAACATACAAAACATGTCTGCTTTTGTTCATTCATCAATTGCGATCGGTGACGATTTAGGTTTAAAAACAAGTGCCCATTTTTGGTGCAGATGGGGTGGGTCTACATAATTCATAGATTGGGTTTCTGCCTCTGGTGTCTTGTGTCCAAGCTTTGAATGGCCAATGACCATCTAAATGAATTCTGAAATTTGAGTTCTGGTTTTTGAAAGCACAAATAATTTTTCTTGAACTTAAGGATTAAATTTTTATTGATACTGAGAAATTTTTTTTTTTTTTTGGTAAGGTATACTGAGAAATTTTTTTCTTGCCTCATTTTCCTAAAGAGAGAAACAATGAAAAACCTAAATCCAATTCTACCTTGTCACAAATGCACCCTTGAGTATTGATGGATATCTTATGTAATTGACTCGGGAAAAATGTGAAGAAGTAATAAAAAAGAGCACTATTGCCCTATTGTCTCCACTCGCAATTTACCTAATTTAAATCCTTTACATTGCCTACTTTTATTATAATTCAATATTTGAAATGGATAACATGGGTTTATGTACTTTCTTCTACTGAGACTTCAAGAAAGTTGAAGGCTGCGTGGCTTCATGCGACCATGGTTGCAAGAATTTTTAAGCCACTCAAGAGCTTGGAGGATCCTATTTGCAATTGAGGCGAAATAATAAATCTTGTTCTTGTAATATGGGACAAAAGGAAAATTAAATTCAAATCGTTGTTTACCTAATTGATTGTCACGAGGCTTCTTAAATTCATTCTCATTGTGCGAGATGGTTGATCAATGATAGAGATTGAAGTTGGCCTTGAAGACTTTTTTTCTTCTATTCTCATTTTCAAAATGGTCGTGTGGTCGAAATAATAATTGACGGTACTTATCAAACTAGTAACTTCCTTCTAGGGAAATGCTTCCTTGACACTTGTGAAGCTTGTGAGAGGCTAGCAACTTCTTTTTTTACTAATTGACTTTTGCCCAAAAGAGATTATTTGAGCGGTTGACTTTATTGCCTTACTTATGATCATTTCCTTCATCGTTTTATTTCCTGCCATTTATATCGTTCAAAAGTTTCCAAATAATTTCTTCTTTATGGCATATAGTTCATGCATACATTAGAGATTGAACCACTGAGTGATATTGTAAATAGATGCTCTAGACATCCCCATTTTAATAGCATTCTTTTAAAATAGAATTCCAATCATTTGTAAAATTCATTTTGAAACATTCATTAGAAATTTTGTTTCCGCTGCAAGACACAGGAAAACGTTGCAGTCTATGATCAAGTGATAGGTTTTATCCCCCTCATTGTTCTAATTGAGATAGATCCATTGTCGTACATATCAAAGAAGAAAAAAAGACAAGACGAGCAATCATCCTAGGCCTACCAGACCTCCAGCACGAAGTTGACGAAAGTTTTGTTTTGTTGAACTACTTCTATTGAAATGATGTAGCACCCTTTCTTCCCTTCATATTGCAAACTCCAAAATTTGAATATCAAATGAATTTACATATCGAGATATTCTATTAAGGTTTTGTACTTCAAATCTTCTTTCTCTTGTTTAGACAGTGAGTCTTACAACCCCAACAACCACACCCCACCACAAAAAAAAAAAGAACATAAAGAGTTGTGGGGAGATAATAAGTGACGTGCAAGGCTTCATTCATTATCAATGACACTTGCTTTTATATGCGGAATATGCTCCCCACAAAAGCAATTTGTTGTTTAATTAGGTTGTATATGAAATCATTTGATTTATGGAAATAAACTCATTCAAATATAAAATATGTAGGGTTTTTATTAGACTGCGTAGCCATTATATGTTTAATTAAAGGAATACCGTTCAAGAATATACCTAATAATCTTTTTTATCCATTTGGTGGCATCTTCGACCGCCCAAGTGAATTGTGTCGTAGTAGTCCTCCACTTTTTATTCAGAGGCGTTTTGATAATAATGGCGATGGGTTTGCCAACACCATATTGAATCTCAAAATTAGCTCCGTTCTTGACATTTCGATAATAAGTATGTCATTTTGATAAAAGAAGATTTTGTAAGCACGAAGCCCTTATATATCATCCTTTAATTAAGAATAAAAAAAGTGCATATTTCACTTTTTCGAGTGACAAATCAGAAAATAAAGGAAAAAAATAATTAAAGAGATAAAGGATTTTTTTTTTTATCTCGAATTTACTCCAAAGAGGCTGTTCGAGGAAACATCGGGTCACTCCCCCTGGCATGTCCTGTTTCCATTTTCAGGTATCTCTCGATTTCGTACCTTTTAGCCCCAAAAATTAATCAACAAAATCGACCCAAATTAGGGTTTATCAGTGGTCAATGTCCACTCAATGGAACAGTTTTCGCTCTTGAGCTGCTCCGAGGTTCGTTCCCGACTGGGACTTGGTCGTCGACGGCGTTAGGTTTTTGTGTTTATTTTATTTCTTTTTTTTTTTTTTTTTTTTTTTTGCGCTTCTGGTGGTTCGTCTATGGCGAGCGCGAATTTGGAGCATTTGCAGGCGCGCGGGCCGATGAGGGTCGAGGACGAGGACGACGAGCTTGAGAATGGTGGCACCGATGATTGTGCCGATGAGATGGAGGAGGGCGGTCAAGTTTATGTGGATTCTGTGAGTGACTATGGCCATCATCATCGCAGCAATAATGCTATTTGTAGTACAGGAGGTGTTGGGGCGCCTTCGAGGACGAGTGAGCTCACGCTCTCTTTCGAAGGCGAAGTGTACGTGTTCCCTGCTGTTACACATGAAAAGGTACGTACTTTGTTGGGAGTAAGTAGTTTCAATTCTAGCTGCTGGTATGGTTTGAGCTGGCTTTCGGCTGAGATTGTGTTTTAACTTGTTTGTTCTCGTTGAATGTAAGCTTCTGCACATTTACAGTTTGGTATTGTGCTTATTCAGTAGGGTTTTGAGGCCAATGAGCTTGCAGCTCTTTAGTACTTCTGGTGAAGTAATGGGTCAATGCTGAAGTTAGTTGAATTTACTGGCGTTCTGCTTCTTCTTTTTTTTTTTAAATGGGAAAAATTATGCTTTTTAAGTTCGATATTGTTCAATTTACATGAAGCAGTTGAAGGCTATTCTTACATCTGATATGCAGGCAGAGTGAAGGTAATTGGGTTTCCCTGTTTTTGAAGGGCATATATAGTTGTTTTGCTGGAAGGACGATACATGTGCAGTGTTCTGAAATGGGATTGTTTTGGGTCCTCTGTTTAGCAGTTCCTTTTCCCATTTCAAGTTTCTAAGTTCTATGCTTAGGAAAGAGATGAGAAAGCATTCATTTGTAGTGAGTATGCATTATATGGGATTGTATGCCACCAGCTCCTTTTGATAGGTATTTATGCGGAACATCAAGTGCAATTAAAGAACACGTGTTTTTATCTGTTTCCGCATTTTGACATTGTTGATTTGCATTTTGATGGGTTACAACTTTTGGCAGACAATACAGTTTGGATTTTTCCGTGATATTTTCTGAATGTTGGTTGAAAGGCTTTGCCATTGTAGTATTTCATCTGCTTATTCTTCTACAACAATCTGCAACTATCACTCTTGTCACTGCATTTAGAAACCTATTCCATGCATGTTACCCTTCATGCAATGAAATCCATGGATTTTCTGCAATTTGTTGCCAGGTGCAGGCAGTGCTTTTGCTTCTAGGAGAACGTGATATACCAACCGCTGTGCCTACATTTGAAGTACCTTATGCTCAAAGTACTATGGTATGCAGATGGTTATTTTTCCGAAAACTTACAGTTTCTTATGTGTAATTTTTAATGAATTATCACTATGCATTAGGATGTGGTTGACACGTCAAAGCGGTCTAATCTTTCCAGAAGAATAGCCTCTTTGGTTAGGTTTCGGGAGAAGCGCAAGGAGAGATGTTTTGACAAGAAGATTAGGTATACTGTTCGAAAAGAGGTTGCCCAGAGGTTAGATCAATTTTTTCCCTCGTTGGTAGTTATTTCTTCTTTGTCAGAGATGCTAAGTCGGTTTTTTTTTTTTTTTTTAAGTATTGTTGAACTAAATCATAAAGCATAGGTGTGATTCCAGAATGTTAGCCATCATCACTTGTTATGCATAATGCAAAATATATCTGAGTTAAAAAATGATAGCACATTAATGTGTGTCCTGCTCGTCATTAATGGGCTTTGCTCCGCTGAAAACTTGGTGTTGATTTGATTCATTCTTGTATCGTCATCATGCAACCAGGATGCATCGAAAAAACGGGCAGTTTGCTTCAATAAAAGGAGGTTCAGGTGCTAGCAGTTTGGTTTTAGCTCAAAGTTGTCATCAGGATGGTACCCCCCCTCCAGAAACTGTGTGAGTCCCTCATTTGCTTTGGGGCATTGGAAATTATGTGTGAGATTCTTCTTAGTCTGCTGTTTATTGTCTATGGCACATCCACCCATCTCTCTCTCTCTCTCTCTCTCTCTCTCAGAGGCTGAGACTTAACACTCGTTTATTCTTTGGTTCATGTTTCAGTGACCGGAGATGTCAACATTGTGGTGTTAGTGAAAATGCAACTCCTGCTATGCGTCGTGGGCCAGCCGGACCAAGGACTTTATGTAATGCCTGTGGTTTAATGTGGGCGAATAAGGTTCTTGACATCGGAATTTAGGTTTCAAATAATATGCTTGCGCCTGCAGTTCTTGTGATAGTTCCTTAGAGATTGTACTGGGTAGCCTTTCTTGTTAAGTGAACTATGATACCATTGTGCTTTCCATGCTACCTTTTCATGGGTTCCATCAATTTTTTAAGGACATGCTTTAAACAGGGAGCTGCTAGGAAAGAGGGCTACTGTTTGAGGGGTTAAGATTAGTTTTGCTTATCATGTGGTAGTCTTCAATGTGCCAAATAGGATAGAATATGCTCACCAATCATGAAAGTGATATAGGCACACATATCTCCATTTGCTATTGCATGAAGTGTAGGAGCATAAATTCCTGAAGGTAAGCTAAATACTGAAATTCCTTTATGAGTTACTTGCGTGATAGGTTCATTCACATTTTCTATGTTCATGTTGTAAATTAATGTCATTGGTAGCGGGTGCCTGTTATTTGAGTCTAATTTTTGGTTCAAATAAGATGCCATATTATAAGGGATAACAAGTGTTTTATGTAGAATTATTTAATAGTCTACCCTGTCATCTTCCTTTACGAGGCTAATTTTTCTCCTTGTGTTCTACAATCTACTAGTTTTGTAGCAAACTTGTTGAGTGCGTATATGGTTTTTGAAGGAATATATAATGTTTATTTTCATTAGGCTCACTGATTTTATGAAAATATATATAGAATTTCCTTTGTTGAACCCACAGGGAACATTGAGGGATCTCAGTAAGGGAGGAAGAAATCTTTCTCTAGACCAGAGTGAACTGGTATGTTCCATTAGCTTTTACTTAGCCAGGTTATGATGCATCGGTTTGTTGGCACGTTGCCAAACATTGTTAAATTTGATTTTGTATGCATACTCAATTCACTGTACCCTAATTACAATAGTTTAAATCTTTGGAAAATCGATGCAAAAGTTACTTGTACTTTCCACAGGGAACCCCAGATGTCAAGCCTTTGATTATCGATGGTCAACATTTCTCTAGCACTAAGGATGATCTTGTGAGTTTCATTCAAACTACTCAAAGTCAATCAGTAGCTTTGAGCTTTTTTGACTCATTCACCAATAGTCAATGCAGGGAATTTCTGGAGAAACTTCTACAACTGACGTCGAGAGACTATCTGATCCTTCAATCAACCCCAGCGGTGAATTGGAAAATCAAATGGTGCTCATTTTTTCCATTTTAATTAGTCACATGCCACTTTTACGTTGTTAATCTGCTGAACTAGAGGAGTTAAATCGCCAGTTCTTTGGTGAATTGAATGATGGAAACCAAATTATTTTACATGTCCATTACTTGGTTGAGTGTTTCTTTTATAACTGATTTTCGGATAAGGATGTGTTTTCTCTTTTAGTTGTCATTTCAGTTGCTGCTATGTGCAGTCATGTTGATTGGTTGAGAGTCCTTAGAAACTCTCTCTTTCAATGAGATTTAGATCTAAGAGCATTAATTTAATTTAGGGTAGATGGGGAGAGTTAATGGAAGCAAATGAGAAGAGGTTCTTTTCCAGTCTTTCAATGCTGCGTTTGGTCGCCACGACAGAGTAAAGAATAGGACAGGATAATATGAAATCAGAAAGGTTTGGGGCATTTGGTATTGTGAAATGTCGGATATCTCGGTGGATGTTGTGATAAAAATAACAATAAAATGAAAAATTACTCAAAAAAGGGGTTGGGGGTCTGGGGAGTCTGGGCAGCTGACCACCGTGAGCCACCATATGTTGCAGCGGTTGGGGACCACTACGACGGACAGAGAGACATGAGCTCGAGAATCAGATCTGGGTTTGGTTCTTGGGCCAATGGTCGACCACCCACGAATGCAGAGACAGAGACAGAGGGAGAAAGAGACGGGAGGGCGGGGGTTGAATGGCTCAAATCTCAGATGATTACTACAGTCATGGTCACCTGAGTTGTGTAACCACCGTAACGGGGTCACCCGAGGGCTGTGACCAAAGCGCGGTGATCGCCAACAGCGCCAACGGCGGTGCAGTTGTTGTTGTCTATGGCAGTAGGAAATATGTTTTCCTTGTTTTTTTTTTTTTAGTGTTCTATTCCTATGTGGGTGGGATAGAATTATCCCACCCCTAGCCCCCGAATAAGTTATCTGGGATTTTTTCTGGACTTATCTGGGGTCTCCAAATGCCAGTTAGGATAATTTTTATCCTACCTGGTGTTTCTATCTCAAATCCATGGTCTGTTAAAAGTTAGGTTGAAGAATCATGGCTGGAACAAACAGTCATGTTTTATAGTCTGAAGTGATGGCCTTTATCATTTTGTTGGGCATCTTGTTATTGAAAGAGGGGAACGGAGTTAGAAAGAGAAATTTGGAGTTATAACATGCTAGTATGGTTGAGAGGCTCAGATGTCAGGTGATTACTGCAATGACGGTCGCCTGAGTTGTGCGACCACCATGATGGGCTTAAGGGGGATTTGACAAATGTGCACTAATAACTAGGTGTATTGTTAAGTTGACTGAAAAATCTGATTTCTTGATCACATCACCCTCACATGAACGTGTACTTGTTAATAAGCACTGCAGGATGTCCTCAGCCCACCAATTTTGTTTATTATATTGCATCATTGAATTGTATTGCAGTTTTGAAATCAAACTGGCCAAAATTTCATATTCAAGGGTTGATTATGTACTTTGTGTGAGTGCGTGTGTGTCGAACAAATTAGCGTAAGACCTAGCTTGCATGTCAATGGTTGTCATCTCTGATGCACTAACATGAGTAATCCCTACTGACGCTGCTTTTCTGCAGATAACCACTGCTTATTATTACCTTGCATTATATAGGAGTTTGGGTTGGAGCTATTTGTTAGATTACTACATATCACCTTGATTTCTCTGACTAGGGACTAATGTGCTGCAATCGGCAATTGAACACAAATGATAAAATTTCTATCTTTTGGAAACAATTTATATCCCCTTTGAAAAAGTTGGATGCTACACTACATGGCATTGGAATTTTTTAGCCATTCTTGATGACAGGAAACTGCTTTATCTATCTCATTTTTAATGTGATACTATGCCTCTGCCTGATTCATTTGTGATGGATCAATTTGACGCCTGGGCTGCATTTTCGGACCCATTGTCGGAGTTTGATCATAAGTTTTAGCAACGAACACTTGGTTTTTATACATGAAGTGATATTGTAAATTAGATACTATAAATAAAAACTTGACATTCAATTGGATGGGAAATGGTGACTTCAACTTTTGACAGAAGAAATTTGTTATCTTCTTGTTTTAATGATCATAAACTTGATGTTGAGATACAGATTTTAAATTCAATAGCACAGGCTTGATATGGATCGCTAACTTTGTCTGCTCACATGTACTGTATCTGCTCTGATATGTTCCAAAGAGAGTTTATAAGTCAAAACGATTTCTTTGTAATTTAAATTCTTTTGATGTAATAAAAAGGCGTTACCTTTCTTGGTAACACTAACAGATTGTTCTATTCTCAATTCTCTCTCTCTCTCTCCCTCTCTCCATATACCACAATAGTGCTTTTTTCTGCGCAGGACTTTCGTGAAACTGCTGCTGATCTAACAAGCACATTGCCCATGGGAATCATGCAGTCTTCAGCTGATGATGATGAGCAGGTGCTCAATCCTAACAATATTTTAGATTTCCATCTGTCCTTCACTGTCCAACTATAAACGTTTTTAACCCTGAAGCTCCTCTCTCTCTCTCCCCCTCTCTGCCTCCCCCCCTCCTCCCTCCCCACCCCCCCCCACCCAAAAAAAAAAATACATACATACATACATACATACATACATACATACATAGGAGTAAATATGATTAAGGAAGTCCTAATATGCACCTCTCTCAGAGCCTTCATTTTCAAGAGCTCCTCAGGCAAACTGCAAGTACCATCCATTTCCATCATTATCTATGCAGACATTGTACATAATCATACAGCTGGGTTGGATTTGGCTTTCCTTTGCTTTAATAGAGATACATATATATCCAGTGGGAAGCCTTGTCTGCGCAAGTCATGTATAGTTAGTACTGTCTCACAGTATGCATTCCAAACCTTGTTGTACTGGTGCCTAGTTGAAAAAAGTTGGAGATTTTTTTTCCTGAACTGGAGTTAATTAGGACTGATAGGGAAACTTACTGGTACTGGTACAGGTACATTTCTTCTTTCTAAATTTGCATCTGTTGAGGCTCCTAATTCACTAATCAAGACACTTTGACCTGTGAAGCTGGGCAAAGAAGCAGCGGAACCTCATAGCTACCAGTCTCTGGGAGTCTGAGTGTTCCTTTCAATCTTCATTCCTGAGCTAAACTTTGGTTTGACTAACTGGCACAGAACTTATCACCGTATTCATTTGAAAGGTTAGACAGAGAAGCTCTGAGTATTCATATTCAGAGGGCCCTTTCCAGAACCTTCAACATATCCTAGAAAAAGTTACCACTTAGCTGTCATCAGTGGAATCTGAGAAAGAATTAATTCACACTTGCAGCTTCTGCACCCTATAGCTTCATTTCATTGATACCCTCTCGTGATTCAGATCATTGATTGCCTCCAATAACATTTTTTCTCCAATTTGTCACCTTCCACATGCTCCATTGATGACAAAGAGAAACATCATGATGAACTTAGTTGCAGTGATCTGTTTACCTTTCTATTTACTTTCTCAATCAACTGATATTGGTTGGAAAATCTTCTGGTGGATTCGCTCCTTTTTTCTGAAACTAGGGAAGAATTGTTTAAAAGCTAGAGCTAGCATTTTATGTGATGACCTGTAAGGTTTAAATAATTAGGAAGATGCTCCTCACTGATGTCCTAGGCAGCATTGCTTTCCCTAGTGCCCTTCCTGTAGTACATGCATGATAGGATATCGAGCATTGCGTTTCCAAGAGAAAGTTGGCTTAGGAGATCAAGGATATTATTGAGCACCATTTAGGGTATAGTAGCATGCCCAGTGGCAATATGATGCTGTGGTGAGAACATCAGACTCCATGTAAGGCAGATGTTAAAACAGGAAACGGTGGGAAGTTATGGATAGATATTCTTTCCAAAAACCTTCAAGATATGGATGTCAAGGAAGGTGGGAATGACGGTACAAGACTGGGAGAAAATATGTTACTCACCAACTTTTGTTGGACATAAATGTAGTTCATGCTGTGTTGCTCCCATGAGGTTACATAGTGACATGTTTTGCACATTGTGTATTGTTTCTTTTCTTTTTGGATCTATTAACGCCATTTAATGACTAAGAAGAATTGAGACAAGCTCTTAGCTGTGGAACCTCATTTCAATGTCTCAGTTCGATTTTTGAATTCCCATTTATCTTGTTCTCTGTTTCTTTTGGAAAATGCGAGGAACTGAAAAGTCTAGATGCAAGATGAGAAAAGGCAAGACTTTTGGCATTTCGTAAGACCAAGTTCATTTAACTTTTTAGCAGTTTTTCCACTGCTAAGTAAAATCAGTTGAAGCACTTCAGTCTTCAGTTCTATGACTGCAGTCGATAGCTGTCAGTTGTTTCACAGTCCTAGCCTATTGCCTTTGGTTGCAGCATATTGACAGTGATTGTTTTTCTTATTTTTTAAGGTGTTTGAATTGCAGGGAACTCTGGTTGAGCTTGCTGATCCATCAGATACAGATATTGATATTCCTGCTAACTTTGATTAGAAGGTAATGTAGCTACCATGAGACTGTCAAAGAAATTGGTACTAACAGAGCTTGTAGCTTGCTTTGGATTAATCTTCCTGGTGGTTCCAGGTTAAAGGTACCTTGTCTTTGGAAAAGAACAGTGAATCCTAAAGGCTGTGCTTGTGACCACCATGCCATCAAATCTTGTGAGCTGAGGGTGATACTCTTTTTAACTCTGGCCGTGATTAATTTAAACCTATTGTATGTATAAATAGATAGTGTGAATGCCTCCTACCAGCCTATTCTCTGTAATTTGCCTTTCAGGGCTGTTGTTAAGGCAGATGTTATCGTTTGTATTAACATAGCTTGACATCGACACGTGCTGCATGGGTTGCTCTCTTGAGGTACCCCTCCAATGTAAATCTAAAGAAGCAGCAGCACTTCAGTAATCGATAGCAAGGCTCATTCATCTTTAGATCATTTTGTTGTTGCTTCTGATTGGGCCATATGGATAATTGCCGGAGATGCCTCTCTTAATTTCAGTTTCTGGCTTAGTTCATTTGCTGCTATTTTTACAACCGTGCAAGTATCGTTGCCCTTCTTGTTTGATGACCAGGGCTAACCCGTTGTTCCTTTTAGTCCCTTGGGAACGCTAAGCTATTTCCAACATGAATATGCTGTGCATGAAGTCCAATTCTGTGGCTGAGCTCCGAAACTGCTACAAGACTGCAAAAAATACCGCAGGAATCATGTACCTGTTAATTAGGCTGTCCGTCTCAATCACGTTTTCAGTTGCCCGCTTGAACCCTGTCTGAATTAAGGTGCAAATGTTAATGAATTGATACGGCCAGATTCACTCGATGGAAAGGCATTTTTCACCTCCAACAATGTTAAATAGAACCTCAGTAAACACAGAGAACACCGAAGGCTTCAGTAAAATACATTGTCCGAGGCCACGAGGTAGGTTTATCCTTATGTCAAAAAGAGTACATCCTTGTGGAGATATTACATGGTTCACTTTACACTATTTGGTTCAAAGTATCCCGTATGATTTTTGTGTTAGGTTTGCCCCGTCAAAATCTTTTAAGTAACCCAGTTGATCTTGTTTCGCCAAGGATGTATTTGGGCCGAAGGAACAAAAAAATTAAAGTTGAGATGCTCGGTTTACTATGGGGATGCTCCGCTCAAAGTGGCCAGGCGATTACGTTGATTTGCTGGTATACTCTTACTAAGATGCGTATCACCAACACTAGAGATCATTGGTACTCAATACGTACCAGTAGCGAAAGGGACTGATAAGACTTTTATTATGGACCACGTAATGGCCATGCTGATTTTGGGGCCATTGGAAGGAAGGCGGATCCTGAGCCTACGGAGACATGAGCAAGTCCTTTGGCCAAACGAAGAATCATTTGGTTGTCGCCATCGATAGTCTCGGAGCCATTCAACTTGCCACGAAATGGCCGTGCTGATTTTGGAGCCATTGGAAGTAAGTCGGATCCTGAGCCTACTGAGACATGAGCAAGTCCTTTGGCCGAACGAAGAATCATATGGTTGTCACCATGGATAGTCTGGGAGCCATTCAACTTTGGCAAGGCGTTTCCCTAATGATCTTAATAGAACTTGTCGGACAATGGCCTTCTATGCAAGTTGGAAGAAACGACGCTGCTCTTCAGGGTATAGAATTCGAAGAAGAAAAGTTATGAACTCATCATATCTAAAGTAGTGTGGTCTTAAAGCTCAAGGAATTAAGTGGAGTATCACTTTCGAGTATTTCATAATGGAACATTGATTTTGCGAAGCAAATACAAAAGGGGAGGAACAAGACAAGGTTCTATTTTAGACACCGCCTTATGAAGCTTCGAAGTTTAGGGCACATTTGTTTTGCCAAAAATAAATAATTTGGAAAATATTTTCTTAAAGGTGATCGCTCGTATTGCTTACAAAAATCAATCAACGAAAAATATTTCAAACATTCACGAAAATATTTAAACATAAATTGTTGTGGATAATGATAATATTTTTCATTGATTAATTATTTAAAACGATACAAGAAATCATTTTTAGAAAAATATTTTCTGAATCATTCATTTTCCACGAAATAAACGGAGCCTCAATCTGAATGGATCTTCTTTTGGTACACCAGGACCATTAGCTGGCCAATACTAATGAGGCATAGCTGAATGGATCTTCTGGAATTTCTGAATTTTTGTATTTGTCTGCATACTCGGGAAGCATTGCTCCTCTATTGAAGTTCCTATGGAGGTTTGGCTTTTCATCTTTGCTTTGAGAGTAACTAAGCTACTCGTTGCTTTGCTTAAATCTCATATCAAACATAATCGAAAATGCAGATTACCTTTTAAACTTAGGGATGTTGATTCGATGCTCTGGGTTGTAACTCTAATTTAAGCTTTACAGATCGGTTTTAGTTTCTAAAGGAGTATTCGCAATCACCAGGTACTGATCGACAATGTACCATGAATAAATAGTTTCGATCAAGACGAACACTGGTGATCTCACAGAACGAGTGGCGGCTACAGGATCAATTGGCGATAGTTCTGGACCAAATACTGTTCAAGGACTTACTAGCAACAATCCGGAATGACCAACCACCACGCAAGAACAATTCAGTGTGACCAAGGCTAGATCAATGCTGACTTAGGTTCGCAAGAAAGAGTCCAAACGAGGCTGATTAGGATAAACAATTAGCTACCTGCAGTCAAACAAAGGCAACTTAAGACCGACCCAACAACCTGAGACTGAACAAGCAGGACTTGCAGCCAAACGACACCGACTTGTGGATGGGTGCCTAGTCACTGATGTGCAATTTTGAACTGGAGCTCAAGATTGGACCACTAGGCCATCTTGAATTTACCAGTTCTAGAGGCATTTAGCGACAAGAAATGAATTTTACAGCGCGTATTTTGAACAAAAGACCCTTCTTGTGTTTTTGCCTAGTCTAGGGGAAAAGGGCAGCAGGAGATCAAAATCCTGATGCAGACTAAGCAAAAGCGTTAGGATTTGAAGGAAATTGCAGAGCCGGTAGGACCTCAGAGCATGTCATGGCAAGCCATCTGTTGTCAAGTTGGGTCATTCTGCCGGGGTACTAAACCTGTAAAATTCCCGGGCGTCTATCTATAAGGGGAGAGGGGGGGACTTCTCATTTATTTCCAATGATGTTAATTCTTTTACATACAAAATTTTACAACTTTGCTCATTAAAGAGCTCATATACTTTCCTAACAAGAAGCTAGCAATATACAAACAAATAAGTGAGCTATTGTAGGCAAATGAGCAGCCCGTGAGAAACTCGCTCAACCTAGACAATTCATTTTCCACAGATACAACTAATTCAAAATGTCATAACCCGCCACAATTCAAAATTTTTTACTTGCTCTTCTTAGTCAAGCACAGACAGGTATCTCTCCGCTGATGAGAGCAAGATTCAAGGGCTTCCTGTACTCTAAATAATGCATTTCTATTCATGGAAATCCTCGTAAGGAGAGGATCCGCTGGATGAGTCACTCTCAAACACTGTAGTCTCCCTTGGAGAAGACGGAAGGGATTCTCTTGCTTGTGAAGATGAACCTGACAAAATGCAGCAATGTATGAGTCTCAAGATCAATTTTGAAGCATTTGGATCACGGCGAGTGGACCAATGCCCTTAAACTAGTTAAACAAGCGATATTGTAGTAACTGCAAAAGTAACTAGAGAGAGAGGAGAGAGAGAGAGAGAGAGATTATGGCCAACCTATTGTCAGTGAGCTAGAAGTTTGTATTGGCTTACCTTACTTTTATAGCTTTTTTTTGGAATTCTGCCACTTAGAGAGAGAGATTATGGCCAACCTATTGTCAGTGAGCTAGAAGTTTGTGTTGGCTTACCTTAGTTTTATAGCTCTTTTTGGACTTCCGCCACTTGAGAGAGAGAGAGAGAGAGAGGATATTAATGCGTTTATACATTTTTACAGGCTTCAACTGGAGATAGATTCGCTGACAGTTCCACGAAACCTTATTCTTTTCTGGTCCTATTCAACTTCTCAGGCAGAGGGCAATAGAAGGCCAAAGGTATAATCAGGACAAACTTGAGAAAGGCAAACCACACACCTTTCTGCCCTCTGGTGCGGAACTTCTTCGTGTGTCGCCTAATGAGCCTCTTTGCTTTAGTTATGGTGAGCTGCCTAGCAAATGGAGAGATCTCCAAATCACTTTCACTCCATTCACCATCATTTTCTGCTTCACCCCGCATTGTCCGTAGAACAAACTTCTTCGCCTTGCGACGTTGGGTGTTAAAAAGGCCTCTTATGGAAGTAACAAAACCATCACCTGCTCCATCACTGGTACGCTTAGGCCAGGATATAGGATTCTGTTCATGCTTCTCAGCCAGACCTCCTTCATTGTCACTAAAATTTAAATCACTGTCAGGAACACCAGTCCCATTGTGCTCTCTCTGGCCATGTGCTTTGTCTTTGAATTTTTTACCCTGCGCAATACGTGCAGAAAAGAAATGTAAAGATGAAAATGATGGAGAAGGCTTAGCACCTGATACATGAGAAGAACTCAAATGGTGACAATCCTGAAACACTGTCCCCTTGAATTTTTCTCAGGTCATACTTATCAAAGTTAATATCACTACAAACAAATCCTACATTGCTTATTGGGAAAAAGCACGGTCAACCATGTTGAAGTCTAAAAGCTTCAGCATGAGTTCCAACCAAAGGAAAAATATCACAATTTAGTGGTGTAGGTTGCAATTAAAGGCCACTCAATTTGGACATTTGTTTATCGTGACTCTTCAATACCTGCATCCCAGTCACGGACTTCAGGACTCCCCATATAATATGCTTCTTCACCCGCGAGAAGAGTCTTCTCCATGTGCCAGTAAACTCCACACGGTGAAATGTATCCATGAGCAACTTAAGATCATTCACAACAAATCTAGATCCTTCGTAAGTTACCAACAGCTCCACCTACGTCAAAGAAAAAAAAACTTTAGACGTGATGAGGTTGCTGCAGCAGTTCTATCGCCAATGACATTATTATGCATGGATAAGAGCAACCTGACTGATCTTGATATTGTGAAATTCCATTAGCTTTCGTGGTCTAGATCTTTTCTCATTGTTTGACTTTCCTAATTTCTTCTCTTCATGAGATGACCGACCAGGTTTGGCAGGTCTTGAATCCTTGAGTTTGTTTCGAGAAGATTCATCTTGTTGCTCGGCAAAACCAAGTGGCCCACTCTTCAAGGAAGAAATGGGTGAAGACTGAAGCTGTAAAACTAGTTCATTGGCAACAGATTCTGCAACAGTTTCTTCCCATGATCTGTCAAAAGAGGATGTCCTTCTCAATTCCGGGGTAGTACCACAGACGACGTTTGCTTTGAAGTTCTGCACCTTAGACAGCTTCAACCAGTTCAAGAGTTACCAACAGACAAAGAGAGTAAGTTCTGATTTCAATGCCAGTGCTACATAAAGAAAAACGTTCATCAATACGATAAACGCAGCAAAATTGGTCTACATCTCATGGGTAACTGATAGGAAGGACTACCAATCATCCAGTGCAAAAAAGATACCAGTTACTAGAATTAATGTACTGATTACCCAAACTGTACTCTGCAGATAGGTTTCCCACTAATGCCATGACAAGGTAACTATAGGAAACCAGAAAAGAGCAACAATCAAGTACTAATTAGCCAAACAAAAATTGGTAGAAGCAATCATGTACTGGTTGCCCGAATAATAATGATTCATAGGCTCCCCACCAATGACATAAAATAATCAAGGAACTCACTTGCAGTGTATCTGCTGGAGAGGACTGACTATTTGAGGGTACTGTAGGGACAGTAGACTTATAAGGAACTTCAGATTCTCTTGCTGAGGAAACATTTGATGTTGACGCATCGTGAGAGGAGCCTTTCTTCACCCTTTTGGAGCTGACAGTAGTTGAAACCTTCCAGACTTCCTGCATTATTGTAAACTATCAATTGCAAGCCTTGTAAAGGTTTGCTGACAACTATCACAAAAGGACTGCTCTAAGGAAAATTGTCACAAATGTAAACGCGCATAGTCTGATCTGACCTGCCGTCGTTGAGAATCCTGTTCCTCTTCAGGGAAAAAATATTCCCACATCATTCTGTACATTGTCTCAGTCAAATGGATCCTGAGGGGGTAAATCTCTACCTACAATGTCAGAAATGGGTTGAACAAAATAACCTGTCATGATGAATTCAACTTCCTATAGTATGTGCAAGTTTCAATTTTCTGAAATTTATCTGCAATTCAAGCCCAACGTGTGTCTACATGATTTAAAAGCATATGCTCCTGCAGCCACTATTTTATAATTGGAAGTGACTATAGAAATAAACGGCATTACCTGGAAAAGTTCAAGAGGAGAATTCCCGTCCTTGGGAGCTCCTTGTTTTGCATCGACCCGAAGCATGACCTTTCTGAAGATGGAAAAAGCCAAAGATTCAACAATTCTTCCAACGCAGCAAGAGAAACTTTACAATGAACTTGTCTGATCTACCAGAAGAAAGATTACACAGCACTTAACAATTCAAAAAAATGATACCAGAAAATAGAAAAGCAGAGATAAAGCACAGAGATTTGAAAAGCAGTCAAAATACTAAGCACATAACAATGCCAAGATGACAAGTGATTCAACTTAGAATGCAATACACATAGAAACACATACACTCCAAATCAATTGATGCACCAGCCCCAAGCTAACCTGTGCACGATGAAGGAAATATCTGAAGACAAAATTCACTGGAGAGATGTCAAACACTCTCTTCAGTCTAATCTTACTAGAATAACTATTATTAGATGCTAGTTCGTTTCGATGCCCAAGTTACACATAATAGAGTAGGAGAAAGCCTATCAAAATGATGCTAAAGTTAGAACACTGTCCTACCCAAAAGATTCATTTCATAACAAGAAAACTAAAATCACAAAGAAAACGAAACTCTCTCCCTCCCTCCCTCTCTCGAAAAGAGAATTAGAAGAATATCTAAAGCAACCACAGCTCTAAATTTCCTACTTTCATTGCTTAACGTAGTTGCCAAACAATTCAGGTCGGTATATGATGAGAGGAGCCAAAACCGAACTGAACTATTATGCACTCGCACATGATGTACCATCTCGAAAATGATAAGTCCACCAAGCGCCAAAAAGAAATTCCATATGAGATGTAAAAACAACAGCAGTATCAAGATACTAGTTCTATAAGACAAATAAAAAACACATAGTTATTTTGCAGGCAAGACTCGCCCATGCATACAGTCAAATATATTCCTACTACCACTGTCAGGAGTGGAATAGGCGGCGCCGACGGCAACAATGGTTATTATTATGCGATAGGTAAAAGACAAGAGGGATAGACGATTATTTGCCGAAAGATCAAGCGAGATAGAATAAGTTAATTCGAAGGAGATTTTCAGAATCATGAAGTAGGATCACATTCAGAAAGCCAGAAAGACAAACTAAAGACGTAACACAATAGCAATAAATGTCTTCGTTGGACCAATTATTATATTTAAGCTTTGCGACTATAGAAATGCAGAGACGAACATATCAACAAGCAATACTAAAAACATAACATGACTAAGCATCAGCAGTAAAAGTACTTACTTTCCCCATTCAGGTGGAGGATTCCATGCAGATAAAAGCATATCGGACTTGGCATCAGGCAGGCAGTTCCTAACAACAACGAACTTTGTTGTAAAACGTGCAACGCCGACGTCCTTGTAGTCTCGGTCAAAATCATAAATCTGCCAGAATAATTACATCAAGATACACACTCAATTATCATATGAATGATTCAAAGATAGTAAACAAGTAGCTTCAGTCTGCCAAAAGGCAAAACTCAACAAAGAAGAGCCGAGGGAGCAAAAACCAAAGACAAACCCTAACCCAAAGATAGCAAATGGCATACATATAATCAGTAAATATACAATACAGGAGTGGGAATACAAGAGAATTTGTTCACATCAGATAACCTACAGAGTGATAGTATAAAGTACCCCTACAAGCTAAAGTTAATCAGTAAAGCAAAAACAAGAAAGAAAGTTGATCCCAACACCATAAAGAAACAATACAGGCAAAAACCTTTTCCAACAGCTTCCATGACAATTTTCAAAAGGAATGATCAGTCAAACACCAGTAAATTGTCAGTTCCTTCTGGAGACAGTGAAAAAAGAGTTCCAGCCATGAATGCACAAATAGCAACAGCTAGAGAAAACTTGATGGTTAGAAATCATCCTCCTAAATGTTTCAGACCAAGATATATAAAGAGAATTTGCTAGCAATATCATGCAATTTTAAGGGACGTATCTTTAAAAATCAATAGGGTTATTCATAAGGTGCTAATTTTTTTATAGTAACACTTTTTAGGTTGTTGTGTTTGTTGTTTGATCTTTAAAAATCATCCTACAATCAAACTCAACAGTGAGTCAGTAGAAATGAATGCCCCTAGGGTCATCAGTTGCTCAACCTGGCTATTTCAGATACTAACATGGCATAGGCAACGCTTTGAATAATTAGTCTAGCATCTAAGGCATCTGACATCTGCTCTATGGAGGGACCACAAAGTTATGGCAACAGAATTTCAGATGATAACTGGAAATCCATAAGACAGAAGGATCAACAATTTATACACTCCATAACATCTACAAAAATACTGATAGAACAGATGAACAGAAACTCCAATCCAAGCGCATTCAATTGAACTTGCATTCCACCCTTCAAGAACCAGCCATGTTCTAAATTAAAGTTGAGCGACGAGTTTTTCATTCAATTCACATTAAACAACCCCAAGGAAAAAACAAAAGAAGAGGATTTAATGGTTTGAAGATAGCATGTTATGCTCCAATTGCGTTCCTGTGTCTACGGCAAGTCGTGCACAGCAAAACAATAATTCCCCATTTTAGCCCTTAGTAGATGAGTCTCTTCTCAATAATGTAATCCGAGGTGAGACAACCTTCAAACAGAAGTAAGCCATCGTCAAGGAAAGCCATTATCCACTCTCCAGGCATTTGTACGCGCTGGAGTGAAGCAAACACTGTCAGGCAGCCAAAGGCGAGCATCATGGTGGTTATGCCGTTTAAGCACTTGTTGTCAGTGGTGTTGAGTACTCACACATTCTTAATACGATTATACAAGAAAGAAAAGGTATCAACTTTCCATATATTGTTTGCCTCTTTGGACACTTAATCAGTTTCATTCATATCTAATGTATATTAAATCCGATTATACCATGCAAGGTTCAGTTTACACTCTTATCTTTGACTTAAATCCGGTTCTGTGTCCACATCCAATTTATCATGTAAGGCATAGCTTACGCAATTGCTCCTATTTGGTAGTTTCCGTAATTACTAAATAGTTGGGGTATCTCTTCATGGATTAGCTTCAAAAGGCCATTTCCCAATTCTATCTTTCTTCAACAGGAGGAATGTATGGGGATCCAGAGCACCATCAGGACCTTCTGGGCCTGGCAAGAGTGTTGCGTTGCTCTTCGCTAGTTTCAATGAACTTCGAAGGGAGCAAGAGGTGGGGTCTGGGCCCAGCCACAACTCCCATCTCCTTCTAATCATGCAGATTAGTCAGACCAAACAAAAAAAAAACATCATGCAGATTAGTAAATAAAATTTACGGATGGCATATATGTATAGAGTATCTCAGATGATGTATTTAAGGAATTAAGTTGTCTTAATAATATAAGTAGAGCCTCTAGTCAAAGCGATTAATAGTCTCTCGTCTTTTCTTTCTTTCCCCGCTCTAGTGAGCCTCAAATCTGGGCATCCTCAAAAGCACTACAGTTAGGAGACACCCTTTCATTCACCTAGCCAACCTACTCATCTATTCTTATTATTAAGGGACAGACCATTTTTGGTGTCTCTCCTTCTTTTATCACCATATCTTTTTTAATTTTCAGATAGATGTTACCTCGAGAAAACTTCCACTTAACTCTTGCCTTAGTAATCACCATCCACTACTTTCTAGATTTAAGCCTCGAAATTATTACTTATGCAGTGATGATTATACTGTCATGAACACTCGCATAGCGCATGTTGGTGCCAGTCTTTTCACTAAGATGTAGACTTATTGTTCATGTTCTCATAAAACCTATATTTAACTGGAACTAGAAGAGCAACCCTTCCAGTTAGCCACCTGGTCTAACCAGTTATGTTGAGGCCTCATTACAGCCTTGTTCCTCAAGAAAATGCCCCTTCATGGTTTCATCTCATCTTCAACATTTAAGAGTGTTAGAGTTTCTAGCATTATCCTACCAAAAACCCTCTCAAGAAAACCAATCAAACAGGCCCCAAAAATGGTCGCTTCAACTCCACTAGATCCACATACAGTACAGCATTGGGAGCTCCAGCTGCTCCAATCTACCTAGTGAGATATCAATAAAGTAGGGAATTGTATTGAAGCTAAGCCAACAAAATCCTTTGGGCACCATCATGCTGGAACCAAAAAATATCCATTTTAATTTCCAGTTGAAGCTTTCAAAAGGCTACACAACTAAAGCAAGATCCCATAAACTATGTTTCCAAAACATTCTACTTTCTTTATTTTTAAATAGCACAAGATAAGTCCAGCAGGAGAGATCTATTTATACAATTTGAGGCTGACAAGATCTGCCGAGGCTTATGGAGTACTCACAACTCAGTCATGAAATATGGCAGAAAAGCATCGTCGGTTCCAAGCAGCAGAAGCAGCAAAACCACCAGAATAGCAAACAAACCATATATCCAAACCATGAACGGTGTCATGATCCACCTACGTGCTGGATGTAATACCACATCATTTAACCTAAAGAAGTGAAAGCACAAGAACATGCTCGTCTACATCTTTTCAGGTAGTATTCTTTGACTACTAGTTCACAAAACCAGAAAAGGAAACATAACCAACGAAAATGAGTACCAAATGGAATATTTCATCTCTAGAACCATGATTCCATAAATGCAATAGCTGACCATGAACGAGATCACTTTGATGTGACAGGATGCAATTCCATCATAGGTGAAAGATAAATCTGACTATAATTAAAGGAAACGAAACCCATACGCTATCCTTGAAGTACTTACCATGTCATTTATCTCAGCCTCAGCGAAAGATTTACCATCTACAAGCATGCTCCAAACCACTTTGTTGATTTGTAAAGATATACGCATAGCATATGATGGACTTTTATTCTTCTCCTTCTCCATTAGTCGTAACTGCGCAGCCTTTTGTAGAGCCGCCCTAAGTGCTAACGATGCTGCCTTCTTCAACTTTTGTGCATTTAAAAGCTCTCTCTGCAGTCCTTGAACCTGCAATAATCAAGCTTGTATGCTTTGTGATGCAATACCATGAAAGAAAAAAAAAATCCATAATATCAATAGCAATTCAAAGGCAAAATTAAAAGCATGCGCAATGCGTGCATAGAAAATGCATCATTCATAATGCAGAGACTACCCAAAATTTAAAAATAAAAAATAAAAATCGGAAAAGCTGCAAATAACATCAGAACCATTTATAGAAAGAAAGGAACAGATACAAACAGAAGCCATTTTTATAGAAGACTAATCAAATCCTTGGGAAAATTCAACTAACACAACTGTCAGAAAGCCTTTATCTAATGTCCAGATTTCTATTAAAAAGTTCAGGCTTAAGTTGCTTCAGGAAAAAGACAATTGTTACAGTCACAGACAGAAACCTGCTGGACAGATGCCGCCTAATACTATTAGCACTAATGAATCAATAACAGGGATATGTTACTGGATTCACCCTTCCATATCAAAGTTGCATGTCACATTTTGACTTGCTATGACCGGACTGGCACCTCAGATAGGAATGCGAACATATGAGACAACAGATCATAAAACTATGCATGCGACCACAAAAAAAATTAAAAAAGCGATTTGCACAAGAGCTATAAGACATAACGATAAATTAATTACTGCACAAAGGTCCAATAAAAAGTGTGTTGTATGACTAACTATAGAGATCGCCATATACAAGGAATTGCTCTTACAACTAACCCTCCCTAGTAGTTCTATACACCAAATCCAATTACCTTTGCCCAATTGAGATGGTGTCACGAATTAACATAAGCAACAATATCCTTACAAGACATTTGTAATGTACTAGATTCTCTTTTAATGAAATTATTTATTATTCATTCACTCACATGATCACATTCACATCAAGCCCATCTAAGAACCATGAATGTGCAAAAATGTTTTCAAATTATTTGAGAAGTGCCGACGACCTAATTAATCCTCCTTATATTTGCCAAAAATCTTATAGTTACCATATAGTCAGAAAACTATACAAGGATTTCAGTGAATATTATACGTTTGGATTCTCACCAAATCAGTCTTTCCACCATTTACCATCCATAGTTCACCTTCTTTCTCCCGATGTAGGTCCCCTGAACTTTCACAGTTATGAGACAATTTTCTAATGTCATCAATAAGCAACTTCTGGTCCCACTCTCTCTGTTCCAGGTTGATTTTCGCAAGTTCTACTTCCTCCACCCCATCAGGAACCACTTCATCTGCCTCCTCTTCAACATCTTCATCGCCATCATCAATGGGGTATGTCAGACTACTTTTCCGAGGCCTGACAAGTAACGTAACTCCCGCTCAGAATTGACACAAGCAAGCAACCAATATAGTAGCACAAATATTCTGCATTTCTTTCTATCCCAATATTACATATCAGTCCACAAAAGCTAAAATGTGGACTACAATGACCAGGGAATAGAGATATCCTTATGTTCAACCTTCAGCAAAACTCAACTTAGGCCTAACAAATAACATAAAGAATATGCATGAGCTCATGCCAGGGACTTATTAGCAACAATCGAAATTCATACACCGATTAACAAGAACATGATGATCAGAATTCAGTATCCTACCTCAGCTAGAATTATAAAAAACATTATCAAGCTCAAAAATAGGAACTAATCCTCACTTGGGGAGACGCGCAAACAGAAGATTCGTCAACACATCCAGCATAACCTGAAATTGCCGAGAAGTCATTGTTGCCGTTATATCACGAGAATTAAATGCAAGCTCTTTCAAGGGCTTCATCTGCAGCAGAGGATTAAAAAAAAAAAGCAAGTGAGATCTTATCGGTTGACTAGATAAAAGCCTCAGCTAAAGTTTGAACATCAAAAAATCATAAGCATTCCTGTAGATATGCAAACACCAGATCATGGCATTCCTGGACAAGTAGAGAGCTTTATCACCTTCAAATCTGGAGTCCCACCTTTGTGCCTTGTATAGCGGAAATACATATCACATGGCATAAAAACTCTTTCAAGTAAAGCACCAGTGCGCTTCACTTTAGCTGAGCTTTTTAGAATTTTTGGGAGCCACTGAAGTCCGGCCCCAGGATCAACATCAGTAGGTGCAACATGAGCTTGGACTCTCTCCAACATGACAGAGAGCTCCATGCGTTTCCATGTCATTTCAGGTTGAGATTCTGGAACATTTATCTTTCCAGATCCAAGTGCTTGTTCAATAATTTCATGCCCGAGATGGAGAACGGAATGAAAGGATCGCGCCAAAACACGGCCACTAACGGCAGCAAGCAGAAACCTACCCTGATTAGGTACAAATCATAGCATCACATCATGAGAACCATTCCAAGGAAAGTTTCTCCTACTCTATTTCTTAGATTACTTAATGAGTTCATTGAACTCCATTCACATATCATTAGACACCTATACACACAAACACACCCCATGCAAGCATGCACGCTCACTAATATAGTTTAGAAAGCAGAAACAGTAAACTTTTCGGGTGTTTCATTAGAAGTGTTAGTTCATGCCTTTTCTCTCTGTAAAGACAGAAGTGTTAGTTACATGCCATACAATTTTCAAGGAGGGTAATCTCTGTAAAGAGACTCCTTCACATGTATCACTGACTCTGCCTTCAAAAGCACTCTCGATTATTCTCACGAAAAGACACGATTCAAGCGATTTTGACTCTTTCCATGACATTCTCTGATGTGTCGACTAGATCATTAATCATGATGGTCCATGCAAAGAGAAATTCGAATTGCAGGCATAACATACATAGAGAGCTGCCTAAACAGAATAACAAACAAATGGTACATCCAATGAAAAATTCTTTGTGAAGAAAAGGACAAGGCAAGGAAAAAAAAAGATTCAGCAGAAATACTATTGACAGGATTAAATTCCATATTCAAGTGATGTTTCTGATGATAGGAATTCTATTCAGAACTTACATTGGCTTCTTCCGAGTGTAGATTAAACTGCGGCTCAATAACATTCACCATAAAATGCCGTGTGCCCTCCTCCTCAGAATCAATTGTACTTCCATTATTCACTGGCACAAGCACCGCCAACAGTCAGTTTATTATTACTCATAGAGGCTTTCAAGTATGTGAGATAAAGCAAGCATAGTATTAAGACTTAAGATACAGCCCAAAAACAAAAAAAGTACGACTTCAGAAGAACTTCATGTGGCCAGGTAGCAACATGCCATTTTGAAATATAACCCATGTTAGAGGACACTTCCAAGCCAGTAAGAACTGTCACTTGTTTACAAAGCTTATTTTGCTGATTGTGTAAGGATTTATAAAAGGCATTTGTTTAGTACAACTGAATCTATAGAATAGTTGGGTTAATATTTGGATTTTGAGGGTATAAATTCAGCTTTTGGGTTAGCTTAGACTATCAGACATGTACTATTATCAAGGGCTAGAAATTTTGTGAAATCCCCATATGCTTTTGCATACTCCAACCTCTGACGCTTCTTAACTCCAAAGGAGAAAACAAATAATAATTCGGAAAGTTCTCAGTAAAAGCAAAACTAAGGGAAGATTTACTGTCCCTTCAAGAACCCTGCTTACATTAATCTCATATGCACCAAACTTCGACAGCCCAGAGTCGCCTTGTAGGTGTTAATGCATGGACTGGCATGCACCACCTTGGGTCCATTGGCCCATCAAAATTGGTGGATCCCATCAGGTTTAACATGGGGCCACCAGATTCAGCGTTTCAAATTAATATAAGGTTGCAAGCACCCAGTCCATTTGAAGTGGCTCATGTCTCGAAGAGTTCTAAGCTACTTTGCCACATCTGGTTTAGCGCCAAGTCACATTCCAGCAGCATAGGTGCCTTTGCCCCAAGGGCCAAGTCCAAGCATCAACCCATGAAGTGGCATGAGCGGGTTCACGCATTATGCTCTAAGAAAGCCTATATCGAGGGTTGGCTCGTTCTAGTTGAAATGACTATTCTTACCATTAAGTAATCAAGACCCTGAGATATTTCTGCAGAACTTAACAATAATACTCTGCTTTTCTAAAATTTGCACTATCTTACAGGAATGCAATCCCCATATCTCCACGTAGTGCGGACAAAATTGAAAATTGGATTCTACAGTGCCCTAACAGTACTTCTAAAAGTTTCAATGCCCTAACAAAATTCAGGATAGAGGGTAAGTCAGATGAGACAAAATTTTGGGGACTTAGATTATCATTTCATGATGATAACAACTTCTGTTCACACAGAAAGTCCAGATTTATAAAAATAGGAGGAAAAAAACAAAGCATTTGATCGGCCCTTCTAGTTTAAAATAAACAAATTTATCAAATGACGCCTTCAACAAAATTGTAAACATCAACTTAACAAATTAGTTACTTCCGATCAATCTCATGAGTATACGGACATACCAATGGCAGCAGATGCTGAATTCTCTGTCTTGACTGAAGATGATGGAGATGAAAGCAATGCTGAAGTCTCTGCAAGTTGTGTGGAAGGAGCACTCCCACTATGGCCAGAAGAAGAAGCCTTTCCCTGATCATTCTGATGCATATCAGCTCCATCATCTGCCTGGTTGTCCTGATGTAACCTCCTTTGGGCATAAAGTCGTGAAGGAGAAGGCTTGGGAGGCTCAAATGCTTTAGATATTCCACCAACCCAAGACCAAACAGCATCTCTGTTCTCAATTGTCCACAATAGCTTCAAGCCATAGACAAACACGCGTTGACAATTGTCAGCTATGACCACGTTGTATCCATCATCGTCACTCTGGTCAGATCGTGCATGCTCATCACTCTCGCTTCCATTTTCAAATTCAGACCTGACGTAGGTCATCTCAAGATTTCTCCTTCCACCCTCTTGCCATGCTAACAACCTGGCAGGATCAGCTTTTGGAGCCTGTCTTCGTATCGTAAAATAATCAGATGACAGCAAAAAACCATCATCACGATGCTTCTCCGTGCAATTGATCACATTGTTGCCCTTCTCACTAGGAACTCTATCCATGGATATGGATTGCGAACTTTTCCTTGTCCCTTGACCTGCTTTTGTTAAAATGGGACCATTACCAGTGTCTTTATACAAAAATGCCTTGGGAATGTGAAGGTCAAGACCCTGGTAAACAAGATCAATAGGCTCACGCTTGCATTCAAATGTGTATTTCTGCTTTCCCCGACTAAAACACATTTCATACTTCAGCTTTGTCATATTGAATGTTAGGCCTTTGGCAGGGTCATCTTCAGCTAAGGGGACATGCTTTATGCAGGTGGGAGTAGCATCTACTCGCAGCATAAATTCTGTCATCACCTTGTCTAGGGAAAGGTTGCCTGATCTAACAGCTCTTGGAACTCCAAAACGAGGCCATCGAGAGAAACCGCGCAGCTTGTGAGGAGGATTATAATTCATACCCCAGAACTTTAATATCCAAGCCAAGTCATGGGCCCCAAGGTTGAAAGTTGGTGAAACATTTGGAGTACTTTCAGAAGGATGGGGACCGCAGATGGTTTCATCAACAGCAACATCAACTCCCTGAGCAGACTGATATTGTTTCTCAGATTGTGGAAGAGGTCTTAAAGAGAAATTCCACCTGAGAGAGAGAGAGGTAGATCTGAAGGGGTCAAACACTTTTTCCCGAGGTTTTCCTTCATTGGGAAGTGCAAACAAATAATGATTGAGTGGATCGCCAGATTCGCACTCCCAGTCCAGCGTTACTTCAAGTGTAAAAGCTGGTGTTTCCAGGAAAGCATCAGAAAAACCTGTAGGAAGTTTTAAACTGCGGTTCTTCCCTAAACTTTCCAAGCTGCTCAAAAGAACTTTGAAATCCTTAGTAGAAACATAAACTCGACCATCTGATTGCTGGATCTCCATATATCTCGAAACAAATTGAAGTCTGTCAAGCCTTTCGTAAGGATCAGTTGTGGCGAGAACATACCATTTCGTTTCTGAAAAGAATAAGGTGATGTTTCCATGGATGTAATTTCTTACTTCATCCCACCACGGCAAGCTCCGCTCTTTCTTTGGTGGCTGAATTTGCGGTGTAGTATTCCTAAGGCTTAAATTCGCCCGGCGAAGCGCAACAGTGAAAGCATAGCTCACATCAGCGAAAGATGGTTCATATCCCACTCCAAATGACATTTCTGCTTTTTCAAAATATATAGGCAAATCAAAGTATGTTTTCACTGGAGGAGTTGTGCCACTAGCGGATCGAAGCAGGCGCACTTTTCTCCATCTACCAATAAAAACTTCTTGGTGAATCTGGGGTTGAAAACATGTTGCCTAATTCAAATAAGAAACAAAGAAACACATCAGCTGCCTAGGAAGAAAATGAGTCAGATAAAGCGAGTGACTGAAGCCAGCAAAGAACAGAGAAAAATCATCATTTCAATTTAAATTACCCTTGAAAAGAGAGAGAACTAGAAGACAGTTACAATCCAAAAATTGCACAGAACGGTTAAAGGATATTTCTGCTTCCAATCAACATTATACTTGTTCTGTTAAACAACTTGTATATATGTGCTCTGCCTAAGTGGAACAAATTAACACCCGAACAGCAATATCATCATAACCACAATGCTACTGTGGATAAACCAAAGTCTCATCTCATATTTCCATAGAATTCACGCGAAAGCAGCAACTATAGACTGCAGAACCTCCATTTTAGCAATGTACTACATGAAATGAATGCCAGACGATGAATACTGACAGGAATTATCTTTATCTTCTTTTGAAAGAGTTACGGTTAGATACCATCTTCTTAGGAGAGTAACTATTCATAGCCTCGCTCAATCCATAAAGGTGGTCCTGAAATGCCTCACTTTCTAAAGTTACTACTTAAAGTTGCATAAATCAACAAGCTCCAGTAGCCTTGTCTTTGAGACCTTACCTAAAACAATAGGAGATATACTTAAAATCAGAAAACCTATATCAAATAGACAGAAAAAGTAGGCAACAAAAGATCTTCTTAAACTCAAAAGAATAAAAAAGACCCTCTTAACCAAAAAATAGTATCTTTATGACAGATCCACCCACTCAACCACAGAAAAGCATTTCATATGGACAAGCGTAACAGAGTGGACTTAAAAAGGTAGAGCAGAAAATAAGGAAAATAAACCAAAACATAACAAATTTCACCTGCTGCGCCAGAATAACATGGCCCTCACATTTACCAGAAGTTGCAGAGAACATAGGATGTGTGTAATTCCTTAACTGAACAACCAGAGTACCTGTGTGCAAGAGAATATTTCTTCCATAAAGACGAGAAAATGGAATGTCATTTTCACTGCATACAGGATCAAGTTTCCTAAGTATATCTATCATCCCAGCATCTCCACCATCAATGCTAGTCAAGGTTAGATCTAAGTCAGTGGCAGATATTGAAAGAAGTGAAGTCCTGCTAGCACTAGGCCTAAAGCCAGCCTGAAACCCTTTACTGCATGCCCCTGAACCTTCAGAAGATCTTAACTTCTGACAAGCCTGGTAATAAGATTGAAATGACCTTTTGTATATTTCTTCTTCGAGTTCACGCAAAGAAGATGGATCTTGTACACCTATTTCAGTTCCATCATTATTAGATTTTCTTTCTTGAGCACCATCACTTGTCTCTGCACTTTTCGTAGATAGGTAGTTTCCTTTCATTGCTTCATCAAGATACTTTAATCTGACAGCTAACTCACAAGCCTCATTCTTCATAAGCTGATAATGTTCATCAAGCCAGCCCTGAATAGGTTCTTCCTCGATATCAGCAGTCAGTTTACGTATGCCAAACTTTATACATCCCAATTTTGATGAACTAGACTTTTTTGATTTCGAGGTTTCTTTCTTGAATGGAAATATGAGCATGGTTTTAGCAGCAGCTATAAGCTTCAAGGCCCGTAACATATCCTCAATGGAGTCATCAATGGCACGCAACTGTAACCTGTACGGCATACATATATGAAAATGAAGACCTTGAACTATCCAATCCCATTTAATAACTGAAGATACTTTCGCATCAGATGAAGCAATACTGGTACTAGGAATCCGTGAAACTTGCATCCGGGTGCTTTTGATTACCCTAGCCCCATTAAAACTAAGAGAAAATCCTTCAAAGAGCACTCCTATCCGGGCATTTTCAGAAAAAATAGACTGAATTTGTACCAATGCATCAACCCCATCTCCAACCTCAGCCGAAATAGTCAACATCTCCACGTCTATTGCAAAAATAGACTCCTTCTTGTGTTTGGCACTTCTTCGCAGTTCCTCAGCCATTTCTTTACTCTGATGAACATTTCCCTGAGAAAATACATCATCATTACTGATGCTACCCAGTTGCTGAAGCTTCTGATGATGCATCATAGATTTCAAATTCAGAACAAAATCGAATAACGATAGATGTACTTCAGGTTCCCACCGCACTGTAATATCGGTTGCACTGAAAAGAGAACAAACAGAGATCTCTTTGTGACCACCAGACCGTCGTACAAATTTAGCATTTTGCATGTCAAATACAGTCAATCCTGTAGAAGGATGATGCTCCTTCAGGTTTTCTTGATAAATTGATCTGGCTCTTTCAAGCTCCACCTGGGTTGTCTGCTTCTCTTTGTTTACACACACAGAGAGGTGAAAAATATCAAGCGTGACAGAATAGTTCAATCTCTTGCACTCTTTGTGCGCTGTGGATATTATGGTTGCACTACGTGGAGTACCATCAGCAGAAACGCTAACTACGACGCGACCACCTTGTGACCCATAATTCACACGCTTGGGATCTGCAACAGTCATATTTTCCAAGCCTGCCTCACCACAAATGTTTATAGAACATCGCTCAAGATTAAATTGTACAAGTCGAGTCCCTTTTCCTGATTGCTTAGATACCCGGCCCCCTTGGCTCTGTCCTGATCTCTTTCTAGAAGCAGAAAGGCTTTTGAAAAGAGCTTGAAAAGCCAGAGCAGTTGATATGAGGGATTCAACCCGCTTTAAGGTAAAGTAAACACCCATACTAGTAACGTCAACTGAAAGAGCCAATTGAGATCTAGTAATGTCTTCTTCCAATGACTCCATGTCCTTTCTGCCCCAGTCTAGACTCACCTTAGCTATGTGCATCAAGGAACCAGAATTTGATTCAACACCAAAAAGGTTTTCATTCAAACATTCTTGATACTCATCTTCCATATGCAAATTTATCTCACCAAGCTCCATGTGGACAGAAGGGCCCGTTGTAGATATATTATTTGCAAAGACATGCGAGGATTGTGAACAACCCTGCAAAAAGAAAATTATATAGGATACCAAAGAAACTAAAGTGAAACTTATGCTTAATAGGGTCAATAACAAGAAGATAAAGATGAATCGACTAAGTGCATTTTACAGAGACACTTGAGCAAGAAAGATTAACAGGAAAAACTATATGTTAGTCATAATGCAAGATAAATCAAAACTACTGAGCAATAACCGAAGAGCGGTATCCAAGCATTTAGAACTACATAAAGAATCATCCTCAAAAAGAAGATTGGAAATAAGAGAACAAAATTAGAAGACTTAGAGGAGAGAGAGAGAATACTCATTACATTATTAGCAAAAGTTAAAGGATAAATTTCAACCGTAAGGACTTCTACGCATTATCATATATATGGTAGATGTGCCACAGATTTTGAAATCAAGAAGTAAAAGCATCAAAATGGGATAGAAAAGATCTCCAATGACAAAACCTTGCCCGTTTCCTAGAAAGCATAATGCTGCAAGGTGAAGCCCAATTAAGAATTTGACACAGAGGAAATGTTTTGGATTCATCATGACGGTTCAATAGATGATTCATCCATTCTACGAGGTCTTCCCAGAGTCAACTCATTCATCTCGCTATGAACAAGAAACACTTAACTTTGCACCAGTTTAAAAGCAAAAGTGTCCCCATGTTGTAAGGTAGTAACCAGCTGACAGTACTTGCTGGATAATCAACAGTTCTTGTTAAACTAGCAATACTTGCATTGTGGCCAACTTTTCAGGAGGAAATTAGCCTGGGAGCTAGAAGAAGTAGAATCCCCTCAATGTTGTAGTCAAGACAAACTCATACATCCTCGAATTTAGTAGTTAAGACATGCAGATATATGCCTTCTGCATATAGTAGGTCTGCCATCCTAAGTTCAGTTAAGTGATTTCCGAATGGAGCGTTAAGGCACAATGGCATATCAAATGCAGCAGTGCAATTCAGGGGAAATTATCTAACATAAAATTTCTAGCTACAAACAAGTCCAAGTACCCAAAAGCTCATAGCAAACTCACATGATAAAGAGGCAAACCACTGAAGCTATATAGCACAATAATCATTTCAGGAGCTGAGAGAGTACAAGTCCACATAATCGCTTTAGAATCTGATGACAGTGACCTCTTAGATGTCACAGCTGGCTCCTGTAGCACCGTTTTTTCTTGTTTGAGGACTGGAGATGCAGCCATGGTTTTAATCTACTTATGAATACGTTGCACTGAGTCCCTCCCAATTTGACATCAACTTCAGCTCTCACTGGCAATGTTGGCTGAAAATAGATAATTTATAATATGAGATAACAAATTACAAAAAGAAGAGCAAACTCATGCAGTCGGACTTATGAAAGCTAAGAAATAATTCATAATGATTGACAAGGGTATCAACACATAAGAATACAGTTGCAGACATATATGTGAAGTATAAGCCTCTTTTCATGCCATGTTGCAGCCCCATTGATAATTCTAAAGAGTTCGATTAGGTGGATAACATGATCTTAAATTATAGTTTTCATCTTCATACTAAAATTAGAAGGTTTATGACACAACTCCCCCAGCCTTCTTATGAGTCACAAAGTAACTCTGATGTGTTATAAGCTTTCGCACAATTACAGAATGGTGAAAAATATCGAAGTAATGAGAACACACAGTTCAACTTGGCACTTATGCACAACTAAAAGAACAGGCCATGTAATATACATGTAAAAGTAGACGGCGATTATCACCGTAACAAAAAAATAGTTGCTTATTTAATTAAAACATAATACTATGCAAGGTTTTAGAGGGATGGAATCCTTATTAAATCCAACTTAAAAACACATTTCATACAGCTTCCCTAGCTTACACAAGTCATTCGTAGTTCCACACAAGGAAAAAGAGCTAATAAGACCTTGTAGTCGTCTTTATACTTCAAGAATGTTGGTTAAAAGTAGTAGCTGCAGGATGGCTTTAAGCAAAGCACAAATAGAGACGCAATGGTTATTCATGGTTTTATGGATGCCAGCAGATAAGACATCCTTTATTCTCCAGTTCTGAAACTTAGTAATGAATTACTACAGCTGATTGTTTTAAGTCCGGATTAGAACAATTGTTAAATAATTAACCACTTGCAGACAAGATTTAAGGTGACATATGTGCATGTATCTCACTTTTGCTTTTCTATGGACATTCTAAGGTGTAATGAGAGAAAAGTTTAAATTGTGCATTGCCCATTTAATAATTCATCTCACATGTGAATTCTTGTTCGTTTCATTCCCCATTCTTCAACTTCATGTGCATTCTTCATATGATTTCATTTTAGCTTGCATATGAGGGAGTGTTCAAGAATCCCGCATAACTTATCCGCAGGATTTATGAGAGCCTTATATACATATATTTCTTCTCACATAATTAGTTTAAACAATCTGTTTGACTTCCTAACAACACTAAAGTGTTCTCAGTTCTCAACTTTTGGAACCTAAGACAAGTGCTATCCAAACCCCTTCTTCAGTGTTTCCATAGATAGGTAACATTATTTCCAACATGCATTGAAGTTCAAACTTTCGCCAACTTCTTCTCCCTTTATTTATGAATCTATTAGACTATGCATTAGCCAGGATATAACAGGAAAAAAAAATTCCGAATCAAATAGAACATGACCCACCTCTAGAGGAATGTACAACAGAGATATGACATCAACCTTCAGAATCTCCATAAGAGAAGCGCCAGCTTCTCTTAGCAGCTGAAATATCACAGATAATCACCGTTTTAGAAAGGACAAAATGGAAAGAAGGATATGAAACTGACTAGCAAATAACAGATTCACAATCTAGTACATGAATCTCGCTGAATTCCACTTGAACGTCAAGACGTGTACTCTCCCCCACATCCTCCATGGATCGAGTTTTCAAACATCTAAATTGAATGCCCATAATGTTATTTTCTACACGCAGCTCATGCTCTTGGTGACTAAACTTAATATCCACTTTTGGCAAACTGAAGGAAACCTGTCAAAAAAGGAATTGTTTTTGTTCAATAGAAGATTGCAACCAGTCAACGAGCTTCAGATAGCAATATGGTTGAAACTCTTAATAAATCAAGAATCTCGAATTTAAAGTAGACGATTTATGCAATCACCTAAACTTGTTAGATCCAGAATTGGGGAGATGATGAAAATGCTGGACCTTCATCAGAGATTTCAAATTTAAAAGGCTATCATGAACTTTGCTTGGTATGAAGTAGGGGGACATCAGAGGAACCTTTGTGCTTGCTGGGAGGTCACGTATAAACCTAAGTTAGAAGCGTGTGTTATTATTACACCTTGTTTCTTAAGAACATAGTTGCTGTTCGGAAGTAGTGCTGTAGTCTGTTCAAAAAATTGTCTGCTTTCCAGGAGATGATCAGAAGTAGTATAGTTGATGAACATGGACGGCATGATTACTGGGGAGTTTGTTTCCCAGGCAAGCCCCAAGAAATTGATAGCCTCCAGTTATGGAATTCTTTTCTTTTCTGAATATCAACAATAAAGTTGGAAAGAATCCTTAAATCCGATTAATTTTTGGAATATTCATAAGCACCAACCACTTTGTTCCTTCATCCAAATCTCTTTCATACTTCGTGGAGGTTCCAGTTATGTCCACCATTCATTTCTTGTCTTGTATTTTCTTTAACTAGTAATGATGAACTGCCACAATTGCAGGGTAGACTTAAATAAAAGTTAAGTACCAAACATAAGAATCAAAACAAAACTCCTACTCATATCGACAAATATGCACACACATATAAACTGCAAACAATTTCATCATCTTAAAGTACCCAGTAGCTTGCTGGTACTTCTAAATTATTTAGTCATATTTTAAATTGGAAACTAAAATTCATTGCATTCTTCGTTTTTTACTTCGTTCATTTAGCCTACGCTAAAAAAACTTTACAACGCCAAAAATGCAAATATACTTCTTCGAATAAATGGTCCGACAAAATAGTATAGCCGATCAAAGCCTCCCTAAAACCCCATAAGACAATTGATCATGCCAATGAAAAATACTTTTAGTAGGTCGAGGTTATGCAACTTTCTTCAGCCACACATGACCCTTAGATAGTAGTGGCAATATAAACTCACAATGCTCCACCAAAGAAAGAAACAAAGAAAGTTCATAATGCACGTTTTGCGGAATATCTCATATGATGCGACAATCTGCCTGACATCGAATAGACTACATTTGTCAAGATCATCAATAATTGAACAATTTAGTAAGTTAACCATTCCAAGAAGCTTGGTTAGTATGGATTCTGAAGACAAATAAATTGTCAATGATGTATCATTCTACAAAAGAACTTACCATTAACACATCTTTAAGCATTTGGAACTGAATGAAGTTTTTTTATACTGTGATCCAAGAGACAGTGATGTGAATGTGTAAAAACAGCTCAATCACTTATAAAGCCCAAAACATCTTTACTTTATCACTGCACAAAGCTTTCTCCATGAAAAGAGGCATCAACCATATTAGAAGGTGGTCTTGTATTTTTCTAAGGCACAACCTTGTCGAAATTTGCACCCTTTACCAAAACAGAGTTTCAATATGTGCTGCTTAGTTAATGAAGATTGAGTTTGTATAATGAGAAGTTTAGATTCGCTGGACATTAATTTTATATTTCCCATTGAATCCCTACAGCTCTCTGCCTATCATAACATAAAACAGTTAGGCGAAAAGAAAAGATGCCACAGTGGAGAGAAAGTCCAAGTAATTCAGTACAAAGACAAAACTAGAGAGGCACCGTTAGTACAAGACACCAGATTGTAAAGCAATAAACGCACTAACCTTCTCAGGAAACATCGAACAGTACTTTGAAAGTCCTGCTTGTTTTCTGGGTGGATTTTTGCCAGCCGCAGAATCAGTAGTTTGCTTCATCTCTGTAGAAAAGGTATCAGATGACTTTTTGTTCTTCGAAAGTAGCGCCTCATTCAGGTTCATATTGACTTCTCCACTATGGATGTCTAGATTGTTGATAATTACACCAACTTCCCTATGTTCAAAAGAGCAATGCAAAATACTTAATAGATAGACCAAGACTGTTGTATCTAAAGCAACAAAAAAAGGTCGTAATCAGACACTGCAATTAGCTTTGAGAGAAATAAATGAGGGGGAAAAAATCACCTGTCATGACCGAACTCGCAAGAAAGAAGCAACTCCTCACAGCTAAAAGGAGCAGAAGACCTCTCCATACCAGCATATGCCATCTGGTTGGAAGAGTCACCATCGAGATTACATGACTGGTCACAGCTCATTCGTGATTCACCCAGGTAAACAAGAATAGGTGATATCTGCAGCTTAACCAACAGATTATGTTTGGAGCCATCATCTTTAGATGTTTCCACTTTCAAATCCTTAACTTCAACATTAGCCTTTGGAGTCTGCCATTTACAAATACCCGGTTAAGAAAAATATGAAATCACCCATGCAGTGTTCTCTATGCTCATGAAAAAGAAAAAAAGACGAAAGACTTCATTAGACTGAACATAGGAAAAGCACATTGTGGAAAGCCAGAATTCAATCCATATTATCTCAGCAGCCAAGCATCAAAAAATAAACATGGCAAGACCTGGCAGCCTAGCAAAATATATTTTAACTGATATACCGGGCTATAATACAGCTTCAAGTTTACACCAACTAATAAAAGTACTTTCAGACACACCACATGCTAATCTAGCGATCGGATATAGAATTTAGTAAGAACCGTAGCGTCTCAGGGAAAAAAACTACCAGAATCTTAGAACCTTACAATAGGAGGAAGGGTGGGATGGCTGGCAAAGAGGACCATTACACAGTAACAAGAACATGAAAAGAACATGCTACCTAGAGTGTGGAATTGGAGAGATTGAGCGACTAATTCCACTCCCTTGTCCTCTCCCCTTCAAGTGCCTATCTTGGTCAAAGTGGTGCAAATACATATCTCTGCTGCAACTCTATGTGTGTATGCACAAGTGTAAACAGAACATGGACTTGTTGAATAATCATGCCAATTGACTATTTTCTTCAATCTTTATCACATCTAAACATACTTAGCACTTTGCTAACAAGTAGCGCACCCAAAATCTCTCAAGGAATTACCTCAGTGATCCCCTTGAAAAATAAACAAAGTAACTCAAAGTGACTAAGTGAAAACACTTTCAAAACGAATCACGAGTGTACAAACTAACATTTGAGAATTGCAAGTTACCTTCAATGCTAAATCTGTAATACTAATAGACAAGAACCTTGCAATATTGGCTACAAGCATCCACTTTCCCCTGCCCTTTCCCCTGCCCGGAGTGCGGGGTCTCCGACTTTTGACTTTCTGCTTACTTTTATCAGGAGGCCTGATCACAACCTCTAAATCAGATATCAGGACTTGTAGCTTGGGATCCCTCGAAAAAAACCGGCCCCAAGCTTGACAAGAGACTGTCTCAGGCTGACTCTAATTTCTCCAACAGACACAGATTCAATTGGACCCTGCATATTGGCAAGTCAAATTCATCAACCACAGTTTACATTTCCTAAAATCCAGTTATTAAATGAGTTCTTTCAGTTCTTTGAGTCCAGATCCCCAACAATCCACCAAGAGTCCATGTTGTATTACATGATGCGTGCTTGACTTCCCTGACTAATGTTGTTTTCACCTTGCCTAGGGTATATAGGCACCGCTCCATTGAGGCCAGGAGGCAAGTGAAAAGAGCAAAATCAATGACATTTTGTCATAAGGAAACTCTACATTGGCAGGTGATTAGGAGCATGGAATAAGAATATGAGAACCCAGATTGACCGGACTAGATGCTTAAGATTTCTAAAAGGTTTAGTTTCTCTATGAAGGAAAATTTAGCAGAGCAGTCAAAGAAGTGAGAAAAGAACCTTTTTAAACTTCACCACAATGTCTCGTACACATTTCCACCCACCAACTTTAAAGGCAACAGAAGCTCCCAAAACCCGGCTTAAAGCCCAAGCTACCAATCGAGAAGCAAAGCTGAAAGGAAAAGGAAAACGAAGACATGGATTAAAAAAAACAGCTGAAAAAGTAGTACGAGGGCAATCCACTGATAATGAACCGAAAAAAAGGTAAATAATTTCTGTGAAGTAACTTTGGCATGAAGCTTGCGAACAGTCAAACTTTAATGGATGAAACAGCATTATAAACCCCATGCAACAGCGAGAGCAACCTTATACCCCAACATGGTCAACTTTCTCAGTGCAAGTAAAACTCGATTTTCTCTTTGTTACATGAAGTAGAAAACTGAAAGTAAGCTCGGCCGATGATAAAGCATGGACGCAGCAATCATCAGAAGAACCATGAAACATGTCCGCAGGAATTATATCCTGCATGGGATATATCCGATCAAACGACCATGCACTTTTTCGACCAGTCACTTTGATCATCACCAGGTAGTTCCCAATGCACACTCGGCTCCACTCTTTTCACCACTCACTAACGGTCACTCAAAACTAAAGTCACAACACGTCGTTTGCATTTCTTCCCAACAGCCGCAAAAATCCTTTTTTCCCCATCCACCACGAAGGCTTAAGCGCGATCTCAACACAGCACCGTCACATCCATCGCCCGTCAAGCTGATCAGTAACGGGAATTTCAAGAGAGAAAGAAACAAAAGCGAATTCCCATGGGAGACGTACATGAAGAGCAACCACAGCACAATGGACACCAGCAAGAAGCCGAAGAGGAAGTTGGCGGGCGAAGCAGACCCCATTCCTGGCGGGCCCTCCGCGGAACTCTTGTGGTTGCCGACGTCGATCAAGACGGCCGCGGGCGAGGGCGAGGAGGAGGAGGAGGAGACGAAGCGGGGCGTACGTCGACGGAGGGCAATGGCGGTGAGAGAGACCTAGGGGCGAGCCGGGGGGAGGGAGAGTTGCGGAATTGGTGGTGAGGGGAGATCATGTCCTCTTCAATGGCCTGAAGATCGGAGGAACTGATGGTGAGTTTTTATGGCAGGATTCGAAGGATCCGATCCGCGATGCTCTCGATCGTCACACAGAGAGCGAGACGAGAGAGAGAGAGAGAGAGACTGGTTTGTGATCGAGTGCGTGAGGGTGCAGAGAAAGAAAGGTGTGCTCGACGTGCTCGGAGATTTTTTTTTTCTTTTTTTGTTTTCCACGATGAATTTAACGGTGGCGTTTTTGTTCATTCCAAATAAACTTTATTTTAAATAAGGATATGAAATATCCTTATTTTCTCAAATCAAGCCCTAAAATGATAACGGAGTCTCAAAAAAGGGTCTAGTTTTAAGGATATTTTTGTCATTTCACTTTTTTTTTTTTTATTTTTTTATTTTTCTTTGTCTTTTCTTTTTCTATTCCCCACCCCCAACGCCACACAGGCTGGAGGGGCTTGTGTATTTCCCTTTTTTTTAATTTTTTAATTTCTTTTTCAATTTAAAAAAAAAATAAAAAATCAAAAGGGGAAATGATGAAAATACCCTTTAGGCCATGCCCTTTGTTTAGACTCCGTGGCCACTTTTGCCCTTTATTTGAAAATCTTATGTCACTTCATGCCCTTATCTAAAATTGATACGCCACTTCGCACTTTTATTCGAAACAAAGTTCACTTTTAAATCTTTATTTGAAAAAATAAGAACACTTCATGCTTTTATTTGGAATTTTCCCCAAAGACAATGTAGTTCTGCGTGTGTCCGGAAAATTCAACATATGAAATATCAAGAAAAATCATTTTGAAGCAAAGTATTCAAATCATCTAATAACAAACCATTGATTAAAAAAAAAAGTATGCCAATATTGAAATTAAATTGATATATTCGACATTTGAAATCTTAAGTGAAGGTTATTACGCAGTGCAACGTAACTAATAGAGCCAATCCATTTAGGGAGGGTAAGACATAATGGTACGAGAAAATATCTTTTATACCGTGACCATATGTTAATTAATAATCAAATATTTTGTATTTTCACGATAATTTGTAATCTTTGCATTTTCAATATATAACTTCACGCTTTCCATTGCGATTTTGATAAATTAGTTTTGTCGATGTTACTTTCGTCAACTCAATAAAAGTAGGGAGTGTTATAACTATTTAGATGTTTGGAGCCAGTGTAAGCTTGGTCTGTAGTAAAACACATATGAGGTGAATATTTCATTAGATACTCTTTATTCATTTCCTTACCTACTCAATGCAAATCTTCCCCAAGCAAGCAGCCCATCTTTCATGGATCCTATTCAAACGCTTTTGAACCATGAAATGCTTTAGAGTTTCATGGTCGGAACAAACATCCGTTGGATAACGGAAAATTAATCGATTCACGAAAACCATTTTCCATGGACTGAAAGGACTAAGCTTAGATTGAGGAAAATAACTTCCCTTTCTCGACAAGAAGGAAAAGTTTTTCCAAATAAATAAAAATTAATTGCTTTTCTTAAAGTGAGTTTCATGATAAATATTTTCATTGTCAAAAAGTTTTCAAGCAAAACAAACGTGGCATAAATCACAAACTACCTCTAGTAGGAGTGATCGGTCGAAGTTCCCAAATTTTGAAACTCGGAACCTACCATGTCACAAGTTCCAAGGTCAATTTCGGGCTTTACTCAAGTTTCACATATATTCTCAATTAAACGGTTGCAATGAATTATCGCATCTAATTATCTCCATTTGTTTCTACAATCCATTGACTACAACATAAGAAAAATATGAATAATTAATAAAGTAAAAGCTTCAATTATGAACATTGTTGAAAATGGAAGCTCGGATTAGTGGTTTGAGATTACACTTACAATAAAAAAAAATGCAAGACCGCGAGAACCGCGCAAAGGCATAAAATAAGAAAAATACAAAAACTTGTTCCAAGTCTACATGGAACCTCTTGTCGAATTAGTTCCCCAATGATTAGAACCCGATACCTACGGTGTATACCCTATAATATGGAATTGGACTAGTTCTTACCGGTCCAATTCTCGATTTTACCTTGTAATCATACTCAACCCTAACCCTCGTCTCCAAATCAAATAGTACAATTAATGCCTTGATGCTTGCACTACATCCATAAAGAATATGGGTAAGCATGTTTCCAAGATATGTAGGATATGTTTCGGGTTTTAAAATTTGAGGAATTCGTTTGACGGGTAGTTTATAGGTTCTAGATAAGTAAAACATATAACCTATGACAAGTTTTTGTGTTTTTTTGGTACATGCCTTTGTGGGATCCTACGGCATTCAATGGCTCTAATAATGAGTGTATAATTTAAAACCCTACTGAGCTTCCATTTTTGCAAGTATTTATGACCAAGTCTTTCATTTTGTTAATGTTTCATATGTATTTGTGTATCTAAATATGAATGGTGGAAAATTGATTGTAGCAATACATGGTAGTCATTAAAGATGATAATTCATTGAAATCATTCTATTAAGAATACAAGTGGAGCCTAGGTAGATCTAGGAGCCTGTGACAAAGCGGGTTTCAAGTTTCAAATAATGGATGGTAGGTTTTAGATTCCAAAAAATGAGAAATCGTCCCGACAGGTAGATTTAAGGTTCCGGGTGGAACTAATACGAAATTTGAAATTGCTTATCCCCGAAGAAGTACTTTAGGAGTAGCAAGTTAGGGCACGCGTGGCAACACTTCTACTTCAAAAATCAACTTGTGACCAAAAGTTGATTTCTAAACAGAGAAAGGCATTTGATAATAGGACCAATTTTTTATTTTTGGAACATAAATTTGTTTAATAACGGTTGAAAATTTCTACTTATGAAACATTATTAACAAAAAATCTTCTACTAAAAAATTATTGATTCTAGGAAAAATGACACAAATAGTTCTTGAACTTTGACCCAATGTGCAATGTGGTCCCTGAACTTTTAATTTGTTCAATATAGTCCTTGAACTTTAACCTAATGTGCAATTTGGTCCCTAAACTTTTGATTTCTTCAATGTAATCCCTGAATTTTTAGTAAATGTTCAATTTAGTCCTTAAACTATATGAAAATATTCATTATTATCCCCGACCTTAAATTAATGGAAGGACTATATTGAATATTTTCATATAGTTCAAGAACTATAATGAATATGTAGTAAAAATTTAAGGACCACATTGAACAAACTAAAATTTTACGGATCATATTGAACATGGGGCTAAAGTTCAAAGATCATATTGAATAAATTTAAAGTTCATGGACTATAATGCATTTTAGGTCAAAATTCGAGACTATTTATGTCATTATCCTTGATTCTATCGTAAAATGCATGTTTTTGAGAAAAGTAAAGTGCAAATACTAATAAATTTGTGTATAATTTATCATTTAATTATTTATGCAAATGGTAACCAATTTTAAGGGGAAAACTATATTAATGAGTACGGTTCCCTTTCGATTCTCCACCAAGACCAAAGCTTTTAGTCGCAGTTCGTTATACTTTCGTTGCTCATCTCGGAAAACCAACGCCACCATCGGACGAGCGAAACCTTGAAATTTCGTTGCCAAGCCTTAGCCACACGCACCCGCCATGCGCCGGCGCATCTCGAACCCAGTCTGCCCCTTGCTGTTCGTGGCGATTTGGACGCCTTCCGCTGCTCATTTCGAAAAACAAAGAGCCACCCACAAACCTTCGACCTCGGGCGACTCAGACCTAGAAACCCTGTCACAAACGGAGATCCGACGCCATCGCCTGCGCCACCATTCCCAGCGAACCATCAAGCCCGAGCATTTGGGGGCTATTTCATCCATTTCGCTGCTCATATTCACCAACGACCACCACCATCAGCCTCCTAAAACTCTGGCGAGCTGCCCCAACTCAACCGTGTCACCGCCGACCTCCACACGCCCCTCACGCGCCACCTCCTCTCTCTGTTCGTGAAATCCACGGCCCAGTGGTCGCCCCGACGTTGACTCGAAGGTTCAGAACCTATTCCGACCGGTCAAGAGATCATGTTCTTCATGGGGTTGTCCGACTTGTTTCCGCTTTATTCGCTGAACAGGCTATTGATATATTCACCGAGACACATCGCGACTTGTTTCCACTCCATCCGCTAAACATACTATTGATATCTTCACCAAGACACATCCACCTGGATGTTTTAGAAGATTTTATGTGTTTCTCTTAATTGATTCTGATTGATTGTGATTGATTTTTCACTAGGTTAGATTGTCATCCTGACATACTCTTCATTTATCAATATACATAATATTATATATTTCTGTCACTATTTTTCTCAAATTTGCTTAGCCGGTCAAGATAAAAACAAGGGGACTCTTGAAATCTCAGAAACTTTTCAAATTCAATTTTTCCTCGTTGTGTCGTCCCGCAACAGATCGGATTTTCCATATTTTCTGAAGAAACTAACTATGTTCACTGTATTTTTTAAACGCAGCACGCGTGAGGTTTTGCTAGTGACAGAAAATAAAAAGAATTTGAGAAGACCAGAAATTAATAGCAGAGTTAGTTTAAAATCCAACAAAGAAAAAATCCCGGTAGTTTTGGACGCTGACTTGTGACACAAATAAGTGACCCGACGACTATGTATGTCGCATCCTCTCATCCTCATCTCTCTCCAGTTCTCACGCCTCAAGCGCTCGAAGCTCACGTGAAACGGTGAGATCTCGAATTCAATCTTCTTCTTCAATATGATCTTCTCGAGAATGCAACCATTCCATTTCGATCTGTTCGAGCACATGTTGTGGTTCTGTCACCTGTGATCCCATTACGGAATGCACGTACAGTGATGGCTTGTCGGTGCGTTTCAGATTCGAGCTCGTTTGTGAATGCGTTGATGGCGGGTGGCTCACTAAAGCCATCAAAATCCAAACTTTCTTCCGGTCGCAGAAGCTCGTTCTGAAGGGTGGGCTGTTCGGAGGCATCATTCCCGATTCGCTGCACACCATGAAAGATGCATCACTTTCTCCCCTCCTAAGACCAACCGAAACACAGATACTTCCTCCCTCCTAAGACCACTGTCCAGATACAATTTGTTTTCCAAGGTCTGTGCTTTAGAGCCTTTTGCTCTGTGTACTATTGACTAGGGGCTCAACCATGTCTCTGGCACTTTAATTTTGTATCTGCAGTAAGCCTTCATACTCACTCCGAGCTCGTAAGGTTATACAATGCTGCATGAATCTAATTTGGCCGCAAGTTAAAAAAATTGATAGCCCAAAGGCCAAGAAAATACAACCAGCATACCCTTATCCATTTAATAACCACTATTACAACTCTCAAAAGCCATCAAGATTTACACACATGGACGGAAGGAACTGAGACGGTAAAGCAGCGAAACACCTCGTCTCCAGCCAGTATAAAGTTTCTGGAATCAAAACATGCAACTGATACTCGAAAATCACTGCGTGAGCAGCTTTGAGTCGCATGCTACAATCTTAACCCGACCGACATTTTCTGGGCCATCCTCGTTCTTGAAAACAGCGTCCTGTAGAATGAATGTCCACACGTTGTCGCAGAACCGGTACGTGTGCAGATGTCCCTGAACCAAAACATGAGAGAAGTTTGAAAAAGATGTCAGTTTTCCTCTCACAGTGCTCACAGTTCAAACCTCTTCACCTCATAACTACATAGACAGTTTGACGGTTTGAACGCATACATTCAGAACACGCATATCTGCTAACTAGGTACAATTCTCCTTACTATAAGACCAGAAGCTCTGTGCTGACCTAAACAATCTCACAGCACTCTCAAGATATTTCTCAACTAAAGTGATGAAGCGATGACAAATCTCCTATGAGTACTATTCATTAGGAGGCAGTATTTGGTGCATTAGGGCAAGCATTGATGTCCTTGGCTGCAGTCGTCCCATAAGTCACCAACCAAGATCATTGAAAGTTGAAAATTTCTGTTTAGATCCATCCAATTAAGCCAATATGATAACCGGAACAAGCCAAACCCAAAAGGGACAACTACTTTCACTCAGATATCGAAATGTCAAGTTACCTAAATATGACGGGGCGTTGATTGTCAATGCTTATTTAATAAGATTTGGTATCTTTGACGGTGACATTAGTATATTGGTTTCTTATGAAATCTTAAAGTGAAATATACAGATTTCTTTACAATCAGCGAATCCCCGAATACACAGTACAATTCATACCTATCCTCTGAACACGCGCCGACGCGTGCGTGTGAAGAAAATACTGTGATGATGATAATACCATTACAGTAAATGCCATATAAGCAAAACTAATTGAGCACAAACCATCCAGCTATTGAAACAAAAAAAATCATGACATTACAAGCCATGCACTCCTGTCCTGCAAAGCATCATCTACTGGGATGTATGAGGCCAACCAACATACAATTATCAAGTAACCAGTTGAGAAAAACCGAAATGAGAAACAATCATCTAACAATCAGTTAGAATTCCTCGAGGAACACTTTCATAAGAAACCTACTTCTACCAGACACCCTTTCAGAAGACAATCAAGTAAATTAAGGAAAAGCACAGCATGACATTACGAGTGAATGTCGACAGGGACATGACAAAAAGAGACTTTTACCTTGATGGAGACCTTGCTCTTCACCTGGGTCTCCAGCGCCTCGGTCATGGACTAAAAACGCACAGTTATCAGCTCCACACCGGCAGACAAATACAAAATCAAAAACAAACAAGAAGAAGATCGAATCCAGATCCAGACCTTATCGAACTGGACGAGGACTTGAATGGCGAGCTCAGGGCTGAGAGTGCCGTTCGAGACCATCTCGTCCAAGGTCTCCGTCAGGCACATCCCGATCGTCGACCTCCGGTACAGCTCGAACGTTGCCATTCCCCTCGATCCGACCGATCTATCCGAAGAAATCAAAAAAGCAAAACCTCAGACAAACCGATTCAATTCGATTCGAGTCAATCTCAACCACAAACGCCTCCGAAACTTCCACAACCCAAGAAGAAAATGAAAACCATTCGATACGGAAAAGAGTACGAACCGAACAGAGAGAAGATAGCGAGCGATGCTTCAGCGGGAGAGAGCTCTCTGCTCGTCAATGGAGATTCCTAGCAAGAGAGAGGGAGAGACAATTGGGGCGTTTTATACCTAGATTCAAAGCGGAGCGGCATATATAGCAGGTGACAGATGAGCAGGGGGGGCGAATTGACCGGAATACCCTCCATCGGTTCAAGCGGCAATTTTTTGATGGGCTTTACGGCTGGATCGCAAAGCCCACTCAATAATATTTTATCTGGATCCGGGTCAATTGGCCCACGGATACCCAGCAAGCAACGTGGCATCGACCACCGCCACGTACACGAATGCTGCGCTGACGTGGGAGACCCTAAGGAAGCCCAACACCCGAGACGCATGAAATGAAACTTCCCTGCTCTTCTCTACCCGATCTTGCTTTGCTGCATCCGTAGCGTGAGAAGGAGCAAAAGGAAAAAGGAGAAGCAGCAGAATCAATAAGCCTCGCTCTGATGGACGAGATCGTCAGCTCATCACCACCGCAATTGCCAACGCCTCCTCCGAGCTCCACTGCCGCCACCGGCCGCAGCGCCGGGAGGGACCGCCGAGGGACGTCGTCATCGTCGTCGTCGGCGATCTCGCGCGTGAAGAAGGAGTGCTTGTCCTTCACCGTGTCGCTGCAGGAAGGTCTTCGCTGTGTCAAAGCTCTTCTACTCGGCCAGGTAATAAATCAGCTCCGGTCCGAAATCAAGAACCAAAGGTTATCTTATGCGCGAGCGGAGTGAATGAACCGATCGATTGCGGGAGTAACATGCGAATTGCCATCGCGTTTCGTGTGGCAGGCAAAGAAGATGAGGGCGAGGAACGAGAGGGAAGCGGCGGAGGCCGATTTGCAGACGGCGAAGACGCAGGTGGACGCGGCCGACGCCGCCGAGGACGCCAAGAGGAGAATTCACGACAAATCCGCTTGATTTCTTGATTAGTTTTCTCCACACACGAGAGAGAGAGAGAGAGAGAGAGAGTTAATGACCAGTTTATGTTAATAATCAACGTGTTTTCTTCCGTGGTAAAGAAGGGTAATTTGCTCTTTTTTCTTTTTTTCTGGGTGCCCTCATTGATTTAAAGAAAAATGGGAAAAAAAATTATTTTTTAAGATAAAATCGAAAACAAGATTTATTCTGATTCGTTTATAAATTAAAGTTACAGCAGAGGATTCTGCAGATAACATCTCTCACTACCCATCTATTATGTTACGGGAAATATGCATCACACCTCAGTAGATCAAAGTGAAATTTTTGGGGCGAGTCTAAGATCCAGCGTCCTTCTTGTCGTTAGGAGATGGAGGAGGGCCTTCGAAACGGATGTGGTCGTACATGATTCCTTGGAGAGGACTTGTGCTCATGGTTTGGGAGAGGAAGACCGTGTTGTCCCCGGCGACGAGCTGGGCTCCGGGAATGTCGACGACATACGAGCGGTAAAGCCCATGAATCCCATGCCTGGCGATCGTGTTGTCGTGCCCGATCACACCGCTCGAAAATAGAGGAGGGTTCGCCTGCGGGTCATTGACTCGAACCTAGGGAATATCGGAAAGAAAGAAGAGCACTGAGGCGCGGATTTAAGGAGAGCGGAAAAGCGAACCAAGTAACGGAAGGTGAAATTCTAAGGCGTTCGGCACGTGTTAGTACTTCTATTTGTGCCACATTGGCCGTGGCCAACGCCAGACGCAGCTTGTAAGTCTCGGACTGATGAACATCGTCGAGTTTGAACTTGATTTGCCATGTCGTTCCTTGGTACGTGCTATCATTGATCTTCCTGAAATTCAAATTTGACTAAAGTCAAATGTTGCCATGAGGTGTCCAAAGGAAAAGAAACATGTTGCCATGCACCAGCACCAAAGATTATGATGAGATAAAAAAGATGTTTTACCTGGGAACCTGTGCGAAGAACCAATCTTTTCTATAGTCACTAACATCGATCGTATAGATCAAATCACTATCAGGATATAGTTCCGTGTACCTTTCCCATAATCCATATTGCCTAAACCTGCATGCGAAAAGAGATATTAGCTCTCTTTAAAGTTATTGAAAGTACCTATAGTAATCCTATCTTGGCAGCAAACTAAAAGCCTAATCAATTGGTCCTAGGGCAAATTGGTCCTAGAAAAAGCAAGCTCACCAATTTTGGACAAAGACCTAGGGCACCATCCAAACTATTTTTCCAAAGAATGTGCCGGTTAAATGATTCGTTGTTAATCGACATGATTGACTGAAAAATCAAATGTTGAATTAGATATGACCTCAGCCTTTCATTAATATTACGATGTCTTTCTCTCTAAGAAGCCGTGGTGGCCGCACCCACCGGTTTCGGAGATGGAATTTTGTTTGTTACACACGAACGCGATAATTTGCATGGTTTTGCACGGGATTAATCACGATAAAAGTTCAAATTCTAAAAAAAAAATTTATATAATTGGTTTTTGGGAGCTTACTTGTCAGGATGGTTGAGGTAGAGCTTGTTGATGTACTTCGGATCCGGGTCGGGCACATAGAACTCTGCCGCAGAACGATCAGGGATTCCAATCTCCCACACCGTGGGCCCATCCCTTGGAGGCTCATATACAAGATCCCCCGCATCAACTTGACAACCTAATGCACAATCCTCAAAGGGATTATATATGTATTTTAGTTTGTTCATAATATTCATCTCCATGTCAATCTAATAAATTGATTGTAATTAGTAAAAATTAGTCGTCACCTGGCGTTACGATGAATCGCTCCGTCGCTTCGATAATCTCCAACGTAACAAGGTACCCACGCATAAATATAATAGTCGCCGGTGCGTACGTTATTGATCGAGAAGTAACCATCCGAGTCGGCTTTTGTCCAGAATTGATAACCCTGAGAATCGATTTAATAAGAACGAGTAAGATGGTATTCCTAACTCCAATTTTTCTTTTTTTCATCAAAGCAATGAGGAGGGTTGATTAGCTTTTATTATTTTGATGGTAATATCTTCTTGTTCTCTATTCATTCACCTTGACTTCGGTTTGCCATGATCCGACTTCTCCCGGAGGTGCTAGTCCCACGTACGCCCCGTTTGCAGGGATTAAGGTTTCACTGATATACCTAGGGAGTCATTCGCACTTCATTAAAAAGATAGATTGTGCAAACGAAACTTAATGTACATGGCAAATCTATTTACATGACATTGGACATAGTTGTTATGCACATAAGATTGTTCTAAGTAAAAAGAAAACCAACGCTAAAGTTCCGACCTTGCAGGTATGGCTATATCGTTTCGAACGTGTGGCGTGGCGGCTAGTTTAAAAAGATGCCAATTGTTAGGCATATTAAAATGAGTCATAAATTCGTCTCTTAACTCATATTTGATTAGTGAAGTTATTATATGGGTTAGTTATGCTTAATAAATATATCATAAATGAGTTAGGATGGTAAATTAAGTTCATAACTTACATACACTTGACACACCTCTATGATTATCTCTTCGGTCTCCTTCACCCTCACTCGATTTCGTGTTCGCTCTCTCGACGCTCTCAACTTAGTTTGAGTATGGGCTTTCTTAGATTTGATTAAATAAGAAAGTATTTTAGCAACATGAGTCGGGTCAAATCGGGTATGAGTTAAGTATGAATTGGGTTACTAGATTCGTATTGCATTGAAAAATAGATCACACCGGGTTAAATGGGTCAATTTAGCAGGATCATTTTCAACTGGACCTCGACCCCACTTGACCCATCCCCTCATTTGATGAGTCTACCAATTGTATGTTCAATTAGCAAGAAAACGAGGAACTAATTACCTGTCTCGAATCATTAGCCTCCCACTGACGTAGCCCCGCTGATCTGAAGTCTGGTATTCCTCCGAGGCTGGGAAGGCATAAGGCCAGCTTTGGACTTCGCTCAACATCTGCAACAGTCCACAGTTTTTCTCAGGCGGCCGTCCGTCTGTAACTCTCGATTTCAAACTGAGAGAGAAAGGGGATTGTATAAAGTTCTCCAATATGGTTCCCCCGATCAGTCAAATTGATCATCACCTGTTCCTTAGCATCGTCCCAAAGCTGGAGTGGATCATCGGCTTTCGATGCGCAGTTGAGGTAGAAAAACACGGGTCCGAAGACCTTCTTCCACGGCTCTCCCGGCGCGAGCTTCAGCACCAAGTCCTCTCCTCCGTAGTGAGCACTCAGAAACATCTGGAGAAACGACATACACTTGCATGTGAAGATCGAGTATGAGCTAGGAAAGTGCAACGACCCGCAGGACAATCAGAACTACGAATCCGCGACGGGAAGTTGTCAACAAGAGTTAGAGAGAGTAACATACGGCAAGGGTAATGGGGCCGACATGGGAGGTAAGGTTCTGTTTGAGGAGTCCGCCGGAGCGAAACTCATTGCTCGGCGTAATTTGCCAGAATCCCACCGGGGGGTCGAAGCATATCCACCCGTGAACCTGGAGATCTTTGTTCTCGCATGAGTATTGGTACTTGTCATCCACCTGCAACCCAAATCACAGCCTGAGAAGCATCTTCTAATTGGAGTTAGGATGTGTCGAGATGGATGTGTGAGTTAATGCTGCTAGAAAAGTCTCACGTCAAAGAATTGGTCTGGCGTAATCAGTATATCTTAATTTGCCCATAACTCATTAGTTTAAACTTACTATGTACGATCACTCTTAGCATTCTCCCTATGTAAATGTACTAATAATGGACGAACCCTGACCTAATACCTCCACACAGCTGCAACACTTCATTAACAACTTTTCGAAAGAGAGGGAGAGAGGGAGTACCTCGCCTTTGAACTCCGGTTCGACGGGATCGACGAGAAGAACGGCTTCAGGAGTAGCCAAGGGCTGCCCTCTGCCGGGCAATCGGTCGTCAGGAAGGGGCATATATCTCTGTCTATTATCTCCCACCACCATGTACTTAAACCTATCACGTAATCACCACCACCACCACAACCCATCAAATTAATCAACATTATGAAGAAGCTAGAGGGAAAAAAAAAAGACAATCAGCACAACGTGTGTACTAACTTATCCTTTCTGAGCTTGAAGACAATCCTGGTCTGGGGAAGGTTGAAAGCAGGCCACTCCCCCGAGTGCTCGTAGATTCCGTAGGAGTAGAATCCTGAGCAATTCCGAAGCATAACGAACCTGGAAAAATACTTTGTCGGAAATTAATGTTTTCCTCAATCATTTTTTTTTTTTTTCATGTGTTGTGACATGAAACTTACATAAAAATCACACCTTTTGTCAATATTGAGGGGAACCATCTTGCCCTCTTGGGAGGAATCCCACATCCTCGTGAACGATATCTCCACTTGCTCATCGTTCTCCACTATCACGTCGAACTTCGTTGCGTTCATTCTGCACCACCAAAGCTTAAGAAGCATTGGATGGATAGTGTATAGGAAAAGTATTTCTTTGGATTGAATGTAATTACTTTTGTCAATCTCTAAGTAAAGATGCATGGCCAATATAATACTTCCCTATACTGAGATCAAAGAGAAAATTGGTTTAAATTAAGTTCCGAACAGGGTTAATATTAGTCATACAATGCAACGGGGCGGGAAAAAGTGTACCTATACTAGTTCTCTCTTCTTTGATGACGAGAAAGCTTATTTTGAGAATGAAAGTTTTAAATAGGATAACTATCCAAAAAGTCTTAAATTTATTGTACGGCGGTCAATTCAGTTCTAAGCATTTCAATTATATCAATTTAGTCATAAACCTTTTGGTTATTTCCCAATTTAGTCCTAGAATTTTCAATTATGCTAATTTAGTCCTAAACTTCTTGAATTTTCGTCAATTTAATCCTAAACCTGGTATTTGGATCACTTTGGTTGAAAGGACTATATTGACAAATCGTTAAAAAGTTTAAGACTAAATTGACACCGGTGAAAGACTTAAAATTGAATTAATCCCGATTTAGGACTAAATTGACATAACCGAAAGGGTTAGTTTTGAATTAGCTGCCATACGATAAATTTATGATTTTCTTGGACAATTTTTCTAACTCCAAGCTCATGAAATTCCCAACTATCCTTGAGTTACGTAGGCTGAATATGAAACTGTTTTCGCTAGCAACACGAGGCATGGAATTTATACTGTGCGCCCAATTCACACATAAGTTCACTATATACTCCATAGGAATATCAATCAAAAAAAAAAAAAAAATTTGTGTTGATTGTCTTTCCGTAATAACAAGTATACTCGAAGCGAGCCCGATGCCCGAGTTTTTCATCAATGAAATTTGATCGGGGAGTGCATTGAAAATGAGTCACAATCATGCAATAACCAACGCAATGGAAATGATAAGGAGGTCTTTACCTATCATCAGTGCCGGTCGTGCCAGCACTTCCTGCTTCACTCCATACGAGGTCCCAGTACCTGCAGACCATACATAAGCACTCGAAGAACCACGTTTCAGTCGGATTTGGTACGTTTGAAGAATCGATATTTTTTTTTTTTTTTCAGGACCAGATTGATTCAACTATATTATCGACGCACCCTCTGTCGGATTCCTCGTTACGAACTTCAAGCAAGTTGCTGATGCCGTCGTATTTGATCCCGGTGACGAACCCCTCCGGTTTCGACACCGTCACTTGGACCATGCCGTTGTCCATCACCACCTGCACCGCGGGATTGTTGGAACCAAAAACAATAACGATGACTCTGGAAGTTTGGAACGAACGCACAAGTAAAGAGCAGTGGGAGAGTTTATTGAAATCCAAATGCTTTTGCTTCGAGGTGTCTACAAGCTTGGACTTCACGACCGTTATAGAGGTTGGTCGCACAATACCTAACGACATTAAATGAGGAAACAAAAAAAAAGTCCACCAAAGCAATACTAAAAAAAAACTATTTTTTATCTTTTAATTGCAAATAGTTCCTCTCGTCTTCGGTCTTCTTCAGGCCCCTAACATGAACCAAGACTTTCTTCGAAGGTCACCAACTATAATCCAGAGCAGAAACTAACATGCTCAAATCGAATAATCAATTTTACATTATTCAAACAGGGATGGCCGTTGCAAGTCCGCCCCCGGCCAACAAGATTCGAAGCACGAATCGAGCGGATCACGGGTAAATCTCGTATTTCGGGTCGGATGGGTAGAAGCTCGGTCAGTTTCTTGGCAAGGTTTAAATTTTGCAAAATCGCATTGATCAGGTTTAACGGGTACTATAGAAACACGGGGATATTTTCTTCCGGATAAGATGGATTCTCCAACATGAACTCAACTAAAGGTGCTAGGGAAATAACGTGTCTAGATTTTGCATGCACCTAGAAGAAGTTAACAGAGGACTCACATGCTTGTCCTGAACATTCAACCGCACCCTCTGGGACGAAGACGTACAACCATCCCTTCCCATCTCACCACCTGCTCGAGCAGTAAAAACATCCTGGGTCTCCATTTTTGCACTGAATCGAATGGGAAGAGAGGAAAATACAAGAAAAAAAACTATCTTGCGAGCTGGTTTTCTGGGCAAAAGATCTCTGGTAACATGATGTAATTGATACTGTGAGCTCGTGACCTTCATGGGCTTATAAGAATGGCTGTCTTCCTTAGCTCGTTTTCTTGAAGTAGAAAGCAAGCAATGCTTCTTCTTCTTCTTCTTTTTCAATCAGACTCGCTTTTATTTACTTCACTCGGTCGCAACTACTGTTTGGTGGCTTGATGGAAACTGAGGCGTGCAAGGATAGACATCTCTGTAGGTGCCAAATCCGGAGATTACCGTGGTTTTTTTCGTGATGATGTTATTAATTACCCTTGTTAGAGGACTTAAGTTCTTGCAAAGAATTGCATAAATGCATGGAAAGGAAACCTTGGCCTGAGGTAATTGGCACGTCGAGACTTCGATCGATGTTGTCTTTGTAATGAGAATTTTAATTTCATCGCTGAAGTCTCCTGGTCATTGGAACCATCTTAAGCTTTTAAGCTCTTGTCTGACACAAGGCAGACATAAGGATGTAGAGTTGACAGGAGGTGCTTCGCGACAGTGGCCCTCTTTCATCATGGCTGCAGTTTCGACATCGACAAGAAAATATGGTGGGAATTTATGACAGCAAGTCTTGCCGACGGGGCAATCACTCGACTACTCGGGTGTATTCGGCATGATCTTCACCGTTAACTACTCCAAATTTGGTTTTTGAAACTCAAAATATCAGATTATAGCATCAAGACGACGGGGACGACTTATTTTCTCGAAACCTACAAGTATACATAAAGACATAATTGCTTCGATCTCGATCTTGATACACATATATAGTCACAGTAGAATGAGGCATAATTGGCGGGTTTCATCGACGCAGCGCTTGAGAAAACTTAGCTGCTAAGAGTTGGTTTTCATGTGATCGGAGGAAAAAGATATGGTCTCTCTCTCTCTCTCTCTCAACTTGACATGCCACATTGTTTGTCATAGACTGAGTTTCAAACTGCGATCAAGACAAACCGCCGAACTAGATGCTGTTCATGTAGTAATCTCTCAGTGATCGTTGAGGTAAATATGGATGAATTGTTGCAAGGTCATCGTTGAATGATTCACAAAAAAATCATGACCATCATATGTATGTTATCTGAAAAGAACGACTATGTTGGCCCCACTACAACAGCTTTGATCTTGTAATGGATCTAAATGTAAAGCAAAGACTAAAATCTGTATGTAGAATTGGATGATGGAGGTGCCTCGAGGCGAATGTAGTCGTACATTATCCCCTGAAAAGGGCTTTCGCTTCCTATTTGTGTGAGGAAGACGGTGTTCTCACCCTTGACCAGTCCGGTGCCTGGTACGTCGACTGAGAAAAGCCAATACAGCCCGTGAATCCCGTGTCTCGCAATCGTGTTGTCCCTACCGATCATGCCGCTCGAGAATAAAGGAGAGCTTGCATTCGCGTCGTTGATCCTTACCTTCAGGAAGAGAACATGATGAATAGAAGTACTACGATGGAGCATTTTTTCTTTAAGTTGAGGATGATTAAAATTCAGTAGGGCTAAGCTTAGCGTACCTGCAGCTCGGAAATGTGAGCGGTCGCAAGAGCCAATTGCAACTTAAAGGTTCCAGTATGATCGAAGCTGTAAATTTTGAATTTGATTTGCCAAGTAGTTCCATTGTATGTGTTATTTCCTGTTTCTCTGCGACACAGGATAATGTTCAGCTGATGGGTTATGTTAGGCACAGAATGCTTTTACATCAAAATCAGATGAACCACCTGGGATGTTTCGAAAGGTAAGTGTTAACAACAATTGTTTTGCCTGTTTCTTTCACTTTGAATTAGGTCCACCTAATCATTTTGCATTCCAAGATAAAGCAAGCTGCCCTTCCGCTGGCTGCTATTATAAGATGTTTATTGCGTATCGGTCATGCATCTTGAAACTTCCATGAATGAGAAAACAAAGAATGGAGACTGAATATGAATTCAAAACCTGGTAACTTGAGCAAAGAACCAATCCTTCCTGTAGTCGCTTGTCCCGACTGAGTATATCAAATCTTCATGTGGATATAACTCTGTATATCTTTGCCACAGCCCATACTGTCTAAACCTGGTTGATGGTAAATCAAATGTCAGCTCTCCTAGGCCAAGAAAGGGCAGAGAGAGAGAGAGAGAGAGAGAGAGAGAGAGAGATCATATGGCTTTGAACATGACTGACCTATCAGGATGATTAATGTAGAGTGGGTTAATGTATTGTATGTCAGGATCGGGAACGTAATACTCTGAAGCAGTACGGTCAGGGATGCCTATTTCCCACAATGTCGGGCCACTTCTTGGAGGCTCATACACAAGTTCGCCCACGTCGATATCAGAAGCTGCTTGTCGACATGTATTAATCAATGTTAGTTGTTGGAAAACAGAAGAAACTAACAGTCATATCCAAACAAGAAAGCATATACCTGCTGATATCGTGATGTTTTTCTCGTATTTGTAGTCTCCGATGAAACCTGGAACCCAAGCAAAGAGATTGTACTGGCCGGGAACAATAGCGCTGATGGAGAAATTTCCCCCTTCGTCTGTTCTAGTCCAAAATTGATATCCCTAGCAAGGGGAGATCTGTTATATGGCCAGAACTCTCTGTAACTTCATTCTCCATTAATCACTAAAATGGACTTTGCATTGACAAAAACAGATCTAGGGCTCGCAGAAACTCTAGAACAGCTTGGCATAGCCCTGGTAGGTGCCTGTATACACAGAAATGAAGAATTACCTTGGTTTCTCTTTGCCACGATCCAACGTCTCCGGGCGGCGCCAAGCCCACATACGCACCATTTGCCATTATGTGTTCCTCACTAATATATCTGGACGATCATTGATTTTATTAGTTGATCTGACGTGCATAGAGAAAATGGGCACCATTTTCTATTAAGCATTCTGGGTGCATTTGGCATGAAGGAAAGGGAAGTACCCACCTGTCTAGCACGAGTAGTCGACCAGTCACATTGCCCCTTTGACTTGGCTGCACATAATCCTCTGAAGCCGGGAATTTGTACGGCCAGCTTTCGGTTTCAGCAAGTAACTACCGATGAAATCAAGTTAAACTCTGCGCACAGGAAGATTGGACAAAATTTGATAAGTTATGTTGTCGAAGGTTTTCATGCCAAACCTGCTCTTTTGCATCCATCCAAAGAGAGCGCGGGTCTTTTCCATCCAACATAGAGTTAACGTGGATAAAAACCGGGCCGTAGACTTTCTTCCATGGCTCGTTTGGTCCAAACGTCATTGTCAGGTCGACTCCAGAGTAATGAGCACTGACAAAAACCTTAGGGATTCCAATTTGAGAAAGCAAAAAGAGATTGGTAAATGTGCAAAGAGAATTATGAATGTAACTTTGGAATGATCAATTGAAGCTCCAACTAATGATTTTAGTGTCATCTAGGTGAGAGAAACCGAGATTGCTTCTTCTGGTGTCTTAGATTTAGGAGGAGAGCTATTTACATTAAGGGATGTCGGGCCAACATGAGATGTTAGAAACTGCTTCACAGGTCCACCACTGCGGAACTCATAGCTTGGTGTGATCTGCCAGACCCCGATGGGAGGATCCGTGCTGATCCAACCATGGACCTGGATGTCTTTTCCGTCACATGAGTACTCATACTTATCATCCACCTGCAATGACCAACGCTAAGCTCTCAAGTAGTCATCATTGCCGGCGATCTTCATTTTCGCTTCCTGAAGCTGATCCTTTAATAAGTAAAACGAATGCCAGATCAGAAGAAACTACCTCTCCTTCAAACTCTGGTTCCACCGGATTAATGAGCCCAACTGCCTCAGGATAGGCCAGGACTTGTCCTCTGTCAGGCAATCTATCATCTGGAAGGGGCATATATCTTTGCCTGTTATCTGCTATCGCCATATAATGAAACCTAGGCACATCATGAAACTCATTCAAAAGTTAGTTCAATCTGTTGGACTCCTCCACCATCAGGTCCATTTTCTTCATTTCAAGTACTTTAGACTTTTGGAAAAATGTTAGGCAAATGTAACCTTCTTGAAATAATTTAGAGGCAGGAGACATACTTGTCCTTTCTAAGCTTGAGCACGGTCCTTGTGTTATCAATGACGAAAGCAGGCCATTCTGCTAAGTGTTCGTAAACTGCATACGTGTAGAAGCCTGAAGATCCACAAAGCATCACATACCTAACAGATCACCATTCATATTATCACCACCTGACGTGTAGATTTCCCCAAAAACATGACATGCTAACATTAGAAGGCGACGGCGTACCTCTTGTCTATATTTACTGGAACTACCTCACCCTCAAGCGACAAGTTCCACATTCTAGTGAACGAGAGCTCAACCTGCTCATCGTTTTCCACTATAACCTCAAACTTTGTGCCATCAAGCCTGCATAAAGTGCAGTTTTACTTGTTACACAGCGGCAGCTGCAAACATTTATAAATGGAACTTAACATCTTGATTTTGACATACCTCTTTAGATGCGTACTCAAGGGTCACAAGAAATTTACTGACAAAAATTACTTTAGCAGGTTGAGGTTGAAAATAAAAGGTTTTCGTTTTGGTGTATGGACAACTACAAGAATGATGTTAAAATCGGCAGTTCCAAAAGAATGGGTCGTCTGTGGTACCATTTGTCCTCTCAGATGAATGCTTTAACGGTTTTATAAATGCTTTTAGGGCTCAAGTTGTTGAGTTGCTTACTACATTTACATAGCTTTCATATCTTCATTGCGGGCTACAGAGTGACATTGTGGTGCCAGAGTTCATGTCTGATCAAATTAAACGTCACCTGCAACTTCGACAGAAGTGAAGTTGAGCAGAGAGGATGGCGAGATAACATACCTATCGAGTTTACCCTTTGTTTTGTTACTTTCCAGAGCACTCCAAACCACATCCCAGTACCTACACATTCCAGTCAAATAAGTCAAGTGTACCATTGAACGAAAAACAGGAGGATTGAAGCAAGAAGCAGCAATTCAACTAGTTTTTATGTGTATTTGTGGAACTTTAACTAATAATAGTTGAAGAATAAGAGGAATACTAAGACTCATCTACGAAGTTGGTTTATTATATGATGTGGCGCTCTGTTAAAAGGTTATTCAAGTTAGTGGTCCATTTAAACACTCATCAGGAATCTGCCACATACTAAGTAGGTATATTGGTAGAACAATATATGTGGCATTATTCATTATGTAAGACTGGGCCAAAAACCAGCAAATGAGGAATCCTCTTCCCAAACTCAAAGTATACTCGGTACAAGTATGTTCGATATATTTAACACAAATACGACGGGAACTGATCTTAAAAACTGATAATTTGTAAAGGCTAACAATGCTGGGGCAAAAGAAAGAGTGGCCTTTAGATATTCCGAGGTTCTGGTTAGTTGCACATTGTCGCTGATAACATCACAAGATAGACAAGTATGACTTGGAATGATTTTCTTAAGAGGATGGTCCGTTTACTTTTGGTCTTACATGTTTTCTCGCATCCATGCTTACAAAAGAAGCATTAACCATGTCTGTGTCTACAGACATCTTCAACTAGCCCTTAAGTGCACCATACGGGACCTATGCTTCCATCAACTAGGTCACCTTTTGAGTTGTTTCTTGAAGCCTTATCTAGAACAAACTGACAGAAGTAACCACTAGGGCAAAAAAATAAAGGAATCACAATGGGGAGATTTCTGCGCTTTTGCTGTAGTTTCTGTGCTATAAGCTCCCAGTTTGATCAGGATTCAACAAGTGAATTATAGGATTTCTTTTCTTCTTTTTGTGGATTTCTCTGACTCCAGTCAAAGAAGCAAATGATCGACTAAACATCCGTGCAATCTAATATGGTGTTAAAGATGAGCATGTCATAATATACTAAAATTGGTATGGAGCATTCAATGCTGATATACTGAAATTCCATAAACAAACAAGACACATAAAAACATCATCCTCAAATTTTGAAGCTGTTATCAAGTGTAAGACCACTTGCTTCGATGATCCATGAAGTTATTCCTTTACTAATTCTCGCTAAACAACCTAAGAATTTATCTAATGCTGCAAAAAGGGAAGAACTCAAGACATCAACAATCATATACCCTCTGTCAAATTCGCCGTTTAGTTCTTCGAGTAAATTGTCGACGCCATTGTACTGTATTCCAGTAACACTTCCCTCTGGATTCGACAAAGTGACTTGGAGGATACCATTATCCAAGACCACCTGCAAAGCACTTGATCAGCGTATTGGAAAAGAAAGACCTTTCGGATGGAAAACAACTTACGTATGCAATGACATGCTTGTGATTCAATCAATCACAAGATTCCTCTTTCGTTTGCTGAACAAAAGAATGAATCTCTCTCTCTCTCTGCAGTCTACCCCCCATAGAGGTCCTGAACTTGACGACTGTTGCTCCAAAGCAGCTTTTTCCATCTACTAATGCCAACTCTAAAGGGCAACCCCATCAAAATCTACTGACTTTTGGATTAAAATATCTTCTCTCTAATAATATGGTGCATGTGGCAGAGTGCACCCAAATGAAAACACAGATAAAGATTCGAAAGCAAAAAGAGATCTCATACATATTTATCTCGAACTTGGACTCGGACCGCCCCAGAGGGTGGTGTGGTGGGTCCAGGTCCATTAGCCTCGTGATCTCCATCTCCAGCTTCTCCAACATGTCGCACAACATCAATCTTGGTTCTTCTGACACAGAGACCATGGACCAGAAATGTAGAGAAAAAAATAAGAAAAAGAGGAGTTCTCACAGAACCCATCATTCATCAAATGTGATGAGCGAAAAAAAAAAAAAGAGAAGTTTTTCGAAGGTAGGCATACCTGCTTTGGGGCGGATGAGAGTGTATAAGTGGGTGTGCGTTTTGGTAGGAACATAAACCTCCCAAAGTCACAAAAGGGATGACTGCTGGAGTTTCCTTGAAACGGAGGACAAGGGATTGCCTTCCTTTCTTTGCTTCTCTACTTCCTACCTCTGCTTCTTCTTCCTCTGCTGCATAATCTCTCTCGTGACTTTGAGTGACGACGAGATCATTGTCTTTATCTTTTCCTTCCTTATTCTTTGAGTGTTCTTTCCTTTGTCGTCACCTTTTTGTTGGGTTCTGGTGCACGGACATGTTCTGAGGTTGTCCGCCGGGGGAAGGAGTCAAAACATGTGATGTGAGGAAAAGGTCCATTAAAGAAAAGAAGAGAGGGCGTGCCATGTAGTTGGAACGGAATCATGTTCCAGTTGAATAGCGACAGAACGTTGGTTACACCAAAAGTCACTCACTGAATTCACTTTTTGTCTATTGCCTTGCCCCCTCCACCAACCCAGCAACCACCAGATGATACTGAGAAAGTCTTTAAGGAACGCGCCATATTCCTCTGTGCTCGCGGAAATAATAGGTCAAAATTATCCAAAAAAATCCTAAACTTATTTTTGCCTATTCAATCTTAAACTTTTAATTATGTCAATTGAGTTATAAGCATTTTTACGTTTTATCAATTGAGTTAATCCGATCAATTTTGACTGAAAATTATTGAAGTGGATAATTTTTATTATTTTAATTTCTCCTCTTTTCCCTTTTTCCTTTTTTTTTTTTCTTCTTCGCGACCCTCGCCCAGGCAAGGGCTATCCTCGCCTAAGGGTGGCGAGCTCCACTATCCATCGACGAGGCTTGGCAATGGTTGGCGACCATCGCCACCCTCTCTAGCCACATTTAAAAAAGAAAAAGAAAAAGTTGTTCACGTCAATCTTTGGTTGTTCAAGTAGGACGGTCGATGTCCACGTCAATGATTTTCGGCCAAAATTGGTTAGGTGGAATCAATTGGCGGGAACGAAAATAGGTTTACGACTCAATTAACACGATTAAAAGGTTTATGCCTCAATTAGCAAAAGGGCAATAGATTTAGAACTTTTTAGACAATTTCCAAGAAATACTATCAACTTCCTTAGCCTAGCCATGAATGCATGATTTTGGTTGTGATTTCTAACCTTGTGGGGTGGTAGAATTGCCAATTTCGTAGAAAGTTTCGATACATCATTTAATTGCCTGTTTTGCGATGTGGATGATTTGCATAATCAGAATGTACCCAGCAAATAAAGAAACAAAGATCTAGAGATTAAAAGTCTTCCCATGAAGGAAGAAAGTTGAGGATGCTGATTTTTCTTGCTATTTCAATGTTATCTTCCCTCCTATTTCACCACACAATTAAACTATTGGCCTTCATGATCTTTCATCTTTATGGTGCTTATTTAGGTTGGGTATCTTCATTTGACCCGCCCCCATAATTTACAAAATTGCAAGAATCGATATCGTTTTCCTCACTTTTGAAAGCATTCTAGAATCCGGTGCCTGACAATACAAATCATTGATCCCTGCCGGTAAATTTCATGAGCACATAGTAATTAAATTCACATCGGCAACTTATTCAGCCTTTAACATGTTGGTTATTTACCAACAATTTATTTATCCTGACCGTGTTGAAGCACCAACAATTGCTTGATTGTCTTAAGCTAAATCTATGAATTGCCAATATAGTTTAAACATGTTTTAAAGTTTTGAGTCAGTTTAACTACTGTTATTTGATTGTTTTACGATTACCGATTGTTCCAAACCCTCGCAAAAATTTATTGGCAAAAGTTACCATAGCAAAATATGTTACTATCTTCTATAGCAAATTATCAAATGTAATTTGAGCGATTTACCAACTCTTCATGAATTAACCTACCATTTAATTTAGGTTTACTTACCCTTATTTGATTGAGTTACCAGCCTCCATCTATTTACCATAGCAAAAAAGTTTTTTTTATTTCTATTTCCGGATGAGTTTTTAAGGAAAAAAATGTGTTTGATAACGACATAAAATTTCGATCCTAGAATAGAAGTTCGTTTGACAATAGTTAAAAATTTTTAATTTCAAAAATTATTATTTACTATTTAAAAATAAAAAAAATTATTATTTATTTTTTTACTCCGATGGCGGCGGTAGCGGGGGCGGCGGCCCGGCCGGTGAAGGTCGATAGTGGTCGGTGGAGGTCGGTGATGGTTGCGACAACCGTCGGAGGGTGGCGGTGGGTGGCGAGAGGTTGGCGGTAGGAGATGGTCGATGGCCGCAAGGTCGGCGGCTAGCGACGGGTGGTGGCTGCCGAGGGTGAGGGCGGGGTGACGGCGGGGGACCGAGGATAGTGGTCGGCAACGGCGAAGGGTGGCGGCGGCGGGCGGCGGTGGTCATAGCTATGGGCGGTCGCAATCGGTGGAGGTCGACAGTGGGTGGCGGCTGCCAACGATGAGGCGTGGGCGGCGTGGGCCCATGGCAGCGGCGGCGGGTGGGGTTCGGTGGCGGTCGGTGGTGGAAAATCGAGGGCGGTGGTTGGCGGCGGCCGACGGAGGTCAACGGCGTCTGGCGATGGTTGAGGTGGCGGGAGGAGGGTAGCAATGGTTGGTAGCGGCGAGGTCGGCGGCGACCAACAATAGGTGGTGTCGACCAACGATGAAGCGGGGAGGCAAAGGTGGGTACTTGAGAAAGAAATGAGGGTTATTATTTCGATTTCTATTTCTTCGAGAAGCTAAAATTTTTTGTTTCGATTTCCCTTCCAAATCTATTTTTGTAATAAATTTTTGTTTTAGAAATAGAAAAATAAAATTAGATTTGGCATGAGAACCATTCTCGTTCTTTGATTTTGTTCCATGGAACAAAAAAAGATAAGAACCCTGTTTAATAACGTAAATAATTTTGATTTTGATTCTGTTCCCAAAATCAGGTTTAGAGAATCAAAATCAATTTTAGAGCAAAATCCAAGACAAAAAAAAAATTTGGTTATGAAAAAAAGAATCACTTTTGAGAATCACAAAACATAATGAAGTCTCATATTTCTTACTTTTCCTTTCAGTTATCTCATCACTTTTCCTCAACCTAATAAAAATAAAAAATTCTAAAAAAATAGGAAATTTTTTAAAAAATCACAAAAAATTTAGAAAATTCCTAAAAATAGAAAAAACTTAAATTAAGCTAGTTTGGCCTCATTTTCATAATTTTGGGCTAAAAATTTCTAGATTTCATAAATTTCACTCTTTTCGAGAAAATATCGCAAAAGATGAGGGTATCTAACATGCGGATGATAATATATTTACTCGTAGTTGTGTGTCTCAAAATGTGATCATCTGACGCGTGGAGGCTGAGCCAAACATCTACTTGGATTTAGGACAAAAAGTTGCAAAATGATATTGAAGGACTTGTACTTCACATCAAGGAGGATAATTTGATTTTTTTTTGTCAATGGACGATTTGATTATTTCGGCTTTATGTTTGTATGTATTTTGGATAATGCAACATTAAAAAAAATGAATTATTAATATAAGAACCGTCACACGCTTCAATCAAACTTCAAACGTTATGTATTGTGTTTCATTTATGACATACTAAAAAAATAATATATTTTAAATTATTTTAGTGTGCATTTAAAATTAGTTTTTAATTTAGGATGAAATTTTATAAAGTAACTACATACTTATTTGACTTAAATGAAAAAATTAAAAAGAAAAATGATTTTTGAAATAAAAATTTTGTGCGATTATCAAACGCTTTTTTATTCCGGAAATAGAAATTTTGGGCAATTATCCTTCTCATTTTCTAAAATTCTTCTAAAAATAGAATCAAAAAAAGCTATTTTTATCATAATCAGTTTTCCAGAACAAAATGATTATAATGCGCAGCCTTACGTTATCAAAAACTCTATTTCACTCTATTTTAAAAATAGGTTTGGAATAAAATAGAGAAGTAAAATAATTGTCATACACGCTTGTTAAAGTAAATAGCCCAAAAAAGTAAAGGAGGTCAGCACACAAACATTTCTCAAAACTCCATGAATATTTGATTCATGGGGCTAGGCTAACATCAGTAATAAAAGGACATGCGTATTGTCCATTATCATTCCTACATCCCGGGGACATCAAAGCATCCTCCAAATAAACAGCCACCTAATTCCCTTTTCATGATCAACATGACTCGTCAAGTCAAAATGCACAAGCATCCCATCCACAGGAATAAAATCAACGGATCAAGATGTGACGGCAGCACCCGTAGGAGCTTGAGTGTATGACATTAACAGATAAACGGTGCTATAAACATGGCAAACACGACGCACAGAAGGTCCTTCTTCGCTATCTTCCATGCGCAAGCTTGGTGAGCAACGGCCAATTTCCCCACCACAAAAGACTCCTGCCACAGGAACTCCAGGAAAGTTCTCCACAAACGGCGAGCTATCGATATTGAAATCATTGAAAAACGATTCTCCACGGCCAAAAGAAGAGAAAATGAAACCTCCGAAAACCCGGGATTTACCAGCACTCGCGATGATGTTCCTCATTTTATCAGAGCAATCAGAATCGCTTCCCAGATTCAGACTTCTCAGGCGCGCTGAGACTTTATGGCATGAGGCCAGGGCAGCTGCAGGATCAGAATAATAAAACTGGAAACTATCTCCACTTTCAATGCCAGACCCCTCAACACGAAGGTATTCAACACCCCTGTCAAAATTCAAGAAAAAGTCCTGAATAAGGAGGAGAATATGTAATTTCACTTGGGAAAGCCAAAGGTATCTCTTGGGAAGAGTTGTCCAACCATACAGGCAATAAATTTTTGTGCTAGAATCACAAGTTGCATAATTCTAACGGCTGGTCATTTACATTCACATGATTGTTGCATGCCTGAAGCAGGAAAAAACTTTCATAACATGTTAAACTTAATTCCAACTGAATAAGCAAAAGAATGTTAAGTGAAGTCAACATATATCCTAAGCTTGATGCACTTTTAAAGCTTCTGACATCAATTTTATGCTGTTCAAGTGAAAGATGAGATATAGTCATAATCCCATAGAAAATCCTGAACTTTTCCTTGTGGGACACCAATACCCCAAACTTTTTTTGTCTCAGCAAAATCACCAAACTTGTAATAGTTACCCAAAAGCACCTTCCGTTAAACTTCCATCCATAATAGCCGCTCAAAATACAATGTGGCGTTGTCCCCGCATGCTGCCACGTCTAATTTTTAAATTACCATTACGGAAGGAACTGTGATGGAAAGTATTTTCGGTCACTAGTACAAGTTTGGGGGTATTGATGAGACAAACAAAAGTTTATGGTATGATGTCCTCCGCGGAAAACTTCAGGAACATTTGGTGAGATTTTCCCTGAGACATAATAGGTTAGATACATTCCATCCTACCCACCACTGATATAGGAACTCTCAGATTCAGTTAATTATAATCATGCAGAAGAATACCAAATTTAATTTAATCTTTCTTTGTGATAATGAAGATGAAGGGCCGGCCTGGCTCGGCGGTAAGCTTGCTTGCCGTGGTGTGTCGTCGTGGGTTCAATCAGCCTCCCCGCAAATGCGGGGGTAAGGCTGCCTAGAGTATTCCCTTCCCCGACACTCACGAGTGGGTATTGATGGTGGCCCTTTTTGTGATAATGAAGATCTACTAGAGCCAATATCACTAAGTCAATACTGAGGTATAGACAGTGCAAGAAAAGCCCTCCAGTTCAATTGCAAAGTCGAAAAAGCATGGCAAAAATCAACGAATTAATGCCTTTTGTGTCCAACCTCACACCAAAAAACAACCAAGGAAATGTATAATTCAACAAAGAGACAGGGGCAAAGAACCTTCATAACTCACCCCATCACACCATGGAATGACAAGAATGACATCGACTTTGCCTTCTCCGCCCCAACTTCATATGTCCTTCTTTTAGTTACTCCAATGTACACATCAGGGTACTCAACACGATTTTCAAGCTGCCACATAGTAAAACAGGGGCAATGTTAAGAGTATTCTAAGTTGGTAATAGTGAGCCTTTCTCCATATTATATATTAGCTCAAACTTGTGCACATAACATGAGGTGAAACTTCAGAACTTAAAATATGGAGGATAGCGTGATATTTTGTAAGACCACCGTCAACTGTTCTAAAAGCTTAAGCTGTTAAATAAAAGCGTAATTTAATATTTAATTACTCTAACACTCCCCCTCACGCTTAGTCGGGTATTTTTTCCTAGTATTAAGCGTGGACATATTTAATTGAGGAGGCAAATAGAGGCCCGGAAAGATTTGAACTCGGGACCTCCGGCTTTGATACTATGTTAGAAAGTCCAACTCAAAAGTTTAAACCGATAGGTAGAGGAAGACCACATGAATATAAAGAGTATACATGACCCATTCACAACCGATGTGGGACAACAACAGCAGCTTCAACAGCTTGAAAGATTATGCAACAGCAGATATCTACAGTAACTGCCACACATGATAAGTCCATTAAGGTCATTGGTTGTTTGATACGGGAGCTTCATTTTTCCTATTGAAAATCGTGACCTGAAAGCTTCCAAAACAGCTAATGATGCACTGTTCTGAAGTAACTCGCACCAGTTTAGCCTATACAAGTTTCCCTATTTCCATGATATTGTAAAGACACGACCACTGGATTAGATCTCAACCAAATGAAGAGGGTCAAATGGATTGCAGAAGGCCTTGAACTTAAGATTCGTCTTCTCAGGTGGACGACCACAAAAAATATGTGACATGCAGAACAAACTTTTGAACAAATCAAGGAGCTACTCATTCATGACAACAGTGCAGAAAGTTCCATGACTCCTTACAAAGTGTTTTGGTTCACTAAGGAAATACAGGAGCTTATCATAACCTTTATCCCTGAGACAAACAATCTTTCACCACAACCCTCAAGAGACTCTCAGATTCAATAAACGCTTGTGAAATAAAATGCCATGGTTTAAAGCATGTTGACGCCATTTTGATGTGGAGGATCCACATAAGTGGAGCAACTCTCAAGTGACTCTCACAGAATACTTGGTTAAACATGCTTCTCTGAAGAAATTGGACTAGCTCATCACTCAGGTGGACGACTGTGCAGAAAGTTGTACAGTTCCTTACAAAGTGTTTCGGTCCGCTAAGAAAATACAGGAGCTTATTATGACCACTTATTCCCGAGAAAGAATCTTTCATGGTTACAACCCTCAAGTGACTCTCAGATTCATTAAAATCTTGTGAAATAAAATGTGGTGGTTTAAAGCATGCTGACACCCTTTATTTGGAGGATCCACACAAGTGGAGCAACTCTCAAGTGACTCTCAGAGAATACTTGGTTAAACAAGATTTTCCGTAGGAGTTGGACTAGCTCATACCTCATCATGAAAGGAACTCCAGAAAAGGAACTCAGTTCATGGCTCTGTTACCAAGGATCCAATGTTTAAGTGGAGACACAGGATCTAAGCAGATGCAAATACTTAGCATAGTACAGCAGTGAGAATATTAACAAAGTAAAAAGGTAGGATTATCAACTGGATGAACATCAGTGATGAGAAATTGTCAATGATTACTCAAAAACTCGGTTAAAAAAGAAGCTCCAAATTTGGGAAGCTCCAAAACTACTGTGTCAAGTGTTTCGAACTACCATTGACATTACTGAATCTGCAAGTTACGAAAGTAAACTTTGGTCTCATACCTCATCTCTGATATCATTCAGAATTCCTTCACCGTCAAGAATTTCCTCCTGACCTTCTCTTCTAGCAGTGAGCAAAGTACAGCAATCATCAACTTTAACGGAAGCTGCCCTGTGCCTTGGACCAATAGTTGACAATCCATCCGATAATGCCACATGAAACTTAATATCACCTAACCCTGCTCACGCAACCAAGCCATGCAGGAAATCAAGCGTTAGCTGGAATAAAGCAAAATGAAATCATGAACAGGGCGGACTAAATGACAGAAGGTAAGTGCAAGAAACAGCAAGAGTGAACAAGATTTTTCTTTAATTTCTATTTACTTTTGGAGCATTTAAAATAGGGGCAGACATCTACAACAAGCAAATAAGAAAGGGTGCAACAAAAAAGTCTCCATTTTATCAACAGAAAAAGACAAAGGTAAAACACAAAAGGTCCAACATATTGGGAGGATTAAACCAAGATAAGCTGCATAACTTGATTCCCAGTGCATATGCAGGATCCTGTCTGAATGTGTCATACGAAAAATAAGAAAGACATGAAGGACTAAAAGTCATCGGACCATAATAACATAAAACCAGAAGACTAGTGCAAGAAACAGCAAGACCAACTAAATGTTGAGAGAGCGAGAGAGGGCATTTAAGATTAAAGCAGGAATCTTTTTTTCTTTCTGCTGGAGATACAAACAGGATAACAATTTGGAGAAGATAGGAAGGGACAAACAAAAGCATCGGGAATAACCTAAGCATGTAGATTTAGAGTCTTATGAAGGAGCGAAACCAAATCAAATTATCACCAATCGTGGTAGACAATTACTCCTGGATTCATTTGCAACAAAAGAAAGGAATGAAACAAAGAATTATAAGCACAGACCAAGGCGGCTATGTATCACTGAAACTGAAATAACACATGCATAAATAACAATTACCAGGGCATTTATGTCTATCTTTGGCAAAAACAAGTGCAACAGCACCAGCAGTATAGTCTTGAAGCCCAATCGCAGAGACATATCTGGAATTGTCCGCACTTCTGTACTCAAAATTGCCTTTCTCGTCACCTAGTATGGCAGTTTCCAAAGGCATTGCATAATCTGCAATGCACAATTATGTAAGACAAGCTGGTTCATGAGGCCACAAGAGCCAATGCCAACTGCATAAATTTGATCACGCTTGTAAGAAGAACAAAAAAACGAGATACAATGATGATAATGCCTCACTCAATGATTCTACTTGTTCTTTCAGGATATATGCCTCACTCACTGATGTACTTGTACATTTGTTTCACCATATGAGATCTGTTAATTATGAGCCAAATTAGAGACTAGTCTGAATTGTTAATTTATGGCAATATCATTTTTACTCGTGGTTTCAACTAGGAAGGATTGCATGATTGGTTTTTGGGCTATCATTGAAGCGGGTGACTAAATTTTTCAGTGGTACGAAGTGAAATGCTAGAGAATTCATTATAATAAATAATGCTATGAAGAAGATCAGGACAATAGTCCCAATTATTCCTCTGATTGGATAGTTGACCCAGCTCCTTGTTGTTTGAAGAAACCCTCCACGTCAAATGGAATTTTTTCACGAAAAGTAAACATGAGATAACAAATCCAGTCTTTAACTAAGATTTCAAATAGCTGTCGTGAATTCAATTTAATTATGTTTCGCCTCTTACTCGGAGAAAGACGATAAAAAAAATTCCCAATCATGGTCCATATTTTCACTCTCAATAGTTACATGCAAGTCTATAGAACATAGAAAGGCAGGATGCCCATGACTCATACGTGTGGGATGAACCAAATCCTCACTGAATTTGATTGTCACAAGAAGAATCAAGTCTAAGTCTGGTCTTTTCCAGCAACAATTTCACAGTCCAGATCTCCTTTGAAGTAAGCTATAAAGGGCATATGCTAACAGACTCAACTTGAAAAGCACTAAATAAAAGCCCATTATGCAAAATGAAGTGCACTTTTACCAACGGTACTCTGATAACTTAAAAGGCGAAATTCTCATCTGTTTAGGTTCTACTCCTGGCATTTTTAGGTCTTGATCAAGGTCCTCATCCACTCCTTTGCTTATGGATATGGTTCTATGGTGGCGTTCAGCCCAGTTGATCTTCTCTCTCTTCTTCTCCTTCCTTTGTTATGGATATGGTTTCATGGGTTCGCCACATTGTACGTCCTCCTCCTCATCCACTCCTTTGCTTATGGATATGGCTTCTCCATGAGTGGCGTTCAGCCACATTAGTACGATACAACTCTCTCTCTCTTATGGATTGGCTTTCTGGTGGCGTTAGTACGATACACTCTCCTCCTCCCCCCCCCTCTCTCTCTCTCTCCAAGTGTTAGGAATTACTTTAGTTAATTTGGATTATTGCCCTTATTGTTGGTGTTTTGGTCTCTCTCTCTCTCTCTCTCTCTCTCTCTACACAGTGTTCAAAGGAATTACTTTAGTTAATTTGGATTATTGCCCTCATATTGGCTTGCTGTCCAGTTTCCTGGTCTACTTCTTTTTGTTGACCATGTGATCCAGCTCTGCATTTCATATTTTAGTTCACTAATGAGCAGTCTTGGGCTTTAGGATAACTTGGTTAGTATCATGAAACTTCGAGTTGCAATCTTGTATTGCTAAAGACTCAAACTAACTGTATCGAATTTTTCCTACACTTAAAATTAGTGCTGTCAGAACCCAGGAGCCTGAGAAAACTTCCGTAAGATATTAAAAGCACATCGAAATGGGTCATTCATGCTGTGTATAAGAAGTGTATCCGTACATAAAGCATGAACTATTCCCTTATGGTGCGTTAGAACATTTGACCTTTTTTTCATGAGATGTTATTGTTCAATTTCATCAACCACAAGTCATTCAGGAGATGGTTTTTATTTTTATTTTTTTGGGACAACCTAGCTGCTAACTCCTGTGAGGAGCATTGGGCAAAAAATGAATCCACTACTAAGCTGTAATTTACCCCCTACCTTATTATCTCTCACCGTATAATATAGACTCCTTCCTACTGATGGAAGAAAATCAAGGATAAAAAGGAATATTTCCACTTCCATCTAATTATCTAAGAGAATGAGAAGAATTGACTAACCTAGTTTCTCAGCGGCAGATTTGATCTCGGCAACTCCATCCTACAAGATCAGGATAACAAGTCAACTAAGGCATCCAAGAGAAACGAATTTTCGCTTTTATGAAAGGGAAAAGAATGTAAAACAGGTGAATGGGGGACATACTCCAAACAAAATAACTCCAACTGGTGTTGAGCACCCTGACATAGCAACTGAGTATTCCCTTATATCCTTTATGAACTTGTCAACCATTAACCTGTCCTGGTATCAGCAAGAAATTTCTACCTTAAACCTTGTCTACAACATTTTGCATACCAAGCTTCAAACTAAAGAAAATCTGAAGTTCCGTTCATGACAATTGGCATATGTTAGAACATATCTCACCATTTTATTCAATGGGCTAAGGCATAATTTGGGTTCTTGCAGCATCAATTGGTCATAACCCAAAGACTTGAGGGTCAATGTTCAATGAAAATTGCTATATATAGAGAAGACTTGTACGCAAATTTAAATCTGGGAAGTCTTTACCTCATTTACTTCCACGAGATGCAGCAGCGGGACAACATCAACTTTCAAACCTGGTACAAAACCCACGGTCAGGACAATACCCTGCTCAGCATTGTCGGAATCTTCATTGTTGTAGGAACCAACATCAATACCTCCTTCAACCTGCAATATTTTGGTTCCACAAAAGGACCCACAAAGAAAAACAGGAAAAACATTATTCTTAGCAAACTCTTCAGAAAGATTCCTTGTCCAACAATTTTTGTGCATGACTTAATTTACATTTCTCTAAGGCAGAATCTAACCTCTTTGACTTGATTAACAAGAGCATCTACTCCAATAATTCCACTGTCAGCAGATATTACTATAGGCGTTCTAGCTCCCAATTTACGACCAATCTGAACCATGAATATTTGATAAATCAAATAGCAATAGATCAATGGACTGAACAAATTGAAAGATGAAATTGAATAAATATTACTGAAAGGCCTTTCATCAATATTCATACGTATTGAAGACCATCCGTCATATTGACGTTATTTCCGACATTGACAATGGCAAAATGGGGGCAAATTGGCTCAGACAAAACCTTATCGACAACCTCTTGCAAAGCATTCTGCAAAATAATAGAATAAACCCATAGCTCAGTAGAACTACAAACCAGCTATCAGGTGAAATAATTGCACAAAGACTTTAGGGAAAGGAGGAATAAAGCTAGAGAAAGCGCTTTCTTCTCCTTACCAAAAAAAAAGCTAGAGAAAGCAAGGCGAGCTCAGCCCAACAGTAATGAATGAAGAAAAAGCAGCCCACTTATTTGGATTATCTTCTTTAAGGCTAACAAACGAGCACATTCTAGACCAAAACACAAAAGCTGTCACCATTTGATGAGTCCCTTTAGGATTTTGTTCTCATAAGACAGAACCATAATACTGATTCTCGGGGACTTCATATTAGGTGTGACCAGTCAAGGAAAATGAGTCTCATTTCAGTTCCCAGTCCAGCACAACACAAAAGTCGAGATCGCAAAGCTGCAGTTGGCTCGTGGAGCTTTAAAGTCCAGTTGGCCTAACTAAGCTTATATGGACTAACTGCCAAGATATCGCGAGAATTTCTACCTGGGGAACAAACCGAATGGAGAACGCGTAATACCGAAAACCTAACAGTGAAATCCAAGAGAAAGACCGTCCCATTTTGCCCCCAAGAGCTGGACACCCACCAACTCGAGAGGCAACGAAAGGAAAGAGCTTGCGTTCAACTAATTACTTGAGCACAAGGGTTGAGGGAGAGAGCAGAAGCGAGCTTAGGCCGAGAGAGGATCCGCCTGCAGACACGGTGCCACGACCGGCTGACGCACGCCGCCGACGCGAAGGTCGCCGCCGGCAGCTGCCGGAGGATGCTCTCCAGGACGTCCTCGCCGATGGAGCCGAATCCGTATCCGCCGCCGCCGTGGAGCTTGGTCTTCGGAGAATCCGCCATTGGATCCACGACAAGATCGCGAAGAACACCTCTCAAACAGAAGCTCTTAAATTTCACGAGACACTGAAGCTTTCACGTCTTATATGAGCGACGCTAAGCTTCGGTCTCGGTTAAATTAAGATATTTTTTGTTTTACTGATTTTATTGATTTTAGAATGTCGATGTCGTTTCGTCATCGCACACGTGTCGCTCGGAGCAGCTCGCGTCCCCCAAAGCGGTCTACAACTACCCAATTCTGTCTGTATCCGACATTTTCCACAAACTTTTTTCTTGTTCTTTTGTTTCTGTCGAAATCATCTGCAGAAAAGGCGTTGGCAGCCTGACAAGTAAGGGATAATAACACAAAAGATTTCTGAAATTACGTCGTTTTTGTATTTTTAATTTATGCAATGCGATTTATGAAATTTAACTCAATGTGTAACTTTTTAATTGATTCAATTTAATTTTAGAAATTTGACCCAATGTATAATGTCATCCCTAAATTTTTAATTTATACAATGTGATCCATGAACTATTAGTAAATCTTCAATAGAGTTTTTCGGATCATATGAAAATATTTAAAATTTTATATACTGTTTTGAACATTAAATCAAAGTTCGGGACTACAATGAATAAATTAAAATTCGAAAATAACATTGAACCAAAATTCGGAAATTTCATTAAACAAATTAAAAGTTTATGACCGATATTCATAAGAGAATACCCAAAATGGTCAAAGGCTTGATCCCTTCGCCCGAAGAGCCTTTAGAGGGTACTCAAGTCCATTGGGCGAGGCCAACCTCCCTAGCCGAGGGCGATGTAGCCTTGTCCAGATTTGCCTCGCCCAATGGCCGATGATGGCCAGGCGAACAATAAGAAAAAAATAATAAAGAAAAGAAAAGAAAAGAAGATAAAAAGATTCTAAAATTGATAAAAGTATTATTAAAAATTTTCCACATTAGCATCGATCGGTGCTACATAGGTCCGCCGACATCCACATCAATCCCCGTAAAAATTGCCAAATAGGCTCAATTGATAAAATGTGAAAAGTTTTAATCTTGAATTGACAAAAATATAATAGGTTTAAGATTTTTTGGATAATTTTTCTCAATTTTCTAGTGTGAGAGTTTTTCAAACTTAATTCACATGTGGGTTTCAACGATCTTTCCTTACGTGTGAGCTTAATGGTAATTCCGATCTCCCTAAGTTTAGATATTCTTACCTACATATATGACGACCGATGTTTTAATCTTTCAATGACTCAATTTCCAAGTCTGATATCGGCATCCTTGGATGAGAGTGTTAACCTTGTCCTTCTGTTCATGCTTCAACCCCCTCTTTAACTTCATACCATCGTCGACAATTGCTAATCAAATCTTTGTCTCTCATCTGTATATTCTTGCAATGCCTAACTCGAAGCCACAGAATAGGATGTAGAAGCTTCAATCAGATATGATTATGGAAAAGAAACATGAATCGACAGAGATTTTGTCTGAAAATGTGGAAAACGTGTTAAACAATGCCTCGGTACATTAATGTGCCAAAACATGTTCACCACATTCTATGGCAGTATAAACCCGTGTGGCCTAATGCCTCGAAAGACTAGTCAACCTCGTTTGGCCAAATCCTAACTCTGTACTGTAGCTTTGCCGATCACGTGGGACTCATCAATGTTGGTTAGCAAGATTATCAAAATTTGTCCTAAACTTTTTGAAATTATTGAGGAGATTAGTGTATTGGAAGTTTCTAAAACTTATGACGGAAATGTAATTGAGTCTTGAAACTTTCAAAAAAGTATAATTAAGTTCTAAAACTTATTACGAAAATATAATTGAAGTCCTAAAACTTTAAAAAAATTTAGTTAATTCCTGAAACTTATCAAATTAATCTAATTAAGTCTTTCCGTGACGACTTTTATTATGCTTTCTAATTAATACGATAATTGATGGAAAGTGCACGTGAGATGGCTGCTTCTGATAATCCAGCTTTGTGAATATTTTGCTCCTGAAATTCGTCGCCTCTTCTTTTATTTTATTTTTTTTCCTTTTCCTTTGGAAGTCCATTTCAAGTAAGTGTCGAAAAAGAAAGAGGAAAGCACCTCTCCAGCACGTTAAACATTGTTGTCTCGAAGTCAAAGCTCTAGCGAACCTCGAAGACTCCAAACGAGCAAAGACAAAATGGAAATCCTTAGCGAATCCGATTGGAAATTTTGTACATATCTACGACGCACTAGCTATACTACCAGCACCATTGATATACCTAATCACCATAGTCATGCGTTAGTTTAGCGAAAATATAATTAATTTGAAAAATATTTTTTTTCTAAAAAATAATTACTTGCAATGCTTATAAAAATAAATTAGCGAAAAATAAATTCATCGTTTGCGAAAATATTTAAGCAAAATGCAAACGGTTGTCGATGAGGAGATCTTCTTCATTGAGCGATACTTTACAAATGGTCACTTTTGGGAAAATATTTTTCAAATCGTACATTTTGCACGAAATAGACGGAGACCAAAATTGGTCCTTTTATTTAGGGCACATGCCATCAAAAATCTTGAACTATACCTATTGTGATATATGATACATGTATCCCAAACTTTTTTGTTTTTGTATCACTAAAAACTATAAATTTGCCCACTGTGACATAAATACTCCCGACTTTTTTTGTGTCACGAAAAAAATCTAAATATGTACATGTGTGACACATATTTCCTAAATTACGATGCTATCTAGATATTTATCACATTGGTATAAGTTCGGACCTATTTTATGACAACAAATTCAGCGTATTTATGTCACAATGGGTATAATTTGAAATTTTTTGTGGTACTTAAGCTTTTATTTATGATCTCTTGAAGAGCATTGATCGCCACATCAGCTTCACTTTGTTGAAGTTTGGAGACGCATGGACCTCGCTGAAGAGAAAAGTAATCAAAAGTTCAGGACTCGATTTAGAGGAAATTCCAAGTTCAGGGACTAGATTGACAAAAGTACATAGCTTCAAGGACCCAATTTTTAACTTTTTTTCGTCGCCTGCGTGCATCTGAAATCTATCAGCACAGACCCGCGCGGAAATCAAGTTGCTAAAATAACCCTGAATTTTCACTTATTTCCCTTCAAACGTCAACTGCACAAATGTCCCGCAGATGATGCCGCTGTTGAAGTTGAAGGTGTCGACGACGGACCTTCGAGACGAATATAGTCGTACATAATTCCCTGGAACGGACCGCTGCTCCGTGGTTGCGTGAGGAAGACGATGTTGTCCCCTTCGCTAAGCCAAGTACCCTTGATGTCCACACTGTACAGCCAGTAGAGCCCGTGGATTCCGTGCCTCGCGATCGAGTTGTCCCTCCCGATCAATCCGCTCGAGAACACCGGGGTCGACTTCGGGTTGTTTACCCGTACCTATCGAAGACAATGGGGTCGCGTTCGTCGTTTTCTTAACGAATTAACATTCGAAATTGAAAGATTCACCCTCTTTGATGGCGGCTTTTGTGCAAATGTACCTGTAACTCGGAAAGCGTGGCAGACGCGATCGCTATCCGGAGCTTGTAAACGCCGCTCTTGTCCACGTTCGCGAGGGCGAACTTGATCTGCCATGTTGTGCCCTGATATGTTTTATCATCATTCTTCCTGAAAAAGAGAAAAAAACGAAAATCTTGAAAAATTAGTTGAGAATCTGCTGAAATTCTGCATGATGTTCTTAATTAGCTCAAGAAGGTGTCGATTGACTTGTAATTACATTCACCGTAACATGTGTGACGTTACCTAGTAACCTGAGCAAAGAACCAATCCTTGGAGTAGTCGCTAGCGCCGACGGTGTAAACCAAATCTCCGTCAGGATACAGCTCGGCATATCTCTCCCATAGCCCATATTGCCTAAACCTGTAAGCGAAATTACAAATCGCTTCATAATTTGATCGAAACCTCCATCGGGCACTTGCCTGATTTATCGAGAAAGCCATGCACAAATCATGCAGACACTGGAGAAAAGACCGCCACGCGAAGCAAATGATTTGTGCATAGTTCCACTCTCGCTGGGCAAATTAGCATTCAAGTGTAATGTCCAACAGAAGTGATATCTTCGTTCATATTTGCTAGTGGATGTATATCTGACCTGTCAGGATGGTTGACGTAGAGCTTGTTGATGTAATTGGGGTCGGGATCGGGCACGTAGAATTCCGCCGCGGAGCGGTCGGGGATCCCGATTTCCCACATCGTCGGCCCGTCTCTTGGGGGCTTGTACACTAGATCGCCCACAGCGATGCTGCTGCCTGCACATACATGGACGGCAAGTCACATCCGACAAACTAAAATTCGGTTACCAAAGTCGGAGAGGAATTGGAAAGCGAAGGAGGCGCACCTGGCGTCACCGAGATCGGAAAGCCATATTTGTAATCGCCAATGCATCCAGGGACCCATGCGTAGAGATTGTAGTCGCCAGCCCGTGCGTCGTCGATGGAGAAATACCCGTCCTCGTCTGCTCTAGTCCAGAATTGGTAGTCCTAAATTCAAGAACACAAATCAACTCCTGTTAAAACTGTGCTTTGGAAGTCAACAGAAACAAAACTACCAGAGCTGAAATCAAGCACAAGAGCTAGGAAAGAATCTGTCCTTTCCGCGTTGGTCTTAATGAATGTCATGGTTATTAATCATAGGTGATGTCTTTAGTTCCGAAGAGAAATCCGAATAAATAGTGAAAGAAACGAAGCTTAACTCAGACGGACCTTGCATTCGCGTTGCCACGACCCGACATCGCCTGGTGGAGCTAACCCAACGTAGGCACTTTTCGCAGATATATAATCGTCGCTCAGGTACCTATGGAGACATCCATGTTCCCCACATGAACAGACAGTAAATGTCACAAAAACGTCGGAGCAATTCCGAATGATGCTTGAGCCTGATTCTCCTCCTGCCCTTTCTTTCAGTAGTCTAACCCTCAAATGAAATGGAGGTCACAAAGTTCTAAGCTCTCTCTTTCACAGTATGAATCCGACAATTATTTTGGCACAAGCAACGATTCTAGCGGGCAAATTTGCAGAAGTTCGACAGAAATAGCTTGCAGTTTTTCTTTGATCAAGAGGACATTTAAGAGGAGAAACATTGTATGATCTGGTTCAGCATACATACCGGTCAAAGACTAGTAATCTGCCTCGGACATTGCCTCGCTGGTCTGAGGTGGGAAAATCTTCTGAAGCCACAAAACTGTAAGGCCAGCTCTCTACTTCCACCATCATCTGATAAAGAAAGAACAAGAACCAGATTCCCACGCGCATGTTGCAGACATCAGTACGCAGCTAGATATCCAAGAGCTCAAGAACAAATGGAGGAAAAGAAGAAGGAAAGAGACCTGCAACTTAGCTTCCTCCCAGAGAAAAAGGGGATCGATGGGATCGGGGACGGAGTTGACGTGGAGAAACACAGGGCCAAACACTTTCTTCCACTCCTCTCCGGCCTGGAACTTTGGCACCAGATCGTCTCCCGTGTAATGGGCACTCAGGAACACCTGTAGTTCACATAAATCTATACCTAAGATATGGTTCTCAGAATATCAGATGGAAAAAGTTTGAAAAATCGCTGGCAGTGGATGCCACATGAATGAGTTAAGAGTCACTGAATAAGCACCATCAAGCTAACTCGCCATTCTTCTTATTGAAAAACGCAAGGATGATCATCAAGAGAGAAGATCAAGTGGCACTAGGTACGCCACGAAATACAACTTATTCTCACATCGTTGTGCACCAGCGTCGATTTGGTCCGTCAAACCATTTATGAAAAGGGTATGCATGACAGGGTTAGTTAAGTTGTGGGCTGACGTGGCCTACCGCTAAGGTGGTGGGGCCGACGTGGGAGGTGAGGTTCTGCTTGAGGGGCCCGCCGGATCGGAACTCGTTGCTGGGAGTGATCAGCCAGAATCCCACCGGTGGATCGCTGCAGATCCAACCGTGCACCTTGCTGTCCTTGTTGTCACATGAATATTGGTATTTGTCGTCCACCTGTTCCGCCAATTGCACACAAGGATGATTCATTTTGCTTGGCCAAAGAGAAAAGGAAGCATTTCAATCCATATCTGAATGATGTGGTAGATAAAATTCAACTATAATTCAGCCATTGTAGTTGAATTTGTCTTTCTGCAATGAAATGTGATTCGCTTGATGTATTCGAATATATAGTAGAACAAGTCAATGCAATATTGCCATAGACGACGTTTCACTTGACAACATTGGTCTGACTTGAACTAATTATAGTCTGGTAATAGAGTAAGAGCTGATCAACATGCCTCCCCTTTGAGCTCGGGTTCGATTGGATCGACAAGCAAGACGGCTTCGGGGTAAGCGAGAGGTTGGCCTCGTGGTGGCATACGGTCATCCTGAAGGGGCAAGTACCTCTGCCTATTGTCAGCCATTGCCATATAATGGAACCTATGATTCCCCTCCCATGCACAAAAGCAACATGACCAACATCAAGAAAAATCACAAACAAATTTCTTTGATTGCGGAAGAAACTGTTACAGGTCTGGAAAATTGTAATGCATATGTGTCTTGCTTGCTTAATTACTTGTCTTTCCTAAGCTTGAAAGCGATCCTTGTTTCGCCGAGGCTGAACCCTGGCCAGTCTTTCAGATGCTCGTAGATGGCGTAAGAGTAGAAGCCTGAGCTACCACGCAGCATTATAAACCTGAAATGGGTCGCCATCAAACTCTTTCAGCTTACGTTTATAACATGCGAATATCGATCAACATGAACACATATAAACGATAACCTAGGATTGCGATTCATGTGTGTGACCTTTTATCAATGTTGAGGGGAACGAGCTTGCCTTCAAGGGAGGGATCATAAGTTCTTGTGAACGAGAGCTCCACCTGCTCGTCACTTTGTACTACCACCCTAAAACTTGTTCCTTTAATCCTGCATTTGAAATCTCAGTTCTTGAATACATAGCTCAACATTTTCATATATGATAGTTTGCAATCAAAGAATATAGGCGGCAGGCGGACGAGTGACAAGTGACTAATGTGGTCGACGAAGAAGACAGATTTCAAATTGCTGAAGCTTCATGTGTCGGAAACTGAGAGTCGATCAGGAATGGTGCGATTAATTACACGTCGAATATCCCTGTGGAACTTCCTGGTGCATTCCATACAAGATCCCAATATCTACAAAAATCAAGGAGAACTCAGAAAGGGTAAGTCAATTAATCTATTACAGAGAAGGCATTGACATACAAAAATGATCGTTCTATTGAAGAATATTTGTGCAGAAAAGATTGCTGGAGGTACTAGGTAAATGTACTCAGCTTTATAATCTTGGAAATCTGTAAATATACATCTACTTATGTACAAATTTACCCTCTGTTGGACTCATCGTTAAGAACTTCAAGTAGATTGTCAATGCCGTCATATTGAATGCCGGTCACAATGCCTTCTGGCTTTGATAGAGTCACCCGGACAATGCCGTTGTCCATCACCACCTGCACATTCAAGTTTTAGCAAACAGAAATCACAGTTTCTGATTCCTGAACCCAGAGAAAATGGAGGAAGATGAAACAAAAGACAACGACAGAACACTACATGGCGATCTTGAATATGCAATTGCACTCCCAAATGTGACATCTTGAATTCGTCTTCAAAACACATTCAATTGCCAGTGCAATTGCGATATATATATATATAGTTCTAGTATAAGCTAATTGGACCGCCACAATGGTGGGGATGTCGGGGGGACTATGCACTTTCCTTGGACTGGAGATTAAGCATTCATATGCACTTTTTGAATTGTCACTTAGTGGTCTCATCCAATCTCTCTTTACTTGGTCGCCACCATCAGCTTTGGTGCGGGAGGCACACAAGCGTGCAAGAGTCGCCAAGCATGGTAATGATAGAGAAAAGCAATTTACTTGAAGATGCATCGACCCAAAAAATAAACAAAGATGCATGAACGGCCAACAAAAAGTTAATGTACATCATGTTGGTCGATCACGCGGGCTTTGTTTGTCACTTTTGCCGATCTTATTGAGTTGGGATAGGTTTGTGATTGACGAAACCTACGTTAAGGACATCAATAAGGGTGAGTGATCAGCACATGAAATGTCTCCACCCATCTAGGTGCAAGACAAAAGATGCAAGAACCTAACCGAGGCGGACTTGGCTGCAATATCTGGATCACAGGAGATGGCAGAGAACAAGATGGGTTCTGAGACCCCGGAGCGAATTAGAGAAAGGAGGTCATAGGTTGAATTGTGTCCCCCAACCATGGAATGTGAACAACATAACGAATGCCGATAAAATTCAGTGTCCTGCATACAGATAATCCCATCTGAAAGGCCCCACGATGGCCCTCAAGTTCAGAAGACACATACTAGCATTTTCTTTGCCAAATCGACTGAGCACATGAATATTGCTCGAGAAAGTGCAAAATGCACCAGTCTGGCACAAAGAGGACGCAGAATGTCCTGTATACACTGAGACAACCAATACTGTGTCAAATAGACAACCTCTGTTTTCCTGAATATCATCATTCGCCAAAGAAACTATTGTAAACAGAGCTGAGTCCAACTCTACTTCAACCCAGAAGGGTGAGATTGGGGGCCTTCAAGACGCAAGTAGTCATACATGAGCCCTTGAAAGGGGCTGTCGCATCTAGGTTGAGTCAGGAATATGGTATTTGCCCCCTCATTTAGCAGAGTACCAGGGACATTCACATTGAAGAGCCAGTAGAGCCCTTGAATCCCGTGTCTGGCAATCGAGTTGTCCCTTCCTATAAGTCCACTCGTAAAAAGAGGGCGTCTTGCCTTCGGATCATTAACTCGTACCTTCAAAAAGATGCACGTTTGTTTCTCAGCGAATTGTCTAGCAATAGTGAAAGCATATATACCTGTCTATACCTGCAATTCTGCTAGCGTAGCTGACGCAAGCGCGATTCTGAGCTTGTATGATTTGCTCTGATCAACGTAGCTTAGATTGAACTTGATCTGCCATGTAGTTCCTTCATGAGTACCATCCTGTTTCCTCCTGATGAAAAGGCATGTCAATGTCAACAAAATGATCAGGAGGAACGTCCATAATTGGACCACCATGAGTCCAGTTTTAAGATGAACAGACACGTGTCGGAAAACAACAGAAACAATGAAATATGCAAGCAAATGACAAAGCAAGAACCTAGAAGGTTGTGTTATTTTCAGCAGTTTTTACTTCTTGTGACGACTAATGAGTCAGTCTCATCAATCTTTCCATCCTTTTGCAACAATCTCAAAAACCAGGACGCATGGCACCAATTAAGCATGCTTCTTCCTTTTTGAGCCTCTTTTGGCCATTTAGCTTGACCACACTATGTGTAAGAGATGTGAAGACTGCTAAAAAGGATTGACGGTCGGTAGAATTGCACCTGGGGACTTGAGCGAAAAACCAATCTTTAGTATGGTCACTAACACCAATTGTATAGACCAAATCCTTCTCGGGATAAAGTTCTCCATATCTGCTCCATAACCCATACTGCCTAAACCTGGCAACATCACGAAATTGCTTAGGCCATGGGCTATTGCAGAAAATAAGTCCCACAGTTTTAAACACCATCGGATGGTGAAACCCATCTTTTGCGAGAGTCAAAATCATAGGAAAGCCGAGAGCTGACCTATCAGGATGGTGCACATAAAGTCTGTTGATGTATGAAGCATCAGGATCAGGGACATAAAATTCCGCAGCTGAGCGATCGGGAATACCTATTTCCCACAAAGTGGCCCCATCTCTAGGAGGCTCATATAACAGATCACCCATGTCATGGTCCAAACCTGAGTTAATAGCTTTCTATCATATAATTCTCATACAGAACAACCCTTGCAAATAAATAACAGAAGGCGGGTTCAAAACCTGATGAAATAGTGATGATATCGTTGTGCCGGTAATCTCCAATGAAACCGGGGACCCATGCATACAGGTTATAGTCACCAGTTCTTACGTTATTGATGGAGAAATACCCGTTGTTATCAGCTTGCGTCCAAAATTGATAGCCCTAACAGGCATAGTAAGGTTACAATTCCGTAAAGGTGCTCAATGCACGACCTTATGTCAAACAACTTTTAGGAGTTATCCAAGAACCCTTGGAAATATGCTGAGGTCATTTTGGGAAATTTTCAACCTTAACAAAATTTCAGGGTAAAAAATATGAGGCAAGCAATGATTGGAAATAGCACATTTGTTGCTATAGCCATTGAAACACTCCACTTCCACTTTCCTCCGTAGACTTTCCGAGTTCAAAGCTTCTTGAACACTCATTCCTGGAATCAAGTTCCTATACTCAATCGAGGAGTGATAACCCGCTAATCCCTGATCGGAGATGATCTACATTAAGATAAGGAATAGCCTAGCACCAATGAGAAAGAGAAGTGATTTATTAATTGAACCTTAATGAATCCATTTTTTTGTTCTTTCATTCAAGGGAAAAGCCCTAGAAGTATCATCTAACGTAGCAGGAATGATATCAACTAACCCACCCTTTTTTCTTTTGACAAATAGGAAATTCTGGATCGAATTCGGATAAATAGCATCATGTAAATTATCATGTAATTGTGGGGAAGTTAGAATTTTATTAATGTATGATTTGATATTTTCCCCTTCTATGATATGAATAAAAGGAAAAGATCCAGGACAATTTCCATGAGTGTAACATGTGTCCCTCATGTATGTGTTGCTTGCTTTTCCATATATGTACTTTTCAGGATAAAGTTAACTAGTCTCATCATTTGATTCCACTAGATTAAACAAAGGCTAAATGATTCTATAAAAACTCATTGATAACATCCAAAGAACAATGAAATCCTAAAGATGACTTTGATCACGCAAACTGACAAGAACTTCAACTCATTCTGAGCCTTTCATTTGGACATGAGCAGGCTATCATACAGGAGATTTTAAAAGGCAATGCTGGATGCAGGTTCATTGTGAGCACAGAAGGTGATCTAATATCAAGAGTAAAGAACAAGAAGCAAAAAGAGAAACATCGACATGTCTGCCATTTACCAAAAGAGTTCACTGAGGTTACCTTACATTCCCTTTGCCAAGATCCAGCATCTCCTGGTGGAGCCAACCCAACATAAGCTCTTTTTGCCGCAATGCAGTCATTGCTAACATACCTAAGTGTCAATGTTACAAATAGCTCACTATATTGCTCATACTAGAGTTCGTGCACTCAAGCTATACAGATAATCCATGATCCATCATTGTGTTGCAATAAGTCAAATTAGAGAATCCACCATAGCACCACCAGATCACCAAGTTCATCAAAATAGGAACTTCCAAATTCTTATTATGTAGATTAATTAGATATTATGACGAAACATCAATATACACCTTATATCTGTACCTGTCCTGGACTAACAGCCTGCCCCTGACATTACCCCTTTGGTGTGATTTGGGGAAATCTTCAGAAGCAGGGAAATTGTAGGGCCATCTTTCAACTTCATTCATCATCTGATAACATTGAGTATGCATTTATCAGAAGAGAATTAACCATCCAGCTTAGTTGGAGAGTTTAAGGTACACCGCTTATTTCTCTACAAACCTGAATCTTAGCATCTTCCCACAGCCAGCGTGGATCGTCCCCCACAGATGCAGAATTAAGATAGATGAAAACAGGACCGAAAACTTTTTTCCACGGTTCACCAGGTCCAAACTTCGGCACCAGATCCTTTCCCGCGTAATGTGCACTGAGAAAAATCTGGTGACACCATTCAATTAAGAGAGAGAGAGAGACAGAGAGTTGCCAAGGAGTATGTTTAATCACATCATGAGAACCTTTAAAACTGCATCCTTTCTCTGAGATATCACTTACAGCAAGAGTAGTTGGGCCAACATGGGAAGTTAGGCTTTGTTTGAGAGGTCCACCAGATCGGAACTCATCACTGGGAGTAATTTGCCAGAACCCAACAGCGGGATCACCGCTAATCCAACCATGGACTTGGATATCCTTGTTGTTGCATGAGTACTGGTACTTGTCATCCACCTTCCACAGAAAACTTCATAACTTGAATCCACTGTCCGCATACGAAACTTCGGTATAGCATGTGAGTGACTCAAGCCAGATGTGGGTCTACATGGCTTGGAAAAGTACCTCTCCTCTAAGCTCTGGATCCACGGGATTAACAAGTTTGACAGCTTCAGGATATGCAAGAGTTTGGCATCTTCCCGGAAACCGGTCATCAGGTAGTGGCATTTTCCTTTGCCTATCATCTCCTATGGCCATGTGATGAAATCTGTTTAAGTGGGGGTAAAAAACAGTTGCAGTTAAGTTTTTCCGGAGTTCAAGAGTGCTAAAGTTTAGAGCACTGCTTCTGCTTTAGTATTTTCATCCAGAATGGTTCATAAAGATTATTGTACAGAGGAGCTAATAATAAGTCTGACAGATTCATTTACTTGTCTTTTCTGAGCTTGAAAGTGATCCTTGTTTCACCAATTTCAAAGGGAGGCCATTCTGCCAAATGGTCATAAATGGCGTAAGAGTAAAAGCCTGACGATCCACGAAGCATAACGAACCTATGAAAGAAAAGCATCAAGCTGTTAATCTGCTTAAAAATTGGTCGAGATAAGTAGAGTCTCGCTTGAGCATGGACCTCTTATCTATGTTTAAGGGCACATACTTCCCCTCAAGAGAGAAATCCCAGGTTCTCACAAATGAAAGTTCAACCTGTTCCTCGTTCTCCACTATTACATTGAAACATGTACCTTTAATCCTGCGAGGTAAATAATTTGTGTTTTAAGAAGAGGCATAGATTAATAATTATTACCTTTTGAGAGAGGTAAAACACTTCTTCTGCCATAACAGCTTCCAACCACATGTCAATTTCTCAAATGAGAGTTTTGGAATTCCCAAGGCAACTTTGGTGAGAAACAAAATAATGGACTTATGCTGTAAAGGGTCAATAATATATCATAAAACACCAAAAACAGAATCTGTCAAGTCTATAAGTAGACTTTCAGATATTTGTTAATGCAGAAATATCCATTCAAAATAAAAGGACATGGATAAATGTCCAGATGGTGATGTTCACATGAAAAGTATCATATGCATAACCTGTGTTGCTTAGCCAAGAAAATGACATTCTGCTTAGCTCTAAGAGAGGAGAAATGAAGGGATCAAAGAGAGAGGGTAGCGGACATACACGTCGAATATTCCCTTGCTTCCTGGTGCATTCCAAACCAGGTCCCAGTATCTGAAGTGGCCGGTGGAAGTACAAGAAAAGCAATAGCCAAAATAAGAGAGAGAAAAGGCGGACAAGCTAGTGACAGTTGCTGCATCAAACAGTAATTTTTATAATGAGGAAAAAACAGAAAAGCATGGATTATCTCAGTATTGAAGAAACTCAGAGAAACACAGCAAGACAATACATCCTAATTCAGAAGCCTGACATATGCATCATATAAACATTTTTCCTGGAGCTCTGTAAAAAGCATGCCATGTCTCGAAATGCAAGGCCACGTGGGCAATCTATCCTCTTTCATGCAATCCTGCATTTTACCTAAAGAAACCATTCCTTTTCCAAATAAAGACAAATGCAGCAAGAAGGAAACGGAAGGGTTCAAATCACACTTACCCTCTGTTAGATTCTTGGTTACAGATTTCCAGTAAATTGTCGACACCGTTGTACCGCACTCCAGTGACTATTCCATCTGGTTTCGATAACGTGACCTGCACAATGCCATTATCCATGACCACCTGCAGAGCGAGTGAAGTGAACATTAGAATGCAAAAAAAAATCTAACGCAAATATATACCAGGTCATTGTTTTCGAGCAGGATACCTTATTTGATATGCATTTTATGCATATAAATGTCCTAGATGGTTTCTCCAACCCCTCCTTCCCAAACACAAAAAGCAACAAAAAACAAAAGGAGGAAAACTGACACTCTCTAGAAAATTCATACCTGATGATGTTGGATGTGCAGATGAACTCCCGGAGTAGACATGACTTCTTGTCCTGCAAAATTTCCCCGAAAATGTCAATGGGTATGAGATTCTCGATTAAGTCCTGAAATTCCGGAAAATGTAACAACAGTATGCACTACCGATTGGAACAATATGCCAGGCAAGCCTAGACAGTCCACGAAATCTTTATGCTGAATATCAAGTCCTTTTATATCCCCTCTTACGTCCAAGTGCACAATCTACACAGGCATTACTAACCAACTCAAAGTTTTAGAGAAATCTGAAAACGCGCATATCATTGTAAACTTCAGTCAAATTGTCAGCAATAAAGATCGAATTTTTAGCATATATAAGCACAAGACTGATCTTTTCAATATAGATAAAGGGAATCATCGAGAAAGCGTGACGATGCTGTATTTTGCACGACACTGGTGACTCTTACATTAGAAGCTGAGTCCGTGACTGGTTTAGTGACGTAGAAATCTCTCAACTGGAAGTGCAAAACATGCAAAAACTGTTCATGTTCTCGCTCATCGTGAACATCTTCAAACACAGAACGAAATAAACAAATGACCCAATTCAATATAACAGCTAGATCATTTCCCCCACACTCCCAGATCACGGTAACTTGCAAAGAGGAGGAGGACAACGTTCGGGGACCAGTTAGAAAAAGAGAGGAATTTACCTCGGAGTTTTTGAGGATCAGAAACTTGGTCCTTTAACTTCTTGGAACTACACAGACCCATCAATCTCGACCGGGCAGAGGAACGAATTGCGCGAGAGTCAGCCTTTGTCTCGAGTTCTTCCCATCACTGATAAATTTCAAGCAAGTCGCTGTTGGCGAATTCACTTTTGGGTGGTGGGTGGTGGTGGTGGTGGTGGTGGTGGTGGTTGATGAATGAGATGCTAAACAGAATTTATAAGTTTCGGTTGGATTCTTATTCTATTGGGCTTAAAGTTCCGGGCTGTCTCGTTCTCTCTCGGATGCAATTTGAATACTTCACATCCCACGATTGCCGGAACCGATGCTGATACGCGACATGGCACGACATGATATGTCATGTTAATACGTTATATTTTAAAAAAAATTAGTTTTAATAAATTAGAATATATTGTATATATGATAAATTACGTTGTACATGTAAAAAATATAATGATAACTTTTTTTTTTTTTTTTTTAGGGATTTACGATTTTTTTAAATGATTAGATATATAACTTATGTATATGTAGTTTGATAAATTTACATTTTGACTCATAATTTATTGAAAATACTTAAAATTTGACCTCATAAGTGTCATAATGACACGTTGGGATCTTCGGTATCGCATGTGTCGGGAGCGTTGATCATGTGTCGGTCGCATATCGAATAGTGTCGAAGTGTCGGACACAACATGGAAGCTCCGAAAAGAAAAGTGTCGATGCTTCCTAGGTTGTATACCGTAACGTTGTTCACTAGATGAAAAAAAATATTATCTTCAGTTATTTACTTTATATATAACCATCTTTTAAGCTATCGGATATTAAACAAAGATCATGTTAATTAGGGCACTGATTAAGTATATTTAATAGCGAATCCGATTCTCAAGTTATTAGTTACACACGTATATGTAAGCGGAAAAGAAGGTGTTTTGTAAGCAGAAATTTCACATCAAAGAATTAATGTGGTGTTGGGCGGTTAATATATCCTAGTTTATTTCATAAATTATTATCTCAAACTTTTGAATGTAGATGAATATAACTGAATATGTTGAGAGGCTCTGGCGATCTTTCCAGACAAAAAACGCTCCCAACAATATTTGCACATGCCTTAACATTAGTCCACATATATAAGTCACATCACCATTTTGTCTCATTTGTTTTAAATTCTGATTTTGCTAATATTGTAATAGAATTTAGCTTTCAAGAAAGAAGTTATCCATTGATTTTTCACTGAAAACCTCATTTGGATAAATTACTTAATTGTCCCCACAGTGCAACAACTAACTCCATCATTTTGAAAACACTTTCAGAGTAGAAAAAAATGTTCATTTAAAATGTGTTCTTCCCAGAAAGAATTCGTCGTGGTAAAAACAAGAAAAAAAAAATGTCTCGTATGTCATCAGCCATCCCATTATAGTTATTAACTTTAGTCTTACATCATTTGTCTAAATTACCCTTGAATTAAATAATACAAAGAATTAAAAGAGCACATTTAATATCTCTCGAGCAATTTTTCATTTCATCCATTTCCTTATATAATTACCCATTTTCTTCCCGTCACACGGTCCTCCAAGTACGCGTGTGCCCATATATATTACAAGAGTTTCGATATGGGCAAAGATAATTCATATTGTAATTACCGTTTTACAGGATTTGTCTAATAAAAAAAATATATAAAGATTCTTAATTAGTCTAATATGAGATTGCTAGTATAAGCTGAGTTGAACCCGGTCGGTAATGAGAGGGTCCGGCTAAAAATTCTATAAATACAGAACCTCCATTTGCAAAAGTGTGCTCCAACAATAGTAGCACCAGTTTGAGAATATATATTTAGATATTGCAACATACCACATCACTAATTCATATTTGGTCCAATCAAACAAAACACCATGTACCCATTTTTGTGAAACTTAAGAATAAAATAGTTTGTCACACTTCGAAAGTATGATTACTATAATAAATAAGGTAAAGTGATAACATGTGTAATGTCGAGTCCAAGGTTTCATTTCCTTCAATTCCATATGACCATAGCATTAAAGAATTCCTTGGAAACAAAAGATCAATCCAGTCTCTTTTTCCTGGTCCTTTTTACGTTAGAAAATTTTATTCATAAACAATTCTCCAAGCCTTTAATGTGCCAAGCATATTATGTTAAACTCAATAATCCCAAATTAAGGCAGAGCTGTAATCCATGAAATTGAACTTGAGTTTCTGAATGAAGCTGTAATAGAATGTCTGGCTAAACCACTGCTAAGACTACAACATGAGTACAAGGCAAAAAGTTCACAGCCACGTTGATGAAGGTAAGTTTGTGAGAAAACTAAGAAAAGCCGCGTCAAATGAGCGTTTCGGCACAGGCAAATCTATTGCGACAACCCATATCCATATGTACCTAATTATCATTACAATAGTATCGCTTCAGACGATTCCCAGCCTCTATAAATGAAGAGCTTAATAGCCGATGTACATCGATCGGATGTGCGTCTGCTGCTGCACGGACAAACTCAATGCACCTGATTGTTCTCCATCTTTTTCTGGAAGAATAGCGAACCCAATAGAACAGCAATCCCCGTGATTGCGATGGTGAATAAGACGCGCCTTGGAGAGAACTCATTGGGTCGCCCCCGTGGAGGATGCTCTCCTTGAGGTGGTCTGACGTTACTGAGAAACATTCAGAAAATTTGTCAAATTTGTCAGATGTGAAATTTTGGATAGCATCTATCCTGAGGTCTGGAAAGTTGCACGATACCAAGGCACGAAATGACACAGAGATCATTTGCACACATATCGGGTGCAGGATTCAATCATCTTTATCAAAGTAGAAGAATCCTAAAAAGCATAACAAATGAACAAGCGTAGTTCCACCCGCTGTTATCCTGCACCAACTACAGAACTAGCTTCAAAAACATAGGCATCCTTTTGGTTCACTTTGGAATTGGATTGCCCAAGGCACGTGATTTGTAAATCCTATTACGAGAACTGTCAAGTTTCAATGTTTTATCTATAAAATGAATCTTGAAAACTTGAAAAATTTCGATAATAGGATTTCCATTCCTTGAAAAATCCAATGCCAAAGTGAACCAAATGAGGCCTTGAGTTTCATTTCTGGGAAACAAATGCATCTTAACCAGAATCACATCAATTTTCCCGCAAAATGCTAGAGTGGTAAACTTGTAGCCAATATTCTAGAAGGCATGTTATTTCCATGTCGCCACCACATCCGTGTCTTGCCAAAAGATTAATCGGTACTAGTTAAAGTGCATCAATTGCCCGACATGAATGAAACTAGAGTGATATAATAATTCAATGACCTGATCGCAAAGTCCACTATAACAAAGTGACAAACAGTGAAATTCTGCCAATGATAAATCATGTAATCACTGTATCAGAGAAAACTACCAGGAATTCCAACCATCCTAGCCAAAGGGTGAAGGTCTACTTAAGTATTCACTAATGTCAAGAAAGTAAAGTATCTGCAGACGGAAAAATCAATATGAACTGCTTCCATGCCCTTGCTGGATGATTCAAGAGCAACGGAACAAGGAGAAACTAATGGGGCTGGGTCAGGAGAAGCATCGAAGGCCAGCGTATCACCTCTAAAAACAGATAACAAGGGAAAAAAGGTCCAGCTATTCAGACAAAGAGATCGATTCTGCAAACCTTTCCAAGAGCAACAAGGAATGAAACAAAATAAGTGACAGAGATTAGAATAATTGCTGACAATTTTGAAATCCAAGCCTTTTGCAGAGAAGAGGGGGCAAATATTCTGCTTGCTAAATATCCAGAGACAAGTTACGGTTGTTCACCTGGAAGGTCCTGCACTATGATCTGGAACACCCTCACAGCGACGGTCGTGATTATACCTTTCTCGCAATCTAATGTATCTGTTGCAAAGATGACAAAGTTCTGTCCTACTTCCGCATACCTCCTATAATCATGAAGTAATGTGGACATGACACACAGGATTGTTTGATAGCAGCTCCCAGTATTATATTTTCAGAAACACAGAAAAACTACCTGATGCTCAGCCAAATCAATTGCAGGCAACGGGAACTCGCAGAATTCACAAGTGACGATCCTTTGAGGGCAGTTTTCTCCTCTATGAACAGCTAAAATATCACGTTCCATCATCTCGCTGCACAGCGAACAAGAAACCTGCTCCAGCACATGAGGACCATGAAAAAAATTCAGGAAATATCAGAGCTAAGCAAGAAACCTCAAGCATAAAAGTCGGTCTGCCTTTTCAATCTATTTGTAAAGAATATTTTCTGTTTACCGTAGATCAATGGTACACCAAACTGCAGAATGTAACCTCAAAAAAATCTTGACGCAGAAGTTATCCAACCATAGGATCAATTTAGATCAGAAACTTAGTTGCAGGTACAGAAAGAGAAGTGTTAAAATGGCATCTACAAAGTTGCATCGCGAAATTCTGGTTCACTTTTATTGACAAACAGTACAATCAAACAAGGAATTGTCAAGCAAGAAGCCAGCATTTAATTATTTTTGGTCCAGAAAGTTAAAGCCTATTCCAGGATTAGCATAGACATCGTTCGTACTAACGGGGGTCTGTTTGGCAGGATATAAAAGGTTTGAGCATTCAGTTCAAGAGTGCAACATATACATGACAACTACACAATTCCCAGAGCACCCCCTCCCCTCTTTCTTTCCTTCCTCTCCTCAGTGTAACAAAACAATAGACTTGTCCCTCAAAGAAGAAAGGCAACAGGACTTCCAGATCAAGGAATACTTAGCATGACCTCAAAAAAGTTGACTTGATTGTAAACATGTCATACCTATCTGATACATATCAGTCAGGAAAAAGAAAGTCATGGCTAACAACATGGCCGAGTCCGACCATTGTAAGCAAGGTACATCGGTTAGTATTCATGGCTCAAGTCAAGCTATTAACATATTTCCCATAAAGTTCCAAAGGCCAAAACCCTCAAGTCAGTTTATTAGTATAACACAATACCATCAGGCTTTGTCAGCAAACATCAGAATAACAGGTAGAAATCAGCACTGCTCAAACTACATCCTGACACTGCATCCCTAAAACCTTGAAATTTCCAAAAGCAACATCCCCCACACAAAATAGCATGAATATAAAAAAGAAACAGTCAAATCATGGACTATTATCCAGCACAATGGAGACCAACCTTGCTCTGAATGGGCACAAACACAGAAGCATGTCCATTTACAGCTTAACGAAAGAAAAAGGGCACACCGAATGGAAGTGCTCCAATATATAACTCACATACCGGAGCATGGGTGTTCAAGAAATGTTCCTCAGCATGTCTCTTAGGAACCATGTCCCCACAAACTTTACATTTTTCAAGATTCCGAGAGCAATGGGCGTAGTGTAGATCGATGTTTGAGGAAGGAATAGATCTTTCGCTGCATGAAAATTGAAAAGCAGCGCACATGTCAGCTAACCTCAAGTGTTAAAACCTGAAAAATAGAGTATGCAATGCTGGGTCCAGCCATTAGAATCACTGCATGACTGAATTCGACGGAAAATGAGCCATTAACCATTGCAGATGTAACAACATTTGCAGTGTACATGGTAAAAAACATGGTAAGGTCTCAAGCCCTAAAAGACCGGAGCAAGCCTCCACCAGGAAACATATGGAACACAGCCCGAGTTTGAGAAGATATAACAACATTTGCAGTGTACACGTTCAGTAAAACACCAGATGTTATACGGTGCCCAAAAAAATCAGCCATTTAGTTTCAATTATAGAAAAAAACCATGTCATCATCGAATAAATCGGTAGTTGATCAACTACCATGCTTGAAAAGTACTTAATATCTCAGCTGGCTTTCCAACTAGGCCTATCCCATGGGCAAGGCATTTCATAACAAAACCTGCACATATTCCAACAGTGCACGACCACATAACTCAAATAACAAACTGTAATCTAGGTAACTATTACAGTTCGGAGAAGTTAGATACGCAGGATCGGGGTGAAGCAGGGCAGTGCTAGAGGGAAGGACCATTTTGCCCTCCCCTCAGCATCAAATTTTTATACACACGCATGCTGTTTAGAAACAAGGCGTTATACTTGGAATCAGCTTAGCACTGGACATTAAAAGCTTTATAGATATGGAATAACAATTCACATAAATACACAACATGCATTCTTGCCTATACTACCACTGGCGCTTGTTGAAGTAAGCACGTCAACCATGGACGCACCGGAGCACAGAAAAATAAACACTGCATCGCCTAGGATCAATTTGCAGCTATTCAATTGAGACATAATCGCAATACGAGAGCTACCGCAGAAATTCAGACCTAATACTGTCTTCCCACACATCACCTACAGCAAGATCAAACACCAAGAACCTCTAAGTTTCTAATTGTCACAACAAGCATATAAATTCAGCTCACACGTTCAAATTATACCATCACAAAGCTGATGGAAGATCATAAAACAACTTAAAAACGCTGAGAAAAAAATAAATTCGACCCAAATTACGCCATCAATCCGGACCCATGAATCGAAATAAACCGTTCAACATTCCAGATTAAAAGATAATCGAGCCTTAACCCAGAAATGAAGAGCGACGAAAACATTAAGAAGACAATAATAATACCAGTGACTACATATTCTGGTGGTGTCATCAGATACGACTGCCATGGCGACACAGGAGAGAATCCGACCAATTCGCCCGCTGATAAACAGAGGAAAAGAACTCGTAAAAAACGAAACTTGAATCAAGAAATCAAGAAATGCAGCTGAAAAAACAAAATTCAGGGCGATCGAACAATCATCCGAGGGCAAACACCAAATCAAACGACCAACCAAGCACGATACCACAAGATTTCGACCCGAAGCAACAACGGGAACAACAGACAACCTTCGATCTTCGGAGAATATGTTTGGTTCCCGGAGATGCTGTACCTTAATCTCTGCGAAGAGGAGAGAGAGAGAGAGGGAGAGAGAGAGTTCGACGATCACCCTTTTCTTCACCAAACAGCCCGATGTTGGTTCCACGCGCCTTTCTGATAGACGCGCCACGCTCGCCCCGTCCCTCCGTCGACTTTCGAGTGTTGACTTGTTACTGTTAAACTTTTAGATGGTGATCGCCTTCACTTCTCATCAGGAAGAAAAAAAAAAGATTTACCTTTCACTTCTTGACTAGATAAAATGACGTCATTTTATCTAGTCAAGAAGTTAAATCTGATATTGTTTATATAGATGGCGAAAATTCAACTTCATTAGAAAAATAAAACTCTCCGAAACGGGCTCAAAAAACTTATTCAACTCAACGCGACTTAACTTAAAAGGTCGAACCTTTATAATAGACTCGATCCATCTAATGAAAACCAAATCCCAAGGGAATTAAATTATTTACGCATTTAGTTCAATGCAACTTGCATATCCCTACTTGAAATTGTCCGGAAAAGTGAATAAAATTGGCATGATGATCATGATCAGTAGAGAAGGCAACACATATTGATATTCTTTTCTCGTAGTTTTTTTTTTTATAATACTTCTTTAAGAAACAATCTTGAAATGTTTTGAAAACTGCTAATCGTGCAATAATGAGTTATTATTTTTTAGTAGCAACTAAAGTAAGGATGCATACTTTGAATCTAAAACTTTTCATGGTCAAAATTTAGGAAACGTCCCTAAATTATTGGGGCTCATTAAAAAAGTAAGAATAAGTTTTTATCTATTAATTATTTTCAGCCTAATAGCCTAAAAAACCTCTAACTTTAACTTTTATTCAAATTCTACCTTTTGTCTCATAAAAAACCTCCAACTTTAGATGCAGCCTCAATTCTACCATAAATTTTTTTATCCCATAAAAAACCCACAACTTTAGTTCGGTCTCGATTCTACCCTATTTTTTTTTGTCTCATAAAAATCCCTCAACTTTGGGTCTAGTATCAATTCTACCATAAATGTGTTTTTGTCTCACAAAAAGAATCTAAACTTTAAGTCTAGTTTCAATTTTATTCTAATTTTGCTGCCTCATAAACAATTACCAGCTTTTACTTGAGTTCTAAATTTGCCTCCATTAGCCCTTCGTCGAAGTCGCCCTTATTGATTTTGTGCTCGATTTTCGATCTCTTATGCTTGAGAATGTTCCATCTCTTGTGGCTAGAGAGCTTGCGCTTAGGACACTTGAATAGCTTGTGCTTGGAAGTTTTCCATTTACGAGTTGACGGAGGGTTAATGGGGAACTCGAGTAACAATTTGTGATTTTTTATGCAACCGTAAAAATGTTAGAATAAAATTGGGACTAGATGGTAAAATTGAAACAAGATTCAAAGTTTAGAGTTTTTATAGGGTAAAAAAAATTTATGGTAAAATTGGGATATGACCAAAAGTTGAGGGTTTTGTATGGGATGAAAAATAGTTTATGGTAGAATTGGGATGCACTTATGCTCTTTGTTTCGGAAAATATGACTTATCGAAATAAAAGTTATTTTGGAAAATGACTTTTTTCGATGTTTGCAAAACTTAAAGTTTCAAATGTTTTTTGTTTGAATCTCTTCTCTCTCGCGTTTTTGAGATAGGGGAAACTAAATGAGAGGGCGCGCATAATATAATCCCACATTCATAGGAATTTTGTTTGAGGGAGCGTTGCGTGCCTCTCCGGCTTCCAGTTGTTTTCTCCATCCCCCCCCCCGGGGGCTCCCCCCCCTCCTTAGAAAAACAAAATTAAACATCAAATTTTTCTCTCATCGCGCCTACGTCTAATCCACTTAGTTATTTGTTTTTCCTTAAATTTTTCGAAATTTATCTACACTCCACAAAATATGGTGTAACAACAAGAAAACGACGATACCAAAATTGGAAAAAAAGGATGATAAAGACTCTCAAGAATCGTAAGCGTTCCGTTATGAGACGGCGAGTCTCGAATGCTGAGCCTCCCCACGCCTCCACCTTGTACTTCATGCATAGGAACTCCTCCCTATGCCCTCTCCACCCGCCGTTACGTCGTACAAGAATATTAAAAAATATAAAAAAACAAGACGAAAAAGGAAAAAATAAATAAGTAATTAAAAATAAATTTTATCCTAAAAATAAAAAATTTCAATTTGAAAAATAAATAAAAGATAAAGAAAGCAAAAAATAATTAAAAAGAAAAGTAGTTGAAGGAGGATAAAGGTAAATGTTTCTTTTCAAAATGAGAATCATTTTCTTATTTTAAGTTTTTGTTGACAAAATATTTTCCTAACTCATTTCCCTCCAAACCGGAAATTGAGAATGTTTTCCAAAATATTTTCAACAAACGGGCCTTAAAGTTGGAAGTTTTTTATGAGACAAAAGGTATAATTGGGACAAAAGTTAAAGTTCAAGGTTTTTTAGAATGTTAGGCCATTAATTTCATTGCTTAATTTATCTTGAGTACGCATTCACGCATGTTTAGGAGAAACGTCAAACCCCTATTAAGTTTTCTATATCTAATTACAAATAGCATTCACACACGATCACACAACAGATTGGGCTATGGGCCCAAAATCAAGTTGGGCTATATGCCCGACATGATGTTGGGCCCGTAGCCCAACTTTAATACCGAATCTTCCTCTCTTTGCCCCACAGCCACAGAACAGAATGTATCTACTTTCCTCCTCCTTTTGACCTTTTCTTTGCTGATATGTATGTACTTCCAATGTTCTTTTTATTGGTTGATGTACAAAGAACTGGTAAAATTTCTCTATTTATTCTCCTATTTATTCGATGAACAAATTGAACTAGAAGTAATCGGTTCCAAGGTAAGTAGGTTTCCAACCTAAAACGAGATTCTAGCCCATGAATCCCTTGTTTTGGAATTAGGAATCGGATCATTCGGCTCATGTTATTTTGTCAACTGTCCATAATTCAAGTACAGACATAGAAGTTACATCATTCTCCTACCAAAATTGTTTTGGTCGAGTGGTGGATTTGTTGCTTGTCCATATGGAAGAACATGGATCTTGATGAGCGCAATAATTCTTTTTTTTCCCAATAGATGGCTTCAAAACCGGTCCCTCATAGAGCCAGGGTTCGAAGGGCTTGAACCGGGAATGGAACTGGTCTAGGACGGGCTCGACTTTCCCGGTTTCGAATTGGCCGTGCTAGTTCCACCGGTTTCGCAAGTCGGAACAATAGCAAATCGGATCCACAATGCATGGTGTTTGGGTTATTTCGATCTTTGCTTACGGTACGAATATTACTTATGCCTTTAGGAGGATCAAGCCGTCCTCGTCCTCGTTTGAAATAAGTTACAATATTGCATATTCGGAGACAAAATGACTAATTGCCTAGTTCTAATTACTCCACATCCTTGACCTTGAGTCATACTCAGCGCACATACATTACTCTCACGGGTCAAGTTCCTATTCAATTATGCTGAACCTAAATGTTCCTTAATTATGTGAATTCTATTTGTGGTTTCTAAGCACTTTCGAGAACAGGTTTGAAACAAAAATCCATTTGATAATGCAATTTCTCCATTTCCGGAACAAATTTTAGTCCGGAAATAGGTTTGAAACAGAAATGAAAAGTAGAAATTTTTTAGTTTTCTATTTTTGAAATAGAAGCAGAAAACAAGAATTTTTCTCATCGCTCACTCCCTCTCTCTCTTGCATCCTTGTCGCCGGCCGCCACTCGCCGTCCGAAAAAATTGCCACATCGGCGCCAATAGATAAAAATTGGCTGAATGGACTGAATTAACATAATTGCAATAAATTTATGATTTTTTTTTCTGTGTAAAGTCAACAGACCTCATACGGTAATATGCTTAAAAGAGTAGGCGCGTGTCATTATCTTTTCACACGTCAAGAGTAATTACAATACCTCGCCAACCAATAGCAAGAGGGTCGAGGCTCGAGACCCCAATGCATAGTTTAAGCACAGCATCAACGTGTTGCCAATAGGTATGAAAAAAATATGGTGGAGAGGAAGATTTAAAAAGGGAAACTCCTCAACTTTGCCGAGGCGTGGGGATTAGATTAGTGCAAATCTTCCCAAGAATGGATTGCTTAGTCTGATTCTCATGATTGTATATTCAGACAAAGGAGTAAACAAGAACGGAACTAGCCACGCATGTGCATGTGGGAAGACGCTTGCGATGATAGACACGATAGCACGTTAGAACATGTATGCATGACTTGAAATAAAGATGTTCTAATATTATCTCACATCGCTTGATTATTTATGTATTTATGTGGTCTGTCTCTATCTAATCGGTTTAAGCGTTTGGGTTGGACTTTCTAACATGCGATAGTAGCTAGTGTTATCCCTTTCGCAAGTACACGTAATCAAAATTCTACTTGTCGCTCGTTACTCGATTTGCCCACAACGGATCCTAAATGCAATAGTTTAGGACTTTTTTTGTAATTTTTCCGACTTTATGCACACTTAGGGTCCATTTGTTTGAAGGAAAATTGTTTCCGGAAATCGTTTTTCAACTTTTCGGTGTTTGGATGACAAAAACTAATTGATGTGCAGAAAACGTTTTTCATAGGCATGAACCTATTAATTTTCCGTCATATAAATACCGAAAAATCCAAAAATAATTTTCTCAAAAGAATTTTCCTTTAAATAACGGACCTCTTATATTTATTTCAACAATCACACACACAAGAGAGAAGAGTGGAAGGAGAGAACAAGAATTGTTTTTTAAATTGAATGTACCAAAGATCATGGTAAAATGTAATAAAACACCAACGGATGTAAAGCGTTGAAAACAAATCATATTACGGGTGAGTGGTTCAAGATTCTATTTAGAACTTGCAATCTACCGGTAGGAACAGGTTTCTCATTTTTGGGAACCTAGAACTGTCCGTCATGTCCTGTAACCTAGAACCTACCCTATTACGGGTTTCGGGGTCGGTTCTAGGATATCTAGAATATATCATTTGTTTTTAATAAGCAAACCGAGAGTAAATGCAACAATCGCTAAAGGGTCCGTAAAATGTGGACAATGATCGGGATCAATTAAGCATAGATCAAGCCGATTATAGTGGGTGTGAAAGACTCATTGAATGATAATCAGACTAGCACAAATGAGAATAGTGGCGCCTCCCCAATGCAAGGAGTTGTATCTCAACAGACATGGAGATCGGCTCGAGCTCCAACGCAAGTGATTGAACAATTCGAAACCGGTGTCTATGTTACTGTCGATGCTCTTCCTAATGGGGTCAAGGTCTTCAAGCGCGTCCGATTCAGGTGCAAATACATATTTCTCGTTCTCAAATAGATTTGCAGGTCCCTAAATACTTAGGATCCTTGTAATTTGAATTCTCAAGATAATGAGAAATAAATCTAATTTGTCGTGTTTTGATCTACTAATAGTTTTTTTCTTATGGCCAATGAGGCGTTGGCTGAGTTGGTGAGATCCGTGGGCCTTAGACAATTAAACAAATGAGATCCCGGGTTAGAATTTCTCCGGCCGCGTCTTGGGGGACTTAACTGGTGGCATTGACACTCATACTTCCACTATCTCGAGGAATAGTTAATTGCACATGGGAAACCTCGGTTACCAAAAAAAAAAAAATAGTTTCCTTCTTATGAATTTTTCTTTTTTCATTTAAACACAATCATCTCTGTTACAGCAACAGGAGATTTGTTGAGCGGGAAGCGGAAGAATGGTGGAACAAAAACAAAGATAGGGTGTTCAAGAAGTACCCGCCATTGATGATAAGCATTAGCAACGCAGAAACATCTAGCAATCCATCAAATGCTGGAGAAAATAACGACGCGGCTCAATCTTCAGAATGTTGATTCGTTTATGTTCCTTTTTTCTTTTCCTTGGACTATAGGATGCTGATATTAATTCAGGATTAGGTTGTAGAGGAAAAAAGAGAATCCGAAATACAGTAGGCAACAATCACAGTGTATCCCTGAAGTAGTTTGGCCCCGAATTATGAATATGGGTCGAGAGAATTAAAAGATAGATACTCTTAGAAATGTGGACACTATCCTCATCGGTTCCAATTTTCGGTTCAAGGAACTGGGAACCAACGGTTCCTAGAAAAATGGAATTTGGAACCGGACCCTGGCTCATAAGAATGTAGAATTGGATCGAAAATCGGAGGTTCGATTCTCCGATTCCCGATTCTACCCTAAAACCATGCTTACCCCTAAATCGTATGACTCGGATCTCAACCACTCATTAATTACAAATAATGTGATATCATTTAAAAAAGATACACGAATTGAGCACATTAATAAGTCTCTTGAGGTGGGAATACCTTTATGGCTGCGTTTGGTCGTCAAGATACAAGCTAGAATCATATCATGTGTTTGACAGGTTGTCCAAGATAGGATAAAGAGGGGGAGGATATAAACAGGATAAAATAATTCCCAAAAGAGGGGGTAGGATAGACCATGATATGATTTCTCAATAAGGTAGACATAACGAGAATAACGAGAATCGGATTTTACCCACAACGACCGTCTCTCCTCCGCATTGGGCTACCTCTTCGCCGTGTTGGGCCACTTCTTTAGAGGGAAGCTGCCTCTCCAGTGGCGACAACCGTCAAGTGTAGCCGTCTCTTGGACAATGCCAGTGGAGTCTTTGGTCACAAAACCGGGTATCTTTATGATCTTATTTTTAAATATAAGTTCATGGCTGAGAATCCTTGTCTTAACTTGGTTTCGATGATGAATGGCTCGATACCATGAAGGAAGCGGAGAAAAGTTTGAATCGAGGCAAGTATGCTATCCCTAACACTAGACTCTCTTGGCCAATTTCAAGGGATTGCTTTTTATCTTTCGGACTTAATCTTAAAGCTCAACCCTCAAGGCACCAAAAATTTTTGATTCACAAGTTCCACCAGAGTTGCAAGTGAAGAGCATATTAAACTACATCGTACTACCAAATAAGCAAGAGGATTCTAGAGCCTAGGAGCCATGCTTGGATGAGAAGAGAAAATGAGAGTTTGGGGACTCATCGTAGAGAAAACTTTACACCGATATTAGAGGGAGGCTGAATGCTTAATACATGATACAAGTGGCCTTAATACATGATACAAGTGGCCTTATATAGGTGAGGGAAATACAACTAGACAAACATACATTGGATACGTAGATCCACCAACACCGACAACAGCAGTATATCCGAATATGACCAAACAACTTTTGACCACCAAGAGGCCAATTATTGAAGGAAAGATACACACATAGCCGATAGGCCTTACAATTTATAATTGAACCCTTCTTCAATGTTGTCTCTCGAGCTATCCGAGCTGCTCGAGCCATCCTTTTGCCTTTAATAGGCACACCAAAAGCGTTCTTGTTCTTCCTTTTCTCCGGATAAGATATCCTCTTGTGACACTTGGATCCTAGGGATCTAGCCGATATAACCTATGGCAATAATTTGGTGGAGTGGTTGAGCTGGAAGGAATATCTTCACATGGGATGAAATTATTATCCTAAGAGCTTTGTGCATAAGGGTTTTGAGAAAGTGGTTCTCCCCACGGATCTTAGGAATCTGTGTCCATCAAAGATTGGCTTTATTGGCCCGATGAAAAATTTCTAGAGCTTCTTAGGTGGCTTCACTTGTACGGCTCCGGTCCCATGAGACATCATCTCGCATTTGATGGCCATATCTCTGGAGGAATAATGCGATTTTCTTAGCATAAGATTCTCTGGAGTTCTCGTATTCATGAGGAATAGACGAAATACAACTTGAAAAGGTCTTGTAAACATAAGCAACTTCCCAATTATGTTGAGGCTTGTATGTGATTGTTCCAAGCAAGTTTGGTTCAGATCTCACATCTCCAAAAGAACTGATGAAAATCCATGGTCCGTGAAAAAGCATGATAGTATATCTTTCTAGTTACGGCTTAGAGATCACGTCTCTCATTCTTTAATCGTTTGAATCTTTCCAACATTTGAAAGGAGTCTCCACATGTTATGAAGCACTCGAGGTTGATTATCAACTTTCAAAAGGCCTACATTCAAAAGGGCTCTTTTTAGACGACTGCGTAAGTGCATATTCAATTTGCAAAAAGAGGCTAAATAAGTAGATTGTTTAACATTTGTTTACTCATCAATATGACAATGGGTAAGATCATCGAGTCATTTTTAAAGGATCCGTCTCCAAATAAAGACCCCGATTCTACGAGGTTTGCTTTGTCGATGTTGTGCCCAAATTTAGATGACACAAACCACTATTCAATAATAAATCATCATTGAATAATTTCTAACGCATTCGATATTTCAGCAAAATAGAGTCAATCTCAGTTGCGTCATGCCCTTACTTATCCTACTTTAAATCCATAGTTCACCAAAGAGTAAATAAGATATGACAAAATCGTTAGATTTTTTATCCTATCCTGCCTAGAAATTCGGACGTCTAAATGCAACCTATATGCTTTTATGAGGTAGGTAGAAAGAAGAATAGGGTTTCACTTTTCCTTCACCTCTTCGTGGTCGAGACGTTACCTTTCCATACAACATGTAGTTTAAGGACAACTTTTGTAAGCCTGCAATAAACACCACCATCACATATGGTGGAACCGTAATTTGTCCTAATCCCAATATTGTAGAAAGTATAGTTGAGTTGTACGATAATTATAGTTAGCAAATTAACAATTGTAACCTATTGGTAGTACTTTTTATCAAATGATAATAAATCCTCCTCAAAAGTAACATGATGAATTGGGGATTCACCACTGTGGACGTTAGCTTTCAAGGAATCTTCTCTTGGTCGTTTGAAACATGTTAACTCTTGGGTATTTCTCTTCATTTCTTTTATCTCTCTTCTATGCATGATTATCAACATGGTATTATAGCATGAGGTTTTGAGTTCAAATTTTTTCAAACCCCACTTGTAACCTCAATTAAATATGTTCACGCTTAGTATTTGGCAAAAAAGACCAGATTATGCGTGAAGGAGAATGATAGAATAATTAAATATCAAAATCACGTATTCATCTAACAGTTTAAATTTTTAGAATAGTTGGTAGTGGTAGCACAAAATTTCACAACATATAAGTCTTGATGAATGACTATGCTCGATAAGTGGTCAGGTTAATTCGGATATCAAGTCTAAAAGCTTTCTCCAACTGAATTATGATTCGAAAAATATCAAGGCTCTTACAAATATGATTGGTCTTGGGCGCAGGCCAAGTTCAGGGTCTCTGTGCCAAGAAAGAAATATATTGCCCCAGCTCGCGCATTGACACTCTAGGCCTGAGCCTCCATGCATGGGTTCGGGCCTATGATTAGCTCTAGATTTAACGACAACATATAGAATGATCTGTGTACATGAAGTTTAAGATTTGGATAATACATATAGTTAAAAGTACATGAAAAGCATGCTCAACGATATGTATCTTGTCCATGTTTTTCTATAATGTGATGAACATTTATATTAAAAAAAAAACCTTCAAAATCATCCAATGACTCCGTGTTTTGAATAGTACATTCAAGTGCATACTAGTTCCCTTCATCTCACCGAAATTTTGAAAATTTCCTATGCGTGGTATAGTTTCGACTGCATATAAAATAGTCGTACATTCCAATACCTCGCACAATTTCGTTGTTGTTCCTAAGAAAATGCAAATTGCTCCTCTCTTTATACAATAGTTAAATGTCCAGAAATCCTATGGGCTCCTCATGATTTGACAAGCTGGTTTGAGCAGATCTGTAGGTGATGCTAAGATGGCCAGATTTGTCAAAAGCATAAAGGGTCCCGGACAACTTTGCTTTACCCACATCAATCACCCGTCGAAATCCTATCCATGATTCGTTTCGGGCACAAACAGCACCACATCAAAACAGTGACGGCCACAGAACATGCCATGGAAAGTAAGTTGTGTCTAGTGGACAAGCACACTTGGAAAACCCTAGTTGCAGTATCGACAGCCATTTCGATTCCCTAGCCAAACCGTAAAATCAAAACCCCCCGCCCCACCATGGAGCTGCGAGACTTTGATTCAGGTGTTGTGTGCCAAACCCAATGGCACAACTTTAGGGTTTCCTGGGGGAACACTCGTTGATCTCCATGGCTATGGATTGGCTGAGCCCACGTGAAGAAGACGACTGGGTGGCGTACCAGCAAGATGCGATTTACATGGAATGTAACGCCTTCTTCTTCTTCTTTTTTCTTTTTAAATTTCTGGGGTTCTTGACATTGACAATCTTGAAAGCATGGCTCGGCCTTTCTTTATTCATGGCACGAAACGATCGCATTCCAAGCAGTGGACAAGTGTCAATCATCAGCCAAATGATAGAAGCTCGTGGACCTAAAAGGAGGACGCCGATTATCCGCCACTGACCATCGCTTCCCTTCGCTTTTTTCAGGGCTTAAAATAAAGAAGTTCCTCTGTGATCATCTCCCAGGCCACGCCCTCCTTTTCGGAGCATCGGCCCAGATTTGTGTGGTGTTTGATGCAGAGAGCTTGTCAGATTGTATATTGCTGAAAAGGCAAATCTAGATCTTCTCTTTTTGAAAGAGATTTTAGCGCTCTTCTTTTTCTAGTTGGGGGAAAAATTATTGGGAGCATATGCTATCAAATCCCTCCCGGCAAATCATTTCGGTTGGTAAAAATTGACCTGCCATGGAATTAATTTTTTTTCACCGTCGATTTAAGGTGGTAGTAAGTGTTGTCGTGTCCGTGTCACCAATTCTTGCTTTGTCACGTTGTTGCTAAAATAACCTAAAACCGTGTTTATTTAATGGGATGAAAAGTCTGTTTAAAATAGCGTCAATTTCAAGGTCGATGGGCATGCTTGCATACCCGTGGGAATTTGAGTTTATACCGACGGCTCTTTCGTATTTTGAATGGCCATTTCACTTCTAAATAATAACCATATCCATTGAAGATCCCATCTATCGTGCTTGTTAGCTGTCGCATTTGAATTTCTCCTAGTGACTTTCTTTTTTTTTTCTTGAACATTCATTTGACTTCTAAATGATAAATGCATCTAGTAGTAATCACAACGATTGTGCTCACACACATATCGAATTTTGGTTTTTGTTGGTGACTTTTCTTGATTTCGTACTACTATTTCACTTCTCAATAATAATCATGTTTACGAATAACCCTATCGATGAGATTTCTTTCTCGTGTTTCATAACTGGTAAAAGGAGGACACCTATATACAAGAATCAAAGAAGAATACTAGCTCTATAGATCACCGAATTTGGTGAGGATTTAACCTAATCATCGCTAGAGCTCAACTTCGCAAATGTTCTTCACCTTTGCTGAGAGAATGATTGGAACTTACTTAAATTTGCTTTTTGCCACAGTAAAAATTAAGGAACCAATAAAGGTAATGGAAAGAGACAATACACATTACCGGTTCATTAGACATACTTTACTGAGAGCCCACCCCGTTGTCCTCGGATGTTGGCCCAGGTTGTTCTCAATTTGAAAGCGAAACTTCAACAAGAAAAGAAAGAAAGAGTCGTTGATGATGCCTGACGTGATATTATAACTTATTCTTGCTTCTTTTATTGGAATTTAAAAATGACGTGTGAGTGGGTAGTCGTAGTACGGATTTAGTATTTTATGATTTGCTTCGCATTTAACAATACGATTTCGTTTAAAAGTCCGTAAAACAATAGGGTAGTTACGACAGGTCATCGGCGTTTCGCCTTTGTATATGCGGTCCAGCTAAGCGCAACTCGCGGGCAGCTCACTAAATAACAATATCGCTTTGCACCAATCAGTTATTTGCTCAAGAAGCACGACTCGGCTCGGATGGAAAAGGTAGGAGAAAAAGGATAAAATAACTGGCCATTTCGAAATTCACGACGCACGGCTTGCTGAGATCTCTATCTCGACGACCCCTTCTAACAGGAAGTTGCAGACCCTCCCAACCCCCTAGTGATCTGGCCAATCTGACAACGCCTAATCGCTAGCCAATCTGACATTCTTATCGGAGTCCGATGCACGATATCGTGGCTCTCGAATCATAGATGTACATGACACCCAAGTCACAGATGCAAAAGCTTGCGAGAAAAGGAAAATATTCCTCAGAACGAAGCAGTAAACTTTAGGGCTAGAGAAAGAAACAATTCTTGGGAAGCGCCAACTCCAAAGAGCTTGAAATAGCTGGTCCTGTGAGGATGGAGACAAGAGAACAAAGCGCCCTCTTTCCAAATTGCATTTTATTGCCTTATTTGGTAACCTTAAAAGGTCAAAAGGGGGCAATCTTTCCGTTCTCGACATGTTACTTCGACACGTGGATATTCACTTCTTCTTGTCCTCAGCTATTTTGATGGAGAGATTCGCCGTCTCCTTAGGGCATGGCCCATGATTCCTTGTTAAGGACCAGACAAGGTCCTCGGAATCTTTACCCAAAATGACCACTTGCCCTTTGTATCTTTTTATGTGGTTAGTTTCGCTTTTTTCTTTTCCGCCTTTCTTCTTATCTTTTCCATGTAACGCATGAAAAAGTGAAAAAAAAATTGGGTCATTTTTTTTGTGTGTATGGTATTCATGTAATCACGATGGTGTGGTGATAATATATGTTATCAGACAAATGAGCTGGTCTCCACGGTCGCTAATCCGATTTTTACTCGTTAAAGTAACCTTTAATCTCATCTTTTCGAAGATCGGATTAGTCATAATTAGGGGATATGGAGCGTCTCTATAAAATACAGTGGTTTATAATTCCCATGATTGAACATTTTTCGTATGAATCACACATCTGTACTCCAACCTAGCTTTCGTAAGGTGAACGCAAGTCTCGTTTAAAGTAAATCGGATCTTACGAATCGTCATTGAAATAGAAGAATTGTACAAGTTCCAGTGGTTTATTGCCTTGTTGTAAGAGAAAGAAGCGGTTGCTCATAATTACCCTGAAAAATGTGGTCGAGGTGCTTTTGTACGAGAAGCAAAATAAGTTGTCCAATTTATAGATAGTTTTTATTGTCGGAGGTGTGATTAATACTTCCTTGTGACAGGAAAGCACGTGAGTCCCACTACTATTTTTCGTTTGTAATTAAGTGACGTAACGAGATATGCGATGTGCTAATTATATGAGAATCCTCTGCTGAACATAGCCCTAGTTTAAGGATGAACCGAGATAAAATCTTGTATCTCGATTTCTCTTTCTCGTTACGTTTTGCTTCGTTGTGATTGTGCGTCAAATCCTAATATTTATTTTCATCAATTAGATATCGTTCTATTAACTAGCCAAATAGCATGTGCATAACAAAAAAAAATTGTAAATGGGTTGATAGAGAAAAATATGCAAGTGATTCGTAACGGTTTAGGAAATAAAGCTAAATAGTTGTAACATGAGAGAAATTGAAATACTTATGGGGTTATTAATTGACAATAATCATGACTACTTTAATGAAAATTTCGTCCATTTTTGTCATTATGTATTGTAATTTATCTTAATAAAAATGTGTGGATTACTGTGGAATTTTTAAAAAGGTTTGACAATAATTGTTTTATTTGGTTTTTCTATATAGTAGACACATAAAAATTTTCTATCTATTAAGTATAATCTCACATAGTTTGAATATGTAATTATTGATGTGCCATATATACATGTAGTCTCGTTCCACCTAATGATTTTAGTTTTAGGGTTTGATTTTCTATGAGGGTAACATTGAAAATAGTTGAGCCGAGTCGAACGCGTGCAAATGTGTGATTTACATGTGAGAGGGAGTGTTAAGTGCAATTCCACATTGCTTAAACATGTGGATATATATATATATGCGTGCGTGTGTGGTCTTCCTCCATCTAACCTGTTCAAGTTTTTCGGATTGGCCTTTTTTGACACTATTATCACATAGTTCAGATTTACATACAACATATTCTTGATCTCATTTGGTGAACATGTAAATTTTCGCTCTTAAAGCAAATTTCCCTTTGTCTATGTGCCAATTGCGAGATTGCTCTGACGGTTGAACTTGTCCATTATAATAATTTAAAAAAAATCTATACACAAACAAGTTCAAATGATGACATGTATGCTTCATTCCTTAGTAGATGAGAGTACCTATTTCATGACTGGATCAGTACGAAATTCTTTAAGCTGTCGGTGCGCCTTATATTAGTGCATTGATTAACTCAGAAAAAGCCAATTCTATTAAGGAAACCTACAATATTAGCATATATATTCCTTTTCACCCCCTTGTGCATAAGTAATTGTGAGTAAATTTAAGGATAGGTTGACTGGAAGTTGGCTGCACCAATAAAAGAAGGCATGAAGCATGCCATGCAAACTACATTTACACACAATTTTCTTACTTATATGTGCTTGCAAGACATATAATACTTAGGGTGTGTTTGGTTTTGCATTTTGAAAGCACCTCTTAAAGAAATTTGAGGTGTTTGGAAACTACTCCCAAGAAACTTGGGGATGAAAATTGGCCTTGAAAAGGGTGAAAGCTCAATGCTAATCCTTACCAGGATTGAGCTTTCAAGCATTTTCGAAATACTTGAAAGCCCTAATGAAAATTAGTTAGCTGTCTATTTTGCCATCAAAACCTTACTAAGAATCAATTTTACCCCTTTTAAAAAACTAAAAACCTAATCTATTGCTCATCTTCCCGAGCAAAGGCAATCGGCGAGGCCGGATCTAGCTGGGCAAGGGATTGGTGAGGTTGCATGACCAAGGTTGCGCTATCCCGGGCAAGCTGCTGGTCGCACAACCTTAGGCCTCGTTGCTTGGGGTCGTGAGACCCTCGCCGAGGTTCCCTCGACCCTAGGTGGCCTAGGCCTATGGTCGCTAGAGTCGAGCTGGCTTGCCGACGGCCTAAGCCTTTCACCGGAGTCTAGGAAGGGTTTATTTTTTTCAATAAAAAAAGTTGAGAATAAGAAATAATGCACAGACTGACCCTCTCTAATTTTTTTGTTTTTTGCCAAATACTACTTAACTCAAAATTATTTTTCAAATGATTTTTTACCAAATGCTATTTCTATTTCCCCCAAAGCCCCTTAAGCTAAAGATATTTGCATTTACTCGGAGCTCATTTCCAAAGCCGAATCAAACGCAACCTTAGTCATGTAGACTTGGTGTAGTGCGCCTTTTTGTTCTTTCCTTTTTTCTCTGGCCCTCTTATACCTAACACTTTAACACTTTACAACCCAATTTTGCAGACCGGGTTGCATACCAAGACCTAAACTTTACAACTTACTATATTGAATATCACTTAGGACCCGCGTGAGATGAAGAGAAATGCCTTCATTTTCTCCTTTCTACCCTCCACTTACTCTCCATCTCCTTTTTTGTGAAAAATTTTGCAGACCCTTTTTTTTATTTACTTTTTGTTTCTTTTTCAGTTGTTACTTTTTACTTTCAGTTTGAAGAGGCATAGCACGCCTCCGTTTTCAAACATATTTTCCAGTGTACATTGGATTATGGCCTACATGAGAATAAACAAGTATGCCAACTTGCTATCGGGGAAACGCTGAAGGATCATTAATTATGATGATTGTACTAAAGATGGCTGCAAGTTGCCTCTTGAAAGTGAGTGATGAGAATGTTTAATTAATCAGTGGATTGGCTTCCACTAGTTGAATAGTTAACTGAGTTTTAACGGTTAGATCTCTCTCTCTCTCTCTCTCTCTCTCTCTCTCTCTCTCTCTCTCATTAGAGATTATGTAGGGTTTATAGAAGTTGATTTTATTTGGCGATTGAGCTATTAATCACGTGCAATGTGGTCCTAATGACCTCACATTGGGAAGAAAAAGTATTTTCCATTGCCAGTGCCATGTGCAACATGTACCTTGCTATATATGGTAGAAAAGATTACATACTTGTGACATGTCACATTATCGACTGATTGATGTGCAGCGGTTATAAGAGAGATGACGACACTCATGACTCATCAACTTTTGTTCCTGTCGATGTTATCTCTTGGACTTTCAATCATTGTAGTTAGGCGCCTGAGCTTCTATCAAAGGCGCAACACCATCCACAATCTTGTTATTGGTTTAATAAAGTCTCTAAACTATTTTAAAATATTTAATCTCATCCTCACATTAATTAGCGTGAATAAAATGTGTTGGTATGAAAACCAATTTAATAAATCTAATAGATGGAGAAAATGTTACTTGTGAGTTTCATAAATGTAGATATTCACTTGAAACTACATAAATTAACGGCTGAGTTTCTTTTTCGACATGCATCTTATGCACTTTACACGGTTTTTTTTTTCTCATTTGGTTAAACGTTCTCATCGGCTTCACCCTCTTCAACAGCAATTTAGAATTTACCATACCCCACAGAAGTTCCTAAGAGACTAGGAGAATAAGAAAAGCAGCACCAAACTCTCTGCTAATGATTGTAACATTTTTGGGGGTTTTGTTACATCTTTTAAATCTTTATTTACGTGATATTGATTGAAACTTAATTTGACGAAGAAGATGGGATTGTTCTTATTGATTGAGCCACTCTTTCGTGATTTGAAAAATTCCGTAAAAACGACATTGAACATTTAAAAAAAATTAAGGACATAATCGAAGTAATTGAAATTATATTCAAGAACAACATTCCATATTGGATTTAAGGACTAACACTATCATTATCCATAATTGACGACGATATTATCAATTATACAATGGAGCCTACTTTCGGCATCACAAAGAAAGTGGAGTAGGTGATTCCAATGCATCTAAGACATTGCATATTGTAATTATTTGTTGTTTTGCATCACGCAGCAAGTGCCAAGATAATTTAAATCCATCCAAAATAATATCCAACCACTGAAATTTTACTCTCGAATGAAGTTTCAAAAGGGTAATATTCAAATTCATTATATTAAGTGACCGATCATTTCTTGAAAGTATTTCTTACAAGAGAAGACGACTTTATAGTGGGGAATTGCTCTTTCACTGAGTACTAGCACAAGCATACATAACATAACATTTTCTAGAACAAGCTCTTCTAGTCCAATAAACTAAGATTCAGTGATTAGTTGCTGTAATAGGTCAGCCTCCCATTTTGTAAAATTTGCCCAATTTTCTGTTCTTGGTAAAAGTAAAAGGTCCGACATAACACCATAAAAAGTCATGAACATGAACATGGAACATTACCACATCATTTGACCTATGATTGACACTTGTCCAGGGCCACAAAATCTTTTTAATTCTGTCAAATCTGTCAAGACCTGTCTCTCAAGGCCTTGATTTCTGGCCAAGTTGATGGGAAATGGACCCACCCGGTTGATCAAAATCGAATCTGATTGTTCAGGTTATGAATCGTAGTCACGTGGGCTAAGCCAATCAGAGGCAGAAATCAATCGCCAATTTGCGAGCTGATTAACACTTTAGAAATTGATAATGGGGACCGTACGAGAATACGCACGCCCAAAAAATCCACATCGGCGATGTGGATAAGATTCCTAACGAGTCTTATCACTTTGGAATTTTAAAGGAACGATCAATACGTGTGGTTATAAAATGGTAGCTTTTGAAAGTAAGTGAAAATTCTATTCCCACACTGTTCAAGAGAAATTCCCGTCCTTTGCCCTGAATTCAAGAAAAGGGCTGAAATGAGTTTGGATTGATGTGCATCAGCAAAGAACAATTTTTACAATGAGTCATAGCATGGTATTCACACTAACTACGTGTTCGTATTGTATAATTACAATAAATGAACAATAAGTTGTATACTACTAATATCAAAAGTTGTGTACAAAGCTAATTTTTAGTGTTAAAAGTTTTTTTCGAATCAGTTAAGGCTATGTACGTCTGCCCTTTCTAGCAGCTGTGGCGGCGGCCACTGATTAGGGCTTGGCCATAGATAGACCATGGTTTTTTTTTCTTTATTTTGCTTTTTTTTTTAGTGTAACTTTTTAAATATCTTGAGCTTGTTATTTATTTTAAAAAGAACAATATGCTAGGAGACCTCCACGGGGACTATTTTTTTTGAAAAATTTGCCATGTCGCATTAAAATTTTATCTATAAATGCCACATAATCAAATTAGCTGGAGTTTCCTCGATTTGACACTTAAGTGATCGATTTTCCTTTGATTTGACACTTAAGTGATTCGAAAAAGACTTTTGACACTAAAATGAGCCACGTACACAACTTTTGACACTTCTAATGTTAAAAAAAAAGTATAAGTTTAAACTTTATTGTGATATCAAGAACTTAAATAATTATGCCCTAACTTTTTCTTCGATATGCAATCAAAGAGGGTATTCCTTGATTGGTAAATTAGCTTCATGTCAAAACTTGTCATAGTCGTGAGAAAATGGGGAATGCTCCAATTTTCGTAACATGTTAGAAGAACATCCGTGCACATTCCAAAGTTGCGGAACCTCTTAGCCATTTTCAGAATGCTAGTCTATTTAATTTGAAGGTGATGCAATTACAAACAATTGTCTTGCCAAACACATTTTTTTACAATATAACATGGTTATGACTTTTGTATCCCTTTGCTTCACTTCGAAGATACTTCCAATTCATGGCACGGGAAGAAGGCAAATCGCATGCTAATTGCATATTTCTTTATTCAGCAATTGAGAAATTTTATTATCACGCATTTGAAATTATTCCAATGCTTTGATCACACTTTCTTCAATTTATTGGGTATCGGGTCGTTGACCGGGTCGTGGGGCAATATGACGTGTGGACCTCTCTGCTTGGATACTGACTATTTCATGATTCTCTTCTTCTTTTTTTTTTTTTTTGTGGTACTTATAAGCACGAGGTGTATTGGATGAAACCACAAAAGAGCTTTACCTAGAACTCATAGAAAGTGGTTGGCTTTCTACAGATACTACGAAGTTAGTTGAGCCAACAAAAGCAATTTGAAAAAGCAAAGCATAAAATAGGAGAAAACAATTAGGCAAAAGGACAATGGAAAAATGAAGTCGTACCATTGTAATCGAGCCAATTCTCACTGGGTTTTTGATTTTTGAATGAATGATTCGTTCGAAATGAAGTCAGAATACCCGCCACGATAAATGTGTAATGAGAGGGTTCGCTTGACTTGTTAAGTTTATTGTTCATTTAGGTTGGTAGGCTCCGGAAAAAGTGTTTCTCGAAGTGCCATTGGCATTCGTATGATAAAAAAAGTGTTAAAAAAATAATAAACACTTTTAGAAGGAAAAACAAAGCAAATAATAAAAAAAAAATTTTTTTTAACACTTTTTAGAAACACTTTTGGAACATTTTTTAGAAACAATTGGAAACAATTTTGTTTTTTAACACACTCTCTTTCTTTTGTTTCGCGATGTTGACACGTGATTTTTAATTATTTTATTTTATAAAATTAATTAAAAATACCAAAATAATTCATAAAATTAAAAAATTAATCTCTGAATCTTTAGCCTAGCCTTAGTAACCAATTTTGAACAATAAATATTTTTAGTAATTTTTGACATTTTTCGGATTTATTTAAATTATAAAAATAGCTGAAAATTAGGAAAAATAGTATTCGTGGTCGGAAAAATGTGCAAAAATAGTCCATATTTTTATTTTAATTCCCTTTTCATTTTTGCCTCTTAAATTTTTAAAAATTCAGTTTGGGACCACATGCCTCTTCATTGAACATAATCCTAAATTGGCTAAAAATTTCATTTTAAATCATTTTATCCAAATTTTTTTACTTTTAGAGTAATGACATGAGACTTTGATACCCTGCATTTCATTTCAGTCCTCATGTTTGGAAAAATTGCACAATTAGACTAAAATGACCTAACCGCACAAATATTTTTCATTTTAGTCCATGGTTTCACTCAAAGTGCAATTAATATTTTTTGGAGGTCCCCGTTTAAAGGTTATTATTATTTTTATAATTGATCTCGTCCATATTGTAATTTGATAAATCATGCATAAATTACTTATACATATATTGGTCTAATTTGATTTAGTAAATTGAATAACCGAGATTTAATTTGATTTAGTAAGTTAAAAAGATAAAGACATCTTAATTTTAATATATATATATAGTCTCCTTAATTAAATGAAAAAATTAGGAACAATTTTTTTGCAGTTACTAAACGTATTTATTTTTTATTATTATTATTCTCGGGAATAGAAACTTTATGTATTTACCAAACGCGTTTTCGTTCTTTTTTGTTCCAATAACGGAATTTTTTTGTAGTTACCAAACGCGTTTTTGTTCCCAAAAATCGTTCGGGAACAAAACAGAAAAAAGTGTTTTTGTTCCAAAAGTTGTTGGAACGTAAACGTTACCATACGCACCTTAGTTACCCCGTTCTCGAATGCCATTGGCATTAAATGATTTGAAATTCTATAGACCAGAAGGTCTAACCAAAATAGGAACGGTTGAGATGATAACATTTCTCCAAGTATAGAAAGCATGTCGTGTTGTGCTTCGTGATTGGATGAACCGGTGCAATTAGTATTTGCCATGCATTGTATCGTAACATCTATTTTAATCACGAAGATCCGATTATATGCAAGAATTGAAGCAGCTTGTTGACCGTGATGTTACTAGATCAAGATTGGAGTGCGTTGATCACGACGATATAAGAGTGGAGAAGATCGTATGTATCGGGTCGACGATAGTCGAAAATCCTTCGTCGACTGGGTTGATAGGAACCATTTTAAGCAATTTGACAAATTAACCAGTGTGAAAGAGGGTTTTGACCGAGTGAAAGGACACCCACATTTTTCTGAAGGACAAGATTTATTCTTTCGGCCAACACATTTCACTTACCTCGATTTATTTCCATTGATTTCGAGTTCTTATGTGGTTTTTGTGTGGATTTGGTTAGAAATTCACGGCATTCCGTTCACACGCCTTGACCATGTCTAACTTGGTGCAACCATGAAAGCAAGAATATTGATTCGCTGATTATTCATTGCTATAATGAAAGCTAGTTTCGAATATCCTTATAGCAATTAGTTACTGGAGATATTGACTCGTGGATGGCTGCGCTCGAACCATTCAAAATCGAGCGGAGATAGCAGAAATCGAAACTCCAAAAATAATTTTTCTGATTCATCCGTGCGGCACGCGAAAATTTCCTTTTTATTTCCATTCGCATGAAATGTATGCATTGAACGATTTGGCTTTGCTTGCTTGAGTGTCCCGGTCTACCCTAATGATCAAATCTCTTTAGGATTAATCAAACACCAACTGGACATGTCATATTAATGGTGGTTTGGACTTATGGGAATAAATCGTTGACAGCGCCAACCTCGGAACTTGCTTTGTTTGGAGGAGAGACAAGGGAACAACAATGACAAGTCTCTTTTGTTCTTACCCGAAATAGAGAAACATAGTACTACACTCCTTTTTGACGTCACCCTAAGGTTTTGGGATTTCTTTTTTTTTTTTTCCATTTTTTTAAAGGCACGCCCTCCAATTTTTAATATAACCTTAAAATACCAGAGGGGGAAAAAAAAAGAAAAACTAAAAGAGGAAAGCTCTTTTCATCCTACTTTCCATTTATTGCATCTCGTGCTGACACGTGGGGAGACACTCCACATAGACATTGACGAAGCACTGGGATTGGCGGTCCTCAGTCTCGGGGAAACCTACGACCCACGTCAGCTTGTCTCTCCGTGAAATGACAAGTGTATCCCTCTTAGCTATTTATGGTATGTTTCTACACCATTTAAAATTTTAGAGCCGCTCCATTTAGATTTTTTCGTGGGAAAAAGCCCAAATACTAGAATAAAATACCATGGGGGAGAGAGAAAGAGATGCGAGCAATAACTTTATTGAATAAAAGATTGAAATTAGATCTGAGATGAATCAGCGCGGATTTCGTGTCAAACGATGAATGACAAGTGTCTCGCTTTTGATGAGCAAATTTTGAATGCGGACATACTTTTTTTTTTAATATATTTTTTTTCTTGTACCGCACGTCAGAAAAGAAGACCGATGATAAGAAGATATTCCTTAAATATATTCGGACTGCGACCATTCAACTATTTCACTTCTTACATCTGGCATTGCTTATCAGAACACGCTAAATCATAACTGAGGAAAATAATCCCGTTGGTTTGAATATTGTCGACACTTAATCCACACTTCAGAAATGATTAGGTCGGCGACTAATCAGAAGACAACTAATTATCCATTTTTGTTCCTCCGAAGAGCAGATATATTTGAAATCGATAATTATTTTTTTCAAGTAGCGAACAGTATTGAGTCATTAGTGGCTACAACATGATAAAATCAAGTTTACCAATTTAAGATGGGCTTCTTCCTCGCTAAAGAAACATTGGTGCAAGGATTTGTGGTCATAACCAAAGGCTCCCTCTAGTCATTCAATGCTTAGGGCAAAAGCCATAAATTGTCGTAGTGCTCTGCGACGAAACGGTAACGTAATGATATCGATCGAGCTTCGACTCTGTTTGTTACGATCAACGTGTGAATCAAGTTTTTGTACAAATGCGTGAGAGCATAACTTCTTGAAAAACGCGGTGAGGCGGTCATCCTCCTTCGTGGATGGAGCATGAATATCGTCATCTCGTGATATACGATTGACTCGATCGAGTGTAACGAGCCGACTCGGTCGATCAGCTAATTTTTACCGGGCCTCCTCGTCCTTTTTCCAGTTGCTCAGGGTCACGAGGCTGTCATTTTCGGGTGCTAACCCTCGCGGCGCTCCCCGATCCGATCTCCTCTGCTGGTCTCTCCGTCCCCCAAAAAGTTGCGAAAACTAGGCTAAAACCGGCGTGGGTCATCCTTTCCGCGGCGGCGACCCACCCGGTGACACTATCAGCTACCCGGCCAACTCCGGCTAAATGAGGAATGCGAAGGGCAACAGCTAATAACTATCCGTCGCCTCGCTACTAAAAGAAGCCAAATTCCCAAAATAGAAAAAGGCGCCCATACGGATTCGTATGCCACGCGTCGGCGATCTATACGCCAGAGGCCCACTACCGGAAACCCGCCGAATAAACAATCCAGAGGAAGTCGCCGATTGGTCCACGTGGCGGGGAAGGGGAAAACCGGCTAGTGGTTTTGTCCGTAGCGGAAACATCATCTCCCCCCAAGTGGAGCTTTCCCCATATAGCATCAAAAGCCAAAGAAACGTTAAAAATTTACGCTTGCTGGATCGTTTGCTTCGCTCTGTACGGACCGAGAAACAAGGCCGGTGATCCTGGGAGACCTCGTTTGTCTCCATTAACACCAAAGTGAGTCTCTTGTGCCTCAGTCTTTTTCAGTGAGTTTTTTTTTTCCTTGGCTCTCGCAAAGTTTGCAACTTTTTCGGTTCTTCGTGTTCCTTTTGCTCGTTTTTTTCTCTCGGGAATGCGAACTGGGAGCGACCGGATTTTGTTTTTCTCTCGCCCCCTCTTTTGCTTGGGGGTTTCCTGAGTCGGCTCTCTGATTTTTTGGGTACGGGCGGGTTGATTGCTTTGTTTTGCTTTTAGCTTAATTCCTGAGTTGAGAGGATTCTTTCTCCAATGGGTTGATGTGGGTGGCGAGGTTCGTAGATTCGTTTTGAAGAGGGTCTGATTTTGGGCTTTCGTGGTGTGCTGTGGTGGTGATTTATGTAGGCATGGGGAGAGGGAAGATTGTGATCAGGAGGATCGACAACTCGACGAGCAGGCAGGTGACCTTCTCGAAGCGGAGGAACGGGCTGCTGAAGAAGGCGAAGGAGCTCGCGATCCTGTGCGACGCCGAGGTCGGGGTCATCATCTTCTCCAGCACTGGCAAGCTCTATGATTTTGCCAGCACCAGGTCCTACTCAAGATCTCTCCTCCAATTCTCTTGTTTCTTCTCATTTGGGTCATTGTTTCATTGTTATGATGATAATGCTATTAGACCCGATGATAAATCTTTTCTTATGCCCATGTATTGCAATGGCATTGCTTCCTTGCCTTTTCGAACATGTGCCATCTTAATTTGTGCGTCTCGTGGAGTGGATATCGCTTTTTATCTCCCTGATTTTTGTTTCAAATGCAATCAGATCGGCTTTGGTCACTTGAGATTAAGAAAACTGTCCACCAAAACCCAAAATTACTATTGATTTCACTGAGGCAGCTGGGGATATGATTGTATGGAGGTCTCTAAGTCTGTACCGTAGAGCTTTCGTGAACTAGGCTTTCACCTCAATGTGTTGCATGCATTGCTCAATTCTTTATTATCTAACTAAAAGATGACAGTCAATCATACACCAACCGTTATGTTCCTCCTGATTTATGTAGCTTGAGTTTGCACGATTGTACTGCCACTAAATGTTGTAGAGTAAGGGCGCTGTTTGAGCACGGGTGCAAAGACAGCGCACGTGAATGTGTCGCAGGTTTTCATTAGGAGGAAATGTTGTTGGGGAACGTCGATTTGTGGTTGATGCATAGGCGCAAGCTCACAGAACATGGATTGGTGAAATTGAGATAGCGAGAGTACATACTCGACCTGAATTGGTGAATCTCTGTCAAGGCTGTTGAAGAAGAAGCTTGCGTACGTTTGGAACAATGTAGCAGATATTTGGGGACAAGAATAGTGCAGCTTGAGTTTGTTGGATGTTTGGACTTGTCCTAGGTTAGGGAATTTCCGTTTCGGGAGTCGAATGCTAGATTTAGATGTCATCCAATGAGGAGATACCAAGCAACTTGAATTCTCTGATTTTATGCTTACACAAAGCATAACGGAGTCAAGCCCTAGCGGGTTGTCGCTGCATCGAACACTGTCTAGCTAGTATCTCGACTTAGGACCTCTAGAGTTGGAAAAATTGGAAGATGCACGAAATCTCCCTACGAGGCCATTTGTCCATATTCATTAGGTCTTAACAAGGAACAAAAAAACATACCAAGTCCAAATTCTCGAAGTAACAAGTCTGCCGTCAACTGGCAAAAGATCATTTACAAAATTCCATTGACTTTAAGAGAAACCCAGATCCCAGTTCAGGTGAAAGTGGCAATGATGAATCATTCAATGCTAGCCCTTGTCCCGTCTCTCCTCAAGACCTAGTAGAAACCAGTAAAAACATGTTGGAATCCCCACCAACAATGGATTTACTTTCTTTAGTCCTTGCCAGTTCAGCCTTAGGTAAAAAGATATTACTTAATTGCTAGTTCTACTTAAACGTTACACCAAATATGCTTGCTTAGATTGTCTAATTTAAGGCAATACATGTGTACTGAAAGTTAAAACATGCACGTGCTCTGCACAGATTCTTTTGTACGACCAACATTTTTTGTTGTGGCAAGGCAAGCTTTTTATTGAGTAGTTCATAGGTATATGAACTCAAAGCTAAGTTGATATTTTACAGGGTCCAATATCAGCCCTGAAAAGGTAGAGGCCTTCAGTAACAATTAAACTGTGTAGGTTTGCGGGATTAGGATGGAGAGAAAATGTTCCTTGCGCAGTCATAAAGAAAGAAGACCTCGTAACCTTGCCCTCATGATTTGCAAATCATTAAGACAAAATTTCCAGCCATTGGCCTATAGACATTCACATCCTTGGAGTAGCCAGGAACAAGGACCGTGGCTAGCGGTGGTCCATTCTTAACCATCCCGGACCCAGACCTATCAAGTACTTTGCGGAAACAAGAAACCTTTGTTATTGTAGGCATATATGATTTTAGGCGATGAGCGGTTCATCTCTGGTATCGTTGAGTTCATGAAAAGGAACACTCAATAACAGCTTAAACTCTTGAAGAAGACGATAAACGAACACTCAATTTTAGCAGTGTTCATACAAGAACGTGCTGCATTTCATCCATGTATAATGTGAATTAAGTACTCAACCATGATTTAACTAATCACATGTCAAAGGTGATTAGATATGTTGTATAGCGGGGTATTCGGCAGATGAAAATAGTTGCTAATTCATTCCTGGTAATGTCCCCCAATGGACATTACCAAGGCCAAGGAATATTGAAAGTCAAAGGGATAGGGAAAGGAATTTGTGTACTGTGTAGCAATCCAGCTAACAGAAGACAATGGCCAAAAACCAAAAAAATAAAAAAAGCATTATAATGAGAATAACATGCAAAAAATATCGAAGTCATACATAGATGTCCAGATGAGTGAAAATGTCAAAGTTTCGACGTCATCACAAATTCACAGTTTGTCCAAAATTTGTAATGACGACAGAATCTCTAACTTAAGTCCTCGAAATATCCGAAGCATTGCAAAGGACGGGAACGCACGAATATGAGGTGGGACAAAGGGAAGGATATGGACAAGGGCTTAACTTTTTGTCCGGAAGACAATAGCATTGTTGTCTAAAATTCCGTTTGCATTTCATTTATAGGCTCAATACCCAAAAAAACCTTCAACTTTAGCATTTATGACAATTCTACCCAAATTTTTTTTTATCTCATAAAAAACCTTCAACTTTTACATTTGTCTCAATTTTACCCCAAACTTTTGCTTTTCTCCCAATTCTACCCGCCTAAGTACCAAAAAAATCCTCATCTTTAGCATATGTCCCAATTATATCCAAAACTCTATTTTTTATCATAAAAAACCTCCAACTGTTACTTTTGTCCCAATTCTACCATCGTTAACCCTCCGTCCATAATCATAATTAGTTAATCTTATGTGTCATTTCCAAGTTATTAATGAATTGCACCTCAAGTAAAATCAACATGAAAAAACTCATGAACTTCTCTTTTGTAGTTTGCTACCCCTATATATCGCCGAGAGATATATAATCACTCAAGATGGCATGTTTCGTATTCTCTTCGGCACTCATGGCCCAAAAAACGGCTAGACATGGAGATATTTGGACTAACGATCTAAAATCTCATCTTCTCTAAAACCTATTGTTTCTAAATTTTGAAAATTCATTGATAAGTTCGGCGAAAAAACTCGAGCCACGTAGGATTAACTAACGGTGATTATGGACGGAAGAGCGACGGTGGTAGAATTGGGATAAAATTAAAAGTTATGGATTTTTTGAGACAAAAAAATTGGATAAAATTGAGACAAATGCTAAAGTTGAGGGGTTTTTTTTGTATTAGACCGGTAGAATTGGGACAAAAATAAAAGTTGAGGGTTTTTTATGAGACAAAAAAAGGTTTTGGATATAATTGTCACGAATGCTAAAGTTTGAGAATTTTTTGGGTATTAGGTCTTCATTTATATAAGTGAGACAAGTTTCCTATTCCCATTTTTCTGTCTTTTATTTTATGCGATATATTTAGGAAAGACAAGGAAAACTAGGAAAGATGATGAGGACTAGGTATAAACATTGGCTTTGATATTGTTAGCTAGGTGCATGTATGTTGGGTGGTCTTGAGCCTCTCTCATCTCAAAAACTAGTTCAAAAGACGAGACTTTCCTCACATTTATAAACCGACCACCTCTCTTTCACAACCGTTGTGGGATAACCCCAATAATTTTTTTCCTCACACATCGGGCTCTGGGTCGGAGGCAAGCAACAACCCGTATCTCTCTCCGTGTGATTGTTGGGTCTAGACTTATTGGCAACATTGGCTCCGATACTAGTATTGGGTGATATTATGTCTTTTTCATATCAAAAGCTAGCTCAAATGATAAGACTTTTTTGCATACTTATAAACCAACCACCAACCCTTTCACAACCGATGTGGGATAACCCCAACAATGTAGATTGTGAGTCACTTTTACCCTAGTATGTCATCTTTAAAGAGAGAAATGGGTTGGGCTTTCTCCCCTTATTAGAAGATATTCAGGAGGAAAATGTCTGAATGCAATACCAGATGACATCTAATCTTTTCTTTCCCCCAAATTTTACCCTTCCTAATATAGGGTCATTGGGTTATATTGGTTTTCCAGGAAATCAAACACATTCTCTAATCTAGAACCATTGAAAAGATTAAAACGAAAATACGAGCATAAGCTTGATCAATAGCTCAATCCACTCATTCAAAAATTCCTCTATGATCGATCATGAAGATAATGACCTCCATTTTTTTGTATTTAATTGTGTCTGCCTCTTCATGAATTTCGTCATTATGGTTGAAATCGATTTCATTAAATCGAGGCGATAGCACACCACCGATCTTCGATCTCGAATGGCTATATACTTTAGCATGAGTTGAAGATGCTAGACTTATTCTCTCCGTAATCTCGATATTACATGGAACTGTAGTCGTTTAGAAAGATGCAATGTAATTGGAGAGGTATTATAGATGTAACAATTTAGTGTATTCTTCCAATTGATTTCACAATTTCTCACTATATATATATATATTTTCAAAGCAAGTTTTGATAGGATAGTAGCTAAAGGGGATACTTGGTACTTGGTCATTCTTATCAATTCTTAGACAAAGGATTAAAGTTTTTCAACACCCTAGACAGTGGTTTTTTCGTGCTTCCTCAAATTCCTAAGACCTCAAACTCGTCAACCTAATCGTGGAGGTCCTAGAATTGATGCTTCAAGGAGGCTATGTTCATGCATATCATTTGTTTATTAATATTTTCATGATTTATGCCGTGAATGGGTTTACTTTGTATCCAACGTTGGTGTCAGCCGACCAATTACCTTGAATAATGTTTAATATAATTGAGAGGACCACTGGTGTATGATTGGAGGACCTGGTCTAGGAGTACGTAAAAATCCCTTAGGGTTCATAGCCTTCAGCAATTCCTACACATGGAAAGATTCCTCCGACAGTGTCTCCTCATGCCATCCTAGGTTTCTTTTGCAGACACTTTATGAGGATTTAAATGCTGTTTTTCATGATTTTCTTTTCTTGAGTATCTAATCATACGTATGTGTTTCTTGAATTAGTTATTTGGACTACGTATGTGTTCTATAAATCAGTTATATACTTAAAATTAAAAGGGCCCTCATTAAAAAAAAAATCAATTGAGGATATTTCAAAGTTTGGAGGAATGCACTGATTAACCTCATGGTTTCATAATTATTGTCTTGAAAATTGAAATATTTTGATAAGGTATGCTTAACAAATGTCATAGGGCACTCTTTCAATGAAACCGTAATTATATTAGTACGTTTTAATGTTGCACTATGCTGGTGAGTTGGCACTTTTAGGATGGACCGTGTCACGTGTCGACACTTGAGATCGCGACTATACACCAGTAAGGCTTCCTTTGACTCAGTCGCCCATTATTAGCATTGCCTAACCTTATTATTCCCCATGATTGATCCTTCACTCGCTCACTTGGCCTACCCTATATTGTTGATAATGATTTTAGAGAGAGAAGTGCCTTCGAAAAGAGTGCTCTATTGTTTCTTATAATGTTAGATGTGGCAAATAAGGGGGCAGCACTCCCATTTCTACAAGGGCCCTTATAATGCAAACATTAGGGGTGAGTGGTTTTAAGATTAGTGTAGATTCCACCTGAAACCTACCCATTTGAATCGGTATCATAGTTTTTGGTATCCGGAACCATATCCTATCACAAATTCCAAGATCAATTTCGAGTCTACTCGGGCTCCACTCGTATTCTTAATGGAACGATTGCGGTGAATCATTATCTCTAATAATTACAATTTGCTCATACAATCCATTGACTACAACTCATATTTAAACAAGCGAAGAATATGAAATATTAACAAAGTAAAAATCTTAATCATAAATATCACTTGAAAATGGAAGCTTAGACTAATTCCAAATTACACACTTATCATTGGACGCCATGGAATACCGCAAGATCGCACGAAGACATAGAATAAGAAAAATACAAAAACTTGCTCCAGGTTCCAATTACCGTCGAAATCCATTCCTCAATTTTTGGAATATGGAACCTACCTTGCATACCCTAAAACCCGAAACCGGATCTATGGATCCGGTTTCCACTTTTACCCCGCAATCATGCTCACCCCTAGCAAACATTGATCTCCCATTGATCTAATGGTGGAAATGCAATCTCTCTGTCACGCATCTACCCCCACTAATTACAAGAAATCTCCATAATACAATACTCCCGAATACATTCTAAAATACTCATGAAACCCTGGATCTTTAGAAGTTTTCAACTTGCTCTTTGGCACTTCGTGGTGTTGTGCCTTGAAAACCTCTGGTCCATAATACTCTCTCCTATCCAATTGGGCGACGCCCTCAATGCTTTCGACTTAGTCTTTCTTTTCTCTACTTCACTGTTGCACGACTCTTGAACCCTTACTTGTTCCACAAGCAATTCCTCCCTCGACTTGGCCAACTCGATGTTGCCCGCCAAGTCCCTCACTTTAGGAAAAAGCACATGAGTAGGCATCACTTGTTGAGTTGGCTTGGACCGCTCCAACTCCACCTTTTGCCTTTTCAAAGTTTGTGGTCTTGTCCTCGACTTGGCCACGAACTTCTACCGCTCCAACTCCATCATTTCGAGATAGCTTACAACAACACACATCTTGCATTTCAAAAAGATGGCTTAAGGCCATTACATTTTGTGCAAAAATAGTATGTGACGATTCTATGAGAGATTAAATGCAAATTACTCAACATGTGCTAAACGTAACCCGTTTCATTTCAATGAGAAGGGTCACGAGTAGAGCTTGCATATACGCATGCAATAAGTGCAGCAATCATTAGAGAAACCCTCACAATCAATTGTATTGATCCTCAAACTATCAATAATAGTCATAAAACCCTAACCGGTTAAATCTACCCAAACAACCAGATTAACTTGACATAAAAACTCTCCTCTTTCATAGAGATTAAATCTCTCCTCTTTCATTTCCTTTTTGCTGAAACATTTCAATGGACGAACATTGTTTTCGAAAATAATAATCTCCTTTGCACTGTGGCGATTAAATTTCTCTTTGGCAATGAAAACATTGCCTTAGGGTTTCATTGCCCTCAAAAGATGCTTCTTCTCACAGTACAAACGTTTGATACCAGAAAAATGAACGGTGATCGTGATCAATCCACACACATCTTGTGTTCAATAATTTTTGCCATTAACTCCATGTAGTCTCTTGCAAGCTATCCCCTTGAAAGGATATTTGTCCCTTCAGTCCATAAATAACTATCTTCCGTGAGGATTAGCAGGTGTACACATGCAATAAAAAATTATAATTTACATATGCAGTGAATTCTTCAATAATCAAATAGCCAAAACATACTGAACTGTTGCAAGAGGTACGGATACTGTAACTGTTGACCGCAAGCATGTTTCCTTCTCATTGCCGATTTTTGTTTCTTTTCGATTTAGGAGTGTCGAGCCGAGTAATCATTGCATCTAGCCTTCACCCCATAGTTTGTCCAGAAGCTGCAAAATTATTGTTCAAGAGCCTACACCTTAGAATTACTATGATCGTCACCAATGCCATCTCTACTCAAAGATGCCTAGAAGGAGGATAAATTTGCGAAACTCAATTCTCAATCAACTCAAACTAGTGCGCGCATGGAAAGCACAAAACTTAGAGAAGAAGCTCTTAGACTTAAAATTATCCACGGCTAACTCTTCCAAGGAGTAAAATTCATCAATCTTTAAAGAAAACTTTCGAATTCAATGTCCACTTTTCAGATGAGCAAAATGCGAATCTATATCGCACTAGAGGAGCAACACGACTAGATATTGCAGACACGCCCTTAAGGCTGTAAGAGCAAAGAGAACCTTCTCATACTTTGATAATATATCTATGGCAAAAAGTAATCTTACAAGAAGTGCAACCAATATTTATTTGTATATTATCGTGTAGCAGTTGTACATTCAAACAAGAAAACATATAAATAACTCTTGAACCTTGAATTTCGACAAAAAAAAAAACTCTTAGAACCTTGGATCCTTTATAATTCAAAATCTAATTGTCAACCGGATACTTGCCATATTAGAGTGAAAAAAGGGTTTTTGACAAAATATCCTCCATCCAATCTTCTGAACAAGGAATTCTTTTGCCAAAATTTAGTTTTTTAGAATTGGCCAATAACAAGATTAATACAGACAAAAGAATTGACTACATAAGCTGTGATGATAGCCCCTCTCAACTGAGTTAGGGGATTCTAATGTTCGATCAATTTGAGAGGAGTCATTTCAAAATTGTGTTTTCTACATGATGAAAAATAATTTTCATTGAAATGTCATCCTTTCGTTTAGAAATCCTTACCATTGTAATTAGCTTGATGTTGCACTACTTTTTGCACTACTTATTCCCTCAAATTACTTTTGGAAGATGCTTCTTGACTTTTTAAGAACATTGGATAGAGCAAAGAAGTCATTAATCACAAATAAGTCATGAAGATCACAGCTTCAATAGCATCCTCATCTTTCTATCATGTTATCTTTGATTGAAATCTGCCAACACCTTCTCGTACACACTCACTTATTTTGATATCCCTTGGAAAGTATCTATAATCTTACTAATCTCATCTCAACCACATACTTTTCTATCAATTTTATGAATATGAATTTCGACAATGTTTTACATATGAATATTTTTCTTGTCATGGATGTACTTTAGCCTTTGCAACATTAATTGTATAAGCATCTAGTTTCCTCAAGAACTCGTAATGATTAAGTCCACAAAAGTTCTTATAATCATTTATCCATTGTCTTCTCCTTCACAATGATAGAAGGGCAACGTCGACACCTTTGGTCTTTGGTTAGTTCTCAAAGCATATGTCGTTAATCGTACATGCAAACTATCGGCACTCTTGGATATTGATTGAGAGGATACATCGTAAACATATTTACCATCTAAATATTAATCAATTTAAATGAATCCTTACCTAACGAGGGGGAAGGGGATAGATCAAATATAAGCAAGGAAGAGAGAGAGAGAAGAGAGAGAGAGAGAGAGAGAGAGAGAGAGAGAGAGAGAGAGAGAGAGAGAGAGAGAGAGAGAGAAATGTGGCAAATATTTAGCCCTTTGTTGTATCTCTTCTCGGTTATAAAAAAAATATGCTTTATTATATGCTTTACAATGCGTAGGCAAGGTATCACCATATGTAAGACTTGATAATAAGTCCATGTCCAAGGTGGCACTATACGTATCTATTTGACGTGGCTAACTTGCTAGAAAAGAGAGCACATTTATATCCGGGAAGAGATAGGAACTATCAAACAGATCAATGGATAAATGTAAATAAAATCCCTAGCCTTATATTAATTGATTTATTTTTGTTAGAGAATGAGTTCAAAGATGAGAATAACGAAAAAGGCAGATGTAGAATGGCCATGTTTTCCTTCAATCTTTCTTTTGATGGGTGAGTAACACATTATGAATATCACACACACATTTCAGTGTAGTTAGTATGCGTGTGAGAAATGTCCATGATTGACAGGGGTTAATTGATTGTTTAAGAAATTTCGAAGCTTTTTTGCTAGTATCTGTTGGATTACATGTAGAACGCGTGTTAGCGTTGATGCTGTAAAAACAGTATTGTGTATACAGAAATAGTAATCTTCTAACAAAGGAGTTTAAGGGACATGAGAAATGCAAATCGTATTTATAGTGGTTCGGCTTACCCACTTGACCTACTCCACTTGCGCAGTTCTATCAGCCCAAATCAAGGCCGAGATTCACTGTTTAATCCTTGAGACATCACAAGGTCACTTCTACTTATAGCTCTGCTTCTACATACACAAGCAATCCTCGCTACACTTAACCTCTCTATCTTATTACATACACTGGGACTTCTACCGGGGAATACAATCAAATTTACACTACTTCGACACACAAGAACAAGAAGATGAATACTCAAGTATAGAAGAGACTTGTTTATTTTTTGTCAACTCTCTGACTTTTCTTGGGTTGAATTTATGGCCATAAAATCTCAAATGACCGCTTAAAATTCAAATCCCACGAGTAGCCGTTAATAATGCCATCTGCAGTCGTACAATGCCACTCTATAGCTCTGTGGAGACAGTTTCTCAAAATAGTTAGTTTGGCTTCTTCAGCAGTCTATCATTCTAGCGTGCCTGCCCAACATCAACATCAACATCAACATCAACATCACCTTTAACCCAAACTAGTTGGGGTCGGCGGTCGATGAACCCAAAAAAGCAAGACCGAAAGAGCTATAAAATAAAACAAAATACAATAACATAGCTATAGCAATATAAAGAAAAAAATGGCTAGGACTCGAAACGGCAGTCGGGAACATAGGAATTTTTGCCCCTCCACAATGTTAATCGCTTTCCTCCACTGCCCTAAGATAAATAGTACGCCAATCTATGTCCCACTCCAACAAATCTTGTCTTACTACTTTTCCCCAAGTAAGTTTCGGCCGACCTCTCTCCCTTTCCTCATGTCATGCTCCCTATAACACACACTGTTCTTAGGGAGCATTTAGGGGTCTTCGAAGAATATGTCCAAACCATCTCAAACGATGTTCTCTCATCTTTTTGCCACCGATACTACTCCAACTTTTCGTCGAATATCCTCATTTCTTATTTTATCCATTCTTGTATGGCCACACATCCACCTTAGCATTCTCATTTCTCGCTACTTCCATCTTATACTCATGTTGCCTTGTGCGCCAACACTCGCCTCCGTAGATCATTGCGGGTCTTACACGTGTTCTATAGAATTTTCCTTTTAGCCTAAGAGGGATTTTGCGATCACACAAAAATCCCGATGCACTGCGCCATTTCATCCAACCTCGCTCCGATTCTATGGCTTACATCCTCATCAATCTCTCCCCCTTTTGCAATATTGATCCTAAATATCGAAAGTATCTTTCTTGGGTACCTCCGTCCGAGCAAATTGACGGGTTCATCTCCCCCTCTTGCCTTGTCGAACTCACACTTCATGTATTCGGTCTTATTTCGACTTAACGTAAACCCTTTGGACTCCAACTTACTTCTCCATAATTCTAATTTAGCGTTAACCCCGCCCTTGTCTCATCGATGAGCACAATATCATCTCGCAAATAGCATACACCACGGCACCTCATCTTGGATATCTCTTGTTAGCTCGTCCATAACCATGGCAAAAGATAAGGACTCAAAGCCGAGCCTTGGTGTAAGCCCATTGTGATTGGGAAATAGCTTGATGTTCCATTACAAGCATTCACACATGTAGTAACTCCATCATACATATCCTTGATTGCCTCTACATACTTTAACGGTATTTTTTCTTCTCAAGCACCCACCATAAGACTGTCTTGGAACCCTATCATACGCCTTCTCAAGATCAATAAACACCATATGTAGATCTTTCTTCTTTCTTGATACCTCTCCATCACCGTCGTATCAAGAAAATAGCCTCCATGGTAGACCTTCCCGGCATAAATCCAAATTGATTTATGGATATCTTAGTCTCTAGTCTCAAACGATGCTCAATAACTCTCTCCCACAACTTCATAGTATGACTCATAAGCTTAATGCCTCTATAGTTGGAACAATTCTGGATATCTCCATTATTCTTATAGATAGGCACAAGTATACTTTTCCTCCATCCATGCAGTCTTGTTATCAATGCCACTCTATAGCTCACAACTCCTAAGAGGCAGTTTCTCAAAATAGGTTAGTTTGGCTTCTTCACGCAAGTCTATCATTGAATCATCGAAACGTCCTCCAAATCCATCTAGCGTGCCTGCCCAAATATGATAAATAGTTCTAATCTTTCTCAAGTCCACTTTCGTGAATTCCAAAGACAAATCAAATTTGATAGGATTATAGAGGCTCATAGTAAAACCACAACTCTGTCGATAGCAAAAGCACCTTCTACAGTCAGGTCCATCCAAGATTCTATATACCCAAGCTTGTCCTCCTCCTACATTTAAGCTTCCTTCAAGCATATTTATTCTGTAATCTGTTCATCTTCTACTCGGTCCATCCAAACTCTTCCACAATCAGACGCCCAAGGGAGCGTATGGTTTCAGGATGGTTTCGGGATAGAACTAAAGACCAAAGAACCGAATCGATGGAGGTAGGGTACGGTCCAAGTTCCAAGATATGCAAGGGAAGTTCCAATTTCTATAAATTTGAAGAATCAATTTTGATAGATAGGAACCTAAGATAAGTTTTTTGTGTTTTTATTGTTCTATGTTTTGGTGCGGACACTGCAGAATTCCATGACATCCGATAATAAGTGCAATATAAAACCATTAATCCGAGCTTCCATTTCCGACAATATCTATGACTAGAACTTTCACTTTGTTAATATTTCATATTTTCCATGTCTAAATACGAGTTATTGTCAATGAAATTATGGTCATTAGAAATAATAATTCACTGTAATTATTCAATTATAAATACATTTTGAACATGAGTATATCTTGAAACTTGTGATAGGGTAGATTTTGAGTTTCAGTATATGCGGGGTATGTTCCAAGATCCAAAAATGAAGGCCCGCTTCCGACAAGTAGGTTCCCAATTCCACTCGGAACTTGAAAGAAACCTGGATTGGCTCTCCCCTACTCACAGCCTTTAGTTTATTCACCACTGGCAAGGTCCATCTAAGTTTATTAATATCTTCATGTCCTCTAGTTCACTCACCTTCTGTTGGTCAATCCAAAACCTTTTGACGTTCCACATCCTCTAGTTTGTTCACCATCCACAAGATTGTTCCAAACATCAACATATATTCCTCGTCTAATAACTAATTCACAATTTGCAAGGTCCATACAGTCTTCGACGTAGCTCACATCCAATAGCTTTGCAAAGCAAATGTCGACACCCTTACACATCCTATTACTAACACCATTTGCATATGAATCTGTGAATGTAGAGGCAATATCTACTGCACCCTAGCATATGCTAGTTTCACTTAGAATGTTTTACATTCTCAAAGCACCATAGAAAATTTTCCAAATAAGGGAAACTCCATCCAACTAGGGTGGAAGAAAATATGGCCCAATACAAAATTTCACTTCATATTTCTCAACTCCAACGTTTTATTAATAGGGGAGCTCAATAGAGAGAAGGAATCAGAACCTCTACTTCGAGGGAAGGTAAATGCATATCATTGAGATTCACACAACTGCCCTTCAAACTTGAACCAAATGTATGTTGATGACCTGTTGTTTATTTTCATTATTTCACCATCACATATTTGTCTCCCTTTTTTGAGGGGGAGAAAATTCCCACTTTGATTGATGTCTTGCAAATGTAGACATCAATCAAATTTGAGGTGCTTAAATTTTCATCACAAACTTCTCTAGTTTGATTTTTACTTATCTTGTCAACCTTTGTAGTACCTATTCTTACAAAACAACCACTCCTGGTGTTCACGAGGGAAGTGTTCAATGAGAGCTTCTCATCAGAGTCGGTGATTTTTTCTTAAAAAACTTTTTTCTTCCAAAACATGTTTGCAATTAGCTCCAGGGCTTCTAAACCCAACCTGTTCGATTCCTCCATAGAATTGATAGCTTCATGGCCAGAGCTAGAACACAGCCTATCTGACGTTGAACACCACTGAAATAGTTCTGGCACATGTTAATCCAAATCCATCAGCTCAACCGTCCATGGATGACTGATTTTTCAAATCATTGCATAAAACTTTATTTTTTTAAAAAAAGAGGAAAAATATGACGTGCCACTCCTAACTAAACATGCCATGCTTCACAAACCACTTTTCATAGATTCCCATTTTTTTATACAATCATAACAACTGCAAATGGATAAGTAATTCAACTTCTAAATACAAATTGAGGTACCTCAGAACCATTCCAGCCTTAATTCAAGTTCTCTCAACTTTTCATGTCGTTCACATAGACAAACTTTCTAAAAAGGGAGCATCGGTTCTCCCAGGCTAGTAACCATACTAAGTGAAGAGCATCGGTTCTCCCAGACTAGTAACAATACTAAGTGAAGAAGATGGCCTAAAAGCCTCTTTCTAAGGTGTAAATAGCTTCTACACCTACGTAATCAAATGACTGGCACTGGACCATGTGTGATGGACATTTTTGGGCTACTGTACTTGTCTTCTTATTGAAGTATAGGTCCTAAATTTAATTGTCTTGGATTTTCTCCTCTATTAAGTGACATAGAATCAACTGTCTTAGTAGAATGTTGGAGAGAGCAAAATAGAACCATCAGTTGAGGCATCTAGATTGGATTTGGATCAATAGCTTCAATGGGATGAATGGCCAATTAGGAGTTCTTTTGTGAGAATTGATGGAACACCTCACTAATTCAATTTGCCTTTCAAGCAAGAGATATCAATGTAGGAGAAGGAACAGAGTTAATAGGGCACAGGGTATTCCATCATCTAGGTTCAGTGCAGAAAACAAGCACCAAGGTTGTGAGGGCAAGTCATTGTTTTAGCTTTCTTGGCTACAAACGCCATGTGCCATAGTTTAGCAAAAGGGACTGAAGAGAAATTGATTGGAGAGATTGTATGAAATGTGAGGATCCTATCTGCAATGTTCTACTAAATGCACCCTACATAGGTGGAGCTTAGGTTGTCCCAACTCTCGTGAGGATACTTATGGTCTTATACTTCCTTGAACCTTATATGGTAAGTGTGACGCCCAACATCAACATGTCAGTAATCGGCATTCAAAAGTCAAATTCCCTTCCTGTTCCTCCCCTTCTTCCCTTCATGTTCACCTGGCAAAGAGCTGGTGAGGCTCAGGCACAACTATAGCTAGACTGGTCTTTACCAACAAAGCCTTATCAGGTCTAACATTTGACACAGTCGACAAATAGCACCACAAAAGCATTCGGATTTAGGGTCTGAGGAGCTTAGGGAGAGTTTGGAAAGACTTCAAATGACAGCTTTAGACTCTCAAAGCCCTTTGACTAAAAGTTTGAATTTGGTAAAAGTTATTTTAACCTCTTTGAGCCCTTAGCAAGCTAAATAAAGCTACTCATCTGCTTCACTCAAAACTTCGCCAATGCAAACCGCTTTGTAAAGTTTTATCTAACTTACCACTCTCATAGTTGCTTCCCAGAATATTCAAATTTCCCCCAATTTCATTTTCCACCCTCCCCTCCTTTCCCAAACAAGCCTAAAGGCTTCTCCCAGTTCAAAGGCCACTCAAATGTCATCTGTGTTGAAGTGCACAAGCCCATTTGTTCGTGCTCATTTTCCCAGACTTGCTTCTTCACATTATACACTACATTTAGTAGCAAGATAGATGCAGTGCCATGTCATGCTTTATCAACTACCAACTATCAAGTTCCCATATAGATGGAAGACCTTGTGAGCATAATAATTACCAACCGACATAGAAACAATTATATAAAGGGCCAACACTAAATACCATTACCCCCGATTTGGGAACCCGTACTTTTATAGAAACAATTATATACCAACACTAAATCCAGTTAACTAAAACACCATAATATCTTGTAAGACTAATTCCCCAAAAATAGTTACCTACTCCATAAAATCATTAACACTAGGGCTGCCTAGGTTTCCTTCCGACACTCACGAAGTGGGTATTGAGGTCCTTTTAGGACAGACCTACTTCACTGAAATTAAAATCACCAGTCAACTACAGTTGTAGAACATGTCAACCCACCTTGAACTTACTTATGAGAGAATTTGCCAAATATTACCCTGAACGTAAAGGTGTGCACCAATTACTATCACAAAGAAGAAATTGAAAAGAGTAGATGTCAGAAATTTATTCCAACCAGAAGGTAGCTGTGCATTGACATTTCTTTCCAGTGCTTGATTCGAACAACTTCCCATTGCTTCTGTCAAGGAGAACTTTCAATGGATGGAATTGGCGCATAACAGGCACGAAAACATATATAGACCACCATCAAAGAGCAATCTCTTCTAAAAGCAAAAGACACCTCCACCCTGAGCAAGTGTTTTCAATTTAACCAAAATGACGAAAATTGTTACCATCGGCACAGTGAAATAACATAATGATGTGATTTTTTTTTTTCCGGTATAGAACTTGCGATACGCCGCAATACATCAAATCCCAAGCAAAGATGCACCTGTTGTCTCCCAATAGAAGCAGAACGTAAACCAGGTGCCAGAGTGGACATTTCAACCTTCACGACCAGATGCAACACTATAATAAGTTAACACCTGCACATCGGTTGACTGATAAATGTAACACAAATAAACAACCTGAGTTTGTTTTTTTACCTTATATAAACAACCCGAGTTTGTTTTTTACCTTATTCAAAAACAAATCAGCTGTGTTGCATTCTGAACATCGCTTGTTACACAATCTGCAGCTACCATAGGAGAAGACTACAATAGCCCTTGTCCCAAGCCATCACCAGACCATAAAAAACTAACTGAAGTCAAAAGAATTGCCTTCATCCCCTTTGCTTTCCATATAAGCTTTAAAGCGATTTAAAGTCGCATATCTTGCTCTGCATGATGATTCTAAGTATAGAGTTCCCATTAAAGACATTGGCAGTTGCCCACGGGCTGTGGAAAGAGGACTTCTATCAACTTGGTATACCACCTCCTTCCTTCTGCCCACAGGGTGTAGAATCTTAGTAAAAGCATAAGAAAGTTACCATTTCTCCCTAAATGCGGTCAGAACAATAAGGCTTGCCATTAACTCTATTTTGAGCTGTCGGATTTCCACAAACCTTTTGCAGACTTGGAGAAAAACTGGTGTCATCCTTGGCTCTTTGACTTCCCAACCCGAGATATTAGATTTCCATCAGAAGCTGAAGTGGTGTTGAAGTTGATGATCTAATGGCTAGGTCCGTCATGCAGTCTATTGAAAGATATAGCACAGGAAGAACATTTAAAGGCATAATCATCAACTGCAGCTCGGGTTAGCCCTCATATTTCAGTTAAGGAAGCATAGATGAAGGCATACATTACCATGCAGAAAAGCATTTGAAAAGAGATAATTGTTCAGGATAAGATGTTCGTCACATTGCAATAGTAACCTCATTCAGGTTGGTTACAAAGTTGTTCATTGACTAGTGAAAGTAGGCATGAAGTAAACACACGTGTAAGGTGAAGACTACTCAGAAAAAAGCCAACGAGAAGTAGATTTAGCCAGCCATGACTCCATTGTGAGCATTAGGCAAATAAGATGTTAGCAGACTAAAGATTTGACTCCCCTCTACGGATTGCATCCCTGATGTGCTATAATGGAGCTGCTGAAAGTATAACAGAAATCGTTATGTGGACCTTATTCCCTTCCATACAGTCCAAAGAGGTTAATGCATCCTAGTAAAAGGTGCCCAATGCACATGTTGCCTGTTATGCATACTCTTCCTTTGTTCTTATTTTTGTATGTGGTGGCTGGTAAGTGCTGGAGTTTGCACTGGATATGTCGCACCAAAATAAGTTTTGCTCTAGTGCTGCACCATCAATATAAGCTCTCTTTCATAGTGACTATTCCTAATACTGTCAAATGCTTTCCATAGATCAATCGTTGCAGTTCTCAACTTGATGACATATAAGTATTTGCTGTCTATCTCTAAGGCACAGGTGTGAAACCATCTGGAAGATAACCTCTTAACTCTTTATGGAGGAAAGAAAAGAATGAAATCATCCTCTCTTAATCCCTGCTGCACACATCCCTCCTTATAATTGCACCAACCAAAATCGTACGCTAATAGTACCCAAAGCCTGGTGGATCTTGTCATGATGGGAAGTGAAATGAAAGCTAGTCATAACTGCCTCCTCTGAAGGTGCAAGAATTCAGAGGTTCATTCAGCATTTAATACTTGATTTATTTGTCATATTACCACACAGATTAACTTTTGCATAATTTGATAAGTAAAAGGATGATTGCTTGGATTTGGAAGAGTCCACAAAAGCAAAAAATATAACCGACTTTTATCATTCCAAGGACATATACTCCACTCGTTATTAGAGGTCATAACGGTGTCATGTTCTCTCTCTTGAAAGCATTTATCTTCAAACCCATGACATTACACTGTTATGTTTCTCTCTTGAAAGCATTTACTCTTCAAACCACCATGACATTGCAATTCACTGATTCTGGTTTCTATATGAAATCTGTAAACCAAATATTTTGAGATTAAGCACAAGCAGACACCCAGCGTTTGATGATCATCCGGTCCTTTAATAATCATCCAAATCCACAAGAAGACCAAAGTTTTTACTCCCAAAGATTCTCCATGGTTTCAATTAGCAAGTACAGCACAAATTTAGGCATAGTTTCAATTAGCTATACATTCTACAAATGGCAAATGGTTCTGGCCATCCTCACTTCAGCACAATTTTAGGCATAGTTCTCCCCATTTCAAATGACAAAACTAATTTATTGCATACAGTGATTGTTAACCCTCACCCATTAGCAAATGCAAAAATGCATCTAAACTCTTTCCAGCAGTGTTTTAAAACCAGGCTGGTCTGGCCTGTTCAACTGGTTAGAGCAGGGAGGAACCATTTCATTGTCTGTTATGGTTCAAGCCAGTAAAACAGCTACTAGTCCAATAACAGACTGGACAAATGTTGGCTCACTTCAATTGAACTGGGTGGGTGGGGACTGGGTTAGAACTGGTCGTTTGTTAAAAAAGCAACAAGCTGCATGCCTCAGGTTTGAAGCAGCAACCTCAAGTGCAGACTGGTTGGACATCCTATGAATGTACCTAAGCACAAAAAATTATTGGGAAAAGGAACCTGTTATTGAGCAGTTAAAAGTATATTTAACCAAACTGACCTACTATTCCTCATTAGCACATCACATTGAGCATCTCCACTTAATTTTTGCTATGCTGTTTTTGGCAAAATTGCATCTTTGACATGATCGTATCTGCTACTCCAGCATGAAATCAATAATTGAGAGATACAACAAATCAAAAGGGGATCACCATCAGCTGGGAAATCCAACTTCTGAAGTTAAGGTATCGTTTGACCCACTAATTGTAGTTTTAAACAATACAGTACCACAGTACCACACAATTTTTTTCTTTTCTGCAGCACGATCATGTATTGTGTAGCACAACTCTGCTGCATTTCAAGAGCTGGGCCTTTAAACGATTAGCGATAACTGAGTTAGGAAGGGCCAACAGAGTACAAAAATAGGAAACTGTTTTACAACGATCAATCCCCAATATAGTCGAAATGGATGAAAAAGGAATCGCAAAAGCTGTATGAAACCAAGTAGTAAATCTCAGAGAACATCTAATAAAAAGATAGAGCATAGCAAAGAGGGGAAGGAAGGAGAACAAGAGGCGCTAAGCAGACTGAATCTGTTGACAAGCCTCACAGGGTTATGATATTGAGAGATATAAACATAGAAGTCACATTATATAGATCATATTTCAGTTATTGATCTGAATATAGAAATATTTTAACCAATAATTACCTTTATTATCTGAATTGAGTTGTTTACAGAAAAATGTAACTGCATTACCTTTGTAATCTTACTATTACTTGAGAGCATCTTGTGTAGTATGATCTATCCAGAACAATTATTTCAAAGGACAACTGATCTGGAGATAAGGTTAGAATTTTCATTAACAGCAGCCTACTTAAATCTTCCTGCCCGCTTTCTAGGATCTCATGCATAGCATCCAGAAAAAGGTCTTCGCCATAAATTACCAGCTGATACAGCCTAAAAGAGTCGGCAAACGAACTCAAACTAAACCATGCAGGCTGTTAACTTACTTGAAGGTATCCCAACTAAGACCGCTTGTTGCCCCACGCAGACTGTTTAACTTAAATCTTCCTGTCCGCTTTCTAGGATCTCATGCATAGCATCCAGAAAAAGAGCTTCGCCATAAATTACCAGCTGATACAGCCTAAAGAGTTGGTAAACAAACTAAAACTAAACCACGCAGGCTGTTAACTTACTTGAAGGTATCCCAACTAAGACCACTATTGTTGCCCCCCCCCCCCTTCTTTCCTCTCTCTCTCGTGTCCAGTTTTAGGACCTGCAAATGTACTAATGATCATGCAGTTGTTTGTATGCATTCATAGAATGAACACAAGATGCACAGATGTCCCAAATATATGGAATCTGTTGCTGGCAAGTTATCTAAAACTGACAACTAGACATCTAGAACGAACACAAGATGCATAGATGTTCCAAATATACGAAATCTATTGCTAGAGAGTTATCTAAAACTGACCACTAGACATCTAGGAAAATAAAATGTATTTGCAGCATGAGATTTCGACAGTTGAAAGTGAATTATAACATCAGCCAGATTTATTATTTATCAGTGGAAACGGTGCACAAAACAGTGGTATCGTCAAGTCTGAAGCAACTTACCATAATTGAGCAATCATACAAATCATTAACGAGTGATTTGATCCTAATGAAATAGACTTTACAGAAAGAATTACTCAAACTATACAATAAGAAGCTCTTCAAAATTACCCCTTAATTCCAACAAATGGACGGGGGGTATCATTATGAAAATTCATTTTTTTGTCGCACTATCTAGTCAAATCCACTTCAAGGTTAGGCAGCATGCATGAGGAAGGGAGAGGTCGGCCAAACTTACTTGGGGAAAAGTGTAGCAGATTTGTTGATGGACATAGATTGGCGTACTTTTTGGGGGGGGGAAAAGGGGCTTGTTTTTTGTTTTTTTATTGTTGTTTTTTGTTTTTGTTTTTTTTTAGTCTTTTTTGTTTGGTTTCCCTGTTGGGTTGGTGTTTGTCTAGTCCAATCCACTTCAACCCACAATTCCTCTCTGACTTAAAAATAGAGCCCAGTACATGCATAATGGAGAAGAGGGGCTGATCACACATTGAGAAATAAAATCTGGAAAAACCAAGGAAACTTCAAGTGCCAAATTTTTTACAATGGTCCAAGGCAACTGATAAAGGTTGATTACATTGATATTCAGAGTTCCTTTAATGTAACGTAAGATTGGTGTCGATGCCAATATCTCTTTCAGACAAAACCTGAAGTACATAAAAAATCCCGGCATTGACAGTTATCATCATATTTAAAAGCAATCCTGACAGAGTCATCCTTATCATGTTCCTACTCTGCATTTGTCATTTCAGAAGCAACTAAATGAACAAGCACACAATGACAAGGGTTTCTTGCATTTGAAGTGTCATATAGCCTTTCTGCTCATCTTTTCCTTATAGTTTGCCACAGTCAACATAATTGCTGACCATAACTCTGAGCAGTTGTATTAAATACTCGAAGCATCATCATCCGTTAAAACCCATGGAATTTTATGCAGTTCTATACCAACTAGATAACAAAATGATACAAGAGACAACTCATGCCATTACAGAAGGGTTGCGCTATGTATTTATAAGTCAAAATCAATGGCATTTATGTTACAATGTTCTAAAAAATTTCAACTTCGAATTATCAAAAATCTGCAAAAGTTAACAAACTTGACGCATTGAAGTATTCATATCCTACATAACACATGTATGGTTCCATAGCGAAAGAAGTCTTCACAAAGTATTTCCTTCATATTTGACCAGGACATTCATAACAGTTTGAAATATCACCAATATTGTCCTGTAATGCCATTGTGATTCGATGAAGCCATCATCATTTTATTTTTACAGCTATGTATGCAGTGATGTGAACTATGCAAGCTTAGGCATGTTTGTCACACATATTTTGCTATGTAACTAATATGTATGATGCATCCATTCTCTAGTTTTGGCAAAGGGAAGCAGCAGCATTGAGGCAACAACTGCAAAGCTTGCAAGAAAATCATAGGTACAATTCTTACCCACTACGATATGCCCAGGAAATTTTCAATTAAAATTAGACAACTGAGGGAATAGAAATAAGATAGAGAGAGAGAAAAAAAAAGCCAACAACTCATGTCCAGGGTTGCCTTCATCGTAATCGCAACAGTAACCAAAAGATAGGAACTTCATTCCTAATTGAAATAGGACATGATAGGTCAATAACCTTTGAAAAAAGGGGATTGCATCCTGTTAGAGTAGTTTTAGCCCATCAAGCAAGTCAGCTAATATCCTACCCATTGTCGTGTTCAAGGCCTCTTTGTATTCTCTACATACCGATGGTTTAAACCAGACTTGCGGCCAATACAACCAGCAAGACTGAGCAGTGGTTGATTGTCTGGTTCATGCCATTATAATGTGAGAGCTAAGAACTGGTTAAAAAACTGGGTTTGACCAGGATCAAGAAATGTCGAACTGGTGAATCACTTTCACTTTGAGACAGATTTGACCATGACAAATCTAACTTGGTCAATTGCAGGGCAGGGATCTGAATCCTTGGCCTGTAAGAGTGGCAACTGCATGCTTAACATCTGTGCTGTGGCTTTTCCCGACAACATAACTGACAAACAAATCATCTAACATAACAGTTAAGACAGCAGTGTTTTTGAATGGGTCACTGCACTGTAGACAAGTAAGATTTTCCAGTAAAAAGAGAGGCAACCTAGAAGAAAAATTCTCTCTTGCATTTGTGTTTTTCTAGCATTTCTTGAATCTTGTATCCAAATTTTAATCGTAACCAACCAACATAAAACAGGCAGATGATGGGAGAAGAGCTCTCGGGATTAACTGTCAAAGATCTACAGAATTTGGAGAACCAACTGGAAATGAGTCTTCATGGTGTCCGCCTGAAGAAGGTTTGAAGTCCTATCCCAATTAAATGCTTGTTCTATGAGTTTCTAGTGCAAAGGATGAATGTGAGGTCTGCCGATTGCAGGACCAAATACTAATGGATGAAATACAAGAACTCAACAGAAAGGTTAACGATGAATCATTTCAATTTGTGCTCACTTCCATATTTATGCAGTTATCTAAATATCACTCTCTATTCAGGGAAGTCTCCTTCATCAGGAAAATGTGGAGTTGTATAAGAAGGTAAACCTCATTCGTCAAGAAAACATGGAATTGTATAAGAAGGTATTGAATTGGATCATAACTGATGAAATATCTGCTGTCCCATTGGAATCTAGAACCAATCAATAGTATCATGTCGTCAGAACCCTGTATTTAGCCTTAGATAGAAAACTTTTCATTCCAGGTCTATGGAACGAGAGATGTGAATGGAACAAACAGAAATCCCCTAACAAATGGGTTAGAAATTGGAGAGGACTCTCATGTACCTGTCCATCTCCAACTTAGCCAACCACAGCAACAAAACTACGAAAGTACAGCACGAGCCACAAACTTGGGGTACGTAATCCTCTAAAAATGCATCAATTTCGGCAAAGATGACTTCTTATTTCGCCCATGTCTTACTATAAGAAAATCTCTCTTCATATATGCAGCAGACTACAGCTGCACTAGCAAGGAAGCATCAACTGCCACGGATCAGTTATATTCTACACCAGGCCGGCTTACCAAAGTTAAGCTTTTATAACTGAGATGTGGTACATCACACATTATGAAGCGAACAAGCTCTAGCTTGAAATGATCAATGGAATAAAGTGTAGCATTGTGGGATCATGACAAGGACTTATGTAAAGGTAAAATCAACTGCAATAAGTAAAAAGGTGGACTTTCTCTTGTGAATTCTAGTTTTGAAGATCTCAAATTGCAATGAAATATTATGTCAACCAAAAGCTGACATTTTGAATGTTTACATGGGTCTAGTATATGGCCAAAAGATAAGCATATTGAAGCATTTTAAATAACAACTTCAGGAAGACAGTGAAGCATGGGCTTCAACATAAGTCAAACTTTCATAGCATACCGAAGGGAATCAGTAAGATACACTCCCTGCTAATTTCCTGATTATCTAATAGAGTAAGGTTATGCCTAAATTACGTAAAAAATTGCCAGTCAGTTAGACAATATGATAAAATCCAGAATATAAACCCTCACGAGAAAGCCATTCTGTCGAATATACAGAGAGAGGAAACCATAGCAAAAAGTGGTGCAAATGGGCAAAAAATGCCAAGAAGAAGACATGATGCAGAAGATCAAGGAAGCCAAAAGATCTCCATAGGCTCAGTGATGAATGGTAATTGGAATGTTCCCACATCCAAAAGAGATTAACTTGCATGATATCTCCATATCATCATCAAACAAAAGCTTAACAACGTGGAGCTGTCGATTAGAAAAGCTCATTCAACAAAAGCAGCTCTTCACATCATTCAACAAAAGCCCAACAACTCAGCTGTCCATCACAGATACCTGAGCAGTACTTCAGCAAAGAGATCTTTTTGTACAATGTATCATCTCTACAAACACAAAGCATGATGCCAGTAACAACTTCACAGACATGGGAAAACCCAGAATGAATTGATTTGCAATTGCATATGCAACAATGCTTTCATTTCTATGAGCACGTTGTTATTATGATAATTGAGTTTCACATTATAATGTCAGAATCAAGACATATGAGAAATTATTACTTACCAGTGCCAGAAGCCACAAGACCTCAGTTCCAACTTAAAGAATACGAGCCCAGTTTTAATGAAGTGGAAGCCAAAGTACCTGAATGAGGCGAGACCATTTAGTCACTTAAATTAATTTCTGAGTACACTAGTTATAAAGGTATCATTATCTCAAAGATATCAAATCAACAATCAAGGCATCCACAGAGAGCAAAGTCCTTCGCACCATCGAACAAAAGCTCAACAACTTAGCTGTCCGCCAGAGATACCTATGCATTACTAAAGCAAAGAGATCTCTCCGTACAATGTATCGTCTCTACATACTACAATCACAAAGGGTGATGCCAGTAACAACTCCACAGACAAGGAAAAACCCAGAATGAATTGATTTGCAATTACTTATGCAACAATGCTTTCATTTCTATGACCACATTGGTATTATGATCTTTAGTTTCGCATAATAATGTAAGAAACAGGAAATATGAGCAATCATAACTTGCCAGTGAGTCTCCAATGCCAGAAGCCACAAGAGCTGAGTTCCAACTTAAAGAATAAGAGGCCCAGATTTAAAGTCAAAATGAGTAACCGTGAGATGGAGTGGAAGTCAAAGCTCCTGAATGATAGAGGGAGAGAGGAAATGATGGTGGCATCAAACTCTAGTGGTAGAAGATTGCTTTTATTTCTAACACATGATATTCGCAAGTCAAAACGAGTAACCATGAGATGAAGCGGAAGTCAAAGTTCCTGAATGAGGCAAGACCAGTTTCTTAAATGAATTTCTGAGTACACCAATTATGAAGGTATTTTTATCTCAAAGATTTCATATCAACAATTAAGGCATCTATTAGCAGGGACTAGCCATTCACAAGTTGAAGGCCAACAAATTGACAGGCCCAGATGTTTTCCCTCTAATCTTTGAGGGTATTGGCCCAGTGGTTACACTCTTTCTAATACACAAATCGTCAGCAAATGTATTTAAGGAGAGAGAACATATACTTGCAACGTCATTAATTGGACAATGCCTGGATAAGCACTCTAGATAACTCCATTATGGGTAACACAATGAGTAATTTCCACCAAGTGGACAATGCAAACGGCAGTAATCCTGTTCTCTACTCATTAGAAACCATAGCACACTTAAATAGGGGTAGTACAATTGTGCGGGACTCAAACAATTTTTGAAAGCTTAAGCTGGGGGACAAAGACTTGATATGATATCTAAACGATACAACCTCTTGAACATGAATGAGATAGTAGGTAATGCACATTGGGAACACACAATTCCAATCGTTATGTTTTCTTGAAAAGGGAAAAGGAGAAGAGAAAAATCTCAGGGCTCGGCCACAAGTGCTGTCTCTAACTATAAATAGGATATAAGATGGGATGAACAAGCAACCATATTTTTCAACTAATTATACAATCATAGTGGAAAAAGACATTTTTTTTAGAAAATCATAGGTGAGCAAAGCATTACTAATCCGAAAGGGGAATAATGTGATAAACTACATGCAATACAATTCAGTCCTACATCAAAAGAAGCTGTGCAACATTAACTCTGGGATTATTTGGGTTGATGGGCAACTAAAGACGAGGAAGAGAGGAAATGATGGTGTTGTTGAACTCTAATGGGAGACCATTGGTTTTGTTTCTCAAACTTACTATTTATTCCTTTGAACAGCATCAATACACTACCCGTATTTATAGATTGCAATCATCTCTACCTATTTATTAGAACTCTTAACTTATATAATCATGTAATTAGATATACTAAATTATAATTTTAGCTCCTCAAACTTCAATAGGAAGGAAGCTCCATTTATATACGAGAACCATTAAAATAAAATTCAATAATTTTTCAACCCTCCCCCATAAACTAAATTTTTTCCGCCTTTTTCAGATAATTTTTTTTTTTTGTAAGGTATCGGATAAAATGTTTCATCTCTTTCAACTGCAACAATCTCCATGCCATATTCTTTTAATACAGGAATATCATGCAATGGCATCTCTGCAAAATGTGGAATAATGCATTGCATTGCATTGCATGCATAAGATTGCTTCTTAATTATTCAGCCTTGAGCATGCTTCACCCCTACTCTTTCTATTTCTTAAACAAAGCAGGAGAGAGTCGGTACAGTTGTCGAACTTCGATGAAGATTTGCTAGCTAATTGGTTTAAACCTTATAAATGCTAATAGGATATCAAACGTGAGTAGGATTTGAATATAGTTTTGTCATTCCATCTTTTCTATTTTAGTCATCTCATCTACATATTTTGGGTAATGAAACCACAAGCGCTCAAAATTTGCCCGAAATTCAATGTGCTACCTCGACTTTTTTCTTTATTTAATCGAGCACCTGAACTTTCTAAAATTGGCCAATGTCATGATTCAGTGCTAACGGCTTTAACTGACATAGAACTTGATGCCATTAAGCTAGATAGTTGCATCCACATGTCATTCAGGTCACACCTCTCTCTCTCTCTCTCTCTCTCTCTCTCTCTCATATGCAAACATGCGCAGACACACATCTTCCATGAAACATAGACAACTCCTGTCCCCACCACGATGCACCTTCACCGCCACTCATTGCCTACCATAAAACACCATCACCATGGACTCAAAACTGCCGCCACCACTAGCACAAGCACCACTACAGTATTTAGACAAAGCTATAGCTGCAGCAGCGGATACCACTTTGCACAAACAGCTGCAGAAAACTCTACCACCAACGCCACCACCAGCAACAGCACAAACATCACCACCAAAACTCAGCCATGACCACCATTGTTGTCTTTCAGGCTTGAGGAGGCCACGACCTCAGATCTTCTGTAGCAACCATCGTTGAAGGTCGGCTTGAGAAAGATACACGCCCAAAGATAGAGGAGACCTTGGCATTATATATATACATATGTGTATACATATGTATATATATAGAGAGAGAGGTGACATCAGTGGTGATGGCGATAAGGCGCATTGGTTCGGCATAGCAATGACAAAGGTGGTGGCCACATGTCATAGGCGAAAAAAGCAAACAAAAAACGGCTTTTCTCTGCTAACTTAGGAAAACATAATGACATAGTCATCCACGATCTATGTCATATGGCGCTTAACTTAACAGAAGTTTGACATTCAGCCAATCTTCGGAAGTCTAGATACTCAATTCAACAAAAAAAGGGAGGACCATATTGAACATCGAGAAAAAGCTCCAGCCCCTCGGTATGCCATTACCCTTTTTACTTTGAAAGACCTCTCTATCGATATCATTGGGGTTCGTGGAGCTCAACAACTTTCTCATTGTTACCCACCCATGGGTAGCTCGGTTAGTTAGGGCGCACTTGGGATTGTGTGGTTAGGCGCACCGGTCCCAAGTTTGATTACCCAATTGAGCACCTGTGATTTAAGTGGGAGGCCATGGCGGTGGGTTCTTGTGCTAGTCTCCCCCAAGGATTAGTTAAAGTGCACGCAAACCGGCCCGAGACACCTCGGTTATAAAAAAAAAAAAAAAACAAAACAACTTCCTCATTGTCCAATTTCTCAGCCTCCTCATCTTTTAGTATGCCATTTGGACATCAACAACAGTCTCTGAAGAAACTTATCTTTCAGATCACCCATCCAATATACTATGACCAAAGATAACAAATTTACACAATTTAAATTGATAGACTCAAGTATCACTCAAACTTGTGGAGAGATTACCAATCCTGATAGTCCATTCTATATCTCAAGGTGCAAGCCCCTTTGCATATTCTCTAGAGCCTTTGCACCACCATTTTTCTTCCTCTAGTGGGTATGGTACTCGGGTTCTTTAATACCATTATTTGGTAAAATATGTGTGGATCTGAACACTCCAACTCTTGTAGTTGGAAAGTTTACTTCCCAGTTCTCAGCCAATGGGACAATCCACCAAAACCTTTTTGGAACAAGGCCCTAGTGTTGCTCCTCTTTCTGCTAGCTTTTTAGCAAATCTCTTTTCTCACTCTTTTTAATACTCCAACTCAAGACAGATTTACCGAGGTTGTTTTGCTGGAAATATTTGGCATGTTGGAAAACTAATGTTAGAGGCAGAGAATGAGAATGGTTTTATACGGCTATGGAAAAGGGATGCTTTTATACTTTCTTCTAACAATTGCTCTTTTTAGCCCAGTAGTCATGCATGACCAGCCTCCTATTTATAATCTTCAATCATCCTTATCTATTAATTACGACCCTCCACCAGTTATTAGTAGTTAATTTACCTAACTAATTTATTTTTTTCCTTCTTTTTCACTCTTTCAACTTTAAAAGGAGGGAAATTTCAAATTGTCTTGACAATCAATTGAAGTTAGGTGTGATCATTTTCTTCAGGAGAACAATCTCAAGATGCAGAAACTAATCTCATCTCATCGTCTTCTTTTGTTGCGGACCATAACAACCAACACAGCACATAAAATATTATAGCATATACACAATCATGTTGACAACTACTTATGTACAGATACAAGAAGTAAGACGCGGCGAGCATTCACCATAATTCAATACCTTCTACATTGAACAACTCATGTACCAGAACAATGAATTATCAGTTGATGTTCACGGTATTATTTCATGTGTTCCTTTTATATCTTCGCCACGAAATGAACTGCAACTTGATCATGTAGAGACTTTCAGCCACCACACTGTGTTTTCCAGGCACAGAATCCATTTATCGTTGATATATGATGCAAAGCTACTTGATTAGAAATCTCAAACAAGGAGGTTGTAAGCTAAAGGAGAATCTCAACAAGGAGGTTCCAATATCTCATACATACAAAGGTTCCAAAAGCATATAAAAACATCATTCCATAAACAGAAGTCCCGAACTAACATCAGGAATATAGGAACGATGAGAAGTCCAGCTAAAAATTTCCATGAACAAAACAGAAGGGAAAAATTTACCGGACAAATTAGGTTAAGGAAGATTATAAAAGATAGCGAAAAGCCAAAAAGAGCAAAACGAAGAACCAAAGAAATCAAGTGCTCACCGGAGATCAAAATCAGGCCGATAGCTTCAAATAGCAACATCTCCTCGAACTGTTATGGCATCTGCATCACAAGTTAAAAAAAAAAAAAAAAAGAACAAACTCGTGGTGAGACAAACACTCTATCGGTCAGAGATCAAGCACACAAAAACACAAGATGCCTCATAATCACGATTCCAACGATCTAATTCTTGGTCTCTTCTTATATCTCTCCAACGAATCGTGAATTGCGGGCTGATCCACTCCATCGTTCCTCGTGAAGATTTGATCTATGACGGAACGTCTCGATTCCTATTGCCCGGTGGTGAGAAATCGAGCTCATGCATAAAAGGAAGAGGGAACCGTACCTTCGATCACCAATGCGAGCTCGAAACGGCAGCGGAGGGTGTAGATTTCGCAGAAGCAAGGGTTCAGGCTTGAGGCTTGGGGCGAGATCGCAAACTGGAGGGGAGGAGGACAATCGTAAGGAAGCGAGGCGAGAGAAGATGAAAGGAGAAGGTGAACTGGTGCTTCATGTGAGTAGACATGGGAAAAGCCGGCAGGAGAAGAAAGCTCGGGAAGGAGAACGAAAACGAAAGCGAAAGCGAGAGAAAGAAAGAGAGAGGAGGATGAGGGGATTTATAGATGGCTTAGCGTGCGGTATAAATATCGTTATTTGTCATTGACAATAAAAAAGTCAAATTTGTTTGAACCCAAAATAAAGTTGAATTAAAATTAATTTTTTTTTGTCTGATTCTATTTTATCCTATTTAACTATATAAGCCATACTATATGCGCCACGTGTCGTGTGCAGATTGTGAAACCCCGCTTCCCTCCTCGTAGACATATACGGCTCTTGAGTTCACGACTCTCTTGCTTATGTTTATGTCTTAATATATCGATTTTATGGATTCTCCTTTGAAAAAGAAATTCATTGGGTCAATGATAAATAATAACTTACACCCTCCGTGTTGGACTATTGACACCGTAAGGAAATTTGCTTACTAAATTAATCAAATACACATGCCATCTATGGAACTATGTATGTGTTCATTTCTTGTTACAGTGATGGTGACCTAGCAATAAAATAAAAAAAAAGAGCCAAGAATCTTACAGATCAATGTATTGAACTCTTGTTAAGTAACCGAATAAATAAACAAATAATTAATTAAATAGAAAATTATTAGTGAAGTACTATTGGCATGAATTTTTGCATTTTTTTTCTCTAATTATTTTTCTAGGGTTTGAATTCTACGATAATCGTCAACAAAGTGGGGATAAAGACATCTCGGATGTCATGACACTATTTTTCGATCGCTTAGTGCTATGACTATCGTTATTAGTGAGTACTACGGCGCTCACTTATACATAATCACTATTTTTCGATCACTTAGTGCTATGACTATCGAAGAAAATTTACTAAATGACATAACTTTCAATAGATTGTTTGGGTGTCATGACCTTAGGTAAAAGTTCACCCAAGTGATGGAAATTCGACGTGACGTGACATGACACTTATAGTGAACATCTTTAAAAGATTTATGACATTCAATTGATCGATTGAAAAATTATATAACTCAAGTGATCAAAAATTGTCGCACTCAACTAAGAGCCGTATCAAAGTTATGGCATTTAAGTGATTGAAAAAATAAAAATTATGACACTCAAATTAACGCCAAACAAATTTTACACCATTTGTGCTGTTGTTTCCCCCAACAAAGTGATTTGATTTGGGGACAAAACTGCAGCCCGCGCGTTGTTTAGCCTTAGCCCTCGGATGGCTTCGGCTTTCTTTGCACCAGCAATGCACGTAATGAACTATCATTGGATAAACGACTCCTAATTGAATCTTTGATTATTGCTACTTATAATTATGGCCATTAAGTTCAGTTTGCATCTAATTACATTTTGGAAAACAAAAATAATTAAAAGTTGATTGTATAATTATGACACGCAGTTTCTCCACTATTTTTTATACGATCTTACTATCCCAATACAGCATCTCATCTGACTTTCTCATTTCCTCTTTCCCTTTACCTATGTGTTCTACATGTGTATTACATGCCAGTGTCCCATGTTTTCAAGGTCCAACAGGCCAAGGAGCTGACTAAGATGACCAAGCATGTCTTAAAGTTTCGAAGGATGTAGAGTTTTCATGGATATTTCTGAATACTCCTGGGGGCCATGGGGGAAATGCATGCATGCATTCTAGATGATTCTCATTACAATAGGGGTAGGTGATGGTTAGGAAGATTGGATCTCCAAGATTAGATTAAGGCGAGATCTATGCTTACAATCAAAGGGGCTTAAATATATACAGGGTCCCTGTCCTCCCGTTTATGTCATTTAACCAGCAATAGAGCATTCTTTTACACACTCTAAATTACAGGGTAAGCAAGTGAGCAAGGGAGCAACACTCCGGAGGAAAGGCTGATCTTAGGCGACTCTACTAAGGCAGGGCCAAGCTTGGACGACTCTACTAAGGGTGAATGGGTCATTCGGAGCCTAAGTGTTACATGGACGCAATCTCAAGTACCAGCCGTGACAAGTGATACTAAAGCAAGTTGTAAAAGAGCGTGATTGAGAATTGGAAGAGCGCACCAAGTGATTGAGAGAATGTGGATCCGGATGTTACCGCTCTTCCTGCTGCTGGAGATAAGGCTCAAGAAATGGACAATCGTGGGAAATCGAATAGAGCTACTTCAAAGGGTCTCATGTGCGCCTTCTGTCAACCGTGGGCAACTTGAAGAATAGGGTAAAGGAGCGACGACAGGGTCAAAGAGACGCTTCGTGACAAGTTCTCAAGCGCCATGAATCAACTCGTCGATCCAATTCATGAGAGAAATGATGCTTTCGAGTCCATCGAGGAAGACCATCGAAAGGCTAGAGATGGTAAAAAATGATTCAAGACTTGCAAGACAGCCATGGCCAGCGGTATAGTGATTATGATGCCGAGTCAAAGCGGGGATTTCAGAAGTGGGAGGAGTCCAAGGGAGATCGGTCCGCCGAGGAGGTGAATAACTCTATATGGTGCATGGAACAATACTTCAAAACCATGAGAATCGAGGACAAGTAAACAAAGGTACGAAATGATATCTTATACTTAACTGATGTTGCTATGATTTCATGGGTGACACAGGTGTGACGATGAAAGGTGGGGGTACTGAGCCGGTCAAACATTGGGCCGCCTTGGCCAAAGACGAAGCAAAGAGTAAGCTACACCAGGTCACACGAAAGGGCAATATCCGTGAGCGTGTGAGTCAGTTTCCCAAGCTTGGAGATTCCGGACATGACCAACTCTAAGGCTCTAAGCACATACATGGATGGGCTCAAGCCTTGGGCGAGCTTGGAGTGCAAGAGATGTCGAGAGCTCTAGCCGCAGCCGAGTCCTTGATTGATCTCCATCGACCGAACTCTTCCCAGTCCAAGGCAAAATGTGGGGTAGATGATCACCACTATGACGAGGAAAAAGCGGACGAAGAAGTTATTCATGACTGAACGGGGATGCCTTCCAGTGGCAAGTGGAGTAAGCCGCAAGGGAATGCATACAAAAATAGAGAGAGGAAGCCGGTCAAATGCATTTTTTTTGTGTGTGTGTGATTGCCCATATCTTGGTCGGGATTGTTGAGGTGTACAAGTAAACTGTGTTGTAGAAGTTTCAAATCAAAGAATTGATGTGATATGAAACAGGAAATATATCCAAAATGGCTCATGACTATTTAGCTGAAATTTTTGAATGAATGTGGATTTAATTGGATATGTTAAAGCACTCGGACTTTGTCTCCCTCTCGGTAATCTCTCCAAATAAAGATATTGGGCTCCTATTGCGCGCTTCAACAAATGGTATTAGAGTCGATGGTGGATTGGTTGCTCCCGATCTGTTCCGGTGTTTAATGAATATCTTAAGGAAAAATTTGGTGATCGGCGCGATTTTTCGGCAAGTGGTCATTCTAGAGGAAGAGACCAAGGATGAAGTTGGGCATTAATGAAGATTCAAATTAATATCTTGATGTAGAATGATACTTGGATTAAGGAAAAGCAAACCTAACATTGAGTTCACATGTGAAGGGAAGATTTTTCAAATATACATGTGAGCTGTGTTTAAAAAGTCCCACATTATAAAAACCGATGTGGTGTAGAACGGTTAATACATTTAAGCGCAAGGGAATACATACAAAAATCAAGAGAGGAAGCTGGTCAAATGTTCTTTTTTTTTTTGTGCGATTGCCCACATCTTAGTCGAGATTGTTGAGATGTACGAGTAAATTGTGTAATAGAAGTTCCAAATTAGAGAATTTGTGTGGTGTTGAATAAGAAATATATCTAAATTGGCTCATGACTATTTGACTGAAGTTTTGAATGAATGTGAGTTTAACCTGGATATGTTGAAGCACTCGGACTTTGTCTCTCTCTTGGCAATCTTCTTGGATAAAGATATTGGGCTCCTGACGAGTGCTTCAACAAATGGTATTAGAGTCGATGGTAGATTGGTTGCTCCCAACTGCTTTGATAGTTGGTGAACATCTTAAGGAAAAATTTGGTGACCGACGACCTTATGGAGGGAGAGACCGGGGATGAAGTCAGGCATTGATGGAAATTCAAACTAATATCTTGATGTAGAATGATACATGGATTAAGGAGAAGCACACCTAACATTGTGTTCACATGTGAAGGGAAGATTGTTCAAATGCACATGTGAGTTATGTTTGAAAAGTCACACATTATAAAAATTGATATAGTGTAGAGCAGTTAATATATTTAAGTTGGCTCATAACTCATTGATTTAAGTTTTTGAGTAAATGAGAGTCCAAATAAATATCTTGACGAGGTCTAACTTGGGCTCTCTTCTCGCGATCTCTCTAGATAGACTACTCAACTCTTTGAAGACTCAATTACAAGCCTCTAATATCGAATTTGCCAGTTCGTAGAAGTCAGTTTGGCAATACAGAGCTCCATGCCTTGATTGACACAAGCACAACAAATTTGTTAATGTCTAGTTAAGCAGCAAAGAGTTTGGATTTTCAATTGGAGCCTACCACATATCAATTCAAGGCAGTCAATTTAGACAATATACTGGCCATTGGCATTGTTCGGGTTGTGGATATAAGTATCAGAGATTGAAAGGGGAAGTTCACTACTGAGATAATTCCGTTTCACGATTAAGAGGATGCCTTGATCGACATAAGAACCGAGTAGCTTATTGTCATGATCGGACATGCCAATCCATGGAGCCGATTGTTCATGGGTTGATCACAACTGAGACATTCGCAATATGATTCGTGAAGAGAAGGCCAAGAGTTGAGGAGCTTGTGGCCGAGTTGAGGGTGAGGCCACAACTTTCGAGAGGTTAAGGTGGTGTTGGAGCGGACCAAGGCAATTGTAGGCGAGATGCCGATTCATGTGTTTTCTTCCAAAAGTGGGGGACTTGCTAGGTAACATTAGAGTTGGCCAAGCCGAGGGGGAAATCGCTTGTGAAGCAAGCTGGTTTGAAGAACTATGCGAGCATGAAGTCAAGAAGCGAAAGACAAAACAACATGGACAGAAGAACCGTCAACCATCAAAGGAGTCGATGATCTAGGGGAAGGATGCACTCGGGCAAGCAAGAAATCCAAGTCGAAAGCACCGAGCACGTCACACAATTGGGTGGGAGAAAATGTCACATCGAAGGTTTTCAAGGCCAACAGGCTGAGGAGATGACCAAGATAACAGGACAAGACTTGAAGCTTCTACTCATTGATATTTTAGAATACTAAATCGAGATTTATGTGTATTTCAGAGGATTCTTGTAAAAAAGGGGCTAGATGAAGGGGAGGAGATTAAATCTCCACCATTAAATCAATGAGACACCTACTATTGCAATTAAAGGGGATTAATAATATATAGGGGGCCCATCTCTCTCATTTCTATCATCCAACAATCAAACAAGCGATAAAGTATTCTCTCACATAACACTACTCCCTCTAATATAGTCTCTCTACAATCCGAGGCGGATGAAGCGAGTGAGCGGTATTTGGAGGGGAAGATTGAGTTTAGCAACTCTACTAAGAGATAATAGTCATTCAAAGCCGAACGGGGCATGCTTTTTATCTCGGGCGTGCATGGCAACATTTCTACTATAAAAATCAACTTCCGACCAAAAGTTCATTTTGTACTTCTCCTTCCGAGCGTGAAGTTGATTTTCTATTTTTGGAGAGAAGTAAATTTTTTTATTTCTTCGAGTGGCTCTAAAACTACTTCCAAAACAAAAAAAATGCTCCATAAATAAAATAAAAAAAAATGAAGTTATGTAGCCAAACGAATTTCTCCAGAAGTGTTGTCATGTGCACCCTCAGGTGCCAACCCGCGACACTAGTGCATTTGACATCTATGATGTTGAATAAATTTATTCAAATTCGAGTTGATTTCTTACATAAAGGCTTCAACCCGACTCATTTAGTTAACATCAATTAGATTGGAACCGGCAAAATCACCCTCTCTCTATTCATTTATTTTTGCCACGATCTCATCTACATTGAATCCGAATATCATAATAGCCTATATAGTCACGACTCAACTCGGGTCCACCGACTTCGATTGATTTCTTATTTTTCGGATCTCGAGTGAAACAACGAAGAAATAGGAAGACTTCGGCAATTCATAATGGGATATTTAGAATATCTACGCAATACATGGCACCAACACTCTAATATCTTTTTTGTTCATGAATTTCACAAGAAATAAGGGCATTATTATGTTATATCTCCTTGAAAATAGGCTTCTAGGTATATGTCAAATCTTGTGAAAAGGCCATATCAAGTATCAAGTAAAAGCTGAAACGATACCACTTAACCAACATGTAAAAACATAAAGAGACGTGATTGATCCGGTGATACAACCTTAGTGTTATACATGGCATAATAGCTGCACAAGATGCTTTCCATGATCAACTAAATCCTATAAATTCTCAAACATGTCCTTTTAAGATTTTCCTTTTTGTAAAAAGAAAAAATTATTTTCCTTTTTGTTAGCCAAAAAGGGGGGGGGGGGAGAGAGAGAGAGAGAGAGACATATGCTGCGAAAGTACTCGAGATCTCAAACAAGGAGGTTCTGATTCTGAACTAGGGGAGAAAAACAGTTGCCTATCTCTGATACGTACAAAGGTTCCAAAAGCAAATAAAATCATCACATACGAAAGCAAATTTAGGCGGACAAGAGGGCTCACCGGTGATCGAAATCGAGCCCATGGCTTCAAAAGCAAGCTCTCTTCCAACAGTAATGGCATTGGCATCTGCATCGTAAGTTCAAAAAGAAAAAAGAGAAAGTCGGGGTGAGTCAAACGGTCTACCGGTCACAATTCGCACAGATTTCTGTACAAAACAATGCCAAAATCAAGCACGCGTCGACAAGTATGCCCGATCATCGCAATGCAAATGATCGAATCCTTGTTCTCCTCCGACATTTCTCCAGCGAATCGCGAATTGCAGGCCGATCTACTTCATCGTTCCTCGTGAAGACTGATGGGCGACGGCGTGCATCGGTTTCTAATGCTGGGCGGTGAGAAAATCGAGCCTCATGCACAGAGGGGAGGGAGGAAGAGGAAGCGTACCTTTCGTCCGATCGTCAATGCGAGCTCGCAACGGCAGCGGAGACGGCCTAGGTTCCGCCGGAGAGAGGGTCTGAGGCGAGATCGCAGATGGACGACGCGGTGGGGGGGAGGACGATCGGAAGGATGCGAGGCGAGAGAAGGTGAAATGGTGCTTCGTGCGAGGAGACATGGGAAGGCCGATGCGAGAAGAAAGCTCGCGAAGGAGAACGAACGCGAGAGAGAGAGAGAGAGAGCGAGAGACACGGAGGGGAAGAGGGGATTTATAGATGGCGAAAATGTCGTTGGGGAAGAAGCCCCCACTTCAATTCGAGGGAATTTAATAATGTATGGCATACATGTGATTAATTGTCATTGAAAAAAAAAAAGTTAAATTAGATTGAACCCAGAAAAAACAAAAGTTTCTGACCCCAAAAAAAAATGGGAATTAATTGAACCCAAAAAGTGTTGCTCCAAAAAAAAGTGATTAGTATATGTGTCACGAAAATCAATGATGATTATTACTTAAGTTCAATTTGCATCTATTTGCTTTTTCAAAAGAAAAAATTTGGATGCGTTTATTTCACTGCAAATATTTTTTTTCAAAATTCGTTTTTTGGGAAATGATTTTTGGAAAACGGTTTGTTTTCCTTTTTTTTTGTGATATATGATGGAAAATGTTTTTTTATGTTTGTTTTCATTTAAAAAATGATTTCACTCTCATGAATTTATCTTAGGCAAAAAAAAAAAAATTTAAAATTATACTCCATATTCTATATTTTTATATTTCTTTTTTTTTCTTTTTTTGTCTTCCTTTTGCCTCTTTCTTCTTCCTTCTATGACGTTGACGGCCATGGGCGAGCTCCAACTGGCCGAGGCGAACTTGAGGCTCGAGGCTCAAAGGACACCGACGATCCTTGATGTCGCCACACTTGTCTAAGGCCACTAGCAAACCTCAAGGCCACTAGATCTGGGGGTGCATTTTGGCTATGGAGTGTGAGGTTTCTTATCCGGTGGTTGCCGCCAACCAATTGGAGGGAGGAAAAATAAGAAAAAAAAAAGTAAATAATATTAAAATATATTATTAAAAATTTGTAATATAATATAAAAACATTAAAATATAATAAATTTTAAAAATTTTTAAAGAGGAGTAGTCCTCTTTAGATTAGGAAATTCACTTTCCCGATTTTATACATAAACTTTCCATTGATCAAAAAGTGTTTTCCGTTAACCGAATCATTTTCCGGTGAACCAAACTGTTGAAAGTTTGGAAAACTAATTCCAACAAAACACTTTTCCCGAAATAAACACATCCTTTTTAATTGAAAGTTATTTCCATAGTTACCGATTTTAGTATTTTTTTTAAATATTATGATCCGACTTTCTTATTTCAATAAATGTCTTGTCTCGCTTTTTTTCTCATTTCCTCGTTCACTTTGCATGTACATATTTATGTGTACGACATGCTAAGCATATTCGAACTCGATTGTGTCAAATAAATTAATCCGAGATGAGTCCTTAGTTACTCATTCGGGTCATAAGAATTACTATGAGTCTTGCACAATCAAAAAACCTCTTGTCTATTTATTTTTATAAAATTCATTGTCCCTAAAATGAATTGCTAATCAAGCATCTTTCTCTTCAAATTTTCTTTAACTCCTTAAATTTTTCTTAAAACCAATAACAAATTGTACTTATACATATCATAAAGACCACAATATTATGGATTAATACCACGAAAAATCTCAAACCGATATATATGTGACAAATTTACCCCTTTTTTTTACCACAAAAATCCCAAGCTATTATACATATGACAAATTTATGCAAAACTCTTTTTTGACCACAAAAACTCCAAATTGATATAATGAAAATAAATTTAACCTAAATTGATACATTTGTGGCAAATTTACTCTATGTTAATTTTTTGTTAAATTTTATCATCAAATTATTGAGTCGGATGATACGTGGCGACGAAAGTGCGCAAGCTTGGATTTTTTTTACTATTTTTTTTTCACATATGTGTCGGTTCGAAATTTTTTATGGTATTAATCTTATTTATTGAAAACTAACGAATGGTAAATTTATTACTTGTGTATCGAGTTTAAAATTTTTAGTGGTCAAAAAATTAAGTTTGGGGTAATTTTTATCAAGTGTATCATTTTTGAGTTTTTGATGGTAAAAAAATAAATTTAAGTAAATTTATCATATATATAATAGTTTGGGGTTTATTTTGATTAAAAAATAATTTTGAATAAATTTATTATAGGTGTATCGGTTTGAGGTACTTTGTGGTAAAAAAATTAAAGTAAATTTATCACAAATAATTTAATTTAAAATTTTTTGTGATAATAATTCATATTATCTGCTTCTTCTTTCGGTGAGGGTGCGCCGGAATATGGAAATGAATTTGTGTTTTCACAAGGAATAAGAGTATTATTATATTACGACTGTTTGGAAATAGGCCTTGACGGTAAAAACGTGCGCCGTTTAATGAACAGGTGCGACCAATAAGTCGGCTGGCTTTGCAGCTTGAACGGGATCTTTTCACCTTCTTCCTGAAATAAAAAAATAAAAAAAGTGCTTCTGGTTTTGGCAAACAGCGGGCGGGGGATTACAAAAAATGGCGCCACGTGTCACTCCCAGGGTTGACCACGCGAAATCGGCTACGACCACGAGAGAATTGAAGTAGGTTTCTCCTATAACGCGGCTCCCGCAGCCAATAGAGATCGAACACGCATCCTCGGTTCTTGCCTTGCATTCGACAATATAAAATCCCCATTGGGCTCTCAAACCCACTTGCTTTTGGAGGCATTCCCCACTTGAAAGTTCAGCGTGACCTGCTTTATTTTATAATAATAAAAAAGTGAAAAAGAAGAGGAAATCGAAAAACAAAAAAATCTTACCTGTCACGGCCACGTGTCCTCCGCCAGACGATGTCCGGAGAAGTCCAATGATTCGCAGGCCAGAAAAGAGGGGAACCAAGTACGAAGATATTTTTGGGATGACGGTGCAAGTTGAGCCCAGATATTTTCCAGTTGAGAAGGTGAGAGAAATATTAAAATAATAGCGAGGGGTTCGCGTAGATTCCTAAAACATAATCGGAATAATTGTGTTTTGTCCCCTGTGCCGCGTGGAGAAAACTCCAGCAAAAGTAGGGGTTGGCATCTCCAATCAAGCAAAAGGGCATAAAGCAATTTGTTCATGAACAGTGAAAAAGATCGACAAAGTCAATTTAAAAAGAGACAAAAATCTAACGACTACAACATACGTGTGCCGGATTTCATTTTTGCAAGTGTCTGAATTCACGTTCAGATCAATTGAACGGATCTTTTTTTTTTTTTTTTCCATCACTAGCCACGGGATGTATTTGACCGACTTTCAGTAACTTTGATGCGCGACGTTCCCTCCACATCTCGTGATCGCCATACAAACGTGATCAATTATTCCGACGCAATTCAGCAAACTTCACCGCCTTTGTGTCCATAAGCACGCAAGACACTCCTCCTTCGCAATTTTATCGGACTTCGAACATTAAAGTGTATAAGAATTAAGACTTCAAGACATACGTAGAGTTCATTAATAATCACCGTTTTATATATATATATATATATTTTTTTCTTATATAATTGAGAGAAAGTAATGAGACGATTTGGGTATTAATTATAGTTAAATCATCTGCGGACGTAACCTTAATTTGAGAATGAATCAAGATAAAATATCGTATCACGATTTATCTTTCTTTTACGTTTTATTTTAATTTGATTGTGCACCCAATCTAACAATAAGTAGAGGCCACCGATACCTTCTTATATTACAGTGTTATGCATGTACCATTTAGATAAAGCCGAAAACTTGTCGCTAGATGTTTTTTTAGAATTATATTACTCATATCTATAGATGTCGCTAAAATTATTTTTAGTGGCCAAATGCTTATGTAGACTTGTAGAAAAGTTCAAAGAACAATACTTATAAAATTTCAAAATGAAATTTGTATTTATTGATAGTTCTCATGTAAAGAGAAATTTTTGCTACATATTACTGCGATGAATATCGTCCCTTTTGATCTAAATTTCGTCCCCATCACCGATTAATGTATATTTCTCAGGTAAAGAAAGAATCTCTCTGGTGATATTCCTCGTACAAATTCTAAAGCACTCATCCAACGTGTTCATGGAGTCATTGTACCCAACAAAAACAAAACAAAACAAAACAAAAAGGAGAATCACGAACTTGTAGAAGATCCAATAAGGAGCCGTAACCCTTTTCCTCAAAACAGCCTTGGGATATATACTGGTGGTACGATGTTCTCATCCGGTCCAATAAGAAAATCCTCAACAGTCGCGACGAAATCGAACCGAGAATCGGCTTAGAAAAGAAGAGAAAACTCGAGAAAGCGCCACGTGAATACAAGCGTAGATCAGATTCTTAGTGTGGTTGCTCTACCAAGATCGGATGCCGTCGTGGTACCCAACCTTTGGGCAAAAAGCGTAACGAAGAGTTCGATTTCGATCGTTCCTCCCCCCGACCTATCACCAGAGAAGCGCACGTGTCCCAGCTTCTACCTTCGTCCAGCCAATGCGCCCGCACCACGCGTAGCTGAAATTTTACGGATAATGCAAGAGGTTTTGACTGATGCAGAGGAGACATCGTGGGCATCTGTCGGAAGAGAAGCAAACATTCCACGACTCTCCTGATCGAATATGATATTCAAAGGGAGAAAACCCATGCTTTGTCCACATCCGTGGGCGAAAGTGACGGGCTCGGGCTGGGGGAAAAGAAGACGAAGAGGGATGACGTGTGTTGGGAATACGAAAAGATTGAGCTCCATCTTTCGAACTCAATGTCGTATCCCGCTCGCCAATATAAATGAAAAGGACCTCCTGGTTTCTCCGTCCGGGACAATTCCTCCTCGATTGGCCGATTCGGCAAAAATCCATTTCTCAATTCATATTTAGCAGACTGAATTAATATATGAATTGGTTATATCCTATAAATTGATCTACAATGATAAAATCCAAACTAAGATAGATATTAAATTGATCCAATTGCTTATTTAAATTTAACCCATTTTTGCGACTCTCTCTTCATCCTCTCTCTCATGATTTCGCGCTTGCTTGCTCCGCATTTTTATATATGAATTTTTCTAGATTTAGTTAAACATTGAACTGTTTTAGCAATTTGAATTGGATTGAGGTATATATTGGATTAGATATGAGCCACTCTATATTTGTTTTGTAGATAAATAGGTCAATTTGGGTCAATCCATTTTCAGCTCTATTCATATCTGATCCGACCCACTGGTTTGATGGGTCTACTCGATGCTTGAATCAGATCAATATATGAAATGAGAGGGACAAGTCATACGAGCTATAGAACAGTAGGCCATATCGTTCCAAGGGGTTGTTACCTTTGCAGCTTGAGCGAGTGAGTAGCTCACAAAATCTGGGCCATCCACTTTTGGGCCTGGCATTTGTAGGCAAACAATATTAACGAGGTATAATAATTTAGAATTTGGACTTACCTTTGATACCGGCCTCGAATAGAACATTAGCACGACCAACGATTTCTATCCACATCACCCGGATAAGTATATTAATCTCTTGGTTCTCATTAGACAGTACCGATTAGCACCAAAATTCAATTATCAAATAAGGTGCTTTCATAAAGTCTAGTTATTTATTGAAGTGATTCTGTTGTAATATGCAAGTTTTTCGAGTTTACAATGCAATTATTGTAAGATTGTGACGACATTTGTTTTCACACTTTTAGTATAATAACATCCATTACGGTGCAACTGTGCTATATAGGGTCCTGCAATGATTGGATTTTCTTCGGTACGGCACTCGACGTACACTGGCATTCCAAAATAAATGAGACCCAGCCGATCTTATAATACCTAAATTAAAAGCGCAACCTTTCAAGGGGAGATGATCTCGGTTACAAAGAACAATTTTCTTCATCTGTGCCGGCCTTCCTAATACAATTTCAAGCACCATATTTGTTTAGGCCTCATGACTTTACCAGAAAGATAAATCACATTTTGTTACCACGCCATTTGACAAAATCATCGCTCAAATGCATCCTCAAAGAGACTGTGAATATAGCTCGAAGTTCCAATTGATATGTTTGGGCCGATTTATTTCTCTTACGAGCAACTGGATGAAGATTAAGATTGAAAATGAATACGAAAGTCTTTCTACCTCAAAATCGTACTAGGTCTGTAGCTGCAGATGACATGAAAAACGAGTTCTTTTGTTTGGTGAAGGTATCCATGTGAGATCACAAGCAAGTAGTCACAAAGTTACCAAAATGCGAAAACTATTCATTGGAGATGTATGCCTCCTTTATTGAAAATTTTCATGCAAAAAAAAAAAAAATGATTACATATTTCATAGCAAATTCACCCTCTCGATTTAAATTCCAAAGCACCGTCGTTGATTAAGTGTATAATTCCCATGTAAAGCAAAATTTTCACCGGCGATATTCCTCTAAAAAAAAATCTAAAATAATACATCAAATATATTCATGAAGTTATTCCACCCAAAAAAAAAAATGTGAACTTCTAGAAGAACTTAGTCTTGGACAATTTTAACAAGGAACCATACCCTCTCTCTTGGAACAGCCTTGGAACAATACCTTACAATATGGGCCAGATTGACTTTGTGCGTGTGCTGATGTTACGATGCCTCCTCTACTTTCTCACCCGGTCGAATAAAAATCATCAACAATCTCGACGAAATCGAACCAAGAATTTGGCTTAGAAAAGAAGAGAAGCATGCAAACGTGCCACGTAAACGTAGTTAAAGATCCTAGTATTGGTGCTCTACCTAGATTTGATGCATGCGTGTCCTAACATCTACCTTCATCAGGCCAATCAACCCGCGACACACGTAGCAAAAATCACTTGCAGATCTTCGAGATTTGACCGCTGTAAAGGAGACACCGTGGGCATCTGTCGGAAGAGTGGCAAACATTCCACGACTCTCGACCGAATATGATATTTAAAGAAAGCTGATGTCATGTACGTATCCGCCCCCTGTTCTCGTGTGAGATTGACCTATTAAAATAGATTATCAAACCTATTTCTTAAACTCATATTTCATGATTGGTTGTTATATATATTTGATTATTAATTATATTTAATAAATGAGTCATAAATATATTTAGAATGATGAAGTCCAAAATAATATGATGTTAAATGTGTTTATAATTTATTTAGACTCAATTCACTTTCGTGACTCTCTTTTAACTTATAACTTACTTAAACTCAACTCATCTCTATAACTCTTTCTTTGCTTTCTTTCGGCTCCATTAGTTCGTTCACTCCGTGCTCTCTTTGCTATTGCTCTCTTTTCACTCTATCTTGCTCGTACTTGATCTCGCATTCGCTCACTCCGTCCTCTCATCTCACTTTGCGTTTGAGTTTTCCTATATATGCTCCGACGTAAGTCGGTTTGGATATAGAGTAACTAAAATTGTATCATATGAAAATGGATCGAAACGGGTTGAATGTGTCGATTCGGGTTGGACTTTTTTTTCCCCCTTTTCACAATCCGAACTACTCATTTGACAAATTTAGCGTGACAGTGACAGGATCGCGTAGGTTTGAGCCGGTATCTTTTTAATTTCATCCGCTGTTATTGTACTTATCCCTCCCATTCCATGTGCCTCTGATTGGAACCCGATTTTCCTTTGGGGTCTTCGTTCAATTTGGAGTCATCCAAATGAAATTGTAGGATTATTGCCCCACGTAGCTGCGAGCTTAAATTGGAACTTATTTCGTATGTATTTTGTTAGTCGTTGATAATATCACATGTCGAATTATAATTAAAATCCCAAAATAAGTTTTTCAGTCGATTGAATCCTCCCCAGCTGCGGTTGCTCTATCTCGTCTAATTGACGATCACCGTGATGTTTATACTCTTGGCCTTGCGCGGCAAACGATTCCGACGAGAATATTGGAAACGTCTTGGCACTGAATGCGTTGAGCCCCCACTATGCGATCGGTATTGTTAGAGATATTTAGCACTTTCTATAGAATATTTTGTTATGCGAGAGATAACTATGATATTTTTGTTGATTATCTGTTCCTCTCAAGATTACACATATATCTCTCTTTGATAGTGCAGATCTTGGAATAATGATCTAACAAAGACTATAAAAAAATTGATGTATTTTCATTAATATACATATCGGAATATATAGAAAATTCCACAATACTCTTTTCCGCTTCAATTTTTCTCGACTAGTATGACAACAGCGTTCACTATGGCACAGAAGGGAGACAAACAAGAAGGAAGCCACCGTTGACCAGTCCAAAGTGAGGGCTCCGACCCTGAGCCCTTTAAGGCCCAACCCAATATTTCGGGCCGTGTCGGAGTTAGAGGAAGCCCAGTAGGCCCACCAGATGCTCGCTGGCGATTGCCGGATTGGAACAGGAACCCCGGGACCCGGTGCCAGTAGAAGCTAAACACTATCGCAATCACATAGAACTTAGAGGTGGCGAGATGGGTATTTGATCCACTTTTTAATCAATTTGTATTAATTTTGATCAAATATGGATTCAACAAATTTAAAAAAATGGGTCAAACATGGATTTAGGCCTGTAAAATATATTCAAATATGGGTTTTGACCCAACCCATTTTTGACTCGTGACTTGTAATCTTCGCAAAACGACCTTTATTCATTTATAAACCGCCGCCCATTGCCCGCCGCCACCATCGCTGCTGCCGCCCGCTCCGCCGCCGCCGCCGTTGCCGGTTCGTCCGATGTCTCCCAACCCGACCCAATCCACCCGTTTAACACCCCTAATAGAACTTGAACCTGGAGACTCTGTATCTTGCCTTGTCTTCCTCTGTTTCCTTCTCGTGCAGTGTCCTGCGAACTTTGGCATATCATGAAAAGAGATCTTTGATTAACTAAATTGCATGGATTTTGGCAGGGACGAGAGATAAAATTCATCCTATGCGTTCTTTACCAAAAAAAAAAAAAATTCATCCTAAGCGTACGATGTAATTGGCAGGAACGAGAGATTTGAACGAGGGCGCTGGGCCATCACATTTCCGCCGGCTTCACCATGTACTTCCTCAAGAGCCCAGCCCAACCGTACCCCAAAACCTGCCAAAAAATGAAAAAGTAGAAAGGAAAATGGCATAAATGATTCATAACTTTGGCTCAATATCCAATGTGATCCCCGAACTTTAGCCAAATGTGTAATGTGATCCATTGAACTTTCAATTTTTTCAATATAGTTTCCGAACTTTTGGAATATGTTCAACTTAGTCCATGAACTATTAAAAAATGTTCAAAGCCGGTCTTGAATTTGAATTAGTGGAAGGACTACATTGAACATCTTCTTATAAATCGGGGTTAAAGTTCATCGACCATATTGATGAAATTAAAATTTAAAAGGTCTTGTATTACACGTTGGGCTAAAATTCAAGGACTATATTGGTGAATTTAAAAGTTAAAAGGTACCAAATTACTCATTGGATCAAAGTTCAAAGACCATTTATGTGATTATCCCTAAATTAGAAAATATTAGTTCAGCGAGCATATTTGCAAACTTTAGAATTCAAAAAAATAAAAAGAGAAAAGAAAAGAAAAGAAAAGAAAATGCTCTGTCCTACTTTTCGCTTCCATTTGAAATATTCAAAATAAAAGACGTGCCATTTTCTTTAAAATGAGTAACGAACCTACACTTTACCGTTTGTATGTCTTGGAATCTTTAGGGTCTTTAATAAATAAAAACCAAATTGTGATAGTCGAAAGATTCGGAAAAGTTAATTAATAGTTTGACGGAATTGATGAGTGGTCCGAATCACATCTGTCAAATCTGTTGTGTGTCTAAATAACGAAGAATTTGATGGAAGAACGGGATTTCCTCGGCCAACAGGATTTTCAATCCTAGCAAGAAAGGGAGGGAAACAATTTGTTTCTTTTTTTCATTTTTGATCAAAGGGAAACGAGTTGATAGGATCTTTTTTTTTTTCACGTCCTCTTATGCCCTACCTATAGATTAGGAGCGATCTTTAGAAGTCTTTTCTATTCATTTCCGTTCGGATTTTCGATGCGCCCGGCAATCTGAATGTTCATCCTCGGAAGCCAAACTTGACCCTCTCTATCTGCTCATAGTATGAGAGGATGAATCAGATACAGGAGATGATGGCAAATTCTATGTTGTAAGCATAACACATGATACTTAAATTAACAGCGCTGTCTTTCATGAAGAGACGATTCCGGTTACCAAGAACAGATTGGCTTCATCTGTGCCGGCGGCCACCCTAATACGGTTTCAAGCACCATATTCGTTTAGGCCCCATGAGTACACCAGAGAGATGAATCGCAGTTTGCTACCACGCCATTTGACAGCTCGAAATTGCGCCGTACTTGTTACGTTCCATCCGATATATTCCACTTACGAGCAGCTGAGTGAGGGTTAAGACTGGAAACGGGTAGGGTGAGTCTTTCCACCTCGAAATCGCATTAGGTTTGCAGTTGCAGACGACATGAAAAAAATGAGCTCTTTCATTTGGTGATGTTGTCCGTCTGAGATCACCAGCTAGATAGTAGCCACGAAGTAACCAAAATGCGAGCTACCACATAGTTCTTTCATCTGGTGATGGTGTGTCTCGTATGTTGAGTGGTGCAGTAGAAGCAAAGGGGTTCTTAGAGGCATTAAGCTTAAAAGAGATTATCATGTGCTTTCGCGCTTCTCTGCTGATGATTCCTCGATTTCTCTCTTGGCTAACACGGAAAAATTGGAGGACTTCCAAGCAAAATTTACGCACATTGCCAGGCTTCAGGCCTACTAGTGAAGATAACGCAGTTGTCCATATCAGAAAAAGACGAGCTTTGTTGAGAATGGATGTTTACAGCATCTGGTTCACATGGAAAGAAGCTAGAAATGCAGCTATATTTCAAGGAAAGCCCCTAGTCCTGTATTGGTGATTCGTGTTGAGCAAAACGGAGGGCGGTCTAATCTAAGATGAACTGTGATGGGTCTTGCAGGTTGGCATTCTGTTCAGCCAGCAAGGGAAAGACTGCGGAGGAACTTGTGCATTGAGATGGACGCTGCAGCATCTTGTATGGACAATCATGGTTCTATTCAAGACAACAAGTTCGTCAAAAGACGGGGCAACCATCTACGGAAACACCCTTTGCCGTTGGGCAGGTGGCGAGCCTGCAGTGCTCGGGGTCGATGTCCGGGTTGGAGCCCCACCAGTGCAGGTTCCGCTCCTCTATCCCAAAGGCAAAGTAAATGAAGACAGCCATGAACGCGACCCCTGCATCCAGGGCAGCCGAGAGGATGTAATTGTACCTCTGCCACCACCTCTTCCGGTACCTGAAAACGAAGAAGTTGAAGATGGTCCCCACGAGAATCCACGAGCTGTAGTTCAGAGCTGTTGCGGGAGGCATAGCAGCGGTGGCGCCGAGAAGGACGGGGAGATTGATGAGGGGAATCCACGACTGCTTGGGGAACGACCTGTGCAGCAACCACACCGCAACTGGACCCAGCAAGCCGCCAAGGAAGAACCAATTGAGGGCCGCATAGTCTCCTTGGGAGCCGAAGATCCTCTTCGGGCCTACCAAGCCCCAGATCACGGACGCGTCGAAGAAGACACGGTCGCTGGGGCATGTCCAAGGGCTGTTTGGCGGGAGGAGGTTCTTGTGGCAAATGTGGTCGATGGAGTAGAGGAGCCACCACGCCACGCCGAGATTGATCGTACCAGCAATAATCGTTCCAACGAACTATAACACCCCCAAAAGAAGTACATGATTATTGGAATTGCTGTACTAATTTACAGAAAAGGCTGTCTCCATGGAAGCCGACTTCCCTTGCTCGGTTGTTACCAGGGTTGGACGACATACCTGAACCAAAAACATCGACCTTGGAGGGATTTTCATGTAGTGGCCCAACTTGAAGTCACTGAGGAAGGATATTGCCTGAGTCATGCTCATGTAACCATACGTCTTGAAGCAGACATTGGCGATCGGATGTCCCGGCAATATCACTCCCATTAAGTACTCCGTGATGATATTGAGCCCTGGAGTCTGCGAAAACAGCAGAACCGGCATTAGGGACTGTTTGAACAGAGAGCAGCCCCGTCTGCCAAGTTGATTAAACCATGGAACGCTAGGCTTTCACCTGATTCGTGGTGGCTGTTATGATGCTGATCGGAAGGGTGAAAATGAAGGCGAGAGCCGCCGCAAAGAGCAGACCCCACCACGGCATTTGGACCTCCTTTTTAAGGAGGGTACAGAGTATCAGAGAGACGACGATCGTCACTGTGAGTAGTATGTAGAACCACCATTGCGGAATGTCTTTGTAGTTCCTCATCAGTTTCGTGTGAATATCCTCTTTTCCTTCCGAAGATGCTCGAAATCGATCATATATCTCCCTAAACGGAGTCAGTATATCACGTTAAATAAAAGATATGCAATACAAGCAATTCATAGCCAAGCTAAGTACAACACACATTATCTGTGAAAGAATCGGAGGATTTTTACCTCCCATAGAACAGGGCCACATGACTGAGGGTGGAAGCAATAGTGGCGAATCCGAAGCCATACGTGAGCGCGAAGAACATGCTCAAATGAATCCTTCCTTGCTGCGCGTACTCCACCTCATCCAATTGAAATTTCTTATTAACGATCCGGGAGATGTTATACTCTTGGCCCTGTGCGGTGAACAGATCCGACGAGAATATCGGGAACGTCTTGGCGTTGTACGAGTTCAACCCCCAGTAGGCGATCGGTATGACAACATACATGATCAGTGCAAAGCCAACAAAGACGTTCACTATGGCAAAGAAGGGGCATATCAGGGGACTGAACAGGAAGGAAGCCACCGTCGACCAGTCCAGAGTGAGGGCTCCGACGCCAAGCCCGTTGAGGCCGGACCCAATCTGTTGGGCCGTAACGGAGTTAGGGAAGGCCCAGCAGACCCACGAGATGCTGGCCAGGGATTGGAACACGAACCCGGGGACCAAGTACCACAAGAAGCTTAACACCATTGCAATCACAAAGAACTTGACCCTCGAGACTCTGTACCTTGCCTTGTCTTGCTCCGTTTCTTTCTCGTGCAGCGTCCTGCGAATTCTCGACATATCATGAAAAGAAAAGCAGCTCTTTGATTAACTAAACTGCATGGAATTTGGCAAGAACAAGAGATGAATTCATCCTCAGCATATGAATATGACGCAACACACACTCGTCGGTGAAGCTGTTGACCTGAAGAGAGAGATTTGAACGAGGGTGCTGGGCCACCACATATAAGCCGGCTCCACCACGTACTTTCTCAACAGCCCGGCCCAACCGTACCCCAAAACCTTCCGAAATAGGAAAGATTAGCTAATGTTGTCAGTTTAGTGAAGATGTCTGCCGACACTTGATTCGCTAATGAATCTGTACGTTCTTGTTTGTATGTTTTGGAATCTTTCGGGCCTTTGATGTCCATAAAAATCAGATCTTGATAGCCGAAAGATTCAAAAAAATGTAAATTTTACGATGAACATGATAGGCTTGATTTTATAATTTGGCAGAAATAAAGCGTCTTTTCAAATCATCTACTGGATATCTGACAAATCGACAGGGTATTCAAATTACTATGATAACAACTATCCATAATTGAGATTCAGAACTTTTGAATCTTGAGGAGAGCATTGTTTGTTACGAAGAGAGAACTAAGGATCAAGAACCTGAGTAGTGATGATGAGAATCCAGGAGGTGCCGAAAGAGATGCTCCGCCCGTAGAACGCCTTGATGATGTTGACAATCCCGACCGCATAGGCCGAGCCGTTGCCAAAGGCGCTCCCAGCATTGGCGAAGATCGAGATCAGCACGTGTTCCTTCACGTTGAACGGCCCCGGGTTGAGGGAGAACTCCCTGCCGCCGAGCCCCGGGAGGCGGAACGTGGCCATCGGTAGGGCGGAGGCCATGAGCCGCCCGAGGGGGAGGGTCGCCACCTGGACGGTGATCTGGGTTATGACGAGGGGCTCCCTCCGGTAGTAGAAGAACTGGTTGAGGAAGGAGAGGAGGGCGCAGGAGAAGAGGCCGAGAGTCCACATCCGGAATGTCCATACGGGCAGGTTCGGCTCGTCGGTGTTGGGCACCGTCAGCCGGACCTCCTCCACTGGAGAGAGGTCCGACTCGTCGGTGGGCGGCCCTTCGACATCCATTGCAGTCCCTATATTTTGGTGCGAGCGGTGAAGATAGGGTCGTTTGTGGAGTGAGAAAGGCAGAGCAACTGAATCCGTCTTTTGTATAGCCTTGTGAGCAAAGCAAATAAAATAAAATAAAAACTCCCTTAAAACCCTTTTCTTATAAAAAGTATTTTTTTTTCAAATTTTTTTATAAGAAGTATAGATAATAGATAAATTTTTAATTTCATCATACCAAAACGACCCAAATTCTCATTTTAGTTTCCTAACATTTACACGTTTTTTTTTTGTGGCGTGATACTTGCATTCTCAGTAAATAAACAAGTCGTGCCGGGCTAGTCGCTACTATCGAAAACGACTGATATTCTATAGCGCGGATCACGTTGGGTGTTGGCCGAAAACCTCTTGCTCGGGAGCGAGTTTCCGAGATGAATACCGTGTACTTCGTTTTATTAGCCGAATTTCTGCGAAAATAATGGGAAAAAAAAGAGAGAGAGATATCGATCGGTCTTTGTCCTTTTGTTTTGGGTCAGAATTGGTCCTTGTATTGGCTTTTATTGATGTGGACGTATTGTGTCGTGTGTCCATGGGGATTGATCCGGAGATCCATTCAATAGAGAAGATGAAATTTTCTAAGTTCATTTGACAACGGAATTAAATTATTATTATTTTTTTGGTCAAACGAGGGAATTAGATTACAATGCAGTTTAAGCGTTGTTTGACTTTTAGTTGCTTCTGTTTTGGCAGAATTCGTGAAGGGCGTTTATCCCAATCAACCCCTCTTCCCGGCTCTAAACTTTCATGATGCATGACGGATGCAATCTATTTTGTACATGAGAAAGAAAGAAGGATTGAGACTAGATGGGTTCGTGCATCTTCAAGCGTTCCATCGGGAGTATCTCGATCCAATCTTCACGACGTCTCGTTCAAATCCGGTGATGCGGGTCACGGTAAATTCGAAAATTTTAATCGGTGGTCGAACCGATCTCCGTCTCGTCCATATCTCGGCGATGCGGGTCACGGTGAATTTGAAAATTTTAATCGGTGGTCGAACCGATCTCCGTTTACAAGAAATTTTGAAAATTTCCGGTTCACATTTGAATTTGATTCGACCATTATCAGTAAAAGATTGGTGGTCAAGTTGTCGGATATCGATCGTGCCCCGTTAAGTTGATATTTGGTCCATGAGAATCCAACCAAGTAGCAGATTGGATCGCCCCAAAATCCCATAGCAAAAAAGGCCACTCCTCACAATCGGCTAGCAGTTCCACTGCCACCATTACTTTCATGGGATCTTCTGTGTTCGAAAAATCATAACTCATACTATCCCTTTGATTTTTAATGAATAAGAGCTTCGGTTCAAAATATACATCGGCTAAATTATTGTCGAGAACTTCTTATTGCTCCTCGTGTTTTTTTGTCGATTTTTTTTTAAATTTTACTTAAAAAATAAATACATTAAGTCGGGATAAAGGCATTCACAAAGCGCTACAATCCAATGTAAATCTGAAAGTAATTTTTATACGTATGTTTCTTTTTACGCAGAAAAGTAGATAGAACATCCACCAAAAGAAAAAAAAATCTCTAATTTTGATTTGCATAGGTTAGGTCCAATTCGAAATTGGTTTTTGCCATTGAAAACCTCCATTGAATACGTAAATTGTTTTTCACACGTAAAAATAGATTTGATATCCACCAAAACAAAGAAGGTCTAATTACTACTTAGTTTCTCATTCATCAGCTCTCTAATCCCAAGCCTAAAAATTTGACTTTCAAAGCTGGGACAACTGCTGAGTACACCTCATCGCCCCACTCCTCCTTAACCTTTTGTAGTTTTTTTTCCGTCTTCTTCAGCAAGCATGCGGAAAGGTAGATGGGCCGAACGTGAGTGGTTCAAAGAAATGCAGAGGATGATGGGGCTGAAGCAAAATTGTGTATCATAAAAAAAAAAATCTCATTTTATTTCTTTTAACATCACCCATTTTTTTAATATATTCTTTAATAAATAAAATTATTTTTTAATTTACCTATTTGTCCATTTTGTTTTGTTTTTGCTGTTTTTTGTAAGAAAGAATGCCGAAACGGATTGACAAAATCAGGTGTCAACAACCACAAGCTCGATTAAAAGGAACATGACTATAATTGATGGATATTTAACCGATACCGTCCTAAGTTCTCTTACTGCCTTTGGAAGCATCCTTTTGAAAGTTTGCAAAATTAACAATGGGTGAGGAATAAGAAGAGCGGAGAGCAATACCAACCAGAAAGCAAAAGACGAATCAGCAATTTAGGCCTATGTTTGTTTCGCGGGAAATAAGTAATTTGGAAAACAGTTTTTTAAAAATGATCGCATATATAGCTTGAAATAATTATTCAAGAAAGAATATTTTCATGAGTAACAATAATTCGTGTCTAAACATCCGCGTAGATGATGAAAATATTTTTTGTTCATTCATTTTTAATCAGCCATACAAGTGAGCATTTTTGCGAAGAATATTTTACCAATCACTCATTTTTTATGAAACAAATGGAGCCTTAAACTTCTTGAGCATAAGTATAGTCAAATAGTTAAAAGTACACTCACCAGTCACCACCATGACGACGTTGCTCCATCTTTAAAAGAACGCGGAACCGCCTCGCAAGGTAGTAAACTATAATGTTGCGTATCAATGTCATGCATGCAAGTGCACAAATGAGCTTCCAGAGCTATATCTCTCACATTTCACCCACAGAGAAGGATGAATTAATGAACTTTGACCTAATATATAATGTGATCCCCAAACTTTTTTTTGTTTAATGCAATCCTTGAATTTTAGTCCAATGTATAATATGAACCTAAAATTTTGATTTATTTAATGTGGCCCATATACTTTTGGTATATGTTTAATGTAGCCCCGAATTATATGAAAATATTCAATGTCATTCTTCCATTAATTCAAGATAAGGAATAATATCGATCGTTTTCATATAGTTTAGGGACTAAATTGAGGGAAAAAGTGTCAAAAAAATATTAAACCTATTACATTTGTGCCAACTCGGTCATAAACATTTTGCATTTTTATGGAAATTGACTTCAATTTATGCCAATTATGGCCTAAAATCGCTTACATGGATTGATTCAGTTCGTCCAATTATGGCGAAAATCACTTATGTGTACTTTGCCGACGTCGATATTTGTTAAATTTATTTTAATATTTTTTTGTTTTTTTTTTTTCCTTTTTTTTTCCTTTTTTTCTTTTCTTGCACTTTTTTCAATGGGGGACAACATGGGTCGCCGGCTGACCTGCTAGCCACCAAAACAAAAAAAAAGTGAAAGAAAAGAAAAAGTAAGAAAAAAAAAAAAAAAAAAAAAATAGATATTTAAGATCGAATTGGTACCAATGCATTAGGTTTAGGACTGAATTTGCACTAAAAAAGATTTAGGACTAAATTGGCATAAATACAATAGGTTTAGGACTTTTTTGATAATTTTCCCGTTAAATTGAACATATACTAAAATTTAAGAAATCACATTGCATCATTGCTAAAAGTTCGGGGACTATCTTGTACAAACTAAAAGTTCACGGACCACGTTGCAATTAAGCCAAAGTTCGGGGACGGTTCATGTCATTTTCTCGAAAATGATATTCACAATTATCGTACCCTCTTCCTTCTTGTTGAGTTGAGCTTGGACCGGTGAAACTTGCTTCGGAAAATTCCACATAGGCGCAAGAAACTATTGTTCAAAAGTAGTTAATTGTTTCGGTTTAATGGCCTCATTAACAATAGGTCCTTGCAAATCCATTTATTTTCCCGTCCCGAGTGCAATTTAGTTACAATGATCGCTCGATCTAGTGTCTTTTACATCGCTGTAAACAACTTTCAATAAGTCTATATCAATGCCGAGGGGCCATCGCATAAGTATCTCACCGCAAAACTTCTCGGATTGCTGTTAAAAGTACTTGATATTTAAAGCCTAAAGACTCTATCACATTGCGAAGTGCAATCGATGTCTCGGGCGCAATATGCTTCGACTCTTGTCGCCGTCCATGGCTCAACTGAAAAAAGGAAGGGGGGAAAAGAAATTCAGGATAAACACGAAGGAAAGCGATTGCAGTAATCAGACATGTGTATTCCTTGTGCTTCCGTAGCCTCGTGTTAGCTTATGAAAACAAAAATGTTTTAAGCACCCTCCAAACGATTGACAAGATGAGATAAATTGCATAAACACATAAGAAAATCATGCATTAGGGATTCATAATCGAGATCGAGAGAGAGAGAGAGTATTACAAACTAGAGTCACCGAGAGGAAGACCAACATCAACTTGGAGGCCTGCTTCATGATCCCTTTGGGATTAGGTTTTGATAGAGTAATGAATGGTCGATCGTTTGGTTCTGCTAAACAGAGATTCCTATGCAATGAAGTTCATGTGCGTTACTTAAAAAGCATTTCATGGACGATATTAATGGTATGTTCAGTTATCTCTCTTACACCTTTGGTAATTTCGTCAATGTGATGCCTTCCCGAAATATGTTTGTGCTATTAAATGCATTTGATGGTAATGGTATGTTCAGATTTCTCTCTTCCCCCTTTGGTGATTTCGTCATTGACATATATACCTTTGTAAGATATCTTTGTGCTTGTTTTGCTAGAAATAGATCCCTTTCATCGGATATTGTTCTTTGGTTTTTACTAGAGGAGATAGATTCTGTACCGACCTCGGACATCATAAGCAAACAAGAAACAACGGTAATTTCATTTTGACTTGGGATTTTGGGCCGCAATGCCTTTTTCCTTCGCCGTGAATAAGAAATCAAGGGCGTTACTAGTTGCGAGCGCTTCTTTGGGCAATTAGAATTCACTCCATCAGTCAAATGTTTTCTATCCTTGGCTCCAAGGGTTCCTTAAAATGAACAGTCTGGCTTTAAAGGATTGGAATTGATCTTGTGATGGGTGGTCTCTTAGCCGGCGACTCATAGGCAGTGGCTTAATTAAGGTGCACAAACTGTGTTGGAATTTAGATGATAAAGCTTGAAAAAGACAAGTAGGATCAAACATATATAAGTGCACTATGCCGGAACTTGGTCGACAAAAAAGCTTGAGAACGTGAAGATGCTACATTGGAATTTAATCATCGATGCAACATCCAAGATAAATATACACGTCGGAATTTTGGAGGACCTGTTGGTCAGCAAATGGAGCTATCATTTTGCTGAGATTAGGTCCTAGAGAAATTAAAGCAGGGCCTTTTCTTCTCCTTTACCCCAAAAATCCTATGATTATGATCGCAAAGTAGTTTGTCCTTATTTCGTTGAACAATGATGGAAAATCTTCTTAAAATTTAGATTAAGATAGACTGCATGTATGTCCCCTTCCAAATTTCCAATTGCAGTCTAAGGTTGGTGAGGTGTAATCATGACTCTCTCTCTCTCTCGAGTGTGTGTGTGATTTAGACACTATGGGCCTGTTTGATAACGTTTACGTTCTTTCCGATTCTTTTCCCTGGAACACAAAAGAATCACAAATATGTTTGGTAATGCAAATGATTCTGATTTTGATTCTACTTTCGAGAACACTTTCGGACCAAAAATAAAATAAAAAATTGGTTCTAAAAAAAAGGACACTTTTGAGAATAAAAAAGACAATGATACTCTTTTCTCACTTTTGTCAAGCGCCCGTGAGGCGAAGGCCAGGTCAACCCGACTTGGTCCAGAATTTTTTTTTAAATAAAAATTTCGAAAATTTAATAAAAATAAAAAAATGACAAAAAGATCAAAAAAATGGAAAATTCTTAAAAAATTTTAAAAAATTAGAAAAGAATTAGAAAAATTTTCAAAAATTCCAAAAAAATCTAAAAAAATTAGAAGATGGGTCATTTCAACTGGCCAATCCTATTTTTGATGATTTTGCCTTTCGATTTCTCTCAAATGACGATTTTTCCCCTCATGGGCAAATCGTTCGAAAAATCCCGAAAATTCCAAAACAAATCTAAAAAAGTAAAAAATGGGTCCATTCAATTAACCAATCCTTTTTTTTTTTTTTTTGTGATTTTGCCTTTTGATTTTTCCTAAGCCCTACCCGATTTGTTTCGAAGTACTATGTTGCATCCGTGACCATCCACATAGTATTCAAGGATAAAGTCGAGCCACCTATGTGATAGAGATGGAGTTCATTCATTCTTAGCAATAAAAGATAATCGAAGCCACCTCTTTCATCCTTGGCAGAGGCATAACCTCAAGAGAAGCATGGGAAAACAACAATTTTAGCATATTATTTTTTTAAGGAACAAATCTGAAGCATCCGTATTTTGGCCAAAAAGATGTCATGGTGCAAGAGGATCTCAATTGTGGGGTTTGAGAAAAGTCATCAAATATAATTATGTAATTATTTGATTTAAATGATAAATTGGGAAGAGAAATTAGTTTCCAAAACAAAAATATTGTACAGTTATCAAACGCGTTTCTATTTCGGGAATGAAAATTTTATGCGATTCCAAACATGTTTCGATTCTCTAAAACTCATCCAGGGAATCTGAATAAAAAAAAATCGATTCTAATCGGAATCACTTTTTTGGAATAGAAATGTTACCAAACGTGCCATATTTGTAATGTAACCCATAACTTCTGTTTGATTTATGTCTGTTTCTTCTTTAGGCATTCAAAATACTCGCCTATTCTTAAATGTGATAAAGTTACGAAAATATTAAATCATATCATTTTTTATATATATTTGTGCGGTGAGAATATTTTAATATTTTTATAAACTAGGATCTGTGTATAAGGGCATTCCTATACTTATGACTTAGAAAGCCATAGGTCTAGGTTTGATTGTTGTCTTAGGGAATCGAATTCCCTAAACTTAGATCTAATATTTTTTCCAAAAGAAAATGGTCTAATTACCAATTGGATAGGTTCTACATAAAAGTGGATGTTGCCATTAATTATCTCCATCAAATACGTTGGTTGCTTTTATATATAAAAATAGATCTAATACTTAAGGACTGACCATAGAATCTTGTTCAATAAGTGGAACAAAAAGGTTTAATTACCATTTGTGTAGATTAGGTTCTCATTCAATCACTCTATCCAAAACCAAGTGTCATTCAAGAGAAGCATATGGCCGTTTCTGAGTTATCCTTACACTTCGCAAGACTGTAAATATCTACGTACAAAAAGCTGTTCTTTAAACATGTTCGTGTAATTGAAGTCAGCAGAAAGCATATATCTTTCAGTTTGCACCCAAGAAGGCCAGAAATAAAGAGGAGCTGATGCAAATTTGTATAGAAGTTACTTGATCCGTTGAGAATTGTATCTGTATTCTCGTCTAAGTGTCGAATTTTCTGCGCGGCATTTTGCTCTGCATTGTGCTCTGTTTTTGTGTGAAAGAATTGAGAAGAATATGTCTATGTTAATTCCATATTTGCTGAGCGACAGATTCTTCCTGTTTAGCAACCAGGTAGCTTTTTTATTATAGCAGGCCACCCAGATCATATTGGTGTAAGGAAAATTAAGAATTTCAAAGAAGGCCCCAAAAGTCTCCGCACAAGCACTTTCCATCAACAAACTTATGGAGCCGCTTCCGATCTTGGATGACGATTTTCCTAGCAGTTAGAATCGATAGGCATTTGATGAAATCATGGCAGATTCTGTACATACTAGTATTCTTGATAACCTGCAGTGGTGCTGCATTTGGCGTGTTCAATAATCCAAAAGCAAGAGCTAATACTTCGCTCTGGTGAATCCTAGAGGATAAGTCTGCTTCCTCACTATCCCTTAGCTCTGAACTCCCCGAAAATTCATATCCAAGTGTCTTTGCTTGGCCGAGCAAGTCTTCCAACAGCATGCGCATCTCCATATCATTACCAGGACAGGACTGCTCATTTGGCTCGAATGAATAGACCTTGCCTTTGATGCAAATCCAGCTCCAGTCTCTTAGTTTAATGGGTTGCTCCTCTGTCATCATTTTTTCCACATTCGATGCGTCCATCCACCTCGCTGTGGCTCTGTATGTCCTCAATAATAAGATGCAAGTCTCGCTATCTCTTGGCTCTAGCTTGATTAACTGCTCAGCTGCATGAAGACCTAATTCCGGATTTCCATGAATACTAGCTCCAGATATTAAAGCCAACCAGATAAACTCATTCGGCTCATAATCCATTTTCTTGACTAAATCAAAGGCTTTGTCTAACCTACCCGACATCACAAACATGTCAACCAGCAACTCAAAGTGGTCCATCACAGGCTTAATTCCATATTCCTTCTGCATCACCTCAAAGTAATTCAGAGCCTCATCTAGCATTAGAGAATGACCACAAGCTGCCAGGACGCCAACAAAAGTAATTTGATTGGGTCTGACACCCACAAGTCTCATGTCCTCAAAGAGTTGCAGAGCTTGCTGAGTTTTACCATGAAGGGCGAAATTCGTGATCATGGTAGTCCATGATATCAAAGTTCTGGTAGTCATCTCCACAAAAGATTTACTCGCTCTTCTAATGTTCCCACATTTACTGTACATGTTTACCAGTGCAGTCCCCACCACCACATCAGACAAAAACCCTGTTTTGATAGTCTGTGCATGAATCTGTTCCCCTTGCTCCTGTGCTACCAATTTACTGCATAACGTCAGGACACTTGAAAACGTGAAAAGATCAGGTTTCAGGCCAGAGCGGGTCATTCTTAAAAAGATCTCCAGAGCCCTTGTCCCACCTTGGTATGCAGAAAGATTGTCAAATGCAAGATCCATAATTTGCACATGCCCTGCGATGATGGCGTTCCACGTGACCAAGCTGGAGGATTCAATTTCATTGAACAATTTGTATGCCTCATCTACCAACCCACATTTGAGGTATAAATACATCACAGAATTCCTTACTGGTAGGTTCGATTGATAACCAAGCTTTATGCTCAAGGAGTGAACCTGTTTCCCTAAACTCAAAGACATCACGGTACAACAAAGGCTTAAAACACTAGTTAAGGTGAACTCATTGGGCTCAACATTCTCCCAAAGCATCTCACTGAAAAAACTCAACCCGGAAGCAGCCTCGCCATTTTCGTTGCAAGCAGATATAATAGCAGTCCAGGAAATCACGTTCTTCTCAGTAATACCTCTGAAAGTTTTAAAAGCATAATCTAAGTTGCCAAATTTGGAGTACAAGCTACAAAGCGCATTGCCAATGCTCGTATCATGTTCAATCCGGTACTTAACTATGTAGGCGTGAATTTGTTTCCCCAGTTCTAGAGATCGCAAAGAGGAACACGCATTCAGAGCCATCCCCAAGGTATAATTGGTAGGGTAAGATCCTGCTTCCAACATTTCCAGGTAGACTCGGATGGCAACCTCTGGCTCAGAGCTGTGGACGTAACCCGTAATCAGGGTCGTCCAAGCAACGACGTTTCTCCTCGGCAAACCGTCGAAAACCTTACGGGCAGCAACCATAGCTCCGCATTGCGCATAAACATTCACAAGGAACGCCATGACAAACAATTCCACATGGGCTCCTGTTTTAATGATGTGGGCATGAACAGCTTCCACATCTGAAACCAAACGCCTCTCCATGCATTCTTGCAAAAAGGGAACATAATCAAAGGGTCCGAGTCCCGTCCCATCTTCTAACACAGGGGGCCCTTCTCCGACGTCTAAAGACTCGGCCTCCAGAGTTGCGCTTGGGCTACTGTTGGTTTTACTCGTTCCACCACAAATGCCCGGAGGCTGAGAGAACAAATGGAGCTCAGAATCAGTCCCAGAAACTCAATCGCACTGACAGGCTAACATTTTTCTACGTAAATTCGTCCTACTTTTTCCCTTGCAAAGACGAAGAATCTAATGAACTTAAGCTATTCGAAGCGAGAAACGTGTCCCAAAGACGATGAAGATGATACCTTTTTCCACAGAGAGAGGAGAGACGCAACCGGAGATTCTCGAACGTGGGGAAGAAGGGTCGAGCTTGAGCGTGGGCAGGCACGCCATGAGGACTGTGGCAGACAGAGAGAGGAGCACTGGCAAGATCGTTGCTGCATGGAAAGAAAGGTTCTTGGAGAAGAAGGACGAGGCAAGGAGGAGTGAGAATATGATCAGACCGACGACGATGTTCTTCTTCTCTCGTCGTCATTTTCACACGATCTGTTAGGATAAGAAAATTGGGGAGAGGGAAGAGATGACGGATCATTTGCGCTTTTTTTTTTTTAAATAGATGTAAAAAAATAATTTACTTAATTAGGTTAAAAAATTACCGTTTTGGGTGTCGCAGGGCCTCATTCGGCAGTCCGAATGGGGCCTCGTTCGACAGCCCAAGTGCCCAACGGGTTTTTTTTTATTTTCGTATTTTTGTTACGATTTGTACTTATTGATAGTTATAATAATTATTTTATTTATAATTTTTTTCTTTTCAACCTTATTTTTGCAACGTAATTATCAATAATTAATTAAAATTTTATGAAGATATATAATTAATAAAAAATTTGTATTTAAGTAATTAATTAAAAATATTCACAAAATAAATTTGGTAAGATATATGGAAAACATGAGATTTTCATAATAAATAATAATCGTCAACCACAATTACATCTACTAATGATATCGTTCTTCTACATGACCTCTTGTTCCGCAATTAGGTCGTATACGTTGTTCGGCGGATCTAGTATTGCACGAGAACGAGGACGATAATTCGGATGAGTAAAATGTGTAGATAATAAAGGCATATCTTATGATGTGAATGCATCATCAAAGTGAAAAAAAAATATGTCACGTTCGGACGGTACATAGGTATGGAAAAAGATGAGAAAAATCGAATCCATATGAAGTTGGAGAAGTAGTTGGAGTATGCGTTTGTTAGTTGTCACGAAATTGAAAAGCGGTCCCCCGAGAAATGGGCCGACAAACTGGATGAACCTTGGATTGAAATCTGCCTAGTTGAACCTTGGAGTGAACCGTAGAGTGAAATATGTTGTATGATATTCCAAGGGATAGGGGACGGCATCATCAACCTGGATGAGCTCGAGTGGTCTTGCGGATTAGCTAAAAAGTCTCGGGTGGGTCATGGGCTCAACTGGAGCTGTTGTAGTTCTTTGGTTGGGGTGGTAGTGTTATTGTTAGCCGCATCTCCTCATTCCGGGCGTATAACAATGCCCTAACTATCTTCCCTATAGGTGTCCAGGCTTGACGAGATGGAACGACAGAATCTATCATTTGTAAGATTTGTTCAATGCCACAACCCTGGCAATGATATCAAAATTAATAAAAGTTATCAAATGCCAATAATTTATGTTACTAAAAACAATTAATGAATAAATTGAAAGTGTTTGCACGAACCCTTACACCTATTGCGGCTCCATTCATAGGAATCCACTTCCGTGTATGTTTATGGTACCACTCCATATATCCCGAATGATAGTAAAGTGGTTCCGTTGCAAGATCACCATGGACTATATAATCGACACGGTATGTCTCATATATCAATCAACCGTCGTTCTTATCTATCAAATCCCTCGCAATCGACCTTAATTCAATATCATGAAAGGCTCTATGATCACGGAGAGGGGTAGGTATTGCCATTTGCATACCAAACCGATGAAGTACTCGGTCCGTATAATACTACTCAACTAACCAATAATAGATGAGTGGAACACGAGTCATCCCAATGTTTTGTCCCTATAGGCAATAATGTGGTAGAATCTAAAAAATGTTATTGGTGTAGGGCTTCCGAGTAATCCGTTATCGTAATAAAACATATCAAATTAAACAAAGAATTAATTTGAAAGCTAACATTATATTAAACTCGTTGGTTGTTATCATTACTTACATCTGCGGATGCCATTCTATCAAGTTGATAGAGTAAATGTGGCAAAATATGCGTAGGGACCTCCGTTGTCTATCGGCCTTGACTCAAGCTGCATAAACAAAAAACATGGGATTTTTATATATTATAAGCACTAAAAAAAATTAATGACTCACAAACGAAAAACAATAGGTCATATACCGATTATCGAGAAGTGCATCGGGTAAAAGATCACGGTTTGTTAGGGATGAGGAGACACATCTAAAGCATTCCTATGCCCAAATTTACAATACATGTAGGGCACCGCCGATTTCTTCTATTGATGGATCGGTTGGACCGCATAACTCTCAATACAACCACGCAAATGCTTTGTTGAACCCAACAGATCTGCGTAGGACCATCGAGGTGCTCCAAAGTAGTGAAATAAACAGCAAAGAAACTCTAATTTCTGATTTGTCTCGCAAAAATAAATCCTCCAAGTAATCGGAGAATGAATGCCCTAGCATTCGCACTATGGTGATCTCATCGAGCATCGTTTGGAATCTTACTAAAGCGTTGTCTCAACCAGCTTAACTTTATCTCGCGTGCTACGCAAGCTGGGGTTTGCGATCACCAAGTAGATCATCATAGAGAGTGCCCTAATTCATATTAGTAGGGCTAATAACCGCATGTCCATCGATGGGAAGCCCCGTGAGCACCGCAATATCCTGCAGCGTAATCATGCATTCACCTTCCAGGCATACGAAAGGTGTGGGTCTCGGGCCTTCACCGTTCTACCAATGCGGTAATAAAATGCCAATCGAACTGAAAAAACTCAATCATATAAACTCCGTAAAATCTCGAAACTCGAAAATACGGGACTATGCGCCGATTAAATTCATCTACGTGTAGGGTCGATAGCCGACATCTAAAGACTTCATTCGATTTGGTTTAGCTGCCCCAATTTTACGGTAAGTAGGCTCGAAGCTCGCCTTGTCGTTAATCTTCATCATCGATAGCTTGATTTTGATATCCGGTTGGACACCGACTATTGCTTCTATCCGGTCGCAGAGGTAATTCTAATCAAGTTGCCGATAATTTCGTGACATTTGAGGATAAGTACATGTATGTGACCCACTCTACTTATTTATTTTTCAAAACATGGCACTTGCTTTAGTAGTCACGCGGAGTCTCCAACCACACTTGTCCATTCGGATTACCACACTTTATCACATATTCTATCTTCTTTATCACATCATTGCCAAAAATAATGATTTCATCCCAAAGAAATACTCTTTCGTAGCCTAACTACACCGCATCCCGTGATGGAAATAACATCCTAACATCAAATTCTTTTTGAGATTTTTAAAGAATTTTTCTGATTTTTTTTAAATTTTCTATGATTTTTCTACATTTTTTAATCAATTTTCTATGATTTTTTATTATTCGAATTTTGAAATTATTAAAAAAAATTCGGACCAGGTCAACGCGATCCACGCTGCTCGGGCGCCTGGCGGAAACCATAAGGGTCCCTGGTTGGTTTAAAACAATGTAGCTTTTGGTTTTTTTGAAAAAATTTCTATTTTTCAATTGATTTTCTGATTATCCAAAAATACTCCCAGTGGACGCTCTAGGATGTGCCACGTGGCTTCCCCTAGTGCGTCCAATCTTGACTTTAATAAAACTGGAAACAAAAGAACAATCAGATGGCTCATAGAGTGCCACTTGGCACAACCATAGCTGTCTGATCACCTTTTTTTTAAATTTTCTCAAAAATTCATTTTGAACTCCTAAAATTATTTTAAATATTTTGAAAATCGCCGGACCGTGACACGTAGCTAGCCCACGGCCGTCCAATCCATTTCCCATTTTGTTTTCTTTAAATTAACATTATAACTATCGCTATATCAAATGAAATAAATGTCCATATTCATTTCATTTTTTAATAGCCCTTTTCGTTCCTAAAACAGTAAATATTTTTAAAGAATACCTAAATTCCTAAATATTATAATTATTATCAAAACATTAACAAAAAAATTAAAACATTTTGTTAACAACCTATAAGTAACATAGATGATTCAAGTATAAATAATAACAAAATAAATAAATATATACTTACGAAACTCGCAAAAAATAACTACAACGAAATTTACCCTAAACTATCGAGGGAGAGCACGCACCGAATGAGGAGCTCAAACTATCAAAAGAAAGTACTTGAGTGAGGAGGTCAACTTTGCTTTTATCTTAAATTCCGCCAAATAAAAAATTCTCAAATTAATTTAAATATTACGTAAATATTAACAACAAAGTAAAAATATAGTATTAACAAATGAGGCGAGGGAGGGTTCTCCGAGGGAGCTGAGAAAAGGCGTTCGAGCAAGAGGGCGTATGAGGCTTCCGAGGGAGGGGGAGCGTTCTGAGGGAGGAAAGAAGAAGAGCGTTCTGAGAGAGGAAGACGGAGAGCGCTCTGAAGGAGTTCTGCAGGAGGAAGAGGGAGAGCGTTCTGAAGGAGTTTTGAGGGAGGAGAGCGCCGGATAAAGGGGATGCCATGCGGGCCCGCGTTGCAGTCTGACTGTAGCGCAAGTGCTTGCGCCGCATTTAAAGTGTCGAACGGGTGTTGCGTGGCACTTTGACTGCTGCGTGACACCCAAAACGGTAAATTTTTTTAAACCTAATTTGATAATTTTTTTAAACTTATTTTGAAAAAAAAAACTCGACCATTTGCCCAAAAGTTCTTTTTTTAATTTTTGCTCGTTTTTTGAAAAAAAAAAATAAGTAATCTCAATTTGGAAAGTTGGTTAACTCCTACAAAAGCAAGATATTCATACAGCAGCCCATTTCCCAAATTATAAATCACCTACTTTCATTTCTGCAGAATTACCTTGAGAAACACCGACACTTTCGAAGGCCTTCGTGTCATATTCAATACTTCGATACTCTCCGACATGCGATCTATCGGCTCGACACGCGAGTTCAAGATCCCAATATGCTATTTAAATACGCATGGGACAATTTTAAATATTTTCAATAAATTAGGGATCAAAATATAGATTTATCAAAAGTAAATATGTTTAAGTTATTTATCCAGCCATCTCAAAATTAATATAACCAAGTGAGCTAAAAAAAATAATAGTAAATCTCTAACGAAGAAAAAAAAAAACTCACTGTTATTTTTGTATAACCATATATTTATAAAAATATATATTTAATATACAACGATATCTTAACGTATCAAAATCCTCTATTTTCTTAGAAGTGACGTATCTAAATGTCTTGTGATTTCATGTTGCATGTCACGTATTGGTGTCACTTAGAAATTACCCCGTTTGCATAAATTCAAATCCAAATTTTCGAATTGAGAGAGATCAAGAATTCTCAATATTTCTTAAATTCCTAGCCAACGACTGGGGCTACCCTGTTCGAGCTCAGCTGACCCTTCTTGATTTAGTTTTTTCCCTCACGAATTCCGAAATTGGATCGAGAAAACTAAGCCGCTTTTCTTCAAAATAGACTTAACTTCCAGATAATATTATGGTCCTTAACAGAGCCGCCCCTTGCGTCAAATCAATCCACTGATATAAAGTATCCATTCCACAAAGATATAACTATACACACCGAAAAAGAGAGAGAGAGAGAGAGAGAGAGAGAGAGAGATCTTCGTTTCTGGCAGATTCAGGAACACTCAAATCACACTAGCTACTACCTCCTTCGTGATGTTAAACAATGAGCACAATACTCCTGTTACAGGGGGATGCTCGGTATCCTCTAACGTAAGATTCAGCGCTTCTTGCTTTTGCTCTTCGTGATCCTTGATTTGGCCGATTCGCCGGGAGGCTTCCAGATGATGTCCTCGAGATTGCCACAGAAACTCTTGTAGAACTGCAATGCAGATGAGTGACAAAAGTTATGAACCAAAAATCCGCTATACAAAGCCGATTGTTAACTCTTGCCCCGCTCATGACCCCCCACTTTTGGGTACAGAAGTGCAAAGAGCTAGTAGTTCAGGCCCGCAGCACTTCGTTTTCCACAAATACATGGCCTCGCCTTAGCCCAATGGACCGACAGTTTTTATGTCTAGCCTGCCCATACAATTGGCCGGCTAGTCGGTAAACCATGTGAGCGAGCCCACGATGAGGTCTGCTTGTAGAATAAGCTTCTCGAATTTGTGGTGAAACAAAAGATAAGAAAAAGGAATGTTACAGAACTGAACACTTGTAAATAACATGAACGGCACCTTAAGGTACTCATTGGCGTCTCCAGCTGCTTTCTGAATATCAACCATGAAGTATGTTGGAGCAACCTCAAAAATCTGGAGACCGAAGGAAAGAGTGAGAAGAATTAGTTGTGACTGATTTGTTAATGAAGAAAAAAAAAAAGTCACCCGATAAGGTAATGCTTACCTCCAAAATAACGGAGAAATGAGAGGTCTTGCTAGCTGAAAGACCTTCCACTCTCATCTGGCCATGGCCAAAAAACTTAAAAGTCATGTTTTTTTCTGGTCGGATCCATGAAACAAAGTTCTCCAACAACATACTTTAGGATGAAAATTACCATTATGGAAAACTTCACAATTTTTTTAATTCACATAGTCATACGACAAACAATCAGAATGAAACCCCAAACCCAAAACTAAAAACACAGGTATAGGGAATCTGAGGAAGATACGCAAGTGATTTATGTGCATATAAGAGAGGGCAAAGAACCAATGCTAAAATTAAAGCAACATATTTCTATAATCTGTACCTTGTAATTGCGAATATGTGTCTTGAAACCCATAGATTGTGCAACAACTTCCATGCTGGACAAAACCACCTTTGCGGGCTTCTGCGACACAAAGCGAGTTTGATGCTGCACAGAGTCCTGTCGAAGATGGGACGAGTCAAAGTTCTGCAAAGTTTACAAGAAGACGCCAGTATATGAAAGAGCATCGACAGAATTATACTACAAGCCGTAATATATATGTTTCAATAGTATACTTCATTCAGCTAAATCGTGTACCTGACCCCTGTCAAAGATGGATGAAAGGTTTAACCCTTGAGATAAGATTATTAAGTCAAATGCATTAAGGATTAATGGATGCGTGTCTTCATTCCCACCTTCCACGTCCTGCTGTTCCTGCAAAAACAATAGTTTTTCATTCATTAAATAAAAAGAGATGTGGAATGCCAACAGCAGATAATAGGAGTGCAACAACGCAGGACAATGATTTAAGCACCACAGCTTTTTTCCTGAGAGCTGAGACTGGATGGCAATGTTCTACCAAAGTGGGACTCATCAATACTATCTCATTATAACACCAAAAGGCTTCATTTCAGATAACATTGTGGAGCAATCTCCCACTCTATCAGAAGTATGCCAAGCAGCAATATAAATTACTTCATAGATATTAATATATTTATCACTCCGTAAAAAGATGTGAATATGATGTGGATGCTAAGTCAAGAGAACAATAAAACGTATCAGAGAACAGTTGATCACCAAGATTATAAGCTAATATAAGTTCACAAACATGTTTGTAAATTGAAACATAATATTAGATGCGACTGCACATCTTATGTGAGCTGAAATAAGCAAAGTTAATGCTTGTGAAGCACTCCTTTGCCAAGCAAAAAGGGCTAACTTCATTTCTTTAAATTTGAGGGAAGAGAAAGAACACATGGCTTATAACTGTCTGCTTAAGGTCAGCCAGCACGAGCTAATTATTTTACCCAAATCATTATATAAGAAGTACCGAGAGCAAAGTTAATAAAAAAGATCTCTTGACCAAACTTGGTCCTTAAAATACTAAAAGAGATCAAGCACTATGAACTTGAAAGACTCACGGACCTCATCATCGTCAAAGGCAGCATTTACATCTTCCAAGTTCACATCCTCAGATTCAATGACTCTGACAGGATTATAACCTTTCTTAAACCATTCGTCATCTCTGATCTGCTCCATTGTAATACGCTGAAAACCAAGAAAGAGACTTCTTAGAGACAAAATGGATTAGCCAATCTCTCATATGGTAATAAAAAAGGTTTCTGTCAACATGATGAATAGCTGCCAAGAAGTAGCAGAAGTAAGCCCTTATTAGCATCCTCCACAGGAGAAGCTAGTAAGTGACAGGCAAAAATTAGGACAGGGAAAAAATTTTCCAATACCATGGAGAAAATAGGAAAAGGTGCAATAGAATGTTATCCCAAACAAAGTAAATCCTTTATATACAATCTTATTCATCTCCACCTTGCTGTTTAGATGCTTCACACGATTGTGCATGGATTTAAGCTTCCACAATCGTAACAGGATAAACCTACATTCCCCCTCAGTTTAAGACAAAGTTATCAAGACCGCCACAAAGAATGAGAGGATCACCTAGCCAAGACGCTTAAATTATTTTTACTCAACCATAACCCGTTGCCACATATAAAAAGATGACTGCATAGTACAGTGACAATTATGCCAAGTTATTTGTAATGAAATAAGTATGCACATGTAAAATTTTCATTCTTTGCGTGCAAATCCATTTTGAACTTGCTAATTACAATTTAATAAATAGATGCATATTAATATGTGATATCAAGACCGAAAATATGGTTTTGCTGCAACATAACATGCGATGCTCGATTCAAGCAGACAAGAAGTTTGCATCCAAGGGTATTCTCAATACTTACAGTTCCAGGATTTGGATCTAAAATCCTCTGAATCAAGGACTTAGCTCCCACAGGAAACCATGATGGGCATGAAAAGTCAGCATTATCGATCTGCAGAAGAAAATGAAAGATCTGATTCATTTGACCAAAGGAGAAATATCTAAACAAAGGAACACACATTTGTATCTTTGATTAATATGCTGAAGGACTTCGTACAAATAATATGATACTTGATTCCTGATATTACAGCTAAAGTGACAAAATAATCTAAATTAGCAGTGTTGACCACAACCTAAAAGAATATATAGTTAGAAGAGAGACAAAAAATCAATAAGCACGACAATATAAAAAGCCAACGTTCAAAAGTACTAGTTTACAATAAAATTGGGTAATAGACTTGAGCTAGCTGCTATGAGTCCATTAAGTCTATCACCAAATTGTGGCTGAGAAAGATTCATCGCAACCTCAAGTGAAACAAATCGAGACACGGATGCAGGGAAATGGTAAATAAAGCACAACGAAATCATGCCTTACTGTAAAGTGTGGTGAGGTCAAGTTCATCAAATGGGAGATATCCTGCCATCAAAACATAAAGGATCACCCCGCAAGACCAAACATCTGCCGGGGCACCGTTGTAACCCTTGTGACCAAGTACCTTGAAAAACAGAAAAGAGGAATATTATGGAAAACTGGAGCACAATCAAGTACATGATATACAAACCCCCCCCCTAAATCAAGAAACATCGAGTTAAAATTGGATTATGTTGATAATTACCTCTGGTGCTACATAATTAGGAGTTCCACATGTTGTCCGAAGTAAGCTAACCCCCTATAAATAGATGTTAAGAAGAAAGAGAATCATCACAATCCTTTTTCCTCATATATGATTTCATCAAGCTAACATAACATCGATGATCAAAATAAATTTTACCTGTTCAGGCAATGCACTAAGACCAAAATCAGAGATTTTCAAGTTTCCTTGGGAGTCGAGTAGTAGATTTTCAGGCTGTACAATGGCGGAAATGAGAGTCAGAGTTTCTTCAACTACCTAACAATAGAAGCTTTAAGACAATAGGGAAGCATCACCTTTAAGTCTCTGTGATAGACTCCTTTGCTGTGGCAAAAATCTACCCCATCAATAAGTTGTTGAAAGTACCTTCTAGACTCAGCTTCACTGAGACGTCCATGATGGACCTGTGCAGTTTGACTCACACTCAAGTGATTGCAAAGGTATTCCACACAAACAAGGTCATATGCTCCAAGCAACTGGACCATTGATCATATAGGCTAGACTACTTACTATTTTGTCGAACAATTCTCCACCTGTAATAAACTCCAAGATTATGTAGATCTTGGTTCGGCTGGCAAGAACCTAGAAAGCAAGTTCACAAACCAATAGCGGAAAAAAGCATCAGATGAGCTGTGTAGAGAAGCATCTTGCAACTAAGATTCTCAGTAAGTTGAATCCCATGCCTCATGGAGACGAACGACGTAGGGATGCCGCACAAGTTTCATTATCGAAATCTCCCTTTTAATCTGCGCAGTTGAACAGTATATCAAGGAGAAGTGCAAGAAAAGAAAATTTTCACTAAGTACATTGGCCTGCTTTAGGTAACCAAATAAGCAATATAAGTAGATACAGAAAATTAAGTCTCTATGGCCTTACAAGAGAAAAATACTGCACCGTACAACCACAAAAGACTTTCGGTAAAAAACTGCTAAAAATAACGCGAGAATCAAGCCACAGAATTTTCACGTGGATGATAAGCAAAATGAATCACGTCATATATCGAAAAGGGGAAGGCACGTTGGGTTTGCCACTCACTCTCTTAAATCATTGAATTCTGCAGCATAAATGAATAAACGTAGGATTTATGAATCTTCAGAGAGCATAAGGTAAGATTTAATCAGTGCCAGTTTCAACTCCCCAGAGCACCAATCGGTCAGGTGTCAAGATTATGAAATTTGGAAGGACGTCATACTGATTATGCTAATGAAGATCTCTTAGTGTTAGTTTTCCTCTTCTCTCCAAGTTGAGGATTTCAATGGAACAGAAATGCAGGCTTTTACGACCCAAAAAAATATAGAAATAAACACAAACCCAAGTCTCCAAGTGGATTTATCCTGATAGAACACGCATACAAATTATCAAGTATATAGCATGTGCACAACCGAATAGATTGATCATCTCTCACAAGCTGGTACTTTTAAACTTGGTGCCTCATCTTCTCATCATTCAAGACCCAATTAAATGAAACCGAGAGAGAGAGAGAGACCTGGTCCACCATCTTGTGCTTGATGATGGTGCTGCGATCGAGCACTTTCATGGCGACGCTCTCACCCGTTTCGGTGTTCTGCGAGAACTTCACCTTCGCGAACGTCCCTTCTCCAATCGTCCTTCCCACCTCGTACTTCCCCACCTTCCTCACCACCATCCTTTCTCCCTTCGGCCAGAACCTTTTCACTCCACTACATCAATCGACCACCATTGGCGCAGCCGCTTCACCTCTTTCCCAAACCAAATATCACGCAAAGACCACTTCAATCCCAGGCTATTGCACAAGAGTTGAACTCCCAGGAGACGTGAACCGAATGAAGATGCCAAAATAAAAAAAGCAAGAACCTTGATTTCTCAGCCCATGCGTCGTCAGAGAAAAATCAGAACTTTACTTTGTCTCAAGAAAAAATTTCCCAGAAACGAAAAAGAGTAAACAAAACCCAAAAGAGATTCCTTGAGCTCGTATCCAATCTCTAGAGACAGAGGGAAAATCCCATTTTCCGTGCTAACTTGTTCGCTCAAGTGGGAAAGCGGGGGTGGTGCCTGAATTTCAAGATTTGAAGGCCGAAAGGACAGTGAAATGGAGGGGGATTAGGTGAGAAAGTGGGGTGTTGGATTTTTTTTTTTAAAAAAAAAGAGAAATTCTTCGGAGAAGAAAAATTTGAAAATGAAACATGAAAACAGGTTTGGGTGCTCGTTGACTGGTGCCCTAAACCTCTCTCCATCTTGTCGTCGGGACAGTCCCTCCCACGATGATCCTCCTGCCTGAAGCCCATGTTTACCTACGTTATCTTATTAGTTTGCTCATTAACTCCTGCTGATCTTATCTCGTGAATACTGTTCTTCTCGTTTCGATTTTCCGAGGAGCGTGTAGTCATAGATAGGACTAGGAACCTGAGGTAAATTGATGTCCTCAGTCTATTTCCTTACGGCCGAATCCAGTGCAGGTCGGCGTTGCAATGCGGCGGGAGTTTGGCGGAGATAACATCGCGAAGTGATGTGGATTGTATCATAAATTTAGCATACGAAATTCCCTGATAAATACTTGAAATTTAATATTACATAGCTTTTTCCATGACAACTAATTTCAATTTAAATAGATAAAACTCCACTTCGTGAAATACCTTGTTGACATCACGAATCAAAAGAGATGAAAGCACTTTTTCGCCATATGACAATTTACAAGGCACTTATCTACTTGTGTATTTCAACTCCGTTTGTTTCGTAAAAAATAAATGATTTGAAAAATATTCTCCTAAAAATATATTGCTTGCTTACGCTTGAAATAATTAGTGCACGAACAATTTATGTCTAAATATTTTCTCGATTTATGAAAAAATTTATCGTTTATTTTTTTTTATAAGTGAAAGAAGCGATCATTTGAAAAAGAATACTTTTCAAACCATTTTTTTTTTTTTAAAAAAGGGCCTTAGTTTCAGTATTGTCCCCACACGTGTGAATAGAGAAGATTAAGAGAGGGAAAAAGAACTTTGACCATGTATATGATTTTGCAGTCTTTGTCCATTAATGTGAACGTAAATGATTGTTTCCCTTCTAGTATAGTTTTTTTTTTCCCCTCCTCAGAAAGTACTGATGAACTTGAAATCACTCTTTTCGAAAATGCACTTCTTTCTCATTAGAACTATATCACTTAATGCTCGTGCATCCTAAATAATATGCCTAGCGTACCGAATGTTTCTAAAACTATACTAATATTTCGTAACCTTCTCTTCGGATTTCATTGTTAATGTGTCTCCCTATCGGCAAAAAAAGCACGTGAGTCTTACTTTTTTTTTTACTTATAATTGAGCGATGTAACGAAAAGTGTGAGGTTGTAATTGTAATTGAATTTTCTATTGGACGTAACCTTAGTTTAATGATGAATCGAGATAAAATCTTATATCTCTATTTCTCTTTATTGCTTTTACGTTTTATTTCGTTGTGATTGTGTCTTAGAATCCTAACATCCACAACTCAACGTGGTCATCAACTTAGAGCCTTGTATGAGAACCATTCGATTTTCGATTCTGTTCCCTGAACAAAAAAAAAGATGAGAACCTTATTTAGTAACGTAAATGATTCTAATTATGTTTCCAGAATCGGAATCGGTTTTAAAACAAAATTCGGAACAAAAAAAAATTGGTTCTAAAAAAAAATCACTTTTGAGAATCACAAAATAGAATAAAGTTTCACATTTGTCATTTTTCTCTTCGGTTCTCTCGTCACTTTTCCCTTAACTTAATAAAAATAAAATTAAATTAAAAAAATTGGAAATTTTTTAAGAAATCACAAAAAATTTAGAAAATCCCAAAAATAGAAAAAGCTTTATAGTTAGTTTGACCTCATTTTCATAAATTTCGACCTAAATTTTCTAGATTTCATAGATTTCACTCTTTCGCAAAAAAAATGTCGCATGAAGATGAGAGCATCCAATATGTGGATGATAACATATATACTTTGTAGTCATGCGTCACAAAATGTGACCATCCGCACATGGAGTTGGAGCTAAACACCCACTTGAATTTGGGATAGAAGGCTGCAAAATGATAGTGAATGACTTGTACTTTGTATCAAGGAGGATAATTTATTATATTTTTTTTTGTCGGTGAATAATTTGGTTATTCGGATGCTATATTTGTATGTATTTTGGACAACGCAACATTTAAAGAAAAAAATGAGTTCTTAATATGGGAACTGTCCCATGCTTCAATTGAACTTCAAACGTAATATATTAAAATTTGTGTTTCATTTATGAAATGCTAAAAAAAAAAATATTTTAACTATTTTGGTATGCATTGAAAATTAGTCTTTAATTTACGAAGAAATTTTACAAAGTAACTATATAGTTATTTGACTTAAATGAAAAAAAAATTAGGAAGAGAAATAGTTTTTCGAAACAGAAAATTTGTGCAATCATTAAACTCGTTTCTATTCAAAAAATAGAAATTTTGGATAGTTATCAAACGCGTTCGATTTTATCTAAAAACAGAATTTAAAAAAATTAATTTAATCGAAATCAATTTTTCGGAGCAGAATAGCTGCCTTGCGCAATCATAATGTCTGGAAAGCGATGTAAGAACATTTAATAAGTTCAAGATAAGCGGAGAAATCATGTCTGCTGAAGAAAGATAACAATGGAAATAAGATGATGGGATAGATGGCAAAAGTAGAAAATAGAACAAATAAAGAAAGAGAGAAAAAAAGGCGACGACCATTAAGATAATGGAAGCTGCTTAGACCTTCGATAACACGTGTCTACTAAAGAGGACAGAATTCAGAAAGGAAGAATGCAGCAGCACGAAACTTGAAGGGAAAAGTGGAGCTGCACCTGTTCCTTCCACCATCTTCTGTCTCGATTGGGCTCGCTTCCAACAGAGATTTACTTAAGCAGAATCAAATTGGTTACTTAATTGATTACTTAGTTAAGTAATCTATCTAGTTACCGCGATTTGCCAAGTTGACTTATCAAAGAATGGAGAAGACAGGCGACAATCGTGGGCACAGATAAGGTGAAGTAGTAGATGGAGTTCGGTGAGGCAACCCCATTTTCGAAATTTGCCCTTGTTTTTGTTTTCTAATTCGCATTACAATTCCTAGTCAAATGGGTCCGTTAATATAACTTTTTCACGGTCGATAGCAAAATAATTGGCGCCCGTCCCCCCCTTCTCTCATTTTGTTCATTTTTTTTTTGTACTCCTAAGCCCTATCGATTTAGTATTTTTATCATCAGTTCCACGATTTCATCATTGGTATTTGGGTTTACAATGAACAAACGACGACAGTCATGGAACGAGTAGCTCGCCGGAATCCTCCTAGTCTTTCGGACAGTCGCAAAGGATGTTCGATCAATGAAATCATATCATTCATCGCCTTCCAGACTCGCCCTGTGTGCTTAGCCGACCGATAATCAGAGCTGCTTTACTTTAATCAGCTGTCCAAAGATAAATTCCGACATTGCAACGCCAGGCTGGGTTTCGCTGGCGCCCGTCGCTAATCCCGATTGCTTTGGCTTCAATCTCGTCCTTTTCAGTTTCTGGAAATGTGAAAAAGGGCCTAGGTGGGGGGCCGTGCATAAAGTCAATAGCTAGGGCTTTTCTTTTCTCTCCTCTTTCCCTTAATCTAAAGGATGCAAAAAGATTTCTCCTTTTTTTTTTTTTTCCTTTGGGCAGCAGGTACGACCACAGATTCGATTATATTTGTGAGAGATAATTAAGAATTTTCCAGGATTATTTTTTATGTAAAGATATTTTTATTTATTCTCTAATCTCTCAAAATTGTTCGTGTCTTGATTGATACGTTACTTTAGATTTTGACATACGCAAAAATTCCACACCTTCATTTTCCGCATTATTCTCAAGCATATGCTCGAAGAAACTGGTGCTCTCGTCGTGCGAAACGAAAGTTCTCTTCGGCACACATTCGATTTTTATCTTCTTCTCTTTTTCTTTCTTGGTCTAAAGATCTCTTTTGGTTGGGGTGATCGGTTGAACTTGAGGCGAATCCATCGACTCAAAGACACTCGAGAAAATGTCTACACATGAGAAACTGAGGGCTTGAAAGAGCCGTCCTTCCGTCTAATATGTGGTATGCGATGATTCGAAGGTTTGCGTCCTAATGGAAAAGCCAATGTCTCAATTTGAATCTGCCACGTTAGAGCGCAAGGGCTTGGCAGCTACTTCTTGCACATGTTCAATTTTTCGACCATTTTGCAGGTTTCTTGATTTCTAATTGAGCACAGTCCTTTTTGAGATATAAGTGACTCCCAGAGCATACAGAGCAGCCCGCTAAGTAAGACCTAATCGTTCATTAAAGCTCGATCAATCGCAAAATCATCGAAACGGGTCTTTGAGCAGTCACAGACTTGATCCAAACCATGACTTGGTCGAAGGGATTGCAATAGGTGAATCAAATCTAGAACATTTCATTCTTAAAAACGAACAATGCACCGTGTCAAATGCCTTTCGTGCTTCGTGTAAAATGCCTCGAGAGATTTTCTTCAATTTGGAAGGCTTAGACATATCCGACGAGCTTTGCGAATGCTGTCGATGCCAGAAATCAAGCATAAAGTGACTGCCTTGCCGTGAAGACCGGACGCAGAAACACTACCTAGAAGATAGTATCTATTTAGGGAAGGTTGAAGCTCCGGGAACCCAGCCTACTGATTCCGCCGTTAGGATCTAAGGAACAGATACAGCAATTCTGATGATTCCATTACTTTTTCGGAACATTTAGTTACTTCATCTGATGGTGAACTCTTAACTAGCTATACTGCAGATGTTACAACTGCAGTTGAGTTTGCATCTTAAAGTTCAGGCCAGATCAGAAGAGAGCCTCAGCTAGCTAACGAGGAATGCCCATCAATTGCAGACGGACCAAGCCCTTATAGCCAAGTGCAAGTAGGGGATATGTGGTCAATCAATTCACCTATTCAATGAGCTGTAGTTGTACTCCTATCTGTCCTCAAAGTCCTAGTGATCAACCCGTGATCATGGTACAGGAAAAGAGTAGCTCCAACGGAATTTTAAGACGGTGGGGGCAAGAAATTTTTTGAACGAGGACACTTGAGTGTATAGCCTAAAAGAAGGGCATTCATGTTTGCGATCGTGCCCCACCACAGCAAGTCCAGCTAAAACTTCTAGGCATACTACCATAGACACAAAATTCGCCATCTGTGTTAAGACAACCAAACTGTTTTTCCAAATCGCGAACAATAAAGTTTAAATGATGGCACAAATAAAGTGGTCCGAGGACCATCCTACGACTTGAGAGTTGTTGTGAGGGGAAGGGTGTTTCCCTGGTGTCCCAACAATTCAGTAAATGTGTAAAAGCAGAGTCTTCAAGCTTCACAGTCCTAACTAGTACCTAACTCAGATGACTAGTTTTGCTGGTAGAACCACCGCTTCCAGAGGGAGACACAACAGAAGCAAGCAAAACTGCTTGGCATCTTATTTTTCGGCTTGGATGCTAAAAAGAAATGTCAAATTACCATGAATTATATCATATGCTTCAGCCATTTAAAACCGGAAAGAGAAGTCACAGAATTAAAGAGGATCCAGTCAACCAAGGTCAAAATCAAGTTTGCAACATCTTGAGCATAATCAATCGACCTTAGAAACATTTAGAAGCTTTATCAAACTTTTGACCCTCAAATTCCAACTTGCAATTCATGTTTCATTGCTTGAATTGAGTTCAGAGTCTTCTTTGCTCATTTTTCTTGTTGGAATATCTCTGAAGAGCTGTAATGGGTCATGCCAAGAACTCATATATATATTCATGAACGACTCTTGTCGAGGGGAAGCATGATAATCACCAACAACTTGCAAAATTAATCCTAATCAATTGACAAAACTAAAGCATGTACATGAACAAACAAGAACCCAACGCACAAAAGACACAGTAAGAAACAGAAAGAACGAAAAAGATGCACATTCTTGACAAAACCAACCGCAAGTTTTCCCACAATCGAATTAAAAAATTAAGAAACTTTTAACAAACCCGAACATATTTTTGATTTTTAAACTCACACAGCAGTTGTTTGCGGCATCTGACCAACTTTTTTACCGTCCTGAGTCAACGCGCCACCACTTTGCATCCCGTTGGCAGTCGCCGCCGCCGCCGCCGCATGATATGCCGGAACCACCCCTCCGGCTGCCGTGTAGTAAACCACCTGCGGGAAACCTGTCTCGGCCATCGTGACCGGCTGCTGCACCACCTGAATCCCCTCACCATAAGCACCGACCTTGGCCTGCTGAGGTTGGAACGCACCATAAAGTGCCTGCTCCCGGTAAAGCTCTGGCCCCTGTCTCTGCACTCCATAGAAACCCTGACCTATATGCCCGGTCACCGGTTGAACGGCAGTGAAGTAGCCACCACCACCCGGAGCAGGAATGTAGTATGCTGCTTGGCCCCCATTCACCGCCAAAGGAAAACCTCCGCCCGTCACGGGACGCTCCGGCAAGTACGTCGCCGCCGGCATCTGCACCGGCGCGGCCACCTGAACAGCAGCCGGTGCTGTGGTCGCCAATTTCTCGGGCTTGACCGAAGCAGCAAGGTACTCACCGGTGCAAACGCCAGGATTAACTACGTCGCCATTTACATTCGTCACGGCCTCTTGTTGCTGATCGGAAATTTGTGCTCTCTCCACCGCCTGAATCTGTTGCTGAATTTCCGCCACCGGTGCAACCCGCTCTCCAGCGACGCGCCGATCCTCCAACCCATAATCGGCGACAACTGGCACACGCACAAAATCCTGCAAGTTCACCGGCGGCGGCACCGCCGGGAAAACCTTGTCAAAGCCAAACAGATAATCGGGAGTTGCCGCCTGGAAATTCACGGCCTGCGCCGAGTCCAACGCGTCCCCGAGCCACTGCCGCTCCGACTTCGGGTCGCTGGAACCCGAACTCGGAGACCTGGGGTTCAACCCGAGGAGGAAGAGCCTCAACCTCGCGGGCTTTGCAGAAGCGGAGCACAACCGGTCGTGCTCGAGCAGCATGTGCTCCAAATCCTCGTCGTTAATCACGGAGACGAGAGCGTCGAGGTCCTCTCCGGGGAGCTGGTACTTGATACAGAACTCGGATGCCCCGGTGAGGGAGGAGAGCTTGGAGACGAGGGCGGAGAACCGGACGGAGCGATCGACGGAGAGGAGCTTGGTGTCGCCGCCGAAGTAGACAAGGTGGTGGTCGTGGGGGCGGGGCTGGATCCTGCCGCCATAGCTGCAGAGGAGCTTGACCTTGGCGGAGGAGGGGGCTCGTCGAAGGAGAGGTTGGGGTCGGAGTCGATCTCGCGGAAGCGAGGGGAGGAGTCGCGGGACTCCGGGCAGGAGGGGGGCGGAGGCGCCTGGGTGTCCATGGTCTGATCTTCGGCGAGGGTTTTGGGAGTGGGGAATGGCGGAGGTGGGCGGTGAAACTAGGGTTTCGAAGGAGACGAAGATGAGGAAGACGATGATGGAGGAGGCATGGCGCCGAGCGTGCGGAGAGCGGGAGGAGTAATCGCCGGAAGCGATGGGAGTGGAAAAAGATTTATATATTATGCTATTTCCTTATATTTTTCTATTATTTTATTTTCGCTTTTTTCGGATTTTCCGGTGGGGCCCCCGGACTGGACTGGCGGTGTCGTGTGGAATGGGAGCGAAGGTTCGGGTTCTTAAAGGCAAAACGGGTTTGACCGACGCGTAGAAAGGTCCGACGACAGTTGGAATCGGATCATGTCATCATCATGATCTTCTTTTTCCTTTTTCCTTTTTTTTTTCCTAAGGAATTAGTTCCGAAGAACCTTCTTGAGTTCTTGCTGAAAGCGAAAAGACCCAACTGCCCCTCGGCTCAAGAATACCTAATTCACGTCGTCCTTCGTCCTCCCCATTGCCCAGCAGCAGGCGAGAGCGGCCGGCGACGACGGGGGAAGTCACGGGCTTAATGATTCAATTTGGATTGATTTTTAATTTTGATTTTAAAATTTTCTTTTTTTTTTCTCTTTTGGTTTCAAATTCGGCGGAGTTGTCGGTCTGTAGGCAAGGGCTGCAAAGCCCTCACTAGCCCTGGGCAAGTGCTACCAGCCCCGTAGACGCTAAATCACCGGCCCTTTGCTGTAAAAAAGAAAAGAAAAGAAGAGAAAGAAAAATAAAAATAAATTATTATTTTAAATTTTTTAATGCGTTTTGATTAATCGAATCAAACGAATTGAATTGAAAAAAAAGACTGATTATTTTTTAATTATCTAAATTAAAAATCGAACCGAATTGAAATGTATTAATTTTCAATTCAGTTCGATTCGATTCGATTTGAATACCTCTTGCGAGACTGAGGTAAGTTCCCTGTCGGTCCTCATCCACGAGGTCAAGTGGGGAGGATAACGGAGAGAGTCGTCTTTGCTTTGGAGGGAGATTTTCGGTTCTCTCTTTTTGTTTGTCCAAATGCATCTTGGCCATCTTCTTTTGACTTGCACCATTCAATAGCTAGGGGATGCATTGGAGTCAACAAAGCAATGTGAATCCTCAGTTGAGGGGAAAAGAAAGGTGGAAATCCCCTCAGTTGAGGTTGACATGTATAGTTTAATGAAAGAGATTCTGATGATATTTTGCGATTTTACGCGTCCGTGCAAAATATAGACTGTTTATTTAAAGAAATTAACTGTCAATCCTGGAGCAATAACAATTAAAATGCGAAATAATTAGATGGATCATGTTGGAGCGCGCAACAAAATCCCTATATCTTCATTCGAGGAAATCGCCAAGAGGGATATCAAATTTGAGAGAGAGTTTGATCTGAAGGAAGAAGAGATAGACCGAGATGATAAATAAAGAGCACAACCGCTGAAATGTCTTTCTAAGTTTTTGTAGCCAAGTCACGTTCATCCTCATGAGATCAGGACAATCGTCTTGCAAACTCCCTGTAGCAAGGAAAAATGAGCTTTCTTTTTTATTATTACGGGCTTTTTTCCTCGTTAAGAGCTAAACCCCCGGAGAATGGAGCAACTTAACTAAAGGACATCGACCCACATAACTTTGAAATTAATTGTTTGTTGACTAATCTTGAGTCGAACGTATGTAACTATCCTCGATGGTCAAATTGAAAAGTTTGGGATTAGATTGAAATCCGTATAATAAGTTCATGACTTTTGGGTGATTATCTTGTTGAACGGCCATAACTATGCTTGGTGGGTCCGATCGAGTAGACAAAGATGAGAAACAATTGGTTAGGGAAGGACCGGGGTCAAAAACGAAAACTATCTTCATCGTCCACGAAAATGTTCGAGATGTGAATCGCCGTCGATGGTAAAAATATTTTTTTCATTGGCAGATTATTTCAAACGATACAAACGATCATTCGTAGAAAATATTTTTTCAGATCATTCATTTCTCGTGAAACAAACCGGTCTTAAGATTGTCCAGTTGTTCCCACATGGATCGGTGATAGCATATATAATCTTTGATTATTTGAAACTTGATTGATCGACTAACGTGTTGATCTCATGATGGGGAAAGTATCCATGTGGGAGTTGGTGAGAGTTGTATCTAATAGAGAATTTAGTTAGCTCTTTTCTCTTTCCTCTTTCCTTCTCGTTTTTTTTTTTCAAACTGAATGGCACTAGAATATTCAAGTCAACTTCATTAAATCAATATGGAGATAGAGAAGGAATTTTTCTTTTATACTACATTCAAGATGAAACCTTCATTTTCCATGAACTATAGGAGTCGTACGTATAGTATGTGAAGCTTAATTGTAACGCGCTTACTCTAAAAAACTCGTAGTGACGCGTTCAATCTAAATGATTTTCTCGACGCTATTCCACGATAATCACAACTAAGTTTGGATCCATTAACATATGTAAGACCGGCTAGTCACGGTATAAAGATCAAGATCCGCCTTATGTAATAATTAAGGCTCCGTCTGTTTCATGAAAAATAATTTCTCGGAAAACGTTTTTCGGATCGTTCGGTTTTTGGTTCACAAAAAAATAAATTAGTTTAGAAAAAAACATTTTCCTCCCATGAAAAAAACTTTGGAATAGTGTTTTCATCATTTTGAGAAGATGAAAACATTTTTCTCGTCTTTCTTTCTCCTCTCTTTCGCATCCTCTTTCTTTTTAATTATTTTTTACTTTCTTTTCATTTTTATTTATTTTTCAAAATTTGCAAGTTTTAATATTTAATATATATATTCTTTCTTTCTTTTCTCTCTTTCTTCAGCCAATCGCCGGCCAAGATCACAATTGGCGGCCGGCCACAAGCGAGGCCTGACATGCGTGTGTAGCCAGCGTGTCCAGCCCGTTGATCGCGTGTCGGTATCCGACAAATGTCCGACATGCGTTCAATGACACGCACACCCCTGAGCATGTCGGTGCTTCATAGCCATGTTGTCAGCGTTACAATATCGGAAGACCGGAGTTTGAAAAAAAGGCGTCGTCTTTCTGATCAGCCAGCGAACAAGTTCAGAGTCGTTGCTCGTCTCTTTGTTGAGAATCGAAAGTTTTCTGCTTCCTTTCTAGTTATTATTTCGATCAAGAACTTGTCTTGTTCTCATATCGCAGTTTTTTTTTTGTTGCAGACGCCGAAAATGTTGGAGGAGAATAGGAGCAAGGGGAGTTGAAAACGGGAATACTAAAATAAGAAAAAAAAATAAAAAAGGAAAAAAGACAAACATGAAGAATTTTTAACATGAAAAAGTTCAATTTTTTTTTAAATAAAAGATGAAAAAAAAAAAACAGAAAAAAATTATTCAAAGGAGTGTATGGAGGAAAATCAAATTCAATTTTCCATGTCAAATAACGGAAAATATTTTCCGAATCTTTTGCACATTTCAGTCAAATATCGAAAAATATAATCATTTTTTTGAAAAATTGATTTCTCGAAATTTTTTCTCAAAAATGACTCATTTTTTTGGGAAACAAACTGAGGTTAAGTGTGCTTATTAGCTGAACAAACTTTAAGTTATGCTTTTTTCCTAAAAAAACTCAAGTTGTGTTTTGTTATTACCGTCTTGCATTAACATTTAATTGCATATCACCAATCATTTAATGGGGATAATTGTCTGAAAATTCCTAAACGTATTGTACGGTGACATGGGCGAAATCGCCGACATGGAAGATTTTTCATTTTTTTTCCCTTTCCTTTTTTTTTTTTTCTATTTTCCTCGGTTGCTCGGCTAATGGATGACATTGGCAAATCGTCAAAATATTTACTGCTAAATTGACCAAACAAAAAAGTTTAACCCTAAATCGACGTATGTACAATAGGTTTTTAAGCTTTTCGGATAAATTTTCCTATTCAATGTTGCAGAAACAAAACTGAGGTGAAAGATAAAAGACAAAATGTGTGAATAAAAAAAAAAAAGGGTCTTTCTTCTTTCGTTAAATGATGAACTAACGAATCCAGACAAATTGGATAGTTTTTTAACTTTTGATCCAACCCGTTGTTTTGCTTATGAGGCGGTATCGCTCGCAGAAATGGTTGCCGCCCTTGCTGGCACTCCCCCACATGCGAAACGCAACGCCGTTGCGCGCTACCGTTTCCCACCGCCCGAGACGGCGCGCCGTATGGCAATCCCAGTGCGAGCGCACGTGCACCTGCTTTAACGTTGGGCATGGCATTTTTGCTGTCACTACTATCTTCCAAATCGCACGAAACGACAACGTCAAGCGAGAGCAAAGTCCCAAGGAAGGGATCATGTGCTTTCGCCCCGACAATCATTTGACAATTTCAGTGCTTCCTGCCCCGAATCTCCATTCCTTTGGTCTAATCAAATTAAGCTTTAAAATGATGCATTATGACTTTAATTAACGAGAGAATTTGTGTGTGTGCGCGTGTGTATGGAATGAATTGGAATGGTCTGGGCCTTCGCGGAAGTCAAACCAGCCAGACCACGTGAGTTACATCGAGCAAAGTCTTGGCTTTGCCTTGCTGGACAATGCAATGCTTCATGTGGTTTGGGTCAAAGACGATCGTTTGTTTCCCTCTGGCGACGAACTAGAGAGGCAAAAATGTGGTTTGGGGTGTGTTCCACACATTCTGCACCTAAAAAGTCAAAGAAAAGCATGAAGTGTCATCATTTTTCTCAAATAAAGACATGAAATTGATCACATCAATCTTAAATAATGGTCTAAAGTGATCATGACCAATGACAATTTCAATTCTAATTTTTTTTTTTTTTTTTTTTTCTCATTTTCTTCTTTATTGTGGTTGGCGAGGACCCGAAGACCACGGGGCGAGGGTGAGGGCGTCCCTTGCCATATCGGGTGAGGGTGACCCTCGCCCAACCGTCTCGGGCATCGCCGATGGCCAAAGACCAAAGCAAAAGCAAAAGGAGAAAAAAAAGTAGAAAAAAAAAAAAAAAGGAAAAAAAAAAAGAAAATTTCACAAAAAAGTAAAAAGACGAAGATGCCCTTAACAAGTTCAAAGGTCGGACCTTTCTTTAAGACTAACCCAAAGATTTCAGGGTTATTATTTGAAATAATATTCATTTAAGTCCCTTATTTGAAAAAATGATGACACTTTAAATCCTTATTTGTGAAAACTTAAAGACCCTCATTTGTAATTTTTCCAAATATATAGGGCGAACTTGAAACAAGTAGAATCTTAAACATAGAAGATCGGGTTTAATCTTCTTAGGAAGTACTAGCTAACAAGAGCAAGCGATTAGCCCTACATGACCTGGGCTATTAATCTCGGGGCCTTTTCTTGTGATTTATCTTGGAAGGGAAGGAAGGAATCGTTCTCCTTTTAAGGGAGGATCGCGGAGGAATGTTTGACCCGTCTTTGCTCGTTCTATCTACATTTTCTACCTTCAGCTATGTTTGACTTTTTCTATTTAATGGCATCCTTGCGTATCAAGGGCCAGAAATTCACAAGTAACTTCATCCCCACTGTCCCTCCGTATGAAACTTAGGCTTCTCCATTAGAACCAGACCTAATCATACGCCTGGCTCAAGCCCACCTTTGCCAAAAAAGGGCCCGAACAGCATTTTTGGTTGCATTTAAGAAAGAGAGAAATAGCCCAAAAAGGTTCAATATAGTACACATTGGAGAAGAATTTGATCTCTTCGCTCTTTTTGCAGTTGAAATATACAGTCCGGCTTTACACACGGTCAAGCAATGAGAGTTTGGAGGACTATAGCTTCTTTAACTTCTTAAGTTGTAACCATAACGAAACTTGAAAACCCATTGTCTATGTCTATGACCAAGACATTTCTTTCTCAGTTAATATGTTGCAATGACAGCAATGACGCACGCTTGAAGCTAAAAGCAGGCATAAACAATGTGCAAGGGCTAGAACCAGATGAAGCGAAATGCAACCTCAATTGGGCGAAGATAGATAACAAGGCGTCCTTTTATTGTTGGGATGAATTGGTAACTAAGTACAACTATTTCCCTGGCTTCATATGCTACCTGGTTTCCACAAGAATGCACTATGAAGTTAACCTAGCAGAGCTAACAAGTTCAGAATCAATGGTGTGGTGCAACTGATCCCCATCAAGGTGTCATGTTGCACACCTCAAATCTTTAATTGAATCAAGAGTATGGGAGACTAATTAAACCATTCGTTGTCTCGAATGGGTTAGCATCCTCATTGGACCTTCCATTAGTGCTTGTCTTTGGCAACATCACTTGGAAGATCAAGTCCATCAGGAATTTTTCCTGGATAGTTGGTCCTTGAGGCATTTGATCCTGTCATCCTGCAAACAGCGAACGGAATCAAGGAGGGGCCTGAGCATATGTTTCGAGAAATATCTAAAACTGTGCTTTGAGTGCGTCATGCTTACCCTCTATCCACAATGACAACTGAACGGACTTCACAGTTTGCAAAGCTGCAACCACAGATAATATATGTCTAATCAGTCCTGAACACAAAAGCTCCCAACAATAAAGCGCTACATCATATCAACTCCATTGCCAAGCCGCTAGAATCATGTGCAGTTTACAAACAATATTCATTCGTCACAACCATATTGTCATTTTCATCATCCTAAGCTGCTACAAGTGCCACCATCGAAACTGGTAGTTGTTGTTACTATTGGGAAGTTCCACCAAGGAAGAAGAGAAAGCTATGTTATGGCATTTTAGTGAAGCAATTAAAATCCATGTAGAGCTTAAAATATCACGGGCATGGACAACTCAGAAGCTACGATCTCACTACACAAGGGTAGGCGACTTCCGATGTGTACTTAACAAAATTTTCTCCCCATCAAATCCTATTGGCTCTAATATCTGTCATGGATTATATATCACTGCATCACTTAATGCACACATGAAGCAAGACGAAAAGAACAGGAGGTAGGACCTCGTTGGCTATCAGCATAGTAGGAAGAATGTTTGTGCTAAACTTCATTACCAAAACCGAAGATAATATGAAGAGAAGATAGAGACCCTATTGACTGATGGGCATCACCCATCTACAGTCTTAACAACCAGTTGTGGTAAGATGATCGAGCAACACGCTCAAAAGTGGATAATCAGTAATAACTGCTAACTGTGTACAAATTAGAAAATTTAGCATACAATAAAACCTTCAGAATACTTTTTTGAGAACAACCTTAATTTCATGTCATTCACTCATTATACTTATACTCAGAAGGGAGACAATATGAAGGACCAAATGTAATTAATTTCTCAAAATAATAATGCAGTACACTAAATAATTTACTGTGCTCCCAATCATAATTAGACATATAAAACCATTGACGAGAACCAATCAACCAAATATGAACTAGGAGACACTCACTGCTTGCACATTTCGCTCTTCACCGACGGATGACAATCATTTCCAAAGGCGCTGAGGGTATGCAACAAGAGCCCACTATGGCTAACAACTGCAATCTCCTTCTCTTCCCGTGTCCACAACCTGAAGATAAATCAAAACCTTGAGATGCAGAATCAAATGGCTGATTTCAGATTTTCTATTTTTGAATAGCTGTTAAGTTATTTTCTTCAAAGATCATACAAGTTTCAACTCAATTTTGCATTTGTAGTTTATACTCTAAACCAATGAGCAGGAAGTTATGAAGTACCAGTTCAAGAATTTCATTCCTCGAACAGCAACTTCCTTATCCTTTTCTCTAATATCAGGCGTCCACAAGACATCGTCTTCATTCTCAATCTAAAGGAAAGTTAATATCAAAGTTAAAAACTGAGATTAGCTAATGTTGAGACTTCCAAAGCAAATGCTTGAAAAAAAAAAGCAGTTCAAGAAATAAAGCACTTGCCAATGAAAAATCAATTGCTGGAAAGAGTGGCCGATACTCGCTAATGCTTCGTCTTTTGTCACAAGGATGAACTCCCTATGGAAAAAAATGTAAAAATTTTAGCAACTTGAAGCTTTGCAAGGAGTGTCCAATACCAATACAAAGAGGATCCACAAAACTTCAGGAAAGACAGAAATTCTACAACAACTACTAGCAAACTGTCTGCATCTTCATCTTGCAATAACTTCTCGTAGTTCTAAGGGAGGTTAATTATACAAGGGATCATTCAGCTTGGGATTTTACCACTATACTTTGCAAAGTCATGTAATAATCACTACTCTGTTTCTAGGTTGTTCAAATTTTCAATAGAATATGCAAACTATGACAGAACATCTGACTCATTAAATACATGACATGACAAGCTAAATAGGACATTTTTCCAACAGGATAGCATGATCCATGGGACAAGATCAGCGACCAATCTTATGAATTTTGGTGCTTGGGCGAAAATCAGATCGCCACGTGAGGTTACCAACATGCCACATCATGTTAGGTCATCCACTTTTGCTAACTCATCAATTTTCATCAAAATTGAAATGAAATGCAAAGAGAAAAGTAGCAATCAAATGATGTTCTATAGTGGTATCCATAAGATAAGCTGAATTTCAGCTGCATAAATGAAAACTGGCAAAAGCTGAATGATGTATCATGTTATGCTCTGTTCCAACTGCCAAAAGGAGAAACCATGAACATGAAGAAACAGATCATTCTTTAACTACAAATATGTAATGGTTGGTCATACTTGACAAGATAAAAAGTCCTTGGCTTGAGTACTAGAACTTAAGCAAATTTAGTCATTGCTAAATAATGATCAGAACTCATCCTAATATGCGTGAGGTTCCTTCACACTCAGTAAGGTAAACAAGAAAGCACTCCTAAATCTCGAATTGAGGAGAAAAAAATACTCTGAAGAATGACCCTAATAAAGCCAGTGGTATAAAGAGCGGTACTTCCACATGATATCCTCTTTTAAGTTCACAAAATTATCATACCAGCCAAGGACAAAGGCGAATTATTTTTCTTATGTCTCGCAATCCTTGTCCACTACAGATACTTGTGCATATTAAGAATCAGTAGATAAAAGATTGTAGGCGTGAATAGAATGCATTACAATCTGTAAAGTGCACTGAGCTCACTTAAAACTCAATGTGCACTCATTTAGGAATGGGTATTTTATTTTTTTAGAAATGGGTATTGAAAAGAAAAGTACCAACATTTTCCAGAGAACAAAAATTATTCTGGGGGCCAAGTCCATACAACATGCTTCCACCAAATAATATTGTGATAAATAAACCAACATATAGGACTCAGTCGATGATCTTTTTATTCCACAAGCATTCACTCACCAAATGTTCTCGACAAAGTTCTACGGCAGTAAATGGTGGGCAATTGAGACTTGAAATAGCAGGATGATCACTATTCCCTGCATTTGCAACCATCAAGGGAGGCGCAACTATTCCATCTGTATAGCCTTCACCACCGAAAACTCCAACAGCTGTTTGCATAGTTCTGCAAGTGATCACATAAATAGTGTAAAAAGGGCAATCGAACAAACTTAAAATCCAAATCGTGTACCACAACATGCCCCTCATGCAAAGGCTAGTAGAATGTCAAGTTAACAACTTAAAGTATGTGGACCCGAAATATGTGGATAAAACAATGATTAAAACCCATAGCTATGAAGGACAAAAACTAATAAATAGTAAAATAGAAGTGTGAGGAATTCAACATAGACATTCTGATATATGTTGAACTGAGTAAGCGTCCGTTCAAAACTAAAGTTTAAGCTATTAGAAAATAACACAGTTTGTTTTCATTATCTTGACACTTTGCCCCATTGGCCATTCTTCATCAAATGAAAAAGAAAACACCATCCTAAATTTACCTCAATTACACCCTTCTCTTACGTTATAAATAAAATTGTCTCATTGCAAGTTTAAATGCAGTCATCAATGATAGAGGTCCTCATGTCAGAGGTGCCTCTAGCAACTAATTTCTAGGACTTATATCAAAGCCCTACTAACTTATTACAAATGATTAAATGAGTAAAGCAGTTAAGTGTAACGAAAACAACTAAAACTTGCATCCTATGCAACAGAGAACAAATAGTGCACAAGAATTTAGGTCCTTAACAATCTAACACACCAATTCATAATATAAATCAGTATTGAAGACGATGCAATCTGTAAGAACAAATGAAAAGATAAGGCAAGAAACAAATTTGAAGCAAATCACAGTACCTCATCAAAGGGGAAGTGACAACAAGATCAATCTTCTCGAAAAGTCCACATGCTCGGACATGCTTGCGCAAGTTACCAACCTATCACCGCATCAAGAGACCATTAGAAAGCAAATCAGTCCAAACAAACTGCATAGGGAAAAAAAAAAGAAGAAGTATCGTGGACTTTTTCTAATAGATCTTCTGAAGGTTCAAAAACGTACAAAATATAGAGTTGAGGGCATTATAACTAGAACAAAACAGCAAAGCCTTCTCAATTCTCACACTAACTTAGGTTGGCTATGTCATTGTTGACCTTTCTATTATATTAATATCCTATCCAAGACCAACTTGTTTTTTAATGAAGTTCTTCTGACAAGAATATTCCGTTTGTCAATTTCAGGGAAGCAACTCAATTCCTAATGTGAAATCCCCTAAAATGCAGTCTCTTTTAGAAATTCCTCTCTTAACATATGTACCCTTTGGAGACAGAATGGGAAAAAATTACCACCTGCTGCCAGCCGAGAGGGGTGAGGTGAGCATCAAAGAAATCATAGGACAAATATGCGTCGTGGTTCTTTTCTCCTTCCACATTATGAATTCCTTGCGCATGCCTCACCTGTATGTCAATCATCAAGTCAGACCCGATGTGCCTGACGGCTATGAATATGCCTTTACATGGATTAAAGACACCCAGAAAATTGCAGTGCCGCATACTAGGTGAAGTGTCTTGCATCGGTGCGATGGATATAGCCCTGTCACTGCGGCCTCCATAGCTGAAACCAAAGAAAATGGATCATCCATGAAAGTCGTTTCATGTAACAAAAATGACAATCATGCCAAAATTCACTGCACCAGAAACTGAAGAGCCATCGCCAGAGTCTAATAAAATTCCAGCTGTAGGAACAAATAAGCATTATCACCGACGAACGGACAAGTACTTCACAATTTCATCCCACTCTATGTCTCATATCATGTTCAGACAAGAAAGAGGACACATGTTGGAACATCTAAAGAAAGCCGAACCCATCTTGATAACATTCATGACGCGCAGCGCCAAAGCTCTTAACACTGCAAAACGGAAAAAAAAAAGGATCCGTCTCGTGCACAAATTCACTACCAAAATCCAAACTCGACAAACCAACCGTCAAATCCAAGCGACGAAATTGTCATAAAAAAATCAATTTTGTCAGTGTCAAACGGATCGAATCACACGCAATCCATCATCAACCAAAACAAACAGCAACGCAGAGCACAAAACAAAAAAGAACTGAAGAGCGACCCAGGAATCGTCGATCACAAAACCGAAGCGCAGATTCTCGGGGAATGGGTTACCGGAAAAGAGAGGGGGGAGAGACGAGCGGACAGGTAGGTCGAGACGTCGTCGTCGTCGTCGTCGTCGCCGCGGCTTAGGACAGGAGAGGTTGCGAGGGAGGAGGGCAAACGAAGAACTGCTACGTACGGAGGCAGGTCATAATGAGGAGCCTGAGGAGGCATTACTTGTACACCCACCAGACGGCGCACTACAGTGGATCATCATGGCCCTGGCGTTTGCGTGCGCCGTGTGCGAATCGAACCCCCTCGCGGATTCCACGCACGTCGAAACAATAATTCGATTTCCCTTTTTAATTTATTCTCCGGAAAAGGAAAAAAATCGGAGGAAAAAGAAACTGAAGCTTCGTCTTCGGTCTCCCCCTGCAAATTGGCTGCAACCAACCAACCACCATGGCGCGCCGACAGAAGAAGTGCCCCACCCGAATCCCGTGATCCGGAGAGCCACGTGGCAATGCTCCGTTGGTCACGACCGGTCAGCTCCCGCAAAACGGGATGGATGAGGCGGGATGCTTTGAACTTGAACCGGAGAATATTCGGACGGATCGCTTTCCGTGATGCAGGATGCCTTTTGTTCGTCATTTACCCGGTCTGACGTCAGCGTCACCGTTTCATGGCATTTTCATGCGGTCATAGAATGGAAATCCCAAAAGCCCGGCAAATTTCATTAGGTCTCTTGATGGCCGGCCATTTTTTGTGTCACCGATGGTTATTTTTTTTTTGGGGTTAAAAACACTGATGGTTGTTCGAATGTGGACATACCACGGTCGGTAGCGGATTATGATGCTCATGCTAATGTTCTCCAAAGACCAATCGTTCCAATATATATATATATATATATAATAATCATAATAATAATAATCATAAATATTTTAACGATTTTATAATATAGTTTATTTGGTCAATTTTTGCAAATTGCTGGCACGATAATTTAGCTAGTGTCAACTGTCTATGTGGCGCAATCGGCTGTAGAGTTTTTTTAAAATATTTTTCTTTTGTTCCATTATTTTTCCTTTTTTCCTATCTAGCGTACATCTTCTTCCACTATCGGTCATCGGCCATAGGCAAGGGCCCTGGGCAAGGGTTGTCTCGCCTAGATTTGTCATGGTGGCGAGAATCTGCACCCTTGCTTGTGGTAGGTGTGTGGAGAAAAAAAAATCAAAAAAGTTAAAAAATTTGAAAAATAATTCAAGTTGGCGTCAATTGTGCCATATAGACGGCCAACACCGATTGGATCATTGTGTTAGTGATTTCCGGTCAAAATTGATTGAATGGGCTGCAGAGAAAAATCGTCAAAATATTTATAATTAGAGACAAATTGAAAAGTTTATGATCAAAACGGTGGGTCATACCATAGGTTTAAGACTTTTTGGACAACTTCCCCTAAAAAAGATTACAATAATTGTTCTCGAATCTTCCAATTCCGACATGGATGATCTACCTTTAGCCAAGTTGAAAGGATTGACTTAGTGCGAGTTAGATGTCAACGTAAGTTATTGCAATCATCGATCACCCATGCACTATCATGATTATTCCCCTAGTGACTTAAAAATTGAAATATTCAACTGGAATTTTTTTTCTTTTGGTTATCTTCGGATATTCCATTAGAAGTTACTTCACCAATAAGCAAAATATACTAAGCTAACTAAACGGCTCATGTCTAAGACATCGCTTTCGAATGAATTTAGCCGCAGCGAGAAGTTTGCTCGACCTTTCCAACCAAAGAAAGTTAAAGACGTAGAAGCAAACATCATCACCACTTTCTAAATGTGAACAGCCACTGCAACACCATGGACTTTCCTTCTCCGCTCACCGCCCTTACTGATAAAGGGGTTGAAGAAAAAAAAGGAGCTTTTGATAATTGATGATGCCTAATTTCTTAAAAAATCCTCAACTTTAGGTCTATTTTCAATTCTATCCCCAACTTCTATTTGTCTCAAACCGTAGGTCCAGTCCAAATCTGCCCCAAACTCGTGTTTGTCTACTAAAAAAACACCTTCAAACTTTAGGTACAATTCCAAATCTACTCGAACTTTTTTTTTCTAAGAAAAAATCACAAATTTCTACTCTAATGATAAATCTGCCCCCATGAACGCCCTGTACAAATGGTCGTTAATCATCTCTAATTTTCATGTCCTAGAATGGTTTCATTCTGGTAATGATTTTTCATGTCATCTTGTTGATGTTGATTTTTTATCGGAGTGGAAATGTCACGACAAAGTTGAGACTACCATAGGGGTAGACTATAATGGATTGAAAATATGTATTTTTTGTTGACAAAACAAAATTCGGAATAGATTTGGGATTTGACCTAAAGTTTAGGGTTTTTTGTGAGACCAAAAAAAAAAAAAATTCAGGACAGACTTGAGACTGGATATGAAGTTTAGGATTTTTTTAGGGAATTAGGCCATTTTACAAAATAGCCGGAGAAGGGAAGACAACATTACAATTACATACGCATAACATCCTCGGATACATGGAACCTAAGAGTCGTGTTTTCCTCTAAAACCAGTCACTTTCTTTGACTGATTTTAGTTGCCGACATCTATTTAAGCTAGGAAGGTGCGCAGGCTGGAGAGACAGGAAATTGATATTTTTCTAATTATGACTTAACGTTTCGTAATTGACTACAATTCTGTTTGTGACAATGAATCACGCCTCGATTGGCGTGAGCTTTCTCAAATCACAACGAAGAAAAAAATTAGCCAAATCGAAGGGGTATATTCCAATTTAGTGTCATGTTTTGACACACAATTCGAAATGAATGATAATATCAATCGGATCAACTAGCTTCATCAGCTCGGCTTCAGTCCATATATTTCGCATCGCGGGTCGTTCAATTGAGCTCATACGATCGGAACTTAAATTTGGATCGGTTTGGGCATGAGGCACTTGTTGCCAATTTTTTTCGGCTTTCTTAACTCAAGTTTTGTTTCCGCCTTAAGTATTGTCTTATTGTGATTAAGGGTGCAAACGGGCCGGCTTGTACCTCAACTACAGTAAAAAAACCAACCCAATACCTCAAAATAAAAACTTGTGTGAAGCAATTACGATCAAAATTAACCTACTACCTTTTTCTTTGGGTCAGAAACACAATCTACTAATTTACTTGGTGTATGAATTGTAGAGACCGGCCTTACCATGCATCGCTTACTCTGTGGTGTACTTTGACTTTGACTTTGAGCACTATTTTACCGTTCTATTCCCAAAAAAAAAAATGGTAGATAAGAGTGCATACAAGTTAAAGACCGTTCGACCTAAAAAAAGTTCAAGACCGTTAGTAAAAACAATTACTGGTGACCTGATTTCTTGGTAACTTATTTGGTAAACTTAAGGGATAACTAAAATGGTAAATAAAAATTGGTACCCTAGTAAAAAGTTCGGTCAACTACAAAATAAGATAAACAAAGCTTGGCGATTTATTCAAAAGGGAGTTACTAACCAAAACTAGATGGTAACTTATATCCGATAAAAAGTTTATAAGTCACCTTAATTTAAGCTGGTAATTTCATAAAAGTGTTCCAAGTCCATCACAAGTGAAACGAAAGCGATCTATTTCGTGCTCCGGATAATCGAATAATATCCGACGAGGCAAAACCTATGCAAATAAAAGTTAATAAATTAGTACAAAAATTGGTAATTTGCCTACCATGGTGATCTTCTAATGGCGTTGGTAAATTATTAGCAAGTTACACAGGAAAAAAAAGTCCACAGTTATTTTTAAAAGCAACATTTAGGCTTTGTTTGTTTTGTGAAAAACGAACGATTTGAATATTTGTTTTTCTTAAAACAATCGTTTGTATCACTTGAAATAATTAGTCAATGACAAAAATATTTTTCGTTCACTCATATTTTTAAGCGATATAAGCAATTATATTTAGAAAAATATTTGTTAAATCATTCATTTTCTACGAAATAAACAAAGTCTTAATGTTGAATAAATCCATGAGCAGAATCAAATCAATCTGATGTCAAACACATTTGGCCATGAACAGAAAAAGAAAAATAATGTCAAGTGCTCACACTTTATATTATTTGTCATTTAGGTATATATTGCATTTAGATAAGATTGTATGCAAAGATTATCACGAACTAAGTACATGAACCAAGTCAAATCTAGACCACCGAAAATGGTGGGACTCACGTGGTTCTCGTCAAATGTAGTAATTCGAATTCAACTTATATGTATCGGGTTCATTCAATATTTTGTCTAGTCGCACATTTCGTCCGAGAATCACTTGATCGGTCTAACTCTTTCATTTATTACGACGAGCAAACTCGATGGCTAGGGATCGCACACTATGAAGTGACTTTGACAGTTTGATTTTTCAGGATAAAATGTACTAATAAACTTTATCGAAATTCGGGAGCACATTAAGAAAACATTTATGAAGGTTTGGTCTTCTTTTAAGGAAGCAAACCGTACGAAAAGGAGGAACCGAAAGCGGAATCTTGACCTTAAAACTCACAAACTTGTCCTTGCTTTCCCTCTCTTCTGACTCCTGCAGAGCTTTCTTCTTCTACTGCAGAATGCAGCTCACAGATTTAGATACACCACAACTTGCTATTGCCATGATTTGAATGGGATAATTTAACGACCTATCTGGATTGATTTTTACTTCTGACTTCTCGATTAATCTAAACCATAACAGGCCCGTGCATTTTGATTTTGTGTAAATTCGAGACTCATTGAACTTAACTCGAAGGTTGACACGAAAAAATAAAGAAGAGAACACTTTTCTCCCCGATGGTCTACGTCTCAACCCCACATGAAGTAAAAATTTCAAGACATTGCTCAGTTCAGCAAGGGAAAATAAAGAAAAATCCACAAATCACTAAAAGCATTCTATTTGCAGAATTCAATCTGGGGCCTAGGAAATAAGAAACTTTCTAATTCTCTTGAAATCTTTACGGACATCTTCCTTCGTATCCGGCGTTCCTGAACAGCGCTTGCTTTATATCCCCAGTACTGGTGAGATTTCTCTGCTGCACTTCCTATTGCCAGCAGATGCAAGAACTCATTACAAATTTAATAATTTTATGACTCAGAACTCTGCTAGAAAAAGCATGAGGCTGAAAAAGCTATCACCACTTCATTTGATTGTTGGTTTTAGTACCTCTGAGCAAGAAGCTTGCATGGCAAAGTCATCGAAGCAGCTAATGACACACTCCTGAATGTCAAGGCCCAATGCCTCCAATTTGCTCACCATCGACAGCAACAAACCTGGTTTCGCAGCACAGCAGACCTCGACCCTCGTCTCCACGTCTCTTCTCTCCACGTCGAACTGAAAAAGACATGGCCCACACTCTATATTTAGATTCCGTCGACAAATGATTGATTCCAATTATAGGAAGTTTTGGTAAAAATTTACCTTTGGTGTATTTCTCACCAGCATCTCATTGGGTTTCATGTCTTTTATAATGTCCATTATGTTCAAGTGATGGGGACCGAAGCTGTGATATTGCAAGTGGTTGATCTTCTGAAGCAGCTCTTTCATGTAGTCAATTGTGTCACCTAGGATTGATGTTCTGTCCATCTGGCATATAACATATATAACAAAGATGAGAACAGAACCACAATTAGAACTTTTCAGCAACACAAGAAATTCAGCATTCAGATAATGAACCAAAAAAACCGAAAATGTCCTTACACCTTGCTGATTTTCAGGACGATGGATCTGAGCATCAAGAGCCGGTCATTGAGCCGCTTCCTTCGCCGCCTTTCGGCCATTAAGTTCTTCGAGGGCTGTCCCTCCAACTTCTTGCTAGCCCGATTGTTCTTCGCCCCAACATGCATACCTGCTTCAGAAGTATAATGGAACCTGATTATTCGGAGACTCCATCGATTCTGGTTCACAATCTCCTCGCATCCCAAGGGCCTGATTAAAATCATCTGCATGAAGAAATGCAGCTTCTCCTTCCTCCATCGTCATGGACAAGGGAAGTGTTATTTCTTGAACTGGGAAAAGTGGGGCGTTGTCACACAGGTTATAGGACGAACTGGTGATCTGCGGGGGCGAGATTGGTGAATCAAGGAGTTGGTGAGCCAATGACTCAATGCTAAGTGGATATTGATGAAGTTCAGTGAAGATGTTCTGCTGTGGATGGTGTGTAGGAGGAGAGAGCAATGGTTCTTGTGAGTAGCAATAATTTGGAAAATGGGAGGATGGAGATGGATTCTGGTAATCCTCAAAGCAATCAAAATTCCAATCGCTTGAGAAGAGCTCATTCATCTCCATGGGAGCAACGTTAGCTTCCGAAGGAGGGTCTCTCTTTTGATGAGCCAAGAACAAGTCTTCCAAGTAGCCATGCCCACAAAGCTCCATCTCGCTCTTCCTCCCTCCCGATGTAATGCGTGTTGAGAATGCCAATTCTAATTGCAGCAATGGGAAATATATAGTACAAAAGTGCAGTCTTTGTAGTTATAATAATGAGATTTATTCAAAGGGTATGTGCATTAATATGTATCTATTAGCAGCTAATTCTAGAGATTGGAAGAGAGTCCTGTTCCACATCTATGGTTTGATGTCCTTTTCACCGAAATCTGAATCTATAAACTCATTGTTTATTTCATGTTGTTTCCCTGTAAAGGTTGACCCACGCATACATTCGTCCAATCCCGGAAAAATGGAGTTTGTACTGTACAATGGAAAAATGTTTTCCACATCAATTACATTGCAGATATGAAGAAACTAAGTTCATCATTCCTCAAGAGTCCGGCAAATGAACAATATTTCCAGATAACGCGATAATATTCGTCAATATCTAGTTTTTTTTCTTGACTATTATCAAAGTTTATACAGATAAGAATTCGAAAGATGTCGGAATTTTTTGCCAATCTCATTTAGTATAATTAAAAGAAAACATGTGAGGATATGCTCTACTTATCTATTTTCCTATTTTGAACGATAGTGGTTGACCGAGAGCCCGTTTGGTACAATTTTTCGACGGCAGCTACAATCACAAAAAGAAACGTTCCGATTTGTACGAAATATCTGGTAAATTCTTCACAGCTACAACACCCCCACAACTGTTGTAGCTTACAGCATCGTGCAGGAAGCTACGCTATCCATATTCGAGATAATGCATCCTAAAACATTTATGATCCAGTGGCATCTCTTAACCGCAAAGCTAACAGACTAACAGTGCGATATTACCACAACTACACCAAATAAGTTGCAAGTATATTCGATCCAGACAGGACAAGAATCACTCGCCATCTTTTGTTTTCTCGTTCCAGGATGAAGGAACGATGACATGTTTCCATTCTTATCTCCCTTGCCAAACAGTCAAGTGGGCATGTGATGGGGACATCGAATATGAATTAGGGCTCAAGTACACCACTACATTCTGCAACTATACATTATGTTATAATGGGCTGTATTGGCCTGTTTGTGTATGTACTTATGTCAAGTCCTTCAGGGAATGAGATCCTGTTGAACTTTCCCGATTCGGCACGATGCTTGTTGCCACAGAAGAAAATTCGGTGCCAATTTCAATTTCAATTTTTGTGTGGATCCATATTACTTCTAAAAGAGTGCCAAATGCTTGCTCATACCACTGGCTAGAGATGGCCATTTGGGCCCTGGGCCCGGAACCGGCCCGTTGACCGGACCCACGGGCCCAAACCGGAACCGGACCGGAACCGGCCCTGCGGGCCGGTTCCAGGTTTGGGAAACCCGGAACCGGCCCGGAACCGGCGGTTCGGGCCGTTCCAACCCGAACTTTAAAAAAAAAAAAATTTAAGAGGGGCCCCTTGGGAGGGCCTCGGCTCGAAAGAGCTTGGTTGGCCGGCTGCGCAGCCTGCAACGGCCATTTTGGTCTGTTGCTTAAAAAAAAAAAATTCAGAATTTTTTTCTATAAATACATATCCTTCCTCTTTCATTTTTCTCACAAATCCTCTCAACAATTCTCTCAAATTCTCTCACATTCTCTCAAATTCTCAATTTTTTGAATCCCGCCTCAATTTTCTCAAAAATGGCAAGTGGAAGTAGAAATCTTTGGAAAGGGTAAGATGACGATGGGAGAGTTCGAATATCCTATTCCTGGATGTGATCCTCGTGAGTATACATGTTGGGAAGACGATGACGACAATATCAACGTTGTTCCCATTTCGAACGTCGAGCACGTCCCAATACAAGAAAGTCTTCATCCGCCCTCGGTGCCGAAGAAACGTCGACGGCAAATGGCCGGAACGGAAAGGCCGAGAGAGTACATCCGACTTGTGGCAACACTTCGACAAGGTATATGACGAAAGCGAAGGTAAGTATAATGTAAATTGTAAATATTGTTCTCAAACATATAAATTTAGCAAAGGAGAGACGGCTATGGAACATTCCGTCGGCATCCGATGAAAAAACATCCAACGCAAGCGGGGATCGACACTAGACAACAACAAATTTCCGGGTACGCCAATCCTAATACTCATCCTTTATTCAGTTACACTTGATGCACTTTATAAACAAACATTAGCTGAATATGTTGCCCTTGATCATGCTCCATTTACTCTTTGGTGAAAATTTTAATATGAAATATTTGATAAATCTGCGTTGGTTCCACAAGCACCAACTATTCTAGATAGTACTCTTAAACGCGAACTTTTGTATCTTTATAAAAAACAAAAAAAAACTTTAGCAAAATTTTTGCGGAATTCAATGGACGTGTGCATTTAGGTAGTGATATTTGGAGTGATCCTTGGCAAATTCATTCTTATATGGGTATTACGTGTCATTGGATAGGTGATGATTGGACTATTCAAAAAGACTTCTTGCATTTCGAGTTTTTGATGAAAAGCATTCGACTCATAATATTTATAGAATAATTAAACAAGTTTTAGAAGAATATTATTTGATAAATAAAGTTTTTTCAATTGGTTTTGATAATGCGCCGCAAATACCGCTTCCATTCTTGAATTAGAAAATATTTGCAAACTCTCTTTTCGGGGACAATTTTTTCACATTAGATGTGCTTGCCAAGTTTTAAATTTATGTGTATAAGATGGTTTACTGAACTCTCGAGTCTTCTCTTGCCTCAATAAAGGGCGCAATTAAATATTTATGGAGTCGTGCCCATTTTATGAAAGCATGGGGAAAATTTTGTAAACAACATGGGAGAAGGGCAAAAAGGTTTCCAAAAGATATTCCGACTCGTTGGAATTCTACGTATGAGTTGCTTCGTCAAACTTTTGATTACAAAGATTTATTATGTACGTTTATGTAGCAAAATATTTCCGAAATTACTTTACTTCCGCAACATTGGGACGTTTGCAAAATTTTTTTAGATTTTTTGAAAATTTTTAATGATACTACTAATGCTTTATCTGGTATTTATTATCCTACTACGCATTTATTTTTAATAGAATGTGTTAATATTGGTAGTGTTTTTAATGTATATGAAAAAGATAATGAATTAGCTCAAACTATTTCAATAATGCGAGAAAAATGGTTGCATTATTATTTCAAAATTCCTCTTGTCTATTTAGTTGGTATTGTTTTTGATCCACGTATTAAATTAGATGGTTTACTAGATTATTTGAATGTGTATTATTATGATTGTTTACATTTGGAAGATATAATAGATGTTTCAATTGTACAAATAGAGGTTAGAGAATCTATAGTAGCATTACATAGAGAATTTTGTAATAAATATGGTTTAAATGATGGTGGATCTTTACCATCTACCGCCTCAGAAACGAAACTGGTAGTTCACTTGGTAGAGGTTATGATATGCTCAAGAGTAGACAAAAAAAAACATAAAGGGGCAACGGTAGTATTTTTGAAATAGAAAAATATTTCACCACTCAATTTGATTTTTCGATATAGAAAATAGTACAGATTTTCAAATCCCTGGAGTGGTGGCGAGTCACTCAACCGACTAAGTGCTCGCCCTCATCGCTCGCGATATTAGCAACCCCATCTTCATGATTGCGGTTGAACAAGCATTTAGCTATTGGAGGATTAGTTTTGGACTCTCGTCGTTCAAGATTAAGTCCGGAGTCGTGAAGCTCAAGCTTGTGTCGACGATTGGATGAAAGCTGATTTCGACACTAAGAATTGGATCGAGAACACGAATTCTTTAGCGAGGATTGTGGAGATACCACCGGCACGGTACCACAACGGGTAACGACGATTGACGATGAGGTAAGTTGGGGTTATCAAAGGTAAAAGAACTACATGGGCTTTGATTCTTCTATCCCCAAGAAGATATGTAGGCGCTTAATGATAATTCATTAAGTTCAAGCCCATTCCTCCTTTCTCCTTTTTTCCCCAAATTTTATTACAATGTACAATTTGATTATAATTTATAATTTATTATGTTTATTTTATTATTTATTAGTTTAAAAATTAAATTTAAAAAACGGAACCGGAACCGCCCGAACCGAACCGGAACCGCCGGTTCCGTGAACCGCCAGGTCTACCACTGGCTATAAGCCATTTGAGTGCAACTTTCACAGGAGTTATATATATATTGCACTACTCACGCAACTTACACTGCAATACAAATCAACATTTCGAGAATTTAACGTTAACTTTCTGCAACTAGGGACATTTCTTAGCATTACAATATGGATTTAACTGAATATATGATGCACTTCTACTAAAGCTAAGTGAAAGTTATTTTAGATCCATGCAACTTTTTATAATTCTAACAAAGATTGCCAGATAAGACCAAAAATGAGGCAGTAGTGTCATTCATTGGTTCCAAACTAGTAGCTGGCGAGGGCCATCTAATGGGAGCCAATGATAGGGCGATGGATGTCAATAGATTACAATGATATTAAACTTTATACTCAATAAAATTGGTACATGATTGGAACTGATTAATTCTTTTCTAACCTCGTGTTCCAACTGTGCAGTGATATGATCATTGCCTCTTTCATTTCACTCTGCACATGATTCAAATATAACGACTTAGTTTTTTTATTTTATTTTATCGGTTGAATCATTCATAGAACATCGTAGTTATGTCCCCGCCCCCCTCTTTTGCCGGCCCCCGGTCTCTAGTGAATTCCTCATTCTACGTCTCGTTTTCTTCTTTTACCAGAATTATCTCGTTTCATACTTTGTGTCGACGATTAAATCTCTTAACAAAGTACTTCCCTGTCCATTGGACTACTGGCGTTTCTAACTGAAATCCTTAAGAGGTGTTTTCTTTTGCCTAGGGTCTAAGGTTTTTGTCTCTTCAATTTTGAGCAAAGAAAGCAAGAGCTTTTGGCAGGTTAAATCGTTAAACATGGAACACTTACAAGAAGAGAAACTTAAAGCATAAGTCGAGCATAGATTCTCCATGTTTCTGTCCCTTTCCTTCTCCGCTCCATTGGTTTTCTAGGGTTCTGTCGTTTTTTCTTCTAGGTATCTGGATGGAATCTTAACAGTAACATTTATGTTTGATACCAAGAAGTGAAAGTGTATCAGAAGAATGCAAAGCCATCTTATTTGGACAGAACAATAGAAGTCAATGAAAGGACAACATTGCGTGGCTCCAAAAAAAAAAAACCCTAGAAACGTAGCAAGACAAAGCAAAACCGCGGCCATTTTCACCCTTCACAGAAGAGCGGTTTTACATGAACCTCTCTCCCTCTCTCTCCAGTTTTTTTTTTTTTGCTCTTTTTTGGTCGGATCTCTCTCTCGAGTTTGCCCGCCCACGATATTGCCATGGAAGTGCAGGTATTGCGTCTGGAAAAAGTATGACCGCTCAATATATTTTTGTATAACGTGGTTTGTCTTCTTTCTCTTTGTTTTTTTAAGTCACGAGCAGTACGGATTTAGCTTCCCGAGAGGGGCCTCTAACATTCTTTATTCGGGACAGATTACCTAGTTAGAGATTGGCTTTTGTCTCTTTTAGCAGTACCTCTACTTCCTTGGGTTCGTCCATATTCATGCCATTATTGTCTCTGAAGATGTACTTTTTGTTTCAAGTAACTCATTCAAAACAGACTAATCATACAATGGGCCACACATTTGACTGAAGTAAATTCGCAAGAGATTTAGAAGTGTAGAACAAAAAAAGTTGAGTGGTGAAGTCTCGAATGAACAAGCGATCAAGCACAGAACAGAAACTTATCTGCAACAAGCTTGTTTCTACCAAAAATCCTGTTATCCTGGTTATATCATCTTAGAGTCGTGAAGCAAGGCTTAATAATGCCACTTGCTGACCGCTACAAAAGCGGCAAGGACAAGAGCTCCTAGTTGAAGCACATAAAAAAATTGCAGACAATGTTGCTAATAATATGAGACACGCCTAGCTCGATGATCTATAAAAATCCATACATGAAGATTTAGCGGTTGAAATGGAATAGACAGGGATTATATAGTGAGGTGTGTGAAAGTGCCATTGCCTAGATTAAGGAATATGACAACTTGGGTCATCTGTTCTTTATGGAAAAAACTAAGGATCACACCAGATTTTCAAGTGGTGAATAAGAATCGAAAGTCAAGTGTTAATTTCATATGACCAAAATTCAAGATAGTCGATTGTATAATGAATCCTTATGACTTGGAAACCTTCGCTGTCGCATTGAAGAATGACAAAGTACTAGAGAGCTAATTTTGCCATTGGGGTCAGTGGAGACTGTAGGTTTTAATAGAGAAAAAGTCTCACAAATCTTCTGATCCGATCCCTTTTCTAAGTTTTTACATGGAATTGTTAAAGGATGCCAAGAGAGAAAATAGGGTATTTTATGCTGCAACAAAAGCTCATTTTTTTTTTGGGCCTTTTCAAGTTGGCATTCTTGGACAAACCTAATCACAAAAGTTGATAAAGAGGTGCAAAACCCTTTAATCAGTCGCATCTTCAAAGTACCTTGCAAGCAGAATTTTTATATTTTGATATATCTTCAACGCATTTAAGAGTTTCATCTCATCAAATCTACATCTTCCTCCTTTCCTTCTCTCTTGAAAGTATTCAACTTTTAATCATTTGTTTCTGATTTACCCTAGTATATATTTTCCCGTGTAATACCTGTATGTGATCTCATGAGTGATGTCACTTTATTTCCACGTTCCCTTAAGATAACACTCATAACCATTTCAAGACACATTTCACAGATCTTGAGATTGATTAGCGGAGTTTAAGATTTGATGACTTGTAAGACAGTGGGGATTGGAAATATTTAAGGGTTGAAATGATGATGGATGCTAGTCTTTGTTTATAATTGCTACCAACGTTCCATGTTCATTTGAAAAAAAATCCAGGGGAAAGGATCCAATCTTTCATTTCTTGTGATCCAAAAACCTTATTATTAATGATGAAAAAGATCCTGAATAATCACCGTACTCGTCCAAGACACATATCTCGATTCATATGACGAACTAACATCTAAATCTTTTCCTTGGTAGCATGTAGCGCATGAATAATTTCTTTTTATGCACTGAGGGAAAAGTACACTATTGACTGAGTATAAATGATTAAGCCTCGAGTTTACAAGATCCCTTGTGCTTCTATTATTATCTCAGGCACATCACATGGCCATGAAAGATCTTCCTCCTCCATTCTTGTGGTCGGAGTTTTGTAAATGAGGTGCATGGCTCAATATCTTAAATGCGATGTGCATTATTGGAAACCTCATAGATCTCGGGAAACCACTTGGATTTGATTTCATCTATCTTCCTAAGCAATGACTCCCTCTTAACATCTTATTTTTCTCTTCACGCCTAAGCAAAAATGATGGTGTTTGAAGCCATGATAAGTGATCCTTCAAGTGCCCACACAAGCAAAATTAGGTGAAATAATCGAGATTATTGATAATTTGGCCAGGGGACAGATCCTATATTGCAACCAGCATTACCTACCATTAAGATCATAGCGAGATCTTATATGAAACCAAGCATTACCTACCATCAAGATCCTACTTTGAAATGCAATACATGGCAATCTTTTCGGAGGATGTCCTCCCATGAATGATTATACGGAAAAGATTTTGTTGCCGAGTCTCACTACAAACTAAATCTAGGTCTGTGTCTTTCTAAAGATTTAGTATATAAGAATAGATATTAAATATCCAACCTCACTACTAATTAAAACGCTATTGAAGGCACCTTTGAATAACGATTTTACCATGTAATTTTCTAAGGTTAAGCTTTTAGGAAAAAAGATCGATCTAACATGATGTCGAGCAATGGCCAAAGATTCCAATTCTAGCATGCCCTCTCGATTGTCTCCTATATGTTATTCTAATCATTTTGTCTGTTTTTATGTTCCATCAGTTGTCCTGTTAATGTAGTTCCATTCACTATTTTCCTTGTGCATGTAAGAACCGACTTCCCTATGAGGGAAGTGTTAAGTCATGTGCCGTAAGTCTATTGTTGACTCGTTTTCAAATGGTTTAAATTTTATGTTAGATTTGCTAACACAGTATCAGAGTACATGTCAAAGGTTCCACTTTCAATCTTCCCCCACTTGTTATTGCTTTCATTTTGTTCGTTCACCCGCTCCACCTGTGACTCGTTAATACGGCTCTGTCCCCCGTCTTACACATGTAAGGATCGACTTACATGCGAGTGAGACTAGTAAGTCTTATGATATTATACATTGCTAGCTCATTTCCTAACAATTTAAACTTTTAAGAGAAACGATTTGTGGTATATCCATCGGAAGAAAGCAATGTGTTATTATTTCGCATCCCAATGAAGAACAATAAGATAATTGTGATGCCAAAGCGTTTGCATCTTTCGACCTTATTTACCAAAAACCTCAAAAGATTTATTATGTATGACGATCTCGTGGAGATGTTTGGATTTCATTTTCTGTGAATAATCTCATAATTCTTTTTGGCTGGTAATAATTTCATAAATGCATTTTCTCAAAACATATAATATCCACCGTTGATCAATGATGCCTTGACTATCAATTACAAGTAACGGCTAGCTATTCTTTAAAACACGTCTTTGACACTTCTACTGGTGTTTCTTTAACCTAATGCTAGGTAACTAAGTCGTCTTAAATCATGAGAAAGATCTGCGGGTAAGTAAGAAGTACTTAATGATGGTTTTCCTTAGATCTGCCTTTAGGGTTATTAGGTTGGGTGCAGCTGTCAACTAATACTGCAATTCTTGTGAACACCTATTTGTCTTGCTAGCTACCTACTAGGGTTTCTCAACATGCAAGCCCTTTGAATTAGGGTTTCTTTAATCTAGAAGATCTGGTTCCTAGGCTGTCATGTTATTAAGAAAGTCTTAGGAAAACAGCAAATGATGCGTCCATCTCAGTTTCACTCTTTTTTCCAGTCATACCTTCGTACCAACACGGAATCATCTTTAAGTGACTGTCTTTCTCACTAAATGATTCATATTCAGATTATATGGGGACTTTCAAGAAAACTAAACCAGAAAATCAAGATTAAAGATTGGTCTTTGAACCCATTTTCGTCGTTCTGTCCTAGAACATAGGAACTTGACTAAACCCACTTGTTCATTCTCTCACACGCTACCTAACGAGGGGTGAAGATAGCCCAACTTGCAATTAGTCCATTATAAGTTGAAGATATGCTGGTTAGCTGTCCAAGGAATCAAAGGGAGATTTCCTAAATAGTTGGAGATATTGACTGAGAAAGTACACAATGCTGAATTTCTTCTTTGAGCTTTTAAAAAAATTATGAAATTTATTGCTACTTTTAGACATCCAATATCTTTGTAAAGCAAACTCGAAAAAAGATTTCAACCTTAAGCTTTTCCCAGACATTTCATCATGCGTCATGTAAAATTAATTTGGACAATCACAATCCCAATATTTACATTTCTAGCTTTCAAGGTCTGTATTTGTATACTAGTGTGTTTCCAGATATCTTGCCTGTAGTTTCATGGCAATCTCCAATTAAAATTCAAACTATGGATCTTATTTTGAAGTGTTAGCGGACACGGCATTTTAGAGACAGATTGCCATTCTTATACCTCAGTACTTATTCTGATTCCGTGAGTTTTTATTCCCATACTCACGTTCTATTAATGCAACGGGGCCTTAGTAATTGTCGTGTGTAAACTTCACGTAGCTATTTTACTTGGCTAATTTTTCAAAGTTACGTATTATTTATTTTCAGATATTTCAAAGCCCTAGCCTTATGACAATCTTCAAACTACCTATGGTTTCTTTCCATTCCTTTCAAATCTCTATCAGCATGATATAGTTTCTTGTTTTCAGGCATGTATCGTAGTAATAAATCCATATGCTTCGACTTCAATCCGCCAGATATAGCAGCACGAGCATTTAGCACTTACAATGGCGAATGGTCGTCATTTTCTAACTCGCACATAGAAGGATTCTGCACATTATGAAATCAATCAGCATATTTGTGACAATAGTTTCAGTGTAGTAATTTCTATGATGATCGTTAGGTCAAGTTCATTCGAGATTATCGTTCTACACCAACTTTTTCTTGTACGTGGACGGGTGGTTTGCATGCATTCATGAAATAAGTCAAAGAAAAGACTCGAGTACTCCAAATTAATCAAAAAGAGTATTTGTCGTAAATCGAGAATTTTTTTTGGTAACTTCTAAACCTTTTTCTTAACTTTGGGGTCTATCATCAAAATTATATGTTGGCCTCTTTATCGGAACTAGCAGGCATGTCCCTATAATTATTCCTAAATCATGGTTGTTAGAAATTATTCACATCATATCATATTCATAAGCACGTAGATCGTGGCGGTTAATGGTACTTTTCCATTTTAAGTGTCAAAGCACTATGGTAGTTTTCCATTTTAAATGGCAAAGGATGATATTGAGGTCCCGTTTGGCTAAGATTTGGCCAAGGGACTTTGAGAAAATGCAAATACCCTTGAGCTAAAGAACTTTTTCAAAATACAAGTAGTGTTTGATAAAGTGTATTTTAAAAACACATTTGAAAAATAATTTTGACGTAAATGTTGTTTGGTGAAAAATGAACTTTGTAAAATATTTTTTCTTTTTGAAAAAAGGCGGTGGCGACGGTGGCGGCCGGCGGCCGGTGGTGGGTGTGGCCCGACGACCGGGGCCGGGTGGGGGCGGTTGGGCTGGCGCGCGGCGGGGGCCGACGACCGGCGGCGGGGGGCGACCGGTGGCGGCGATTGTACTCTAATGTGACAAAATTAAAATAAAAAAAAAATAAGTCGCATTTCGCCAAAGTTCTTTAGGGAGCATTTGAGATACAATTGTATCTTCACTAAAATAACTTAAAAAAATAGCCAAACAACATTTGCATTTGCCCAAGGGACTTTAGAGTCCCAATGCTCATTTGCAATCTTGAACCAAACGGGACCTGACTCCTTTCGAGGAGTAGACCTGTTTATCACTTCACAACTTAAGGAGTGTCACCGGCCCAATTTGAAACAAATGGGAGGTCCAAAAGCAAGGGTTATTCTTCATCGATTGCTTTAGAGGTGTGAATTGGGGTGTATTTGACACCGATTTCGACCCCGATGTTGTCTCGCGAGAATGGGCATACAATATGGCCGGGGGCACGAGAGCCGCGGCCGAGCCTTTGCTCGTTAATCACCTTGGTGAAGATCAAGTCTTCAAGAGATTTAGGCCTAAACTCGCGGATTGCATGTCCAAAGAAAAGCTTGCGTTAGTCGACATTGTCATTTCGACAAAATTACTTTGATAAATCGCAAAACTCATGAATAAGTACATTTTAGATGCATGTACGGAAAGTTATCAAAGAAGTCCCAAACCTATTGCGTTTTTACCAATTCAATCATAAACCTTTTAATTTTGCCAATTCAATTCTAAACTTTGCTTTGTGACAATTCAATCCTAAACTTTTTGCATTTGTGTCAATTCAGCTCTAAATTTTTTGTATTTGTGCCAATTCAGTCCATCTGAAAAATATTGCCCGATCGACGATGGCGCGTGTACGCCGGTCGGCATCGACAAAGCAATTTTTGATAATATTTTAATGGTTTTTTCAAATTTTTTGTTTGTTTGTTTTTTTTTTTTTGTTAGGGTCTTCTTCTTGCTCCATCCATGGAGTCAAGGACCAGCTAGAGAAAAGGGTGGGAGACCACTGGCCGGGACGAGGCGAGCTCGCCCTAGATCTGCGAGGCTCGGATTAGCCATGCCGACCCCTAGCAATAGAGAGAGAGAGAGAGAGAGAGAGAGAGAGAGAGAGAGAGAGAGAGAGAGAGAGAGAGAGAGAGAGAGAGAGAGCATTGGCTAGCTTGGAATGAGACGAGAGATTCGAACGAGTCGGAGGAAGGAATCGGAACAACGACAATGCCATGGCAAGGCGATGGTGAGGTGGGCCTCGCCGGATCTAGGTCGGTTGAGCTCCGTCGGCCATGGCATTACAACGATGCCATGGCTGCGCGATGGCGAGGCCGGGCCTCGCCGGATCCGGGCCGATCGAGCTCCGTCAACCATGGCATTACAATGACGGCAACAACGACGCCATGGCTAGGCGAGCTTGGCTTCGCCCGGATCTAGTGAGGCCGAGCCTTGCCCAGCGGCGCCGGTGCCGGCGCTCTTGGCCCGTTATTTATCTTCCACTCATGATCCCAACAGCTGGTTTATCCTCATCTCTATTGCACAAACAAGATTTCCCCTTCTTTAGCCTATCTTACAAGACAGGGAGCCTCAAGACGGCTTTGCTTTAGGGTGGCGAGGAGTCATTGTTGGAATCATCATTGAAGAAAACGATCATGGGTTTTCTAAACATCTCCCCCAGTGATTATTCGCATCGGCGATTCCATGGCCGGAGGAGAAGACTCAAAACAAACAGAAAAAAAATAAATAAAGAAAAGAGAAAAAAATTAAATAATTATTAAATAACTATTAAAAATCGCAATGTCGGCGACACATCAGCGCTCACCGGTCAAAGTTTGTCGGATGAAGTGAATTGTTTAGAATTACATTGGCACAAAAAAAGGTTTAGGACTGAATTGGCAATAGTGCAATAAGTTTAGGACTTTTTTTAACAATTTTCCCGATGCATGTACTATTATATTGAAGTTGAAGTATGAATGTCTCGTGTGTTTACTGTAGTTTATAGATGTGGCTGTTTCATTTTTATTACTTCTTGTGTCGTATCTTGGGTAAAGAGAATGCAAGAGACCTGCAAGTTGAAGGGCTTGACATTTGGGATTTTGGTTTAAGGATTTTTGGCTCGTATCCCCCATAATGCAATTGGTTCGATTGAGCGAATTTGGTATTTTCTAGATTTAGTTATGCCAGGAAAAGAAGAAGAAAAAAAGCTAAATGAAGTACATTTTCCATCCATTTTTCATTGTGTATTCAATTTCAATTAGATCGTGAATTTCTTAGGCTTTGGTTGTTTCGGGAAAAATGTGATGATTTCAGAAAATATTTTTCTAAAATTCATTTTCAATGAAAATGACGATATTTTCTGGTGTTGGGCTGATACTTATAAATGAACCAGAGTGCAATATCCATCGTTTTACAAAGAATTAATTTCCATAGAAATAATTACCAAAAAATTTGAGTTTTTACATATTTTTTATTTTCTCGACTAGAAATTTATTTTTTTATTTTTATTTTTTTATGGTTTTCTTTCTTTTTTTGCTAGTCACCAGTGATGGCGATAGCCAGCAACTATCCATAGCTACTTGCCCATGGCGAGGCCGGTTCGGTGAGTAGCTGTGGTTGGTTGAGCGATCGCGAGAGAAATAAAAAGAAAAGGAAAAATTAAAAAGTTAATTTTTTTAATATCTTAAAAATTATAAAAAGATTGGAAATATTTTTTAAGTTAAAAATATAAAATGAATGTAAAGCACTTGAGGGAGCATAGATGAGGCCCAACAGTTGAAGGAGTTTTTTTTTCATAGGTGGAAATATTTTTCTTGATTAACTTATTTTTCGCGAACCAAATTCAGGAAAATCAGGAAAATATTTTCCTGGAAATTATTTTTAGAGAAACAAATGGAGCCTTAGTTTAGTTTAGGAACACTTAGAATCGATTTAGTTGATTAATAAACCTAATGAATACATTAGCTTTGAGTTTAAGACACATAATCTAATTCCAACCAAAATTAATAGTAAATAGCTTGGTTGAATCTAAGATTCACCTCAAATTATTGAATAGGTAATCTAGGAAGTATCACAACTTAGGAGAAACTTGAAAAGGACCAAATAAATTGCCACTATCCTAAAGATGGATTAGGATCCCGACTGAGGATGAGAAATTGGCAACCCGGGGTTTCTCGCTTCCCCAATTTACTCGAATTTTATCAGGTTATTTTATTACAATTTACTTTTTACTTGTTCTTTCATTATTACATTTGATCAATTCTTTTTTATTCTTTTATGTTCCTTTTTTCGAGTTGTGATTTGCCTATTTTAGTTGGATGGTTAGGTTACATTTTAGTACCGTAATAAACGGATACGTTGCATGGACACTTAGTGGAGGAGAATCTTAGGATTCATAAGTTAGTCAAAAGACTGTGGACATCTTAAAAAATGTTAGGTACTAAAATGGCACTAATTAGATTACTAGTGTAATCAAGCTCCGATCCTGAATTTCTGATTGCGTAGGAAGTGAAGTACACTCTATGCCTCACTTGGTTTCTTGTAAACACCGATAGGCTAATGGGGACTCCGTGTATAAAATTCACATAGGGCTAATCGAATTAAAATGTAAATCTCAATGTAGCGTGAGGCAAGAGTTTGGGAAAACCTACGCCGATTGAGGATGTTTGGTTCCCAATTTGACATTGCCTCTAAACCCGACTTTCATTGGCCCGTTTGGGTGGGTCACAACAACCCCGTATGCGAACACGGCAAGAGCTGAAAAGAGTGGCCTATCACTAATATGGCAAGACAGACCTTCACAATATTTTATTGATTGAGCTACCAAAAAACAACGGAGCTAGACGCAACGCCTATGCCTCCGGTGGTAAAGCTCGATTTGACGTCGAGTTCCATGTAGACCGGCAACTCCGTTGGTCCAAACCCGAAGTTGCGCCTCCTTGAAATCTGGAGGGCAGCTCGTCCACGAATCTACAGAGGTGGAGTAGTGACTGGCCGTGGATGGCGGCTCACCTTTGAATCTCGCAACGGGGGCTCGAGTAGTCGGCTATGGACAGGGGCTCCTCGCCAAATTTGTGAACAAGCTGATGATCCCATCCTCAATTTCTTCGTCCAAGATGGATTCAGCAACGGAGTCTTCTTGGGAACTTTCCCAGCAAACATCTAAGGGAAAGCGCTTGTCTTGCATTGACTGGTGATGCGAGAGCAATCATGGTCCACGATTCAAAAAGGAAGCAACAACTCGTAGGATTCATGGGCAAGGATTTGATGGGATTTGGAGGATTTGCATTTATAGTTTATAAGATTTTAGTGGAGAAAATGTTTAGATAGATAGTAGAGAGTAATAGGAGTGATTGGTTCCGAGTCTGATCTGGTCCCACCAAGAACCGGGGGCAGGTTCCCGGTTTATGGAATTGGAGACCGGACCGGCAAGTCCAGTTCCCATACGGTCTAGTAGAACTAGTCGAGTTCAGAGTTCACATCTTCAGTTCTTCACATCTTGACATTGTCTATGCAATTTGGCATTTTTTTTTGTGCTATTTGTTCTTGATGAATCTTCTTGAAGTCTAATACTAGGCTAGCTTTAGATGGACGCTTTAGATGGAAGAACTGGTGTGTTATCTGAATCATATTAAACCCACATACAAATGATAAAAAGAGACCTTGATCAGTGGAAGAGGCATGAGTGTCGTGGGGCGAACAAGAATAGACAGAGAGGAGGCATACGTGAAATTTTAGATTATCAGGTTTTTATTTAAAAAATAAACAGTTAAATAAGGCATAACTATTTTGATTGGATGGTCCGATTCCCCCTGGAACAGGAAACCAAACCACCAAATACTGATTCCATTTTTAGGAATTAGAAACCGCACCGGCGCCTCCAGAAATCGGATCGAATCGGCTGGTTCGGTCCAATCAGGTCGGTTTTCCATTCGGACAGTCTGTCTTGCTCGCTCATAAAGAGCGTAGACTAGTCTTTTGATTGTACGTCACCCGTGTTGCGATCGAGGCTCTAGATATGGCGAACTTCTGGATCTAAAGAGGAGGGAAAGAGGAAGAAGGAGCCAACTGGAAAGACTAGCAGATGGGGGTGAATGCGGAGGTTAGCCTTGACATAGCTATTGGGTTGAAAGTGGCGCCGGCGATTATGCCTGTGGAAATGACAAGAGGAGGCGCGAAGGCTGAGCTCAGTGGTGCCTATGGGTGGCTCTGAACAGGTTTTGAATTTTTTTAGGGGAAAATAACGCCAAAAATCATCAAATATGCCCACTGTGACACATTTGCTAACTCTTTAAAAATCCTAAACTTATACTCTTATGACACATTTACTCTCCATGATAGGGTTGTGTTAAAAGTGACCATTAAAAATCTGACGTGGCGTTATGTTAGCGCCACGTGAGTGCCACGTCAATTCAACCTCATGATCGCTCGGCCAAAGCTTGTCCGATGCTTGTCGTCGCTATTCACTGCTACCTAAATCTCTCGGCTGCATGGTTCGACCCTTGCTTTGACCGCCCACCAGATCTGTCCATGGTGGCCACTAGCTGTGAGGTTGGATCTAGCTTTGAAGTTCGCAGCTGCCATGGCCATTCAAGCTCGAAGCTTGGCGTAAGGGATTTGTGAATTTCGTCTGCTTTCGAAGGGAATAGGTAAGCCCAACACTTCGGCTCCTGACGGCCCTGGGCTACTGAGCGCCGTAGCTCCGCTGCCTGTAGTCCTCCAAGTCCTCGTGCTGCAGGTAAGGACTGTCCTTCAGCGGAAGCCCCTCTAGGCTCAGCTGCTTCTCTTCGACCTTTCCCTGATGATGCTCCTCTTGCCTCTCCATGGCTCTTTTTGTTTTCATCACCAAAATCAAAAGTAATACCTCATTTCTTTCTTAATCGGACCTCGAAGCTTGTGGCCGCCATGACCAAATCTATTGGATGTGGTCAAGCAAGGGACGATGAATGCTACCAGAGGTCCAAATGGAATTGGGTAGCCACAGTCCATTGCCAAATCATGCAGCATATCTAGGCAAATATAATCTTCTGAGGCTGAATTGTACAAGTCATGCTTCTGTACGTATCCATGGCCTGAGTGTTGACCATCATATGCATCTACACCGATTTTCTCACGGCGTCCCGTTATCTGCTTGTTTTAAATCGTTCTGCGTTGGTGTGAATGTTAAAGCGGTTGATGATAGAGGAGGTATTCATGACCAACAGTCCCCAGGTGGTAATGATTGGCGAATCTGGTGGTGGTTTGGTGACGAGTGAAGGTTGTGTTCGATTTAAAAGTTTAGAGGTATAGATCATAGGCCAATGCCATCACGCAAAAAATTGGCGGGAGGCAACAGGGCGGCGACCTGGTGGGCAGCGGCATCGGGCAGCAAGTGGCGGGTAATAATAAAAAATTATTTTTTATAGAAAATTAAGAAAAAATTTCAAAATTTTTTCTAAAAATTAAAAAAGTTTCAATTACATGAAAACGTTTCAGCAATATTATTTTTCTTAGTAACTTATAAGAAACCAATATTTCATGATTCAAGTTCAATATAAAAGTATTTAAGTAATACGGGTCGAGTATGAATTGGATATGGGTTAGGCGAGTATATATCGTTAAATTTGTCTTGTATGAAAATGAGTCAAAATAGATTAAATGGGTCAAAATGGATCGGACCATATTTGAACCGATCCATCCGTTTGACACCTCTACTTGTGGGTTATTAAATGGGTTTTGGAACCATTAGACAGGTCTAACCAATATGGATGGATTCGTTTTTTTTTTTTTGTTGGGTAATGAAAAGGGGCGAAGTCCAAATGTTACATTTGAACTCGCCTAATGAAATTTGATCCAATCCGATCTCCTATCAATAAAGGAAGCAAACCCATTTGTGGCCTATTTCAAAGTGAAGGTGCCATTCGCATCACATGAGTGAATGATCCAATTTGCTAACTAGTCGGCACATGAGTTCCCTTTTATGAAATTTGCACATGATTAATGCAAAGAAATGCATCTTGGAAATTGGGCTCCTTACTTGTGAAAGAATCTATTTAAATCGCAATTATTGAAGCAGCAAATCAAATTACAATATTTCAACACTGCATAAAGATAATATATCAAGCTAAGCATTCTCGAGCTGATGATTAAAAGATTGTTCTTCGATTTGTTTCTGGAAAGCAGCCATGCCGATATGTTGCTATTTGATTTGTTGCTTCTATAACAATCATGTGGAGGTACAGAAGAAAAGTTGATGACGTCTGAAAATTCCTCATAACTAGGATCTAATGAAATCATAGGAAAAATAATAATCATGAACGCGAGTATATTATGGTGGGTGCATTTGTTAAGACGTGCATAACACTGCATTATCAAAATTAGAATTTCTTGTTTTTTTCCTTTGACCAGAAAAACATTAGAATTTCTTTTTTTCTTAAATAGAACGCAAATTCACATGTGCTAAAATGGAATTGAAAATTAAGTAAAGTAAAACATTTATTTTTGAAAAATAAAATGGTTGTAATATCATAAAATGGCGATTTTGTCAATATATATGCCAATTCGAAGGAAAGATTTAGAATGGTGATCATGTAAATCTTAAAAGTTTTAGATCTTATATCTTATTTTGTAGGCTACTGCAAAATGGCGATTTTGTAAATTTCACAGTTTAAATAGCGCCTATTGATAAGATGGTAAAAAAGGTTGTCAAGGAAATTTTCGTGAATAATATGAGAGATTTAACTTCACAATGGCAATGTACATTGTCAAGAAAATTAATTAGGTGATGATGTTGGAAAGATGTTACATGGAAGATTTCCTCCCAATGTCGGCCGGCCGGACGCCTTTCCTCTAGTGCCACAAAGTCCATGCAATGCTCGCAAGTCCGCCGGTCTAAAACCCGGGATATATTTTTAATCTTAGATTATTTAATTTAATATAGCTTATTGCAATCAAATATGAGGTGGCACTTATTGTTAGTATCACTATTGTTTCCTCTTCTTTCATGTATTATCTCTTGACAACTTGGTTTATACTAAAAATGTTTCATCTAAGGGAAAATGCTTCAATCTTCTTTATCATTCATATGTTATGGAAGTCGGGAAAAGTACAAAAAAAAAGTCCTAAAGAGATTATAGTGGTACCAATTTATTCATAAACATTTTGAGTGCTAAATTCAAGATTGTGGGTCCCGCCTAATGGCCATTAAGGGTAAAGAGAAAAAATAATTTTTTTTAAAAAAATAGTTAAATAAGTCCACATCAATGTTGAATTGGACATGCTAGGACGGTGTCCACATCAACGATTTCCGGCCAATAGATTGAATTGATTGATACTAATGTGAAAAGATTTAAGACGAAATTAGTCCAGTTGAAATATTTAGCACAAAATTGGTACAAATGCAATTATGCCATAGATTTGAGATATTTTTTGGTCGTTTTCGTTATGGAAGTTATAAAAAAGTATTCTTTTGTTGTTGTTGTTGCAAAAGACGTAATTCCAAACTCCCAAACATATAACGCAATCCTCATCGCAATCACAAATGCATTAATCGTTTCCACCTTTTCCTTCACCTATATAAAGTTGGGATCTCCAATGGACGCTGCTACTACGGTAAGGTCCGTGTCGAGTTCGTCTTCCTAGCATTCGGCGCATCGATGACCCTAGGTGCCGTAGCGTTCGGTGCATCGATGACCCTAGGTGCCACGGCGTTTCCCATCTGTTGCGGCCGGAACCATAAGTGCTGCCACTGAGCTTCGGGAGACGGATTTTGAGAAATGACATGGCATTATTCTCTATGAACTAAATAAGGGTTACTGACTTTTTTTATTTTTATTATTATTAAATATGTGGGGTGATTACTGTAATCCCTTTTAACATGTCGGTTTAGTCATTCTCTTTATACAAGAGTCAGTTGAAATCTCGTCCATTGCTCGGGTTTGAGATTTCAATCAGTCTCGTTTTAGTTTGATGCCATGATTCGGTAAAGTATATTGAAGCTATGAATTACATATTCTGTGGAAATTCACATGGACAAATAATATATAGCAACTTGAAAAACTTTAGTGTTCTTTTACTATTACTCAAGGGAATTTCGTAATCATAAATACGAAAATGAAAATCGAAATATCCTTTTTAAATTTAAGTACCCGGGAAAGTAGCAAAAATTCCTAAATCTATGCATTGGTACCAATTCATTCCTAAATTTTTTAATTGGACCAATTTAGTCCTAAAATTTTTCAATGTGAAAGGAAAACAACGAGACTAAAAAAAATTAAAAAGAATGGAAAAAGGAAAAAAATATTTAAAAATGTCCACCTCGGCACCGACCGTCCCTACTTTCCTTGGTATTCATGTCAGCGATTTTTTATCAAAATTTTCTAGATGGACTGAATTGATACCAATACAAAAAGGTTTAGGACTAATTAGTCAAATTGAAAAGTTTAAGACTCGAATTGGTATCAATGCAATAAATTTAGGAATTTTTTGGTACTTTTTCCTAAGTACCCAAGCACCCACTAAACTTCCTTTCCTTGGTATAGCACATTAGAGAATTTCCTTTGCTTAAGTTCTCTCTCTATCTCTCAAATTCCCGATCGAGCTTATTGATTTATCATAAGCTCGTTCCGTAGGTTAATGGTCGATGGCCACATTTTTTGAATCGGCTACCCATACAAAGCGAAATAACTGTGTACATGAATTGTGACGTGCTTTATATCATATCACGTCGCATACTCTTAACATCTATGCAACAATTTCACTTTCATGAAAATTTTCAGGACTTCTAGCGCACATATCTCATAAATAAATTAGTGAATACATACAATAAGAAAATGAATTAGACGGTATGATGGAAGGCTTTTCTGTTTCTTGCCCAATATTTAATGGCCCACACGACAGTCATTTCGCCATAGCCACAGGCCCAAAAGCACAACAAAGCCCATGAAAAGGGAGAAAGAAACTGTCAGCCTTGATAATCGCCACTTCTCCGTTGGTGCTGTTTTCGTTTGCGGAAGAACATCAAAGTTTCCTTTCTCGATTGGATTCGAAATCACAACTCTATGTGACCAGGTCATTTCAGCATTCTTCTCTCCTCTTAGATTTTGTGAATAGATTCAATATTTTCCTCGCATACAAACTGTTTGATGAAATATCTAATTTGCATTAGTGTGAGTATTGCTCGGAATTTGACCGACATCATCTCATCTGCTCGACCTATTCATTGTATTAGCTGTGTAGGTTAGGTAATACATCGGATATTCACTTGAGAGTTCATTCCTGAAGATCTTGGTTTTGATACATTCGCATATGATGAACTTAATTATGTGAAATTAACTGAAATAAACTATATTTGTTTGATGAAATGTCGATTCGCATTAGTGTGAGTATTGCTCGGAATTTGATCGACGCCATCTGGTCTACTCAACCCATTCATTGTATTAGCTGTGTAGGTTAGGTAATACAACGGGTATTCACTTTAGAATTCATTCCTGAAGATCTTGGTTTTGATACATTTGCATATGATAAACTTGATTCCGTGAAATTAACTGAAATAAACTTGATTCTCTCTCTCTCCCCTCTCTCTCTCTCTCTATATATATATATATATATATATATATATATATATATGTTTGTTGAAATGTCTTATTCGCATTAGTGTGAGTATTGCTCGAAATTTGACCGACATCATCTCGTTTGCTCAACCCATTCTTTGTACTAGCTGTGTAGGTTAGGTAATACAACGGATATTCACTTTAGAGTTCATTCCGAAAATCTTGATTTTGATACATTCACATATGATAAACTTGATTATGCCTATATATATGTTTGATGAAATGTCTCGATTCCCATTAGTGTGAGTATTGCACGGAATTTGATAGACATTATCTCATCTGCTCGACCCATTCACTATATTAGCTGTGTAGGTTAGGTAATATAACGGATATTCACTTTAAAGTTCATTCCTGAAGATCTTGGTTTTGATACATTCGCATATGATAAACTTGATTCCATGAAATTAACTGAAATAAACTTGATTTTGTCTCCTCCTCTTTCTCTCTCTCTCTCTATATATACATGCTGCTCTATGATTCTTGAATAGAAATTTGCAATACTTGCTAGGTGTAGTTTAATTTTAGCTTATTGTTTTCCCTTGGCCAGCTCGTAGCTATCTTTTAGATGCTTGATAAAAGCTTCCGTTGTCAAGGCAAAAAATACTTTTCGAAAGGGAAGAAACCTACCGTCTTTGCCTTCTTTTCTTTTTTTCTATTGTTTTGGCTGTTGTTGTTGTAGATGATGTTAGATGAGATGCCTCCCTCGATGACACCTGTCTTTTTCTTCATCCTGTTAGTCAAAAGTCGAAAGAAGAGCAGAAATCGTCGTTGGTTTCAAATAATAGATACTCCCTCTCTCTAGGATTAGAGAAAAGCAGAAATCGTCGTTGGTTTCAAATAATAGATACTCTCTCTATAGGATTAGGACCGTGCCTATCCGATTCTAATTCATTGTAATTGATATTATAATTCCTTACAAAGGCTATATCTCTCTGTTTTCATTCATTCTTTGCAGGTGTCTTTTTCGTCTTTATTGCTCTTCCATCATCCATCAATGACTGCGAATCCACCAGCAGACCTTCAAGAGCCGGCCAAAAGAACAGGAGATACCCCAGTTGGAGATTTAGAATCGGTCATACCGAGGCCGATGGATCTCCAAGGAGGAGACCTAAATGCCCCTCAACCAGCACATCATGGCGCAGCTTGGTGGTTCTCTGACGAATGTAGCAAGGCCGCGTTGGCCGGAATCACTGTCTTCTCCGTGCTTCTTATCACCCCCACCATAGTTTATTTTGCCCTCAACCATCCCAGCACTGTTGTCAAAATCTTGGCATTTTCATTCGGCGGGGTGGTATCTGTTAGTCTGTTGTTGCTGCTAGTCGGATGGATGTGCGGCTACGCCAAAATGGCGCACACGGGATTGTGGTTGCTCCACATCGAATACGTCCTGATGTGGGTGTTGTTGTTCTCCGCGGAGAGGTACGACCAGAGGAAGAGGGGTTAACGTTTGCATAGATTTTCTTACTTTTTTTTTTTTTTGTGTGGAGGATCTTTGTTTTTCTTTTCTTTTTTTTTGGGGGGGGTCAGATTTGACGCCTATGTTTCACAAACTGATTTTGGTACGTCATTGTATGTTTGGAAATTGCTCTTCTTTCCGTGTCTGCATCTTTTCTAGTCTTTTTGTACTGAAATTCAATTTACCAGGATTTTCTTGGCTGGTTTCATTCGTCCTTTGAAGATGTCTTTTTCATCTTTGTTGCTCTTCCATCATCCATATACTCCTGTCGATCTTTGTTGCTCTTCCATCATCCATCACTCAATGGCGAATCCACCACCAGACCTTCAAGAGTCATCGGCCACCAAGGTAGGGTTTCTCTTCTTCCATTGGTAAACTCCTAGATATCATGGGAAGGGTAAGAAGAAATTCCAACTTCAAGGGATTAGCCGAGTTGGTAAGTCGACTATAAACTTGCACTCTGGATTGCGATAGTTGGCATAGTGAGGAATTTAGCACTTTTTCTCCCTGCAATCTTGATCATGTGATAGCAATTTCTAATTTAGTGACACATTACAAACCGTGATCACCCGCATTATTTAGAGACTAGTCGATCTCTTCCACTTTTTTTTCTTTTTTCGGTCTCATTAAACAAAGATCTAATATATTATTGACACTTGATTTTTTTATCAGTCTTTTTTTAAAAAAAAAATTATTAAAATTCAATAAAAATTCACATAATTGAAAATCAACTTTGACATCTTTGGCCAGTCCATGTTTTAACCAAAAATAAATTTCCTGATTTTTTTTTTTTTGAATTTCTCTTATCCTAATCCATCCAAAAAAAATTTAAAAAATTCGAAATAAAATCATGTAAAGATCAAAAGTCAAATCAATCAGTAGAAATGACAAAAAAAAAAAAAACTGGAAGAGGCGTGCATAAGCCCACCACATTGCTCACTCTTGGGCCGGTTTCCTTTTAGGTTTTGGGCCAAGTCTCTATTTTTCCAATCTATTAATCAATACGTATGGCCCAGACAAGTTTTCATCTTCTAGTCCATGTCTCTTTAAAACCGGCCCAACTCTTTACCCGTTTCTGGCCCAAAATTAATATATATCAAGTCACCTCAAAATTGATAGAGTCAGCTAGGCAAAAAAAAAAAAAACCTTCTCTTGAATCCCTAGCAGAAAAGAAAAGGAAAAAGAAAAAGCCCATTAATATTTTTTATAATAATGTATGTATAAAAATATATATTTAATATATAACGTGTCACAAGACGTCGAAATCCTATATTATTTTAGAAATAATATGCCGTGCCGTGTCGCGTGTTAATCTTACTTAGGAATTACCCTATTTGCATATTCGCAAATTCCGAAATCTAATCTTGATAAATCTCAACCCCGCTACTGTGCATCCGAAAATTTCGGTCGAGACTGTGGGAACTCCAATTTCCCCGCGAGAAAAGCCGTCGGATCGAGAAAACTGTTGGCCCATATATAGGACTAGGAACCTGAGGTAAATTGTTGTCTTCAGTCTACTTCTTTATGGCCGAATCCGGTGCAATGCGGCGGGAGTTTGATGAAGATAACACGACACGAAGTCGATGTAGGCACAACGAAAGCAGATGCAACCGACTGGTGCAAAGGAGGTCACGCCTCGTGACGATGCTCTCGCCTGAATGCATTTGATATTGAAGTTCCACAACAGAGTGATGTGATTGTGTAACAAATTCCAAGATGCCTCGTGTAAGTTAGTTCTATATCACATTCCTAATGCAGATTTGCTTCTCCTCGTGTTTCACATGGAGTTCGGTGGATTCATTTGTGTTCCTTTCACCATGCTTGTATCTGGTCTAGGCTGCCATTGCTCCTCGGCCTGGTCGGATTTGGTCATTTCATAAATGCTAGTATAAAACACCTTAAAAGATCAATTTGGCATAGGAAATTCACTGCTAATTCCTTGAAATTTAATATTACATAGCTTTTTCTATGACAACAAATTCCACTTTAAATAGGTAAAACCCCACTTCGTGAAATACCTTGTTGACATCACGAACCAAAAGAGGTCAAGGCACTTTTTCGCCAAACGACAATTTACAAGGCACTTATCCACTTGTGTATTCAGACTCAGTTTATTTTGTAGAAAATAAATAATTTAGAAAATATTTTTCTAAAAATAGATTGTTTACAACGCTTGAAATAATTAATCAATAAAAGATAATCGACAATAATTTATGTTTACTCTGGGGGCATGTCCATACAAAATGCTTCCTCCGAATTATATTGTGTAAAATAAACCAACATTCAGGACTTAGTGGATGATCTTTTTATTCCACAAGCATTCACTTACCAAATGTTCTCGACAAAGTTCTACAGCAGTAAATGGTGGGCAATTGAGACTTGAAATAGCAGGATGATCACTATTCCCTGCATTTGCAACCATCAAGGGAGGTACAACTGTTCCATTTGTATAGCATTCACCACCACCGAAAACTCCAACAGCTGTATAGCATGCAACGACATGGGACCCCCGTTATTCCGTGCGCAGGGATCACATGTCATTAGTTCATACTTTAATTTTCCTAAACTCACGTGGGCATGCCCGGTATGAGAAACAAGTGTTCCCAAGTATTCGCTAACTTCAACAATTCTGATATATGTTGAACTGAGTAAGCATCCATCTAATACTAAAGTTATTAGAAAATAATACTGTTTTCATTATCTTGACACTTTGCCCCATTGGCCATTCTTCATCAAATGAAAAAGAAAACATCCTAAATTTACGTCAATTACACTCTTCTCTTATGTTATGAACGAAATTGTCTCATTGCAAGGTTAAATGCAATCATTCATGATAGAGGACCTCATGTCAGAGGTGCCTCTAGCAACCAATTTCTAGGACTTATATCAAAGCCCTACTAACTTATTATCAATGATTAAATGAGTAAAGCAGTTAAGTGTAACGAAAACAACTAAAACTTGCATCCTATGCAACAGAGAACAAATAGTACACAAGAATTTTGGTCCTTAACAATCTAACACACCAATTCATATAAATCAGTATTGAAGACGATGCAATCTGTAAGAACATATGAAAAGATAGGGCAAGAAACAAATTTGAAGCAAATCACAGTACCTCATCAAAGGGGAAGTGACAACAAGATCAATCTTCTGGAAAAGTCCGCAAGCTCGGACATGCTTGCGCAAGTTACCAACCTATCACCGCATCAAGAGATCATCAGAAAGTAAACCGGTCCAAACAAACTGCATAGGAAAAAAGAAAAAGTATCGTGGACTTTTTCTAATAGATCTCCCGAAGGTTCAAAAACGTACAAAATATAGAGTTCAGGTCATTATAACTAGAACAAAACAGAAAAGCCTACTCAATTCTCGCACTAAGTTAGATTGGCTATGTAATTGTTGCCCTATCTATTATATTAATATCCTATCCAAGAGCAACTTGTTTTTTCAATGAAGTTCTTCTGACAAGAATATTCCGTTTGTCAATTTCAGGGAAGCAACTCATTCCTAACGTGAAATCCACTAAAATGCAGTCTCTTTTAGAAATTCCTCTCTCAACATAATTATCCTTCGAAGACAGCATGGGAAAAAAATTACCACCTGCTGCCAGCCGAGAGGGGTGAGGTGAGCATCAAAGAGATCATAAGACAAATATGCGCCGTGGTTCTTGTCTACTTCCACATTTTGAATATGCCATTTCATGGATTAAAGAAAGCTAAAACATGTCAATGCTGCATACCAGGTGAAGTGTCTTGCATCGGGGCAATGGATATAGCCCTGTCACTGCAGCATCCGTATCTAAACCAAAGAAAATGGATCATATCATCCCACTCTACGTATCATATCATCATCAGACAAAAAAGAGGACACATGTTCCAACATCTCAAGAAAGCCGAACCCTTTTTGATGACATTCATGATGCGCAGCGCTAGAGCTCTTCCCACTGCAAAAGGGCAAAAAGGGATCCGTCTCGTGCACAAATTCACTACCTAAATCGAAACTCGACAAACCAACCCTCAAAATCCAAGCGACGAAATTGTCATAAAAAATCAATTTTCTCAGTACAAACGGATTGAATCCCACGCAATCCATCACCAACCAAAACAAACAGCAATGCAGAGAACAAAACAAAAAAGAACTGAAGAGCGTGCTTAGAGGATTACGTCAACATCATCATTGAATGGATCGATGGCGACGCCTCCATCCTTGAGTAAAGAGATTCCTACCTCTCTCCAATGCATCTAGACCTGCAACATACTAGATGCCTTGTGTTGTCAGTGGATTTAAAAAAACAAAAAAAAGGGAGACATGTGGGAACCACAAATCGGTCGATGATGACCCCAAAAAAAAAGAAAAAAGTTGAGACCCGATTTCCCACATGTCTCCTAGTCTTTGAGAAACCTTTCGGGAAAGCTATGATGTCCAATGATATGAGGGCTAGCCCCCTTTTCTTTGTTTGAAACAACGATTTTTCAAAACATTTTCCGAAAACTCTTGTCATGCATGGGCACTCTCTATAATATGTCAACTAACCAGCTGCATGACATTTCAGGCATACCATTCCAAGCATGCATGGCAGGTTGTTATATGATCCGGGTTCTCGAGGGGAGTCCTCCCATCAAATCGAGGAAGCAGAAGAGGACCGAGGATCGAGTGAGATCGGGGATAACTAGAACCGTCACAATGAGCCTAAACCGCTCACCATAGAAGCAACCGCTCCGGTAAACTTAGGGACTTCGAAAAATGTCGAGAAGTAAAGATCGACGAGAGTTTGTCATCCGAAGCATCTAGAGTGATTGAACTCCTCAAAGAGTACTAGAATGTCTTCGCCCTGGTCATCACACGGATATGCCAGGATTAGATCTCAAGCATCGTGGAGCACACATTGCCGACCGATCCCAGCGTCTCGCCCAAAAAGCAAAGTGAGGAAACTCCTCAAAGTGGGATTTATAGAGGTGATTGCGTATTCGGAATGAATCGCTAACATCATTCCCGTCATGAACAAAGACAGAAGAGTTCGGATTTGTGTGGATTATCGAAACTTGAATAGGGCGAACCCAAAAGATGACTTTCCGCTACCACACATTGATGTACTTGATTGATAGCACGGCCGGATTCAAAAGGTTCTCTTTTATGAATGGCTTCTCCGGTTACAAACCGGATCCTCATGAGGGAAGAGGATAAAGCTAAGACATCATTCATCACACCGTGGGGCACCTTTTGCTATAAAATTGTGCCATTCGGTTTGAAAAAGCTGGGGCAACCTATCAAAGGGCAATGGTCACCCTATTTCACGATTTGATACATAAAGAGATAGAGGTGTACGTGGATGACATGATCGCAAGTCCAAATCTGGTTAAGATCATACTATAGTGTTGAGGAAATTGTTCGAGCGGCGTAGGAAGTATAAACCGAGGTGAACCCCCGCAAAGTGCGTATTTGGGGCAAAGTCGGGGAAACTGTTGGGGTTCATGGTCAGAACGAGGCATTAAAGTCGACCCCATAAAAATCCAAGCTATTCTTAAGTTTGAACCTCCTTCGATGGTCAAGGAAGTGAGGAGTTTATTGGGCAAGGCTAAATTATATCGTTCATTTTATATCTCGGCTTTCAGAGACAGCTAAACCATTTTTTAAGCTCTTGAAGAAAAACACCAAGATTAAGTGGGACTATGAATGTCGGTGAGTTTTCGGTGAAATCAAAACATATTTGATTAGTCCTCCGGTCTTGGTACCATCGATCCCCGGCATCTCACTAACCATTTATCTTACAATGCATGAGGAATCGTTGGGAGCTCTACTCGCTCGGACGAACTCGGGAGGACGTAAAGGAGCGAGCGGTCTATTACTTGAGCAAGAAGTTTAGCGCATCGGAGGCAAAATACCCACCGGTCGGGAAAACATGTGTCGCATTGGTTTGGGTACTCCATAGGCTAAGGCAAGTATACCCTTCATCACTCTATTCAGCTGGTCACAGAAAATGACCCGATCAAATACCTACTTGGAGAAGCCGTTGTTAATCGAAAAATTAGCGAAGTGGCGGGTACCATATCGAATTCGATATAAAGAGTTCGAACCGGAAGTCGGTGAATGGATGTGTCATCACCGATATGATAGTTGAAAGTTCACGAAGCATGTCGCCCCTGCGGAAGAAGAGGTCGAAGACCATGTCTTGACGCTTTTAGACGATAAGTGGACTATGTATTTTGATGGTGCGATCAATTTAGCGAGAGGCGGATACTAGGGCAATCTTAATATCCCCGGATGGTCAACACTATCCAATGACCGCAAAGTTGACATTTTCGTGCACCAATAACGTGGCTGAATATGAAGCCTGCGTCCTTGGGTTACAACTAGCTCTCAACATGAAAGTACGAAAAGCTGCGGGTGTACGACGATTCAATGCTAATTATCTTACGGACCTTGGGCGAATGGAAAACGAGGGACCCTAAGCTCATCCCAAATCATCGATTCCTAGAAGAAATGATCAAAAGATTTGAAGAGATTAATTTCGAGTATATGCCGAGGACGCAGAATCACTTCGCGAGATACTTTGGCTACCTTGTCTTCTATGCTTCGGGTGGCAAAAGGCATGGAAATTGAACCGTTGAGAATTAGCATTACCCAAGAACCTGCACATTGTATGGTGATCGAGGAAGGGTTTGATGATCAGCATTGGTATCATGGCATAAGGAATTACCTAGCGAAAGGGGAATTCCCTCTAGGGAGTCAAGTAGGAGATAGGAAGTACATAGCAAAGATGTTCGGCAAATTTTTCCTCAGCGGTCAAACCCTCTATAAGCGATCCTACGATTCGGTCCTACCAAGATGCGTAGATGTCGATGAAGCCAAATTGCTTATGAAGGAGATTCACGAAGGAAAATGTGGCCCACACATGAACGGCCACCTCCTCACCAAGAAGATTATGCAATTGGGGTATTATTGGTTGACAATGGAATTGGACCGTAATCAACATGCCAGGTCATACCACCGGTGTCGGGTGTATGGGGATAGAATCAATGCACCTCCAAATGAGCTTCATCAAATATCTCAAGCCTGGCCATTCTCTATGTGGGGAATAGACATGATAGGGCCAATCAATCCTAATTGGGGTATTATTGGTTGACAATGGAATTGGACCGTAATCAACATGCCAGGTCATACCACTAGTGTCGGGTGTATGGGGATAGAATCAATGCACCTCCAAATGAGCTTCATCAAATATCCGAAGCCTGGCCATTCTCTATGTGGGGAATAGACATGATAGGGCCAATCAATCCTAAGGCTTCGAATGGACACCGATTCATATTGGTAGCAATTGACTACTTTACGAAATGGATCGAAGCCGCTTCCTATGCTAATGTGATCGCAAAGAACGTGACCAAGTTTATCAAGCGAGACATCATCTCGAGATATGAGACTCCCCAAGCCATAGCAACCGATAATGGCTCGAATCGAACAATGAGGCTGCGGATAATCTTTCGAATAGCTTCAATGTTCGACACCTTAATTCATCACCCTATCGACCCCAAATGAATGGAGCTGTTGAGGCGGCAAATAAGAATATAAAAAGATCCTAGCCAAGACGCAGAGAATTACCGAGATTGGCATGAAAGGCTACCATACGAGTTAATGGCGTACCGAACTTCAATCGGAACTTCCATTGGGACAACTCCGTACTCTCTGGTATACGGCATGGAAGCGGTCCTACCCGGTCAAAACGAAACCCCGTCATTGACGATCTTATCTCGGAGTGGAGTTTACCGAAGTTGAATGGATGCGATAGAAGCACGAACAGCTGAATCGATGAGACGAGAAGCGTCTAGGGGCAATCCGCCATGGTCGGACATACCAAAAAAGGGTTGCCAAATCTTTCAATTGGAAAGTCAAGCCAAGAACGTTTGAGATCGATGATCTGGTCGTCAGGAAGATACTTCCAAACGCGCCACACCCGGGGCAAGTTTACTCCAAACTATGAAGGACCCTATGTGACATCATGTATTCCGACTCACTTTCGAAGTTTTGAATAAATGAAATGTCTCATTGATGTACTTCAACTAAATCTCACTCGAAATGGTCTATCTTGAAGAGACTAATCAAATGGGAATGGCTAACTAGGAAAATCAAGTACGTGGACCTAAGAACTTGAACATGGACCGACTCTTTGGGCATGAAAATTATCGAGGGAATATTTTGGACCAATATAGGCCGATCCTAGAATGATTAAGAAACGATTTAGGTAATATCCTACGCTTAGATCATTGGTGATTCCGTTTGACCTCGTATGGGTTCCGAACGTCCCTAAATTATTTTCTAACAATCGTGTCCATCGAGACTAATGGTTGACCATCGCAATTGAATGACAACCAAAGTCGCCATGACTCGAGAAATTCTTAAAAGTGATATTAATCACGGGTCGATATGCGTAACTCCTAAAAGCCGCCCGTTAGTTTGAGATACGTTGAAATTTCAATTGATCGAGATTGATCGCAAATCGGACTTGAAATTTGACGTCGGACCTCAGTGGTTCAAATAATTAAATTTTGAAAGTTTCCTCATCCAGTACGATTTCTTCGTGATTCGCAAATGATTCGGGAAAATAAAATTTGGGTGAAAATGGGAAATGACCTATTTATCCTTAGAAAATATCTAATTTTCCATTTTGGCTCAAGGGCATTTCAGTTAATACCCCCTAGAGGCCGAAATTTTGACTAGTCTTTGGTGAGGAATTTACCATTTTGCCCTTCTTGACTTTTATACCCCAAAATATCTATACCAAAAATTATCCTAACTTTTATTAATCAATTTTCTGTCTTCTTCATCATTATTGCAAGAAGCTTTCTCTCACTACCTCACTCTCTCTCTCTCTTGGCCGAACCTCCATTTCCACCCCTCCCTCACCGAAAATTTCTCAAGCCATCACCCGACCACCCTTAAGCGGCCAAAGCTAGGCCGCCACCGTGAGTTTGCCGGAGTCGCCAGAGTACCGTGGGTTAGAGCCGGCCAAGAGAGGACCACCGGAGCCGCCGTTGGATCAAAATTTCTCTCAACTTTTTCGCCGAGAAAATCACTAGATTTTGAAGTAAGTTAGTTTCTAATCTTGGATTAGGTAACTAGGTTGCTAATTGAGCTTAGATTGAGTGGTTTTGGTGAGAAATTTGTTGGATTTGTTCTTGGGCATGCCTTGGCGAAAATGAAGATGAGAGGAGGAGAGAGAAAATGTGTTCTTGAAGTGAATAGTAGCCATGATGGAATTTGGATGGCCAAGATTGAAAGTGACTTTATTGAAATTGATCGATACGGTTGATATTGAATCTTACTTAGGAAGATTTATCGCACGGCTACGATTGAATTCTGCTTTATGTAGATTAATCGTGTGGTGGAGATTAAATGCACGTTAAGTTATTTAAATCTTACGATCCCGATTAATTGCCATGTTAGTATAGTTTAATGATATGGTACGTATTAATTATACATTAGTGTAATTTTGATCGTACGGTGATTATTAATTGCTACGTTAGCATTAATTTATTCGTATGGCGTAGATTAATTTTTGTGGTAGCATAAATTAATCGTGTGATCCCGATTGGCCAATGGCTTAGTGTGATTTAATCGGGTGGTCCCGATTTATTATTTATTCAATATGAGTGAATCACGTGGTCCCGATCGAATATTTATTCAGTATAATTAAATCGAGTGGTCTCGATTAAGCGGTTGAGGAAAAATTAGAAAGATCGTGTGGTCCCGATCTTTTATTAGAGAAAATGGATGAGATCGTGTGGTCTCGATCCGCTAATCAGGAAATTTAGCAAGATCATGTGGTGAAGATGGATCGATCGGGAGGTTTCTATGAGACCGTGTGGTATATGAAGAAGCGATCGAGGAATTATTGTTATTATATGGTCCTTATGTGGATTAATTGAGGGGAAGTGTGGAATATTACCCTAAAGCGTTATTACGCGGGATTTATATTTATAAGATCATATTTTTCCTTGAGGTATTATGATGCGGGCTCTGTTATTATTATTCTACCCCGATGCGTTTAACGCGAGGTTGTGTGTATTATTTTATCCCTGAGGCGTTAAACGCAGGATAATAACCTAAGGCATTATTACGCGGGTTATAATGACCCGATGCGTTATTACGCGGGTCCGGACTATATAATAGCCCGAGGCGTTATTACGTGGGTCAGTCCATTTATATGATAGCCTAAGACGTTAAACGCGGGCATTGGAGTAACGTGAAATATTTTTATTATAGCCTGAGGCGTTGAAGGCGGGTATGGGAGTAACGTGAAATTTTTATGAAGGTGTAACAATTTGGGAGAAAGAATGACGTGTATTCTGAAATTTATTTGTCGAATTATTGATTGAGGGAGGAATTGTAGAGAATTGCTAATATAGGACGTGTCCGGAGGCACTAGCTCCCTAACCTAGAATTAAAGACTTTTTACTCGAGATTTATTCCCACCCCATCGTGGGCTAATATTTTTCAGACCCTCCACCTCCACCATGAATGATCCACCGCAGCGATTTGGGATACCGAGGGACATGAAAATCGTGATTACCCGAGTATCCCATGGGTGAGGATAAGGTTTATTTTAGACACGCTACTACCATTTGGGTAGATGTAGGGAAGAAATTTTTAAAGCCCCATAAGTACCTGGCATGGACATACGACATGGGGATATCTTTGGTAGGTCCACCGAGGGGCTTTAATATCCCTTATGATGGAGTTGGGGAATGTAACCCCACTCAGGCTGCCCCTCCCGATGGCGTGGTGACGAGTCCAGATACCGGTCCCGAAGACCCGCAATCGGACCCGAAGATTTTGGAGCCCAAGGAGGACGTAGAGCCATCGATGCGGACAACCACCCGAGGTTGATGAGGATGAGCAGGCAACTATAGATGATATAGTTGATGATAGCGATGATGGGGTCTAGGGTAGTTGGCCTCTTGACTTTTGTGGAGTGTTTTCTTTTGGAAGTATAATAGGCTTCGACCACTAGACCTTTTTGTTGTAGTGGTTACGGTGCTGTACAATGGCCTCCGAAACCTTAGGTTTGGAAAGTTATAAATAATATGTGTATATGTACATGAGTTTTTTTTTACCGTCCTAAGTCATCGTGTTATTATTTATTTATGTACGGGGAATGGTTTTCTTCCCATAAATTTGTTGGCCTTTGAATCCCGGAGAACTATACGATAATATGGCTAGGTGGGATGTCAACGGGCTCGTAGGGTTCGAGTCGTGACACCCTATGTGATTAAGAAGGTTTTACCAGGATGAGCCTTAATCATTGTAAACATGGACGGAGAAGAGTTGGGACATCCCGTTAACGCTGATGCGGTCAAAGAAGTATTATCCATGAATGAATCGAAGCCCCAACGGCACTTTTTCCTCGAAAGAACTCTATCTACACTAGATCTTTGCATACATTTCACGCACACATGCATATCCATACGTATTTGTTGCCTTTTGCAAGAAACCTCCCGGGAAGACAATTAATGACAAGGACGGGCCTCTAGTCAAAATAGGAGAAGGAACGAAGTCACACGAGGGAGAATCGGTGGTAACCCGACCCCTTCGAATTCGAAAAAATCATTAACCATGTTGTTTAATTTTTGCGGGCATTTCCCCCAGGATCGTGGGAGCTAGCATAAATCGGAGCGGGATATCTTGCCAAATCTCAAATCTTTTCGAGAATTTAAAAAAAAAAAAGAGATGGCGTTTGCATGCATTTTAAAAAAAAATCATCATCATGGTTATCCAAACATTTTGGAACGTGTATTAGACATTTAGAAACCTAGATGAAAGGCTTTGTTAAATGAAGTTCTCCTTTATTTAAGTCGGTCATGAGGAGAATCTTGAATGAAAGGAGGCGGCCAATACCCAAACACATCCCTACACATATTTGAGGGATGAGTGAAGCAAGGTTTAGGATAGAAACAAGTGTTTGAGGATGTAGGAATCATTTGTAGTGATTACCTAGATTGAAAAGACGAAAGACATTTATTTTTCTATCATAAACACTACAGTTATCCATTGTTAACCCATTCGAGCGGCGGTTTCGTTTATATACTCTTGTCAAGAACCACCTCACGTCGGGGCCGAACGAAACGATTACAACCATGGTATAAGATAAATGGTTAGAAATTTTCTTGCTCGGACTAACATCAATCTTCGAGTGTTTCTTTGCATTTAAATTCATATTGTAATTCAAGTGCCTTTGGAAGACGAAAAGCATTCGTTTCTCTATCCTACACACTTCAATCATTTGCACAGGTCAATTGAGTCTACATATTCGTTTTGTAACCCTCGTTAGTGATCAATGCCCATTTCGGGGTGAAGATGACGTAGTCTCAAGACAGGGAAACCTAGAAGAATCAGTTCCTTATAGAATTCCCAGTTTAATCCCTCAAGTGCATTCGAATTTCATTTGCATGTATGTCTAGCAGGATCTGTGAAAATTCTTCAAAAAAAAAAAAGGGCATGGTAAAAGCAAGGCCAATGGCCATTCAAATTCTTGTGCACTTATTAGTCGTGCATCCATTATTGCAAATATCAAAAGCCGCATGATATCCACAAGATAATCCCCAATGGAATCCGCCTGCAAAAGAGAATCATCAAAGGAGTCGGATCATGAAAATCACCCCTAGTCGGATCATAAATGTAAGTCCGCACGCAAAAGATGCTTTTTGAAGACTAATTCAAATGGATTGATACGGTGGCAAACTTGCAATGATTACTAACGTTAAACCCCTTATAAATTTTGAAAAAAAAAAGGCCTTTTCTATTCCCTAATCCTTACCTACGTTACAACCCTTAAAAGTCTTTTTCGATTGGGACACTTGAGTTAACATAAAGTTAAAATGATTTTAAGCATCGTTCGAAGAGGTACGACCAAAACTATTTCTCTCTCATTTTTACAGAGTTCTTGACTTGTAAACCTAAAGCGAGATTATGAAGATCTTCAATTCAATCGGCCTTGACTCAATCATGGGTGCCGTTTGAAAACCGTTCACCAAGCCCAATATTATGGCCCTTTAAAAGTTCCTTTCCGATCAATCGAAGGTATACGTTGCTAATGGTTTCAAGGCCTTAAGCGCAGGTTCGAAAGAGAATTCGAGTGTTTTTAAAAGAAAAGAGACCCCACCAAAATAATTGTGAGAAGCCCTCCTGGATGAGCAAACTCAGCTGAGGTTTACACAAACTCTTTTGACAACATCATACTTGTTGGAATTGAATTTCGAGCAAAAAAATTTTTTTGTGAAAGACGTCGCCGGACCCGATTCCGTGACCGGCTATTTAGCCGTGTTCGGGCGTCGTTTGTCTCGATTTTGTTTGTATGTTGATGTTGGGGTCGTTAGGGTCAATTTGGTGGCGAAATGATAAAAACAAAATGGCATTTTTTGGCTCGGTTTGCCTTTTCCGGCGACTTTGCCGGAATATTGACTGTTCCAACGAGTCATTGGTCGTCTTCTCCGGCGGCCAGTTGAGTGGTCAACAATTTGTTGACCAGTCAACGCTAACGCGGCGCCACGTACCACGCCACATTAGCTCGTCCACATAAAAAAAAAAAAAAGAGGAGCCGGATCGACGGTTGTGGACTAGTCACATGTCGTGATCCGGCTATTTTTCAGAAAATAATAAAATTAGTTTTCAGAATAAAAAAATATTTTTTTGTTTTAATTTATAATAGAAAAATGGGATCCGACGGCCGAATTGATGTGCCATGTGGCGCTTTGAGGATTGTTGGATCAATCTTTAAATTTAGATTTATCAAATAGAGAATCAAACATACCGGGGAAGTCACGTGGCGCGGCTGGAGCGTTCGATGGGGGATTTTCGGATAATTAGAAATAAATAAAAAATATATATATGAATTCTTGAAAAATCAAAACTACGTCGTTTCTAAATCGGCTTTGACCCAGACGGTCAAGTCGGGCGCCCGAGAGGCGCGGGCCGGGCCGACCCGGTCCAGAAATTATTTTAATAATAATTAATTCGGATAATTAATTTAATAATAAAAAATCAGAAAATTAGGAAATTCAATAAAAAATCATAAAATAAATTCAAAAAAAATTCAAAAAAAATCAGAAAAGTTCCAAAAAATCCCAAAAAAAAAAAAAAATGGCCATAATCAACTAGCCATGACTTATTTAGGGTATTTTGATCCCCGATCGTTCCAAAAATGATGATTTTACCCTTATGGCGAATCATTTCTAAAAAAATCAGAAAAATTCCAAAAAAATCTCAAAAAATAGGAAATGGCCATAATCAACTGGCCATGACTTATTTAGGGTCTTTTGACCCCCTTGATCTTCCCAAAAATGACGATTTTTCCCTTATGGAGAATCGTCTAGAGAAAATTTTGAAAAATTCCTAAAAATCCCCAAGAATAGAAAATGGCCACGATTAAGCGGCCATGGACTATTTAGGGAGAGTATAATCTCGAGCCTTCAAAAATGACGATTTCTCCCTTCCGCGAATCATCCCCAAATTTTTCCAAACTACCCATGGCCCTTAATCACGCATTCTCTAAATCATTAGGGCACCACTAGGAAGTCCTTGATTGAATTTGATGCGTATCGATGTGATTTATGCACTTGATTGGATTTGTTAATTGTGATTGATAGGATTAGTCTTCCAACTTGCATGAAACCCCCGAATTAAACTTCCCTCACCCGAAATTGCGCCGCATGAAATCTTAGTTAGGAAAATTACTAGTGTTAGGTATCGAAAGGACGTTGGGTAACGACACCAACATAACTAAATCCCCAAACCCAAAATCTCGGGTTACGTAGAACTAATCGACCTTTTTCCCAATTATTCGAAGAGGTTTCCGGTCCACCTTCCAAGAAGGACCGGTGGCGACTCTAAATGCATGCACACATTGCACATGTCACTCCGACCACACTAAGATCGAACCCGATCTAAAAAATTGTCTTGTTTCATTTTTTATGTCCAAAATTAGATCTCTTAACATAGTACTACCCTCTGCATCAACAACTCGGCGTGTATAACCGAAATTCCTTAAGAGATGTGTTTTCTTTTGGTAATGAAGTTTTGCACAAACATTATTCCTACGTATCATAACAATTTTCGACACGGGACTACACAAGGACTCGATTTTGTTCATCATCTTTCTGTTGGTTCTCTGAGCAAAGACACCCACGCGATCCAAGAAGCTAGAAATTGAGCCTCAATGCACAACACCCATGGGCAAACGTGCACTCCGGCGCTTCGTCGGATTCCGCCCGACGCCGAGCGTGCCTAATAGCACGTGTCTCCGGTGTCGGGCACGCGAGGGAGGGTCATTTTTTTGCTTTTGTTATTCTCGCTCAAAGCCGGGTAACGGACGGATAAAAAGGGGGCTTCTAGAAGTTCGAGGCAATTACCTTCACGGATAGCAGAACGAACGGACCGAGAGGGGGATCGGAGAAAGAGAGAGCTCTGCGCGGCCGAGAGGAGCTCCGCCCGAGAGCTTCGAGCTTTGTTTTCCGACGATCCGGGCGGTTTTGAACAACGTCTTAGCCACCATTGGCCTCATCTCGGCTTTGCGAGCACATTAAGCCTAGTTAGCTTCGTCGGAAGCTCAAACAGCAAGCTTCATCGTCGATACCCAGCTCGGGCTTTAATGGCTAAGCTCGATACGATCACTTTTTCTTTGATTTTCTTAGTCTAAATCGTTCCTTATACATTGCTACTCTTGTTTCCATGCTTTGTTTGCGTTTTTCTTGCATGAAAACCGTTGAGTCAATCCTATACCCGAAAACTCCTCTTGAGCTCTTGTGCTCATTACCCATAGAATCGACGCGTTGCGATCATCGGATAAGTTCCTATGGCACTTGTGATGTCGGTTGATAGTTTAGGTTAGCCAAATCGCGTTAGAAACGGCCGGTTAGAAACGGCCAGGATGAAGATTCGCCGGAAAATAGTTTCGGCCGGAGTTTCTTAGGTTAGTTTTAGCTTAGTTGTGGCTGAAATTTAGATCTATGTTGATGAGGATGGATTGAGGAGTCGATTGGTAGAAAAATCGCAAAGCTTGGTGGCCGTTTAAACGTCGGAATCATGTCTCCGGCGAGCGCCGATTGTCTTCCCCGACGAGGAATTGACCTATCAACGCCCAATGTCTTGATGACGTGGCGCCGCGTAGGCTGCCACGTTAGTGGGCTTTTTATAACCGACTCGTGTAAAAAATAAAAAAGAAGATCCGACGGTTTCCCAAAAGCCACGTGTCAAGATCTGGGATTTTTCAAAATAAAAAATTGAATTAAAAATGATTTTCTTTAAAAAAAATAGCTTTTTCGATCGTGTGGCCTAGGTTTGGCCACACGTCGCAATATAGATCATCCATAGTTTTCTTAAAATAAAAATTTTCCAAAATATTTTTAATCGGACGGTCGATATATTGCCATGTATTCTAATAATGGCCATAGGATAAAAATTTGGCGGGGATTTTGAAAAATGAATAAAAAATGGGAAAATATTTCAAAAATTGGTGAAATGTCGCCGTTTTGGTCTAGGCTGACTTGGACCCATAAGGTCGGTTGGATGCCTGCGAGGCGCATGGGCCGGGCCAACCCGACCTTGTCCGAATAACCTTTTTTTTTAAATAAAAAATTTGGAAAATGATTTTGGAAAATCCAAAAAAAATAGAAAAATTTCAAAAAAAATTTCAAAATGGAAAAAAAAATCAAGAAAAATTCAAAAAAATTCCAAAATATCCAAAAATTTTGGAGATGAGTCATTTTGACTAGCTAATCCTATTTTTGGATATTCGCCTCTCCATTTTTTTTGGAAAATTAAATATCCTTTCTCTTATCGGACGGTCATGATCTTGACATGTGCCACAATCTGGGGCGTCGGTCTTAAAATGGGCGAGGAAAATATAAAAAGAATAAAAAATTGAGAGAAATTCCAAAATTCAAAAACAAAACTACGTCGTTTTGGTTTAGGCCGATCCCTGTACTCATACGAGTTGGGTCGGGTCAACTCGACCCGGTGCGGATAATATATTTCAATAAAAAAATCAGGAAAAAAGAAAGCAATAAAAAATCCAAAAATTTTGAAAATTTCAAAAAAAAATTCTAATTTTTTTTAAAAGTCAAAAAAATTCCAAAAATTCTCGAGGTAAAACCTAGCTATTTAGCACCTTAAAAAAAGGATTATGCCCATGATCCACTATCTTGAATGAATAAATATGCAAGGTCGGACCTTTTTCGATTGACAATCGATGAATTCTTGTGATATGCGGGATTCTACTTCCACATTATACAAGGATGATATAGAGCTACATGAGTTTCATGATGCACTTGGACCATCTAGATGAGCTTGCCGCCGACCCCCGATCTCCTTGCGCCGACCCCCCACCCGACCCGTCGCCGCCACCGTCCTCGACATGGGCATTCGACGTTTGTGTGGACAATGGTGGCTGGTGGAGTGGCGATGTACGACTCCCAAAGAACCCCAACTAGGGCGGTGCACTATAGTGCCATTGGTCTTATCGTGACAACAGCTCTCACCATTGCACTTCCGGGTGTAGGGATTCGGTATAGCTGGCCCAAGGTGATTTGGGCGGGGAGGTTCTCCGGGTTCCTTGTTCCTTGTTGCGATGATTTTAGTGGCAATGGGCTTTATGTCGGTTACCGAGAAATGGGGGCCTGCAGAGTAGAACAAGATGTGCTACACCTCTTGTGTACGCTAGGAAGTCTGTGTATGGCTTGTGGTTGGTTTGGCTTGCTACAAATGGTTTTGATTTGACCTGTGAGTTTCATATTACACTTCGGTTTTGTTGATGACGTTTGTTTTCACTAAGACTTTTGTTTGTCATATGTTTTGTCCTAGTCATACATACGACACTGTTGATTGCTTTAAGAAATCATTACTCACTTGCAGAGTTCTTGTGTATCTAAATTTTGGAAATAGTTACATAAGTAGTGCAGCCAATGAAGGTGTTAAAAAACCTTTTACAACCAATCCTAATTTCACTACAACGGTTTCACGTGGTAGTAGGTAAGATATTTGACGAGTCACCCATAGAGCCACGTAGCGATGCTCCATTGGTCACGGCCGGTCAGCTACCGCAAAATGGGATGGCACATGGCGGGAGGCTTTGAAACTTGAACCGGGGAATATGCGGACGGATCGCGTCGACGGGAGGGTCCAATTTTCCGTAGCTGTCCCCGATGCGGAATAGCCACGCTCATACTTGAGATACCTAGTTTGTCGAAGGCAACCCTTGCGGCTAGCCGTAACGTTTGATGCTTTGTCACGGCCAATGATCACCCGGCAACTAAGGCTTTCTTTGGATCGCTGGAGCGCTTCTGTTTCTTTTTTTACTTGGATCTCTCTAACTTGGATCTACGTAGAGAGAGGATATGATCGAGAGAGAGATGCTCGGGGAGGAATGCTTTGTATTTGATTTGTGGATGCTTAAATGATAAGGACTCCCCTTTATATAAGAGGGGGCCTCGAATTACAACCGTAGATCTCACTCTTATCTAACGGATAAGATTTCATCTACCTACTCCCCAACCACCAATATTAAATAGGAAGGTTCTAAAACCTTCCCAAAGTACCAACTCGTCTGTCCCCGAAAACCTTCTAGAATATTATGAAAAATAGTAGAAAACCCTAGACAAACCCTAGGGGACCAAAATATAGCAAGTCTTGGGGATCATCTCCAACCATCGGTCGACGTTGGTGCACAAAAACCTCGGCCCTTGTCACTTGCCTATAGGGGGACTAGCGGAGAAAATAAAATAAAAGAAAATCAAAAAATTACGAAAATAATTCACGTTGGCGTCGGTCGGGCCATATAGACGGCCCGCATCGACTAGACTATTGTGTTGGCAATTTTTTACCAAAATTGATCGAATGGACTATATTGGAATATCGTCAAAATGTTTAAGATTAAATCGGCTAAATTGAAAAGCTTATGATCCAAATAATGGTCATACAATCGGTTTAAGACTTTTTGAACAATTTTCACCAAAAAAAGATGACAACAATTGTTCTCGAATCTTCCAATTTCGAAATGGATGGTCTGCCTTCAGACGACTCGCACTGAAATGCCAACTTAAGTTATCTCAAATCAATCATGGATCTTCCGTGCACTATTGTGATTATTTCCCTAGTGACTAAAATGTGAAACGTTCCACTAGAATTTTTTTGTTATCCGGATATTCCATTAGGAGTTACTTCATCGATAAGCAAAATATGCTAAGCTAACAAAACGGATCATGTCTAAGACATCGCTTTCGAAGAATTCAGCCGCAGCGAGAAGCTAGCTTAATCTTTCCAACCAAAGAAAGTTAAAGGCGTAGAAGCAAACATCACCACCACTTTCTAAATGTGAACAGCCACCTCAACACCATTGGCTTTCCTTCTCCACTCATCACCCTTATCGATAAAGGGGTTGAAGACAAAAAGCAGCTTTTTATAATTGATGAGGCGTAATTTCCTTAAAAAATCCTCAACTTCACGTCTATTTTCATTTTTCCCTAAGATTCTATTTGTCTAAGAAAAAATCCTCAAACTTTAGGTCATGTCGAAATTTGCCCCGAGCTCGTGTTTGTCTACTTCAAGTACAAGTCGAAATCTACCCGAACTTTTTTTGTCTAAGAGAAAAATCATAAAGTTTTACTCCATTCATAAATCTACCCCATTTAGTGCCTTGTCCAAAAATAGTAGTTAGTCATCTCTAATTTTCATATCCTAAAATGGTTTCATTCGGGTGATAATTTTCCATGTCACCACATTGATGTTGATTTTTTATCGGTGTGAAAATGTCCACGTCAAAGTTGAGATTAGGCCACAGGGATAGATTATAATAGATTGGAAGCTTGTACTTAAAGTTTGGGATTGTACTTAAAGTTTAAGGTTTTTTGTGAGATAAAAAGAAAAGGTTGGAACAGACTTAAGACTGAACTTAAAGTTTAGGATTTTTTAGGGAATTAAGCCATTTGACGAAATAGCTGGAGAAGGGAAGACAACATTACAATTACATACGCATAACATCCTCGGATACATGGAACATAGGACTCGTGTTTTCGTCTAAAATCAGTCACTTTCTTTGACTGATTTTTGGTTGCCGACATCTACTTTAGGTAGGAAGGGGCAGAGGCCCGAGAGACAGGAAATTGAGATTTTTCTAATGATGACTAACGTTTCGTAGTTGACTACAATTTTGTTTGTGACAATGAATCACGCGTCTAACAGAGGGAGCTTTCTCTAATCATTTTGCTAAGCAAAACATGATTATCTAGTTTCGTTTGATCAATATAATCAACAAAAACCCGAAACGAATCAGAGCAAATGCATTAGTATGCGAATTTCTTATTCTTGTAGACATGAATTATAATATCGATCGGATCAACTAGTTTTGTTGGCTCGGCTCCGGTCCATAGATTGCGCATCGGGGGCTCATTCAATTGAGCTCATACAATCAGAACTTGAATTAGGATCGGTTCAGACATGAGGCTCTCGATTGCCATGGCCAATATTTTTTTTCAGCTTTCTTAATTCAAGTTTTGTTTCCGCCTTAGGTATTGTCTTATTGTGATTAAGGTTGCAAACGGGCTGGCTTGTACCTCAACTACAGCAAAAAACCAACCCGAGACCTCAAAATAAAAACTTGTGCAAAGCAATTACGATCAAAATCAACCTACTACTTTTTTTTTTTGGGGCAGAAACACAATCTACTAATTTACTTGGTATATGAATTGTATACACCGCTCTTACCATCCATCGCTTACTCTGTGGTATAATTTGACTTTGATTTTTGACTTTGAGTTTGACTTTGAGGATCATTTACCGTCCTATTCCAAAAAAAAAAAAAAATTTTTTTACCCGTGATGGTCGATAAGATTGCATACAAGTTAAAGACCGTTAGTAAAAACAATTATTGGTGACCTGATTTCTTGCTAACTTATTTGGTAAACTTAAGGGATGACAATAAAAATTGGTACCCTAGTAAAAAGTCCGGTCAACTATAAAATAAAATAGATAAAAAAAAACTTGGCTAGTTATTCAAATAAGAGTTAATAACCAAAATTAGATGGTAATTTATTCCTAATAAAATTTTACAAGTCACCTTAATTTAAGCGGGTAACTAAATAACAGTCTTCTAGGTCCACCACAAGGGAAATGGAAACCGACCTATTTCGTGCTCCAGATAATTGAATGGATATCCGACAAGGTAAAAACTATGCAAATAAAAGTTAATAAATTAGTACAAAATTGGTAAACTTGCCTGCTATGGTAATCTTCTAATGGCGTTGGTAAATTATCAACAAGTTACATAGAAAAAAAATCCATGGTTATTTTAAAATCAATACTTAGGCTCTGTTTCTTTTCGAAAAATGAATGATTCGAAAATTATTTTTTTAAAAACAATCGTTTGTATCACTTGAAATAATTAGTCAATGAAAAATATTTTCGTTATAAAATAAAACTTTATATCTAAATATTTTAGTCAATGATGAAAATATTTTTTGTTCACTCATATTTTTCAGCGATATAAGCAATTATTTTTAGGAAAATATTTATTAAATCATTCATTTTCTACTAAACAGACGGAGTCTTAATGTTGAACAAATCCATGAGCAGAATCAAATCCATATGATGTCAAGTACATTTAGCCATGAACAGAAAAAGAAAAATGATGTCAATAGATAAATGCATGATTGTATGCAAAGATTATCACGAACTAAGTACATGAACCAAGATAAATCTAGACCGCAGAAACTGGTGGGACTCACGTGGTTCTCGTCAAACTTAGTAATTTAAATTCAACTTATATTTATCGGGTTTATTCGATACTTTGTCTGGTCACACATATAGTGCGAGAATCACTAGATCGGTCTATCTCTTTCATTTACTATGACGAGCCAATTCGATGTCTAGGAATCGCATAACATGAGAGGACTTCAACAGTTTGATCTTTCAGGATAAGTTGTACTACAAAACTTTAGCGAAATTCAGGTGCACATTAAGAAACCATTTATGGAGGTTTGATCTTCTTTTAAGGAAGCAAACCATATCAAAAGGAAGAACCGAAAGCAACATCTTGACCTTAAAACCCACAAACTTGTCCTTGCTTTCTCTCTCTTCTGACTCCTGCAGAGATTTCTTCTTCTACTGCAGAATGTAGCTTGCAGATTTAGATACACCACAACTTGCTTTTGCTATGATTTGAATGGGATAATTTAACGACCTATCTGGATTGATTTTTACTTTTGATTTCTCGATTAATCTAAACCATGGGGCCCATGCATTTTTATTTTGTGTAAATTCGAAACTCGTTGAACTTAACTCGAAGGTTGACACGAAAAGATCAGGAAGATAGCACTTTTCTCCCCGATGGTCAACGTTTCAACCCCACATGAAGTAATTTCAAGACATTCGTCAGTTCAGCAAGAGAAAATAAAGAACATGCACAAATCACTAAAAGCATTCTATTTGCAGAGTTCAATCTAAGGCCTAGGAAACAGGAAACTTTCTAATTCTCTTGAAATCTTTACACACATCTTCCTCCGTATCCGGCGTTTCTGAACAGCGCCTGCTTTATATCCCCAGTACTGGTGAGATTTCTCTGCTGCATTTCCTATTGCCAGCAGATGCAAGAACTCATTACAAATTTGAAATTTTATGAATTGAACTCTGCTAGAAAAAGAATGAGGCTGAAGGAGCTATCGTCACTTTATATAATTGTTGGTTTTAGTACCTCTGAGCAAGAAGCTTGCATGGCAAAGTCATTGAAGCAGCTAATGACACACTCCTGAATGTCAAGGCCCAATGCCTCCAATTTGCTCACCGTCAACAGCAACAAACCCGGTTTCGCAGCACAGCAGATCTCGACCCTCGTCTCCACGTCTCTTCTCTCCACGTCGAACTGAAAAAGACATGGCCCAAATTCTATACTTAGATTCCACCGACAGATGATTAATCCTTATTATGGGAAGTTTCAGTAAAAATTTACCTTTGGTGTATTTCTCACCAGCATCTCATTGGGTTTCATGTCTTTTATAATGTCCATTATGTTCAAGTGATAGGGACCGAAGCTGTGATATTGCAAGTGGTTGATCTTCTGAAGCAGCTCTTTCATGTAGTCAATTGTGTCGCCTAGGATTGATGTTCTGTCCATCTGGCATACAACATATATAACATGGATGAGAACAGAACCCCAACTAGAACTTTTCAGCAACACAAGAAGTTGAGCAATCAGATAATGGCCCAACAAAACTGAAAATATCTGTACACCTTGCTGATTTTCGGGACGATGGATCTGAGCATCGAGAGCCGGTCATTGAGCCGCTTCCTTCGCCTCCTCTCGGCCATTAAGTTCTTCGAGGGCTGTCCCTCCAACTTCTTGCTGGCCCAATTGTTCTTCGCCCCAACGCACAGACCTGTTTCGAAGTATACTGGAACCTGATTATTCGGAGACTCCATCGATTCTGGTTCACAATCTCCACGCATCCCAAGGGCCTGATTAAAATCATCTGCATGAAGAAATGCAGCTTCTCCTTCCTTCATCGTCATCGACAAGGGAAATGTTATTTCTTGAACTGGGAAAAGTGGGGCGTCGTCGCACGGACTATAGTACGAACTGGTGATCCGCGGGGACGAGATTGGCGAATCAAGGAGTTGGCGAGCCAAGGACTCGATGCTAAGTGGATGTTGATGAAGTTCAGTGAAGATGTTCTGGTCTGGATGGTGGGCAGGAGGAGAGAGCAATGGCTCTTGTGAGTAACAATGATTTGGAAAATGGGAGGATGGAGATGGAATCTGATAATCCTCAAAGAAATCAAAATTCCAATCGCTTGAGAAGATCTCATTCATCTCCATGGGAGCAACGTTAGCTTCCGAAGGAGGGTTTCTCTTTTGATGAGCCAAGAACAAGTCTTGCAAGTGGCCATGCCCACAAAGCTCCATCTCCCTCTCTCTCCTCCTCTCTCTCTTCCTCCCTTCCTATGTAATGCGTGTTGAGAATGCCAATTCTAATTGCAGCAATGCGAAATATATAGTACAAAAGTGCAGTCTTTGTAGTTATAATAATGAGATTTATTGAAAGGGTATGTGCATTAATATGTATCTGTTAGCGGCTAATTCTTGAGACTGAAAGAGGGTCCTGTTCCACATCTGTGATTTGATGTCCTTTTCACCGAAATCGGAATCTACAAACTTATTGTTTATTTCATGTTGTTTCCCTGTAAAGGTTGACCCACACATATATTCGTCCAATCCCGGAAAAATGGAGTTTGTACTTTACCATGGCAAAATGTTTTATGCATCAATTACATTGCGGATATGAAGAAACTAAGTTTATCATTTCTGAAGAGTCCGGCAAATGAGCAATATTTCCAGATAACGCGTTAATATTCGTCGATCTCTGTTTTTTTTTTTTCTATTATCAAAGTTTATACAGATAAGAATTCGAAAGATGACAGTCAGAATTTTTTTTGCCAGTCTCATCCAGTATAATTAAACAAAAACATGTGAGTTTATGCTCTACTTATCTATTTTCCTATTTTGAACGGTAGTGGTTGACTGAGAGCCTGCTTGGTACAATTTTTTGACGGAAGCTACAATCGCAAAAAGAAACGTTCCGATTTGTACGAAGTATCTGGTAAATTCTTCACAGCTACAACTCCCCCACAACTGTTGTAGCTTACAGCATCTTGCAGGAAGCTACGCTATCCATATTTGAGGTAATGCATCCTAAAACATTTATGAGCCAGTTGCCTCTCTTAACCGCAAAGCTAAGAGACTAACAATGCAATATAACCCCAATTACACCAAGTAAGTCGCGAGTATGTTCGATCCGGACAGGACAAGAATCCCTCGCCATCCTTTGTTTTCTTGTTCCAGGATGAAGGAACGATGCCACGTTTCTATTCTTATCTCACTTGCCAAACAGTCAAGTGGGTATGTGATGGGGACATCAAATATGAATTAGGGCTCAAGTACATCACTACATGCTGTAACTATACATTATGTTATAATGGGCTGTATTGGCCTGTGTGTGTATGTTCTTATGTCAAAGTCCTTCAGGGAATGAGATCCTGTTGAACTTTCCCGATTCGGCACGATGCTTGTTGCCATATAAGAAAATTCGGTGCCAATTTCAATTTCAATTTTTGTGTGGATCCAGATTACTTCAAAAGAGTGCCAAATGCTTGCTCATACCACTGGCTATAAGCCATTTGAGTGCCACTTTCACGGGAGTTATATATATTGCACTACTCACACAACTTAAACTGCAATACAAATCAACACTTCGAAAATTTGACGTTGACTTTCTGCAACCAGGGACATTTCTTAGCATTACAATATGGATTCAACTGAATATATGACGCTTTGCTACGAGAGCTTGCGAGACTTAAGAAAAAGTAGAAATTTAAAAAGTGAATGTTAGTTTAGATACACGCAACTTTTTATAATTCTAACAAAAAGAGGACCAGATAAGACCAAAACTGAGGCAGTAGTGTCATTCATTGGTTCCAAACTAGTAGCTGGCGAGGGCCATCTAATGGGAGCCAATGATAGGGTGTTGCATGTCAATAGATTACAATGATATTAAACTTTATACTCAATAAAATTGGTACATGGTTGGAACTGATTAATTCTTTTCTAACCTCGAGTTCCAACTGTGCAGTTCACTCTGCACATGATTCAAATATAACGACTTAGATTTTTTTTCCCTCAGTTGAATCATTCGCAGAACATCGCAGCTATGTCCTCCCCTCCCCCTCCCCCCCCCCCCCAGGGTCTCCAGTGAATTCTCCATTCTACGTCTCGTTTTCTTCTATTAAGAAAATTATCTAGTTTCGTACTTTATGTCCACGATTAAATCTCTTAACATAGTACTTCCCTGTCCATTGAATACTGGCGTTTATAACTGAAATTCTTAAGAGATGTGCTTTATTTTGCCTAGGGTCTAAGGTTTTTGTCTCTTCAATTTTGAGCAAAGAAAGCAAGAGCTTTTGGCAGGTTAAATCGTTAACATGTAACACTTCAAGAAGAGAAACTTAAAGCATAAGTCGAGCATAGATTCTCCATGTTTCTGTCCCTTTCCTTCTCCGTTTCATTGGTTTTCTAGGGTTCTGTCATTTTTCCTTACGGGTATCTGGATGGAATTTTAACAGTAAGATTTATGTTTGATGCCAAGAAGTGAAAATGCATCAGAAGTATGCAAAACCCATCTTATTTGGACAGAACAATAGAAGTCAATGAAAGGACAACATTGCATGGCTCCAAAACAAACCCTAGAAAAGTAGCAAGACAAAGCAAAACCGCGGCCATTTTCACCCTTCACAGAAGAGCGGTTTTACATGAACCTCTCTCCCTCTCTCTCCATTTTTTTTTTTTTTGCTCTTTTTTGGTCGGGTCTCTCTCTCCAGTTTGCCCGCCCACAATATTGCAATGGAAGTGCAGGTATTACGTCTGGGAAAAGTATGACCGCTCAATATATTTTTGTATAACGTGGTTTGTCTTCTTTCTCTTTGTTTTTTTAAGTCATGAGCAGTACGGATTTAACTGCCCAAGAGGGGCCTCTAACATTCTTTATTCGAGACAGATTACCTAGTTAGAGATTGGTTTCGTTTTGTCTCTTTTAGCCGTAACGCTGCTTCCTTGGTTTCGTGCATATTCAAGCCATTATTGTCTCTTTCTTCTTCTTCTTTTTTCATGCCATTATTGCCTCTGAATATGTACCCTTTGTTTCAAGTAACTCATTCAAAAACCGACTAATCATGCAATGGACCACACATTTTACTGAAGTAAATTCGCAAAAGATTTAGAAGTGTAGAACAAAAAAAGTTGTGTGGCGAAGTCTTGAATGAACGAGTGATCAAGCAAAGAACAGAAGCTTATCTGCAACAAGCTTGTATCCACCGAAAATCCTGTTATCATGGTTATATCATCTTAGAGTCAAGAAGCAACGCTTAATAATGCCACTTGCTGAACGCTACAAAAGAGGTGCAAGGACAAGAGCTCCTAGTTGAAGCCCATAAAAAATTGCACACAATGTCGTTAATAATAGGAGCCACGCCTAGCTCGATGATTTACAAAAAACCACACATGAAGATTTGGCGGTTGATATGGAATAGACAGGAGGGATTATATAGTGAGGGTGTGAAAGTGCCATGGCCAAGATTAAGGAATATGACAACTTGGGTCATTTATTCTTTATCGAAAAAACTAGGGATCACACCAGATTTTCAAGTGGTGAATAAGAATCCAATGCTAATTTCATATGAACAAAATTCAAGATAGTCGTCTGTATAATGATTCTTATGACTTGGAAACCTTTGCTATCGCATTGAAGGATGACAAAGTAATGGAGAGTAAATTTGCCACTCAAGTCAATAGAGAGTGTAGGTCATAATAGAGAAAGTCTCACAAATCTTCTGATCCGATCCCTTTTCTAAGTTTTCGCATGGAATTGTCAGTGTGTAGGGGATGGTCAGCTCAGCATTTTCCAATTGTTAGGATGCCAAGAGAGAAAATAGGGTATTTTATGCTGCAACAAAAGCTCGTTTTTTTTTGTCTTTTTTTTTTCAAGTTGGCATTCTTGAACAAACCTAATCACAGAAGTTGACAAAGAGGTGCAAATCCCTTTAATCAGTCGCATCTTCAAAGAACCTTGAAAGCAGAATTTACATTTTGATAGATCTTCAACACATATGAGAGTTTCATCTCATGAAAACGAAATCCTTTAATTTTAGGGGGTAAATCTACATCTTCCTCTTTACCTTCTCTCCTGAAAGTATTCAACTTTTAATCATGTGTTTCTGATTTACCCTAGTATATATTTTCTCGTGTTATACCTCTGTGTGATCTCATGAGTGATGTCACTTTATTTCCACGTTCCCTTAAGATAAAACTCATAACCATTTCAAGTCACATTTCCAAGATCTCGCGATTGATTAGCGGAGTTTAAGATTTGATGACTTGTAAGACAGTGGGGATTGGAAATATTTAAGAGTTGAATTGATGATGGATGGTAGTTTTTTTTTATAATTGCTACCGACGTTCCCTGTTCATTTGAAAAAAATCCAGGGGAAAGGATCCAATCTTTCATTTCTTGTGGTCCAAAAACCTTATTATTAATGATGAAAAAGATCGTAAATAATCACCGTACTTGCCCGAGACTCATACCTCGATTCATATGACGAACTAACATCGCAATCTTTTCCTTGGTAGCATGTAGTGCATGAATAATTTCTTTTTATGCACTGAAGGAAAAGGACACTGTTGACTGAGTATAAATGATTAAGCCTTGAGTTTACAAGATCCCTTGTGCTTCTATTATTATTTCAGGCACCTCACATGGCCATGAAAGATCTTCCTCCTCCATTCTTGTGGTCGGAGTGTTGTAAACGAGGTGCATGGCTCAATATCTTAAATGCGATGTGCATTATTGGAAACCTCACAGATCTCGGAAACCACTGGATTTGATTTCATATAGCCTCCTAAGCAACAACTCCCTCTTAACATCTTATTTTTCTCTTCAAATGCCCACACAAGCAAAATTAGGTGAAATAATCTAGATTATTGATATTTGGCCGGGGGACAGATCCAATATTGCAACAAGCATTACCTACCATTAAGATCATATAGAGATCTTATATGGAACCAAGCATTACCTACCATCAAGATCCTACTTTGAAATGCAGTACATGGCAATCTTTCCGGAGGATGTCCTCCCATGAATGATTATACGGAATTGAGCATTTGTTGGCGAGTCTCACTACAGCTAAATCCAGGTCTTTGTCTTTCTAAAGATTTAGCATATAATCATAGATATTAAATATCCAACCTTACTACTAATTAAAACGATATCAAAGGCAGCTTTGAATGATGATTTTACCATGTAATTTTCCAAGGTTAAGCTTTTAGAAAAAAAAAAGATCAATCTAACATGATATCAGTGCAATGGCCAAAGATTCCAATGCTAGCACGCCCTCTCGATTGTCTCCTATTTGCTATTCTAGTCATTCTATCTGTTTTTATGTTCCTTCGGTTATCCCGTTAATGTAGTTCCATTCACAATTTGCCTTGTTCATGTAAGGACCGACTTCCCTACGAGGAGAGTGTTAAGTCATATACCATAAGTATATTGTTGACTCGTTTTCGAAGGGTTTAAATTTTATGTTGGATTTGCTAATATAGTATCAGAGTACATGCCAAAGGTTCCACTTTCAATCTTCCCCCATTCGTTATTCCTTTCATTTTGCTCGTTCACCCGCTCCACCTGTTATGCTGTTAATGCAGCTCCGTCCCCTGTCTTTCACATGTAAGGATCAACTTACATGCGAGCGAGACTAGTAAGTCTTATGATATTATACATTGCTGGCCCATTTCCTAACATTTTAAACTTCTAAGAGAAACGATATGTGATATCATATCCATTGGAAGAAAGCAATGTGTTATTATTTCGCATCTCAATGAAGAACAATAAGATAATTGTGCTGCCAAAGCATTTGCATCTTTCAACCTTGTTTACAAAATGATGCCGGAGCATTCTTGAAGGCGCCGAAGGGCATTAATAATTTTTATCTTTTCAAGAGTAGTTGAGTAATCTTTAGATTTCCAAGTCTTATTAAATTGTATCGCGTCTTTCCTAAGGGTCAAGTTCTAGTTCCTAGACTTTAATTGTGTTTTCTATTTTCCTAAGAGCCTCATTTACTCAAGCTTGGAGGGTTGTTCCATGCTCGCCTATATAAGGGCATTTCGATGAATGAAAACGGTAGACTTGTTGAATGATAAATTTATTTGAGCCTTTGGCTTGTTAACAAGAAAGAGTTCTTGTTTCTACTCTTATCCTTTGGGTGGATTCCCAGTGGCGAGTATTCATCCTTAATTCCTACTTGTGTTACCTCCTACTTTCTACGCTTTCTCCCGGCGTCAAGTTGGTATCGAGCATGGTTTAATGGCTGGTGTCTTCGACGTGGACCAAACGTTGATTCCCGACGGCTCGAGAGAGACCTACGAGACGTGGAGGTGGATGATTTAAGGAGACAAGTGCAGCAATTGCGGGAGCGTTTGCAACGCTTGAACATCGGGACGTGATGATGCCTCACGATTCGGATGGTATTCCTCTGACGAAGAAGATGTCAATCCCTTTGCTACCACTCAAGTGATGCTTCTAGTGAGGAGAGGCTTCTCGGCGTCGGCATCAAAATGCTCATGGATTTCATCGAGATTCCTATGTGAAGATTGATATTCTGAATTCGAAGGGAAGCTTCAACCCGAAGAATTCATAGATTGGCTACACAAGTCGATAGGATTTTCGACTATCAAGCACACACCGAATGATCGAAAGGTAAAGCTCGTCTCCATTAAGCTTAAAAACACGCGTCTATTTGGTGGGAGCATTTGAAGAAGCAAAGATCTCGTGACGGAAAAAGTCGTATCGTCGCATGGGAGAAGATGCGAAAAGAATTGAAGAAGAAGTTCCTACCGATGAACTATCGCAATACTTTCCTCCAATTCCACAATTTGAAGCAAAAGGGCTGTCGTGGAGGAATATTGATTCGATCGTCTTATGATGCTATGTGATGTTCGGGGAGGAGCAACGTTGCTTGTTTCTACTCTTATCCTTTGGGTGGATTCTCCTGGTGGCAGTATTCTATCCTTAATTCCTCACTTGTGTTACTCCTACTTTCTACGCTTTCTCCGGCGTCAAAAAACCCCCAAAAGATTGAGCACATACTTGTTCTTGCTAGATTTATTATGTACGACAATCTTGTGGAGATGTTTTGCTTTCCTTGTCGGTGAATAATCTTATAGTTCTTTTTGGTCGGTAATAATTTCATAAATGCATTTTCTCAAAACATATAATATCCACCGTTGATCAATGATGCCTTGACTATCAATTACAAGTAACGGCTAGCTATTCTTTAAAACACGTCTTTGACACTTCTATTGGTGTTTATTTAATCTAATGCTAGGTAACTAAGTTGTCTTAAATCATGATAAAGATCTGCGGGTAAGTAAGGAGAACTTAATGATGGTTTTCCTTAGATCTGCCTTTAGGGTTATTAGGTTAGGTGCAGCTGTCAAATAATACTGCAATTCTTGTGGACATTGATTTGTCTTGCTAGCTAGCTGCTAGGGTTTCTCAACATGCAAGCCCTTTGAATTAGGGTTTCTTTAATCTAGAAGATCTGGTTCCTAGGCTGTCTTGTTATTAAGAAAGTCTTAGGAAAACAGCAAATGATGCGTCCATCTCAGTTTCACTCTTTTTTCCAGTCATACCTTCATACCAACATGGAATCATCTTTAAGTGACTGTCTTTCTCACTAAATGATTCATATTCAGATTATGTGGGGACTTTCAATAAAACTAAACCAGAAAATCAAGATTAAAGATTGGTCTTTGAACCCAGTTTCGTCGTTCTGTCCTAGAACATAGGAACTTGACTAAACCCACTTGTTCATTCTCTTACACCCTACCTAACGAGGACTGACTTCCAGGGAAGAAAGATAGCCCAACTTGCAATTAGTCCATTATAAGTTGAAGATATGCTGGGTAGCTGTCCAAGGAATCAGGGGGAGATTTCCTAAATAGTTGGAGATATTGACTGAGAAAGTACACAGTGCTGAATTTCTTCTTCGAGCTTTTAAAAAACTTATGAATTTTATTGCTACTTTTAGACATCCAATATCTTTGTAAAGCAAACTCGAAAAAAGATTTCAACCTAAAATTTTTCCCAGAATTTCACCATGCGTCATCTAAAATTAATTTGGACAATCACAATCCCAATCTTGACACTTGCTTTCAAGGTCTATATGTTGCCCATAGTTTCATGGCAATCTCCAACTAAAATTCAAACTATGGATCTTATTTCGAAGTGTTAGCAAACACGGCATTTTAGAGACAAATTGCCATTCTTATACCGCGGTACTTATTCTGATTCCTTTAGTTTTTATTCCCATACTCCCATCTCTATTAATACTTGTTGTAATAGAACGCGGAAACTAGAGGAATTTTGCAAATAAGTCGATGCGAAAACGGAGAAAATAACGAGAAACGATAAAGGGCACAGTAATTACGTGGTTCGGTCGAATGTCGATACATATATCACGGAGAGCCAACAAGAATAATCCACTATAATCGGATAATTATTCAATTCTAATGCTTCTTTTTCCGCACCTGATTACACCTAGCCAAGTACTTTGAATAACAAAATAAATCAGATGTAATAAACTCACGAAGCACAAATTCCTCTGAGGTTGAAACCCTTCGTACGGCCCGAAACCAAGAACGTGCAGAGTTCTCGATTTTTCTTTCTTCTTCGTACGAGAGCTATTGTGCCGCGTCCTTTCTTCGTCTTCTTTGTGCGATGAGAAGCACGAAGAAACCACTGGCGGCTACAGGGCACTCTCTTGGAAACCCACGCCCTAGTACTTTCTGTTTTATGGGGTCAACAACCTTTTTTTTCTCTTCTCGTTGACTTGGGCCCACCACAAGAACTAATGTATATATTAAATAATGATAGTCCCTTCTTTTGTCTTGTAATGCCAAGCATATCTGCATAAGTTTTCCACGCCTAGGTATTCTTGATTCGTTGAAGATTTTCTTTTACCAAATCAATTTAACAAATCAATATATATCCGTAAACGATTTAAACTCGAGACATAAATATAACAAATACAACAAGCCTTAGTAATTGTCGTAGCTATCTTACTTTGCTAATTTTTCAAAGTTAAGTATTATGCATTTTCAAATATTTCAAAGCCCTAGCCTTTCATGACAATCTTCAAACTATCTATAGTTTCTTTCCATTCCTTTCAACTCTCTATCAGCATGATATAGTTAATTGTTGTGAGGCATGTATCATAGTAATAAATCCATATGCTTCGACTTTAATCTGCAATATATAGCAGCATAAGCATTTAGCACTTACAATGGCGAATTGTCGTCAAACTCGCACATAGAAGGATTCTGCACATTATGAAATCAATCAGCATGTTTGTGACAATAGTTTCAATGTAGTAATTTCTATGATAATCGTTATGTCAAGTTCATTCGAGATTATGGTTCTACATGAACAAAATTCTTATTCTTTACGTGAGCAGGGCGGTTTGCATGCATTCATGAAATAAGTCAAAAAAAAAAAAAGATTTGAGTATTCCAAATTATTCAAAATGAGTATTTGTCGTAAATCGAGAATTTTTTTTGTAACTTCTAAACCTTTGTCTTAACTTCTGAGTCTATCATCAAAATTATAAGTTGGCCTCTTTATACGAACTAGCGGGCATGTCCGTATTATTACTCCTAAATCATGATTGTTAGGAATTATTCACATCATATCATATCGTAAGCAAGTCGAGCGTGGCGATTAATGGTGGTTTTCCATTTTAAGTGCCAAAGGACGATATTGAGTCCTTTGGACGAGTAAACTGTGTATCACTTAAAATCTTAAGGAGCGTCACTGGCCCAATTTGAAGCAAATGGGAGGTCCAAAAGCAAGGGTTATTCTCCGTCGATTGCTTTAGAGGTGTTCGAAGTGAATTTGGTTGTATTTGACCCTAATGTTGTCTCGGAGGAATGGGCATAAAATATGGCCAGGTGCATGACAGCCGTGGCCGAGCCTTAGCCCGTTGATCACCTTGGTGAAGATCAAGTCTTCAAGAGATTTAGGGCTAAACTTGCAGATCGCATGTCCAAAGAAAAGTCCATGTTGGTGGACATTTATGGAGCACTAACACTCTCCGGGGCCTACGTATCGTGTCCGACACTCCGACACTCTCTAACATGCGATAAACACGTGGTCATCTGCTCCGGACACACCAACGACACATGAGTCTAGCATCCCGACATGCCACACGGGATGAATTTTAAGCATTTTCAATAAATTAGGTGTCAAAATGTAAATTCGTCAAATATATATACTTAATTCATATATCTAGTCACCCCAAAATTAATATACCTAGTCATAAAAAAAAAAAAATTATTGTGAATCTCTAAAAAGAAGAAAAAGAAGAAGCTCACCACTAATATTTTTATATATCGATAATAATTTATCATGTATATATAAAAATATATATTTAATATACATGTCCTAACGTGTCGGGATTCTTTATTTTTTTTTAGAAATGACATGTCAATGTGTCGTGTCTTGTCGCATGTCGATATCGGTACTACTTAAGTCGACATCGTCATTTCGCGAAAAAAAAAAATCTCCTAGATAAATCGCAAAAACTCATGAATAAGGACATTACAGATGCATGTACTATTATGTGGACGTTGAAATATGAATGTCACGTGTGTTTACTATAGTTTATAGGTGTGGCTGTTTCATTTTTATTCCTTCTTATGTCGTATCTCGGGTAAAAGAAACTGCAAGAGACTTGCAAGTTGAAGGGCTTGACATTTGGGATTTTGGTTTAAGGATTTTTCGTTCTTATCCCCCATAATGCATTTGATGTTTTCTTGATTTAGTTATGCAAGAAAAAGAAGGAAAAAAAAAAGCTAAATGAAGTACATTTTTCATCCATTTTCCACTGAGTAGTCATTTTCAATTAGAATGTGAATTCTTAATTTCTAGTTGTTTCGCGAGAAAATGTGTTGTTTTCAGAATATATGTTTTGGAAATTCATTTTCTAAGAAAATGACAATATTTTTTTGGTATTTGGCTGAGACTTAAAAATGAACTAGAGAACAATTTCCGTTCTTTAGCAAGGAATTTATTTTCCTAGAAAAAATTACCAAAAAACATATTTTTCTATTTTTCGACTAAAAAATTATTTTTTAATTATTTTTTTTATGTTTTTCTTTCTTTCTCTCGTTGGTCATTAGCCATGGTGACGGCCAACAACCAGCCATAGTTACTCACCCACGGTGAGGTTGGCGAGCTCGAGCCTCGCCGGCCTCAAGCTCGGTCTTGGCGAGGCTACTTCGACGAGAGGCTATGGCTAGTTGGGTGAAACGAAAGAGAAAGAGAAAGAAAAGGAAAAAAATAAAAATACAATTTAAAAAGATTGGAATGATTTTTTGAATTAACAAAAAATAAAACGGATGTAAAGGAGTTGAGGGAGCATAGATGAGGCCCCATTTTTTAAGGATTTTTTTTTATAGGTGGAAAATATTTTTCTTGACCATATTATTTTTTGCAAACCAAACCCAGAAAAATCCAAAAAACAGTTTCCTGAAAAATATTTTTCGCAAAACAAATGGAGCCTTAGTTTAGTTTAGGAACACCTAGAACCAATTTAGCTGATTAATAAACCTAATGAATACAATGGCTTTAGTTTAACAAATATAATCTAACTCCAATAGAAAATAATAGTAAATAGCATAGTTGAATTTAAGATTCACCTCAAATAATTGAATAGGTAACGTTAGGAAGTATCATAACTTAAGAGAAACTTGAAAAGGACAAAACAAATGCCTACAATCCTAAAGCCGGATTAGGACCCCGACTTAGGATGACAGATTGGCAATCCCGAGGTTTCTCGTTTCTCCAAAAGTTTTGAGAGCCTATATTAGCCATTTTACGATAGGATAGTTTCTTTCTACAGTCAAGCTTACAGGAGTTGCTATCCTACTTTTTCAGATATAGATAGGCTCATGGCGACTCCTCATATAAAATTCACATAAAGCTAATCGAATTAAAATGTAAGTCTCAATGTCACGTGAGGCAAGAGTTTGGAAAAACTTGCACCGATTGAGAATTGTTGGTTCTCGACTCGACATTGCCTCTAAACCTGGCTTTCTTTAGAACCCCGTTTGGGAGGGTCACGACAACCTCGTATGCACATGTGGCAAGAGCCGAAAAGAGTAGCCTATAACTAACGTGACAAGATAGACCTTCACAATATTTTTTTGACTGAGCCTGTGACAAGACAGACCTTCACGATATTGTCTTGATCGAGCCTACCGAAAGCGACGGAGCTAGACGCGATGCATATGCCTCCGGTGGTAAAGCTTGATTTGACGTCGGTAGGCCGGCAACCCCGTTGGTCCAAATTCGAAGTTGTGCCTCCTCGAAATCTGACGGCAGCTCGTCCACGAATCTAGAGAGGTGGTGTAGTGGCCGGCCATGGATGGCGGCTCATCTTTGAATCTCGCGACGGGGGCTCGAGTAGTCGGATATGGACGGTGGCTCGTCGCCAAATTTGTGAACAAGCTGATGATCCCATCCTCAATTTCTTCGTCCAAGATGGATTCTGCAACGGAGTCTCCTCGGGAACTTTCCCAGCAAACATCCAAGGGAAAGCGCTTGTCTTGCTTTGACTGGTGATGCGAGAGCAATCATCGTCCACGGTTCAAAAAGGAAGCAACAACTCGTAGGGTTCATGGGCAAGGATTTGATGGGATTTGGCGGATTTGCGTGGATAGTTTATAAGATTTTAGTGGAGAAAATGTTTAGATAGATTGTAAAGAGCAATAGGGGTGATCGATTCCCAGTCCAATCGGGTCCCGTCCAAGAATAGAGGGTCCGTTCCCAGTTTACGGAATCGGAAACCAGATCGGCCGATTCAGCTTCCATATGGTCTAGTAGAACCGGTCGAATTCAGAGTTCACATCTTCAGTTCTTCACATATTGACATTATCTATGCAATTTGGCGTTTTTTTGCCCTATTTGTTCCCAATGAATCTTGTTGAAGTCTAATACTAGGTCAGCTTTAGATGGATGCTTTGGATGGAAGAACCTATGTGTTATCTGAATCATATGAAGCTCTCACTCGAATGATAGAAAGAGAACCCGATCAGTGGAGGAGGCATGAGCGTCGTGGGGCGAACAGGGAAAGACCGAGAGGAGGTGTACGTGAAATTTTAGATTACTAGATTTATATTTAGAAAATAAATAGTTAAATAAAACATAACCGATCCGATCGGGCGGTTCGATACCCCTCTGGAATCGGGAACCAAACCACCCAGACGTTGGTTCCGCTTTTAGGAACAAGGAACAACACCAGTGCCTCCCGAAATCCGATCAAATCGGCTAGTTCGGTCTGGTCAGGGCAGTTATCAGTTCGGTGGCAACTCTATTAACCTCTCTTCCACATTGGGATAGAGATAAATTTGTAAATTGGGCCAACGGTCACGGGCCTTGGTGATAAGCACTTTTTTTCCGCACGAACTGGTCTGTGCTCTGAACAGCTTTAGAACTGAAGCTAACAATAGACATTGAATGCTAAAAAATGGGCTTCACTTCTGGTTCAGTGTCCTTGAAGGGCCCATACAAAAAAGTCATCGGCATACGTAAAAAATTTAATTTTGATTTGTCGTGGATGGAGAGGAAGTTCCTCCCAAAGCTGCCTTGGTCAGCCCATTCATTTGGCCGGCAACCTCATCGAGAATGAAGTCTATCCTAAAAGTTACAGAGATGAATCCGGAAGAGTTTCTAGACAAAACCCCTTTACGTATAGATTATGTGGACCGATCGAATTAGACCTGTCAAACCGGTGGATTGAGTCGAATTTTAGTCGGATCGTAAATGGTCCGACATAAATTGACGCATTAACCCATTTTATGACCCATTTATGCTCAGTGCAAATTCTTGATCGACACCCGACCCAACCCATCGCAATCTATATCCAACCCAACTCGTATTACTAAAACACTTTTATATCTAATCATTGTGAAAAAATTTAGATTTTTTTTCTAATTTTAGAAAAAAAAAATGAATTTTCTTGTTTGTATATCTTTTTAAAAATATATTTTTTAAAATTTTAATTTTGTATTTGAAATTTTTTATTTTCTTTTAAAAATTTTGATTTTTTTCTTCTTTTTTTTTTCCTAAGACCAACAAGGGCCGCCCGACCCTGTTTGACCACGGGCGAGGTCTAATGTCGCGAGCAAGGGCTCCCCCTCCACTGCCCACCCGCCTGCCATTGCCACGGCCACCCTCTCGCCCGCAGCTGGATCGCCGAGCACATTGGTTTTTCCTTTCTATTCTCTTCTCTTCTCGGGCGCATTAGTTTCTAGATTGGGCGTAGGGTTTCCCACATTCCTCCGTCTCACTTCCCGGTCCTCGCCGTCGCGCGCCAACTCAAGGGTAAGCTCTCTTTGAGTCCGCATTTTCCTCTCGCGTCACTGCATTTTTGTTCTTGAAGTGGAGCCGAGTCATTCTCCTTGTGGTTCGGGCTTGGTTTGATCTAAATTGTCTCGATTCTTGTTGGTTATTTGTTTTGAATTGTTATTTCGGACTCGATTACGCTGTAACCTTTTTAATTGAATCCAGAATTGCTTGAACAAATTCTCCCCGCTTGATTATTTATTTATACCGCTTATTATGTGGTTGTTTTTGTCAAAAGTATTCTTATTTAGCTAGTTCAGGCGCAGCAAATACATTCCGCTCCTTCTTAATGAGTACATTAGGCTAGTTGATTAGGAACTGGACTGCAGTCCATTGCCAAATCATGCAGCATATCTATGCTAATATAATCTTCTGAGGCTGAATTGTACAAGTCATGCTTCCGTACGTATCCATGATGATGTTGTATCCATGGCCGAGTGTTGACCATCATGTGCATCTACACCGATTTTCTCACGGCATCCCTTTATCTGCTTGTTTTAACCCATGCCGTGTAGGTGTGAATATTAAAGCAGTTGATGATAGAGGTGGGTATTGATGGCCGACGGTCCCAGGTGGAAATGATTGGTGAATCTGGTGGTGGTTCGGTGATGAGCCACGGTGGTGCTCGGTTTAAAAGTGGCGCACATCATAGACCAATGCAACCACGCAATAAATCAGCGGGCGGCGACGACAGGCAATCGGCAACTGGGCAGTGGCACGACCCTCTTCGGCTTCGAATGAAAAAGAAAAATAAAAGTAAAAAATAAAATAAAATGAAGGCTAGACGCCTTTAAATGGGTTGTATTAAGTGGGTTGTAAATGGGTTCAAAATGGATCTATTTGTAAATCACTTTTTTTTGCCTTTTTATTTTGTAAACCCATTTTGTTAGCCTGTTAAGTTTGTTGTGACCCATTTAAATGCTTGTGAATTATTAAAAGGATTTTGGACCCATTTTGACAAGTCTAACCAGTATGGACAAATTTGCTTCTTTTTCTTTTTTTGGTAACGAAAGGGGCGAAGCCCAAATGTTTCATCCTGAGCTCGCCTAACGAAACTTGATACAACCCGATTTCCTATCCATAAAGGAAGCAAAACTATTGGTGGCCTATTTTAAAGCTAATGTGTCATTCGCGTCACATGAGTGAACGATTCAATTTGCTAACTAGTCGGCACATGAATTCCCTTCTATAAAATTTTGGAAAAATTGTTAACTATTCTATAGGCATGCGCAGCATCATAGCAACAAGGGGCAAGAGTCGCTCTCAAATGAAAACGGATGCATCGAAAGGGACATATGCAAGTCATGGTCGGTCTCTCTCTAGGCAGTTACCCGGTCATTCGAAACAAATGTCTCCCATGATGTGTCCGTCCTCCCTATATTTCTTCTCCTCCTGATTACAATGTCTCCAACTTGTCACGATCTTCAAGCTTTCAAATGCCGTCACTCTGTCACTTCTGAATCCGGAGGTGGATTTGACCCGATATGACGACCAAAACCTTGACTTTATCGAGCAACAACCCACGATTGTGCACCGGAAAGATAGGTACGATCAATTTTTCGCCCTTCATGTTATGTCACTTTGACTATGAACAAAATAATAGCGAAAAATTTGGAGATATCTTATTATTCTCAATTAATGTACTCCTCGGTGAAAGTCGCATCACTTCACAACATGGCCTAAGGACTCTTTTCGCCCGTTACGTTTCGTAACTTTGACTATGAACAAAATAATAGCGAATACTATGGAAGTATCCGATTATTTTCGAATGATATCTGCTCAGGAAAGTTACATCACAAACCACGCAACACGGCCAAAGGACTCGACTTGAAAACAGACAAATTTTGTTGAAGGGCGTTAGTTTTATAAGCACTAGTTTTCATGGGCCCTACATTTGACTGATAGAAAAGCCACGTGTCAAAAAACCAATGATCTGGCTTGGGCTAGCCCGCTCACTGAATTGGCGGGCCAGCCCGAGTCCGTCGAGCCACCCGACCCACGACGATGTTCATTTGTACCACTGCCCGATCATTGGCTCAAAGTACACTCGCCAATTAACTGGATGAATATAAACAAAATTAAAAAGAAAAAGACTAACAGTACATAACATGGAAAATTTAAAAAATAAAAAATAAACAAGATTACGACCCCACTAATTTCTGATTAAATACGAACAAGAATCGTATGATTCGTTATTCCTTAGGTCGTCTCTTCCCACCACGTTTCTTGTTGTTCATCACGTTAATCTTGTCTTTAAACTAAACATGACAAGGTTGTCAGAGATCCCAGGAAGCTCTACTGAGCCCCATTACATGTGCTTTAATAATGCACGGCACTATCTTCAAATCGAAACGAACGAACTAAACCAGAAAGGCCAGGCTGCTTATTTTTATTTCCATAAAAAGAAATTAATTATATAGTGCACCAGATTTAAACCTACCATTAATTAGCCCATCATCCATGTGACCGCAACGACCAACTGCTGGTGACCCATTAGAATAATGTCACGTAGGCCATCTGCTCAAAATCTCTTTTCGGACAGTACATCACTTGCGCACACAAGTCATCAAATTCTTGACCAGTCTGCACAGATCATGGAGCTTCGGATGTGAGATTAGGGTTCTTATTTTAATCCTGGGTTCTAATCATGGTGACTCACCCAACATGATTGGGGTTGGCAATCATCATTTGTTTAAGTTTGGTTTGATTAAGGGCAGCCAAATCATCAGGATCGTGGGCAGATGATTGCATTATTATTTCTTTAATGATGAGTTAATTAGGTTAATAAAGAACATTTGAGCTACCTAGCTTGGACTCGAGTGGAGGTCTGATCATGGTGCGGTATTAAATTAATATAAGGGGGTTGAACAAAAATCGCTGATTAGTTACTTGGAGCTCTCAATCGTCTCGATTATCGAGAGGGGAGGAGGAAGAAATTTGTTGTGCTCTCAAATATTTCACGAGTTTGGCAGAAAATGGGAACTTGGATCTTGATCTGTCTGTTCCCAACCCTAATCCCAAAAGTCTTAGCTTACTTAAAGGTTTGAAAAAAGAGTGGGATATGCTGATTTTCTTTGATGGGCATTAACTGATTTCTGTTGATATAAACCCTACAAAGGTTAATCAAGTTATATAGTAGGAAATAAATTTGGTTCTGCTTCTAAGCTGCCGTCCAGGCCTCTTGAATTTGTCGTGTTAGGCTCTTAAGCCTCTCTCACATACGCAGATTTTCTCTTTCTTTTACCAAGTTAAATGGTGTGAAAAATATTTACATGACGTAACGAGATCGCGCTAATTAGATAAAGTAACTTCAAGGTGGTTTTCGACCGTAAATACTTGCCTGAAAAAAGTTTCCTAATAACCTGTACTTATTACTAAGGAAACCTGTATTTTTGTATCATCATAAAATCGACACAAAAGACATAAATAACAGAAAACCGTTGACTATCTCTGTGCAATCTATGTTTTGGCACATGTGTGTGTTTTTGCTAGTATAGACAAAGAAACCCTAGTGTTGGCCGAGAAGCATATGTAATGGGAAAATCCATTGAATTCAATTCAATGCGAGAGGAATGTGCCCCGGCTACTTCGCTGAAGCTAAGGATTAGGGGAAAGAAACATTCCTCATGCCCTTGTCTGATTTCAAATGTTTCCTCCAATCCATGACCTACACATTAGGGATGTATCTATAGCTTATAGATCGCTTATCCACACCTGTCTATCGAGTTTCTAGAATATCGAATGTCACACATTATCAGCAACACTTACATGATAATGATATGTCAGAATCCTTCAAGAAAAAGCGACATATGGAAATTTCTAGGTCCAAGTATTGGTTTCATTTCAACCCCTAAAGCCTAAGAAGTTGTCCTTGCCACAATGCATGGACTAGGAACCTATAGCTAGCCATGTCAAGGGTTATGTGCTTTCCATATCACGCGCAGGCAATCGAAGTTTTCGAAATTATCCACGGCGTAAGTAGAAAAGTTCTATTTGATTTGTGAATGTTTTTTTTTTCCTGTACTCTCGAATCGAATCGAACCGAAACATCAAAAATCGCTTTGTGAGATTTGATTGAGCAATCTGAACGGTCTTTCACGCGATCTTATCGTGAATCGACGAATACCTGCGAGAGCTTATAGGGAACATCGATTATTTTAGTCTTCTATGCTCTTTTAGGGGTTAAAAAGCACACAGCGGCGCTTCACATGGGGAAATGACGATCCACCCGCTGAAGCAAGTGATTCCCTTGGCACTCTAAAAGATGTACTTTCGCTCCTCGCTGCGATGCATTTACTTTAAATGCGATTCCTTCGCACGTGCATGGGTCATGTGCGTGCGTGCCTGCACAGCTTCGTTCTGAAGGTTCTTGCTTCTCCAGGTTCCTCCATTTTTCAAAACCTTCTCGCGTTACTAAACGCCGGCAGTAATGCGACGCTATGGTTCCTGCGAATTTTCCTTATCGATTGCAGCGATTGCTGAGCATGAATTTATGAGGGTTGTGGAAATCTGTCTCCCTGCAAGACGATACGTAGGCGAGGACTCCACAAAATATACATAACATGTCCGTTAATTCTCCATTTGATGAAAGATGTGGAAAATTTACCGTCCGGCTAAAAATCTTGTTAGGAAGTATGCGAATCAGAAGGATCTACCTCGTCATCATGTCAATCGGCTAAAGTGCCGGATTGGTAGAAATGCGATTTTATAGAAGCTGTTGTGCATCATGACTAGGGGGAGCACTGGTTCAAGGCAAACCCTAAATCGGATTGGCACTGCTCGGTCCAATTCATGCTGGAAACAGTCCGGTTCTCGGTCCTAAACACTGGGAACCGGCACTATGCAGTCTTTGAGCCAAGGTGTTGAACCGGACCGCAGACCCACCTGGATATCTTAGACTCAAGCCATTTTAATTATGTTTATTGTTTGTTTTGTTATCAGGTTGTTAGAATTTTGAACAATCTTTTGCGGATAAACGAGGAAAGAAGTTCTATAATTTATGCTTTTATGTTACGTATTTTGAACTTTTTGCTATTTATTTTATCTCAAGTGTATATCTTTTATTAGCAGTTTTTGTTGAAAAGCAAATAAAGAACATAAAAAAACACAATGTTTAACGAGGTTCAGCAATGTGCTTACGTCCTCGGTCAAATACCTCACCCTCTCTTTTTTCCTTTTCTTCTTTGTTAAGTATGTACAAACCCATAGATATACAATTAGACGGACTTCTTCTACAAGTCAAGTCTCTACAAATTAAGAAAAAAATCCTCTACAATCGGAGGGAAAAATAAGATCCCTAAAAAATTAGAGAATTACAGCTCACGCCAACACGGTTAAGTATCGGTATTTTGTTGCTAAGTATCGCGGTTCTATATATTGTGGTTGATGGATATGTACATTGAAAGAGTAAGTTATCATTTCAAGAAATTAGAAAAAAAAAAAAAACCAAAACAAGAAGAAACAAATTGAGCTGATTCCTCCAGTAGAGTCGGTACAAGGGTTTACAAGGTCGGTTCTACTTCTATGTTTCAAAATCCGGGAACCGACCCTATGCTGGAACAATTCGCCCAAATCCTAACTATTTTATGAAGTTCTATAATCCTATTATTAATTATTCATCCGTTTGTTGATACATATTTTATAACTACAATACCTTAAAACTGGGTGGAACAATTTACCAAAATTTTTTAAAAAATGGGTGGAACAACTTTTCGAAAGTTACGGTAACTTTGGAGAGTTTGCCAAACACTTCAAAAAAGTTTGTACCATCTTTTTACTATTGTTGTATCAAAATTGTACCAAGCAGGCTCTTAGTAGCCTTTGTTTGTGGACATAAAAAACACCTATCAAAGAAAATAAATTCGATTAAAAAAAAAAGACTTGTAAACAGAGGTCATAGACAATAAGCCAGTGCTCTAATAAACTACACATTGACACTGAGGATTCTGGCTGGCGCTGTCGAAGCCAATGTTTCCTGCGACTCGTGAGCTCATTTTCCTATTTTAACACGAGGAGTGAACCCATGCCTTGGGGGGCAATCTACTGATGAGAGAAATAACATGCGCACTTCAACTCTCTCCCGGGCTCGAAACTTGAACATAGACAGGGAGATGCATACTAAACCTTGGTCACGACCAGCATAGACATGGAATTTTTTCCCTTGGACCCGGGTCTACTGGACCGGTTGGATTAGGATAAACTTATTTTGTGGGATTTACTTGAACCTCGCATGTGGATCCTATAAGATCAACGGTTGTCGTGCGATCAGTCCGGTGGACGTGGTTTCCATGGGCAGGTACTTGAGTGCTCGTTTTACATGTCAAAACACATGGAAAAAATAATAATAATAATTTGTAGCATCTTTTCACAATGGAGTAGGGTCAAAACTCATAATGACACCAAAAACATAACTAATGAATTCTAAATACGCGGCGTCCGAATATAACGAGAATCAATCTTGATGTTACTTGTTGATTACGTGAGTGGTCTCTGTATTGCTCTTCGTATCATTACCCATTCGCGTCACGCAATGTTAAAGATGATTAACCCCTTAAGGGGATAGAATTAAGAACTCACCCCCTTTAGGAAAAAGAGTTCAGGCGACAGGTCAGTAAGCCTAACCTCCAAAGACCAAAATCCAAACGAAGTGAAGTTTCTTCACAAAAGAATAATGAAATCGATTAGTGCTTAGCCACAGCAACAACTAAAGTTAACCCAAAAGCCACCCCTCTCGGCCTTCTTACCCTGCCTAACTCGAGCAGAAAAGGGGGTGATTAGGTTGAGATTTCGGGACCATAATCGGGTTTATAATTCCAACAGGGGAGTTGACAATTCGGACACAAAGGCCACGAATCGTCGTCATCACTATCAGCATCGCAGGGGGATTAAGGCTTTAGCTCGCCGTACGTATTAAAATGTCAAAGAGCGGGGCCCACGTGGGGTGTCGGAATTATTGACTTGTTTCGACGACATTCAGAGGTCACGGGCTCCGCAGACTAGTGACTTTCTGCCCGCTGCGATGCCCTCTCATCGGGTCTATCTCATGACTCCTCCATTGTTATACAAATGGAGAGTCGTTCACTTTTCAAATAGCGCGAGAAAGAAGGAAGGTGATGAAATGTCAAAGATGAGGATACTCTAGGTATACCCCAACATGGCGCGAGAACTGAACCGAAAGAACCCGAGAATTTTGGATCGATTTGTGTTTCGATTCGGACAAGGAGTTCGGTTTCGACACCGCTAGGTAGCTAGCAGCAGCAGTAGTCCGTGGATGTGCCAGGCTATGTAAATGCGACTGCGGCGTTGATTTGGACATGATATGAGAATCGAGAAGCAGCACAGACCCAAAACCCTAGAAACGACACCTGCATTCCGTAATTAGATTGAACCGCTCATGCACGAACCTGGCCCTGTCAGGATCCTTAATGTTGCTTCATTGCGAGAACTGTTCATCGAATCGATGAATGAATGAATGAATGTCCCTCTCTTCTTGCAAAGCGACATGGTCTCTCATTAATTTCCACGACGTGTATCACGCAGAAGCAGAACCAGAGGAAGATGACCGCACCAGCGCACACGCACTACGCTCTGCACCAAAGACAGCGACAGCAGTAGCTTTCCTTCCTCCATCTTCCTCGGCCGTATTTGCATGGAAATTTGATGAGGAAGACCCTCGGACTACGAGCAGGGAGGAGGACCCTACGCTGCACGGGACAATGGGACATGCATCGTGATGCGACTTTTTTTTCTCTTTAGCTTCGCGTGCTCTTCTTTTGTGGTCCTCTCTGTTCGTGGGGGTAGAGAATCATGTGAGCATGCCAACGAGGAAACCCTTTTGACCCCGCCCGGCCCAAAAAAAAAAAAACGAGGAAACCCTAGGACGAAGTCAATAATGTTGACTGTGCTTGTCCCCTGCCAAGAGGGAAACCAACGTATTTCCCCTCTCAGAAAAAGTTGTTTTACCTAGATTATGCTAATTAGGAAACACACTTATTCCTTAAGTTAGGATGAAAAATGATCTGTGGTTCAGTTCTTAAGTTGTGACTCACTCCTAACTGATCATTGGTCATATTTGGTATATGTTATTTTGTAATGCTTGACTCACATGAATTGAGTTAGATTGTCATAAGTAATTTGAGTATGACCTTCTCCTGGAAATATAGAATTCGAGGATAGACCAGATTGCATGCCAAACCGATAAGTGACGGGAGTGACAAGAGGAGTTCGAGAGATGGCCAAGGTGTAGCTCAATGATTGACTTTGGGGAGGATGCTGAAGATACGAGAGTGGATGGTGTCACACATGGAGTAATGTGAGTACCAGACTTAAAACAGGGCTGATCTTGTATCAAAGCAATGTGGGAAATAAAGCACTGTACGAAATGAAGTACTGTGCTGTGAGACTGTGAGAGCTACCTTGTGAATGGATTTATCGGCATAGTTATCTTTGAGTCGCCTTGATATTACCAACGTGTTCAAAACCACAAATTTTTTAAGGAGATGACTCCATAATAATCTTTTTATTATTTATTATTTTTTATCTTTGTGGGCCAAATTAAATTATTAATTTCCAAAAAATTAAAATCGGTCACTTAATCATTTGTCTTAAAGGCAAGTCGATCTTTGTATTTAAATAGGAGGGAGCCCATCCTTCGAGGAAATCCTAGAGAGATATGATGTGCAAAATGTATATATCTACTTCTTTTTCATACAAAAGTGAACGTACCAACGAGGGAAATATTTTTACCTAGACGTGGGTCCAGAGAATCAAACGAATCGTAGCCATTGATATCATGGGTCTCACGAAATCAACCGTTGGAATTTATTGGACCCACTGGACCCGGATCAAAAAACGTATTTGCCTCTTGAAGGAGCGTGGATACAAGAACTTCTTCCTCTCGAATTTTAAGATATCGCATGATAATCATTTTATTTTTATAATTTTTTTTCAAATTTAGAACAGCTTTGAAACAGTCTCTGAACACAATTTCATTTTTCTTTATTTCTAGAGCAAAATTTTTGTCCATAAATAAATTTAGAACATAAATTAGATTTCTACGTCTCTATTTCTAGAATAGAAATAGAAATAAGACTATTTATCATCACTCACTCCCTCCCTCCCTCTCTCTCTCTCTCTCTTCTTTCGCTCTCTTGGTGGTTCGACGATCGTTATGCCCCATCCGACAATCGACAATCGTAAAAATTTTATGATGTTATCAAATAAATTTCTATTTCGAGAATATGAATTGTATATTATGGGCAAATACACTTCTCTGCTCGAAACTCGTCAAGAAATAGTAATAAAAAAATTTATTTCTATCTAGAAATTGTTGTCGAGAACAGAACAATTATTGTTGGAGTTGGCGAATATTTCGAAAAATCTTGTTTTTCATATTGGATACGTCCAAATGAACTTAGAGAAACCGTAATATGATCCAGATGACGTATGACCCCCAATGAGGAATGCGGGGATTTGAGGCGGCGCTCTCGAAATAACAACGAGTTTGGACTTGTGTTTAAGTTGGCCAATTTATTGTGGGATCAAAGAAATTATGATAGGCTTGGGTTTTGAATCCATTTTAGGTCATATATATTATCTTTCGTATGAGAAATCATTATAACAAGTTATGCGACTAAAAAATCAATATTATAGTAAAATCTTTTTGAAACGCAACTCTATTATAGGGTGAACTTAGATAAATTGTGCATCGTCTATTTTTTTTAAAATTATATTTGTGATCTTTCTTAAATCGATTTACGATATATCCTTTCAATTATCATCCGCGCCTAGCTCGCCGGATCAGGTGGGCTGCAAACGTTCATTCCACGAATCCCACGTAGATGTCGGTGGACGCGAGAGCAGACGAGCGCTGCCCCTACGTACAGAACGTAGAGCGATCAACCCCACCTTAATGTCGGTGGCCAGTGCCCACGCTCCATCTTTGACGGCTTACGTCAACGTGCGAAAACGAACACATGCCTGTCGACTTAGAAACCAAAAAAAAAAAAGGATTAAAATCCATACGTGCTTAATATAACATATCCTCGGTAATTTAATTCGATACTCGCAGTTACATCACATCGTTCTTACGGATCGGCTCTGTATTTTTGAAATATGGCTCGCAGAAAGCGAATCCCTGCGAGCACACCTTCCCATGAATATAATAAAGCATTGGAAACCCGAAGAACAATAACTCCACAGTCTCCCTCTGCGCATCGTTCACGAGATGGAGAGAGAGGGAGAAGAGACTCAGAGACTCTGCCGCTGGAGGCTAAAGACTAGAAGTGGGGAGTAGGATTTCCAGCCTCTGTTTCGCGTTGCAGAGAGAGGGATCTTTTCGGGTTTATCAATGCAAACAGTGTGCGCAAGAGGGGAGAGAGAGAGAGAGAGAGACTGGACAAAGAAATGGCCAAAAATTGTTAGGAATGGACTTTTTTTGTCTTCTATATATAATCCTCGGCTCGCTTCGTTTGATCCCATATGATGCCTTTTGCTTTCTCTCTCTCTCTCTCTCTCTCTCTCTCTCTCTCTCTCTAAAAATCGGATCTTGCACTTTTTGTCTCAACCCTCGCAACGAAAGAAGGAGAAAGAGATCTCTCCTTCCTTCCTTCTTCCTCTTCTTCGACTTCCTTATTCTCTCTCTCTCTCTCTCTCTCTGGGGCTCGCTCGAATATGGGCACTGGTTGGAGGAGAGCGTTCTGCACGACCATCCCTCGAGACCCAGAATCCAAGGCTCTCGAGAGGCAGCAACATCCGAAGATCATCAGCCCCAGCCCCAGCCCCAGCCCTCGTAAATGCACCGCCGTCAAGCTAGGTCTCTTGTCCGGGGGAAGCAACCCCACCACGCCGCGAGTGCAGGCTCCCCGTGAACCTACGCCTCCGTCTTCAACCACCCCTAGCCTGCTTCGATGCCGGACTGCTCCGGTATCGGCTCCGGCTCCTGCTCCCGGCACGGCGAGTGTGAGCTTGAGCGAGACTCCGAGACTCGAGTGCAAGACCTCCACTCCCAAGTCAACCAAGATGACGCCCAGATCGTTGCCTAGCTCCAACGTTTCGTCTCCGCGGTCTCCGCTCAAGCTGTCTTTCTTGAAGAACAGCTTCAAGTTCAGAGTAAGAACCTCTCCTGGACCGTGCAATTAGAACATGTCGCGTCGTTTTGTAAATCGTTCTCGTGAATTAATCAGTCTTCCGACGTCGTGCTTCTTGTGTTCCAGACCACGTGCGGGGTGTGCTTCGGCAGTGTCAAGACAGGCCGCGGCGCGGCGATATACACAGCGGAGTGTGGCCATGCCTTCCACTTCGCCTGCATCGCCGACCACGTCCGCAAGCACGGGGCCTTGGTCTGCCCCATTTGCAACGCCTCCTGGACCGACGTCCCCTTGCTCTCCATCCACAAGGACCTCCACCGCCCAGATTCTCAGCCACACTCGGACCCACCGCAGCCGTCGCCACGGGCAGAATCGGTCAAGCTCGAAGACAAGAAGATGATCGAATCTTTTGCTTCACCCAGAGCAGCGAGACCTACCACGCCAAAATTACCGGAACCGGTTTCGCCTAAGTTGGCCTACTCGAGATGCTATGACGATGATGAGTCCCTGCTGTCCCCCAAGTCCGGGGCGAGATTCGTTCCGATCGACGAGCAAGAAGGAGGAGAAGGAGAAGAGCAAGAGGAGGAGGTTGAAGAGTTTCAGGGGTTCTTTGTCAACCCGACTCCGTCGTGCTCCGACGTTTCCCAAATGACGAATTGCAAAGACTCGACGCACGTCGACGTGAAGATCTTGCCTCAGCACGCCGTCGTGTCCGTGTCCAAGAGCTGCGCCACCTACGTCATCGCCTTGCGGGTCAAGGCTCCGCCCCCGGCGGCCGCCACCCGGAGCGGCCTCGACCCAGCGCGCCGGGCGCCGATTGATCTGGTCGCGGTGCTCGACACCAGCGGCAGCATGACGGGCGCCAAGCTGCAGATGCTGAAGCGCGCCGTGCGCCTGGTCATCGGCTCGCTCAGCTCGGCCGACCGGCTGTCCGTGGTATCCTTCTCGGCGGCTCCCCGGCGGCTGCTGCCTCTGAGGAGGATGACGGCTCAGGGTCAGCGCGCGGCTCGACGCGTAGTCGACCGTCTCACGTGCGGCCCGGGGAAGAGCGTGGGGGACGCCTTGAGGAAGGCCGCGAAGGTGCTTGAGGACCGGCGAGAGAGAAACCCCGTAGCTAGCATCATCTTGTTATCCGACGGTCAGGACGAAACGGTCCCTTACAGCAGCGAGAATCAAAGGCAGGCGTCGACCCACGGGCCCTCCACGCGTTTCGCTCACGTCGAGATACCGGTCCACGCCTCCGGGTTCAGCAAGAGCGGCGGCGGCGGCGGCGGCGGCTTCGGTCGCGAGCCGTCGGAGGATGCTTTCGCAAAGTGCATCGGCGGCTTGCTGAGCGTGGTTGTACAGGATCTGACAATCAAGCTCGGGTTCGCGTCCGGATCGGACGCGGCTGAGGTCGCGGCCGTCTATTCGTGCAGCAACGGACGGCCGGCCTTGCTCGGCTCAGGGGGTTGGGTCCGGCTCGGCTACCTGTACGCCGAGGAAGAGAGGGAGCTGCTGGTGGAGCTGCGAGTGCCGACGTCGACCGTCGGGTCCCACCACGTGATGACGGTGCGATGCGGTTACAGAGACCCCGCGACGCACGAGGCCGCGAATGGGTCGGATCGGGCGCTCGTGGTTCCCAGGCTCCACGCCTTCAGATCGTCGGACCCGAAGGCGGAACAGCTCAGGAGCCTCTTCGTCACGACGAGAGCCGTCGCCGAATCGAGGAGATTGACGGAGAACGGTGACCACACGAGCGCTTATCACATGCTGGCGTCGGCTCGCGCTCTGCTGATGCAGTCGGGCTCGGGGCCAGGTCAGGAGTTCGCGAGAGAGCTGGAGGCGGAGCTGGCGGAGCTGTGTTGGGGCAGACAGCAAGCCTTGGAGAGGCAGCAAATGATCCAGCGGCGGAGAGGGAGCGAGAGGGAGGAGACGCGGATGGTCGATGCAAATGGGGAGCCGCCCACGCCGTCGTGGGCTTGGAGAGCTGCAGAGAAGTCGGCTGGCGCGGCGATTGGGAAGAAGTCGCTGGGTCGAGTCAGCGACCTGCATGGCTTTGAAAATGCCAGATTCTGAACTGTGATTTACTCGATAGTCAAAAAAGTATAATTTTGGAAGAGGAAATAGTTAAAGACACCAAAAAAAAAAAGAAAAGGAAAAGCCATTTAAGCTACATTCGGACCATAAAAGGCTCGATACATGAGATACGGTGGATCATGTGGATCCTATGTGAAATCGACGGCTAAAATATAATGGGGGAATTTGCAATAATTTTCTTGGAAATTGGGGGTGTATTAGTTGTTAATCATGTCTTGCGGTTGCGGTTTTGTGCAATGTCCTAGGTTAGGACATCTTTCTTCAGCACCTGTTTACTCCTTAGGAAGAGAGGCCGAGGTTGCATTTTGAATTTTGTGAATTAAGGGGCGAAAGTTGTAAATGAATGCCTACTGCAATGGATTTTCTTTTTCCCTATTCCTTTTTCCTTTCGAGGAAGATCTTATTATGGGGAAAGCTATTAATCCGACAGTTAGATAGACTTATTAATTATTTCTTATCACACATGATCTCTCAATTAATAAATTTTTTATGCAAAACACGTGATTATAATATATATATATATATATATATATATATGTACGGTTGAGATTGTATTGTCTTCAATAATATTGTTAGGGAAGTATTTTTTTATTTTTTATTTAAAAGTTGTTAGTCTAATAGTTTATATTGTACTATCAATTATTTTTTGCCACGTTTTATGCAAAACACGCGTCCCTAAATTTCTCAATGCGCTTTCATTACCTATAGCTAGGTTTTCTTGTCTGACATATTATTATTATTACTGCGTGGGTTTGGCTACGAATTCTCCTCTATGTATTCATTGCATTATGATTGGCATGTCGTTTTCCTTTTCCGTGCATTCACCTGGTCGCGTTGCGATTGATGTATCAATCAAGGGCAAGCTCAGGGGTTTAGCCATCATAGGCTGAAAAGCCTGACCCATCATTAGTTTATATCACCAGATAGATGATGCTGAGGCCATGAATCCCGAACAGTAAGAATACCCTTTAAAGATTAACCTGTCTCTCTGATCCTTAACTCTCTCGGTATTATTTTGTTGCTAATAGATTTGTGCTTGTCTTCTTCTCCTCGCGGAGGTTCATTCCACCGTTGGGTCAGATTTTGAGTTGCAATGGTGGTGCAATACTCAACCTGTATACATCGGGAATTACCGGGGGATGATAAAGAGGAGATGATTAACTGCCCATCTCTAAAAACACATCAATCTTTGGAAAAATAATCGACTGACTAATTACAATGGTTGCAGTATAACATACAAACCGGCTGCACGGATAATACCTCGATCTATGTACCGAAGTTCGCGCCAAGAATCCCTTGTGTGTCCCACAAAGCCGGACGAACATACACAGCAGTAAGAGCAACCCACAAAGACGAGGGTCGATCAGGAGGGGTCGACGGGGGTCATCTGCCGTCGACCCCGTCAGTGTTCTGCAATCCTCATCTACCTTTCTGAAGAGGAGTGAAAAACTTTGACAACGTGAGGAACGTAATCCTCTTATTCCAATTTCGGAGGAAGTAAGAAAGTTACATGAGAAGAATTCAGTGCTGGAGCTCTCATTTCTGGATTTGTTCGACCTTCGCTCTGATTTTCTGTTCCAAAAGAGAGATCTCCGTCTCGAGGCTGAACATTCTGTTGAGAGCATGCATGTTCTCGAGCGTCTCGCTCAGAGTACGCCCATCATTTTCGTCACATCTCAAGTGTTGCATTGGTCCGTGGAGCAGCTTGTTGACTATTCCTCGGCTGAGATCATCCACCACGCGCCTAGTTTTCTTCGGTATGTCATCGCCCATCTTTGACAGGCACTTCTCTAGCTCCGCGACTCTGATTCTTTCTGCATAAGCCCTCAGCTTCTTGATGGTAGGAACAGTCTCTAATGAATCCCGCCATGCTTCAAATTGTTTAGACTCCTCGGCAATTATTGACTGAGCTTCCATGGCTTTCCGGAGGCGATCCTCCTTGTTGGCTGCCACGACCTCCTTAAGGTTGTCGACATTGTACACTCGTGCAGTGCTGACATCAGCAACACACGAACCCACATTTCTGGGAACAGATATATCAACAAAGAGCCTCATACCCCCAACTTCTGAACTCACAGAAGGAAGAGTCTCAACATGCTCTTTCAAGAACAAAGGTGTCTCTGATGCTGTGCTCGTGAATATCACATCAGCTTCGCCTGCGCATTTGAGCATTTCTGTGAGGGGGCTTGTAGATGACATCAACACCTGTCATCTCTTCGCGAATCGCAGCAACTTTCTCCTCACTTCTGTTCACTACCACCATCTTTGTACACCCTTTTGCCACCAAGTGCTTGATCACGAGTTTACCCATCTTGCCCGCTCCAATTACTACCATTCTGGCTATAGCATGGGAGGATTCCGGGATCTTCATCAAAGCCAGCTCGACGGCAGCAGAACTTACAGAAACAGCTCCAGAAGCAATGTTCGTCTCGGTTCTGACCCGCTTTCCCACAGTGATGGCATGCTTAAAAAGCCCGCTAATGTTTCTCCCAAATCCAACAACTCCTTGGCCAACTTTTACAACCTGTTTAACCTGAGCAAGAATTTGACCTTCTCCCAGGACAAGAGAATCAAGACCTGCTGAGACTTCAAAAAGATGCTGTGTAGCATCCCCATTGTACAACAGAAACTGGTGTTGACAAAGCTCTGAAACAGGAATCCCACTCGTCTGTCATGAAGAAAAGTAGTGATAAGAACTTGACTGCATTTTGTGTTAATTCCTTCCATAAAGGTCACACTAATTACAACTGCTGATCAACTAGACAACACTCACAACTGCAGACTGTGAATTAACTAGGCAGCATCAACCTTGTCAAGACAAGACCCAGAAGCAAAATGCTGAAAACACAGATGATACAAGTTATGTTCCATATTTACCCAGAATGCTTCAGAAATCATTAGTTTAAATTCTATAAACCTGTTTAATAAGTTTAAAGGGCTATAACCGGGATAGGTCAGGTGCTTTTATTTCCGCAAGGAACTAACAGCAGGATTTTATAAAAAACAACTGCTAAAGGATTCCAGCTGCCACAGAAGAAGCCAAAGGAAGAATCCTCGACTTCAAAGAACTCAAAGGAAACTTGAGTTTAACAAATTTAAAGGTCTATGACCTGGGATAACTCAGGTGCTTTTATTCCTGCAAGGAACTAACAGCAGGATATGATAATAAAAACTGCACAAGGATTTCGTTCACCAGAGAAGAAAAGAACAGAAAGGAAGAATCCAGGACTAAAAGAATTCAAAGGAAACTTGTGCTTTTCATTCCATAAAGCCAGTATTTTAGGGCAATTAATTGTAGCAAGACTCCAAGAATTATAGTCATGGAAAGGAACAAAGGTAATCACCTTCGACATCCATTCAGTCACTTCTTTAACCCCACGATGCTGAGACAAAGCGACAACATATATCTCCATTCGGTTGCAGGTGCTAAGGACAGCCGCTTCCTCTATATGATTCAAACTGCATAGTTCTCCAATGGCTCGAGGCCATTCTGCCTCAGGAATGGCAAGTTTCTCACGCATTTCCACTGGAGTTGTGTGGATGCTAAGCCCAATAACCACAATGCTGCTCCTTTCTTTTGTATACCCTGACCAAAAAAATTCAGATAAATTTAGTGATGTCAACTTAGGAATCTAATTTCGCGATATATACTTTCACTTCTGTGTTTTCTATTTGCATCATTGCTTGAAAAGCTACACCATAAGCAGATATCTCATATCTAGAAGACCACACACAAAAAGTCTTCACAAATCACCAGACAGTGATTGGTGGTCATAAATATGGAAGGACTGAATTTATGCAACAGGAAGAGAAAGTAGGTAACCACATTTGCAGCCCACAAATGAAAAGAAGAAAGTCAATCTCTATGAACATAGGACTGCTTTAGGCTCAACATCTCTAAGAAGAGAGGAAAATAAGTAGTTCCACCTCAAAGGCGAAGAAAGGGATGCATCACCAAAAGAACAGAATAAAATCTGAATGACTCAACCCGAGACTAAATTCTGAAGTTCAATCGAATCATTATGGTTTTAACACAATTTGGACATAGAACCATCTTCAGTCGGCGAGGCTACACTACCACCTAACTCCAAAACTCTTGCTTGGTCTTGTATGCATTTCTATCTAAAACCAAAAGTAGAAAATGGTCCAGACACACACTCTCTCCCTTTCACTACTGAGAATTTACCTCTTTAAGCTCATAGATGACACTCACTCCACAGTTTCAGAAAACACTAACAAGTTCACAAATTCTTCAACATAATAAAATGGAGAAGGAGCAAACACTAGATACTAAAACCATCTAACCCCTCACTGCAACAATACCAGAAATTAATGGAAAATGCTTCCAATAACACATAGTTTAATGAGAATGCACAGCATAACCAAAATCCCAAGTTCAAAGCACACGCGAGAAATCCAAACTTCAAGCTCGAACACAACAGGGAAGAGGGCTCACTATCAGCAGCAGAGGTCTTGAGCTGCTCGAGAGCGGACATATTGGAAGTATCAATCTTGGGCGATTCGGAAACAACGTCCGACGCGGCGACGTCACGTCTCACAACCCGATTGAACCCAACGCTCGCGCCTCTTTGCGCAAGAGATCGCCTCTTCGGTAACCCAATTTGAGACGGCAAGGAGGCCCTCGACGAAGACGAAGACGGCGACGGCGACCCATTACACAGAAGCAGCAGGTTCTCCAACTTCGCCCCGGTGAAGCCGCTCGAGACCGCCATTTCGCCCCTCGACCCTTTTCAACACACGACGCGGAGGGAGCGACGATGGAGGTCAAGGGGGCGAGATCGGAGAAGAGAAGGCGTCTCTGGGTTCGTCGGCCGGCGAGATTGGAAGGGAAAGAACCCAACAAAGGAGGATCTTTCCTGGTGGTGGCGGTTTGGCTTGTGGTGGGAATGCTAAAGCTGTCAAACGTGAGGTCGTTTTTGGGGGTCGCCGTTGGTGCGAGGAGGCATTGACTCGAGGGCCAAAAGGGTTTGTGTGTAATCGGGGAATCGAAGCTGGGGAAATTGTGGAGAGGAGGTGACGATTTGGTGGGGGTTGAGGAGATTTCTGCGCTTTCTGATTGGTGGGTCGAATGCACGTTTTATCCACACTCCCTCCTCTCCCACTCGATGTCAGCCTCCTGTTTGATCTTGGGGATGACCCACTCAGAGTACTGCTCCTGTCATCAAATCGAATGATGATCCAAATCTGAAAGTGGAGGTGGTAAATGAGCGGGTAAAACCGATGTTCGAATTGAATTGTGTGTCAAATTCGAATTGCTTGAAGCTCGAGCCGATCTCAAGTTGTCTCCGGACAATTCGAGCCCGTTCAAGATTCCGTTCGATTCAATGATGCGATTTTTGCGAGCGGGATGCTCGGGTTTCAAATGATTTGGATGGTTTCTTTTTGTTCCACCTAGGCTTCTAAAATTATTTTATTAATTTGGTAGTACGATGTGATTCAGTATGCTATTTAGTTATCACCTTGAGCAAATATAAACACTAAAAAAAAATTGAAATAATTTTTTGATGTGATGATTCGATCTTGGTAGACAGATGATAAAGCTACACACATCGATAAGGGATTTGTAATGTGTCGGTACTTGCCCTTCTTGTTGCAATTGTTAAGCCATAATGCAAACAGCCGAGTGAGCAATGGTTCAAACCTTATTAATAATTAATGACTAGGTTTTGGCAAATCTTAACATTAAGAGCTGCTTATTCGTCTATATAATGTGGACTCTCCTTCGTTTGTCTTCTACATAAAAAAAAACCCTTGTCTTGATAGAAGCTCTCTTCGGAAAAGAACCCTATAATGTAGCGCCTACGACGCCATGCCTTTGTAATGATAAGGTTTTAACCGTTTCGTAAAAAATAAATGATTTGAAAAATATTTTTCTAGAAATAATTACTTACATTTTTTATAAAAATGAATAAATGAAAAAATATTTCCAGTGTCAAAGAAAATACTTGGGCATAAATAATTGACGATTATGAAAATACTTGTCATTGACTAATTATTTTGAGCGATGCAAGTCATCATTTTTGGAAAAATGCTTTCGAAATCATTCATTTTTTTATAGAAATAAACGGAGCCTTAATCACTAAATGCTGATCTTAGTTTCTCTGCATGGTGTAGGTGATTTCGGTTTGAAGATAACACAAGAGTCGAAACAAAAGGCCAGAAGGTATGCCACAAAGCACTCTCACGACCATGTCTAACATGCGCAAGCCGATAAAAAGAGCTGAATATCTCAAGGTACATTTCATGGATTTTCTGTCTTTGTTGGAAAATATGCTTCCCCAAAAACAAAAAATGCGCTATTGCACTTTCTTTAGGTCCAATGTGCAATATGATTCCTGGATTTTTAATTTATTCGATATGGTCATGTGAGCTTTTAATTTATCCAATACGATTTTTAATCCTTGACTATACGAAAAAGTCCAATGTTATCATCGATCTTAAATTTATGGAAAGATTATATTGAAATTTCCATATAATTCGGGGTTATATTGACATATACAAAAAATTCGGAGGACGCATTGAACGAATCAAAATATCAGGGACAATTTGTATCATTATCTCAACACGAAAATGGTATGTGTGGACAATAAGCCTATTTGGCATACTCGCGTGAGGAAACATGACAGCTTTTGCCTTGCACGCACGCTTTATAGCGTTGTTGTCATCTTATTTAGTACTGAAGATCAGATGGTATCGCAAGAATCAAATTGATTTGGCAAAGGGTTTGCGCATGCGTTTCGTCGGAAGAGAAATTAAGATGCACATATGGTTCGTGCGAATAGTTTCTTCAACCCACAGCTAAAGGCTAAAAGCAATTTCAAAGACTCCAAGGTGGGCCTTTCGATAATTCCGTCCTTGGACATAGAGATGACCTCGACTTCTCGATTAGATTGGACCGTTTGGTTCGCTCATCACTAGTAGTTTAGAAGTTTACATCCTATCGTAACTCAAATCCGACAGCCTTGCCGTAACATCGAAGAACCACACTTGCCGGGACAGACGGCAAAACTCCTTCCCAAAGCAACTGAAGAACGCACGCGGGATATATATTTATAGCTTTCGATTGCCGCATTGTCCGCTACTATTAGAGATTCTAAAGCTAACAAAAGCGCAATCCCTACCTTTTCGGCTTGCTAAAAATTGTCACTCGATGTTGTTTTTCTTAAGTTACAATACAAGATTTGGGTACAGTTCAAGGCAACTGCACAAGTTGCAGACAACATCATCGATGTTCTTGTTAAGGTTCTTGTTACTTATTCATAATAATTCTTAGAAAATGTTTGATCCTGGTACTGCAGGAGCTCTCCATCCGACAATATGTACTTTGCGTTTGGTCTAACGATGCATCCAATGTTCTTTTTTTTTGTACATGTCTTCGAAGGGAACTATAAGACCACCTTTATGTGCACTCCAATGAACAGGACAATGTCGTCACAACCCTAATAAGATATCGGCATCCACGAAAAAGGCGGCCGATATTCCATCGGACGAGAAAAGTTGCTCCTAACGAATTAAGGTGCCATGAATCCTTCGATTCGTTTAACAGCGGACGGAAATGGACACAGAATACTCTCACCATTAAGGAACCGATGGGGCGCTGATCCTTGAACACTAAACACCCACAGCTCGGGTCCAGTCAATCGGATCGGAGTACATATGATCACTTACATGTTTGGATCTCATTTATGGATCATAGTGATCCGAAGAGACATGATGAATCTGATCCGTGTTGGATGAAATTTCTGGCAATGTACCAGCCCGTGCCTGCAGATGCTTAAGACTTGCGGATATCTCGAGCAACGCGACAGCTTTCGGAATATTAGCTCCACGCTCATTGACTCGCATGACTAATTTGCTGGTTTAAAGAAATTTGTCTTCTACCCTAAAGCATCTATAAAGCTATTTGTATTCTACCCTTAAGCATCTATATCAGTCAAATTAAAGCATCTTTAGAGAAATTTGTATTCTACCCTAAAGCATCTATCTTAGTCAAATAGTCATCCGAGTCAATGAGCGGGTATACAGTTTAAATCAAAATTAAAAGAATGTTCGAAGGAGGCCCAGCAAGCGAGGGACGGCCTCGCCAGACCTGATGAAGGGGGGCCTCGCTGGTGCTCACCTTCGCCCAAGCGCAGCACAGCAAGGCCAACTCTCGCATGTGTCCAGCCACCGGCAAAAAAATAACGAAAGGGTAGAAAAAAAAATAAAAAATAGAAACCCAATATTATTTATAATAAAAAATAGTCAATATAAGCACCAACTGTACCACGTAATACGAACGTTCATGTAAGTGATTTCCATCCTAAATTGCCCGGATAGACTAAATTGATACTAAAGTGGAATAGAGTTAGGGCTACATTGATCCAATTAAAAGATTTAGGACTATATTGATACTAATATAATAGGTTTATGACTTTTTTAGTACTTTGCCCAACTAGATTATATAGTTCATGAAGACTTGAGATTATACAAAGCAGTAAGCCTACATACACGTAACCCTTTACTTCCAAACACGACCAGCTGTTCTTCGAATAGTATACAGATCTGATGCTTCTCATGGCCTTCTTGAATTGTAAGCTAGTTTAATCTGGGTAACGGAGTTGCCTAACATGTCTCCGATAAACTAGTAATCTTACATGCTCCCGCTTCCAATTTTAGTTCGACACAAGCTATTTCGCTTGCTGAAATGAGCTTTGTCACAGACATACATCTACCCCAGTTGGACAAGATCAAAAACAGATTCAGGTGTATGAATACGAAGCCCCGCTCTGTGGAAGCTCCCTCGATCATCTATGGCAGCAAGCACAGAGCTGCTGCTGCCGCCGCCTCTCTCAATATATATAACTACTTTCAAACGGGGTTCAGTCATGGGGTTAGGGAGGTACACCAGCAGGGATGTTACACAGACTAATGTTGCCTATGTCATGTTTGTTGTCTGTGACTGTCTTGACTAGAGGAAGTCGGCATGCTCTTGAGCATTGATCAGCAAATGGGAATACAGACCGAAAGGAGGGATGTGCACAAACAGAGAAGGGCAACTTTTATGGCTTGGGTTGCTTTACTTTTGAATTGGCTACTGCCCAGGTGAAAACGAGGAACAGAGGATGATCATTTCAAGCCTTCTAGGAAGAACACGACCAATCGGTGGACAAGTGCGGATCAAATACTTCCCCATAACCAAGATGGCCCTAGGTCGAGATCAGACATATTTTGTCTGATTAAACTCAAAATACAGATGACAGCAAAGGCCCATGTACATCACTCTTACACGGCTGTTGCAAAATACTTCAACAATTGGCTGGTGATGAGATAAGGAGGATAAAATTCTTCATCTATGTACAGTCACTCAAGCCACATTGAAACATGTAATGGGAAGAGGAAGGTCCAATTCTCACAGCTTACACAACACTTCACCTAAGGAATATCATCAGCAATACTTGAATTGTAACCGAAAAGAAACAACTATCCGCATGGTTATTTAAGGAACTTTATGTCACTATAGATAGAAGCTAAGCACAAGTATATTGTCAGAACAAACAATGTCAGCACTCATCCATGGCTTTATGTAATCCAGATCGATGAGTAAGTGAACAGTTACTTATTTTCTTTGAGCAAGATTAGTCACTGATCAAGGTATGCTTTTACAGGCTCAAAAGTTCAAGCTGAATTACGATTCATTGGATGATGGAGCGTCATCCTTGTGCTTAATCATACCAGAATCGACAAGTATAGGAACCTCAGCTGCAAGCCACGGAGCTAGTCCCAAACAAAGGGCATGTGCTATACCAAAACGAGGGCTGCCAAAATTTGAGACAACAAAGTTCAGACCCCCATTGAGCCAAAATTTTAGTAAAATTAGGGGAGGTAGAGAGCAAATTAATTTCACAAAAATAGTACCAAGAGATTTGAGAGCGCAGAATATACAAAAGATACAGAAACAGTGAACCTCTCTATTTCAAGAACATTATCTTCACCAAATGAAGAACCAGCTCAAATATCAAACTAATACTTCTGTTGTTCACATCAAACAAATCATGTAATTAAACATTTAGCATAAAAATCAAGAACCAGTTTTTAACAGCAAAAGGTACTAAGATGGCTTTTGAAATGTATGGTGTTAACAATTTCCATAGTCTATGCGACGATAAGGGACAGTAGCATCATAAAACTGAAAGGAAATTCCCGGGAACCAAAGATGCCACTATCAGTAGCTATTTTAGAAACTAATAAGAACAAAACAGTAAGATTCGTCCCACCCCCAATCCCCCCCCCACCTTTCCCTCCCTCCCTCCCCCTCTCTTTTTCCTTCCAATTCTTCTCCCACCCAAGCATTCATGAGAAGTACAAGAGACGGCATGAAGGCTGACAAATTGTTTATTAACAACCCAAGAATAAGAAATCTTCCTCTTCCCCTACAATTTGAATCTGTAATTGATTTTCTTCCTCTTATCAGAATAGAAGCAGCTACATGTCGTTGCATTATCTCATACACGATCCTGTTCTTCTCCATTAATAGAAGACGAAGTGAAACAACAATTATTCAACTAAACCGAGAAGCCAAAAATTTCGAACCACTTAAGTAAGGATTTATGATCTCTAAGCTTCATAAAGCTTCATAAGAAACCAAATAAAGAAAACTCCTAGGATATTCTTTTGCCTTTTCCGCTGTGTCCCTCAACCAACCCAACACATTACATAAAGTACAGAACAATATCGGGGTACAAACTCAGCTCCATCAACATCCCAAACACACAAAACCACAGAGATCACTCACAAGGTCCACAGAGGCACAAAATAAACATATTACCAGTTTTTGGCCCAGAGCGGCTTGAAATGCACGGTCAAGCATATCTTCCCTCCTCTGTACATCTACCCCATCACAAACACAAATACCCATAAGCTGAAAACAAAAACAAAAAATCGAAATTGGACAACGTTAAAAAGCAAAAGGCTGGAAGATAACCTTCTGGGTTTTGCCGTCGAGCTGAGGGAGCTCGATCTCCGGGCCGGTGGCGGGATAAGTGACAGGGATGTCGAACTGGAGGTCGAATTCGTACTTGAGGAGGTTGTGGACGTACCAGCACTTGCCGGTCCAGCGCGTGCCCTCCGGGTTGGCGGCGGAGATGCGGAACCAGTCGTTGTCGTTGGACTTGTTCATCTGGGTGTAGGCGATCAGGGCTTTGTACTCTTCCTTCAGCCTCTGCGTCCACGCGCCTCCGTCCCTCGGCCCCGCCTTCGTCGCCAGGAGCGGGATCTGGGTCAGCGTCGACTTCGTGCTCGGGTCCCAACCCTCCATTTGTGTGCTCGGCGCTCTCTCTCTCTCTAAACCCCGAATGCTCGCGGCCGGACGGTTTTGCTATTTGCCTGAGACTGCCTGACTCGTCTCTCTCTCTCAGCGATGAAAAGTTCTCTTCTTTTAGAGGTTCCTTTTTTTTTTTCTGTAGTTTTTTTTACAAAAAAATAAAATAAAACTAATAATATGCATTTTGGATATTAAATTTATTCGCTATTGTCCTTGAATTTTAGCCTCTTGTACAATATTATCATTAAATTTTTAAAAAATTTATATATATTTAATTTAATCTCTGAACTATATGAAAATATTCAATATTGTAAATGAACTTGAATTAATGAAAGGACAATATTGAATTTGCTTCTAAACAAAAGTTAATTTTTTACTTCTATTCATTTTAAATGTCACTCTGAATAAAATTTGTTTTTTTTACTTCTACTTTAAAAGTCAAGAGCAAGGTTGAGGGAGAGAGATTGGCATCGAGAGCATGGGCTTTATTGTCCTTTTCTAATTTTAACTTCTAAAGAGGGAGTCGATTCTTTATTTCTTCAAATGGCTTCAAAATTACTTCGAAGCTCAAAAATGCTTTAGGAGTTAAAAAATAAAGTTACGTGACCAAACAATTTCTGCTCTAAAAATTATGTACCAAACAAATTTTTGCTTCGGAAATAATTTTAGAGTAAAAATTCTACTTCAAAAAATATTATCATATGCGCCCTTAGATGATCCGTCTTTATGAATATATAGGGGCAGAATTCCGCTATGGCTAATAGATCAATTCGTTTGTGTATTGTGCCCTTTTGCACGTAAAAATAAAAAACCTCCCTTGTTTCTCTTAATGGGCAAACGTCACACAGTGTCCGAAAACCTAGCTCGAGAAAACGTAAAACAGTTGCTTCTGAACTTGCTACAAGCCAGTGCGCATTCTGCTCTTTGTTTTAAGACAGATGAGAGCATTCTTCTGTCGATGGTAGAAGGATTGTTGTTCTTTTGTACGCTCTAAACAAAAATTAGAGACATGAAATACACCGAGCCACGGATGATTGGCAAGAAAATCAAGGACAGTTTGCTTTTGTAATGGTCCTATTTGTTACAAGACCTGATCACAAACAAAATTGAGTACACACAAAGCCCAACCCCACTCATACCACAGTCTTGCATTTCTAAGGCGCTGAGGAGTCAAATAAAATCCAAAATTCACCTATCTTATCCCTAAAGATCCAGCACTACTTCTCTGCATCCGGCGAGTGCCGTTCTCCTGAAAAGAATATAATGTACCAAAGAATTCTACTTAAGAAAGAAATAAATAAACACTTTCTTCAGTCTCTTCCTTCCCCGCTTACCATCTGATCCTGAGTTGTGATGGATTGTTAAAAAAATGGACCGACTGCGGTTGGGGATGTAAAGGTCACCGACACATGAGAGAGGGCACAAGCGTGCAGAGCCTACTGAAATGCAGGGGAAAACATGAATTACTGATGCAAACTATGCATTTTCCCGTGGATCCGGGCTGTAAACATTTTCTGCATGGATAAATCTCAAGACAAGATTCCAAAGATGATGGAGGCAGCACATAGTTCTGGGTGCCTCATCCTCAGGTTGGTTTGGTTTCAGAAAATGTTTGCAGTTTTCGTTTTCATGAGTTTCGTTTTAAGGAAAAAAACAACAAAAGCAGTTTCCAATTTCGAATATATTCTGGAATACGTTTGGTGAGTGATAATGAATCTTTTCAAGGAACAAAATCAGTCAAAATTTGCTCATATTCCACCGAAATTGTAAGAGGGACTTTTCTTTTGATTTTCTAGGCCTCCTCCTCGTTTAACACAGTACAATAAGAATACCAAAAAGTTCTTTTCAACTTAGAGCTTTATTTTGAAAAATAGTATCTGTCATTTTCATGTGAAAGCTGAACAAAACACTGCTAAATAGGTTCCTGGATAGTTCTCTTTTTCTGTTGGAAATGACAAAAAGAAACACTACAAAATCTTTTGATCCAAGGAAGACCTAATTTTCCGATAACCTTTGGTTGATGAAGCTTTCACATGCAATTTTTTCTGATGCAAACCAAATGAAGTCCACTTTCAACTGAAAAGAACCACTGAAAGTAAGGGAAAAAAATTACGAACACTGTTGCATGGTAGCCAAACGACAGACCGTACCAGCATGGTTGAACTTCCGTCACGTAACAGTTAGATCAGCCTCCAGATTCTTGTCAAAAAGCCACCCTTTTGGATATATAAGATCACGAGCTTCCAAATGGAGATGCCAGTTTATTATTCTTGAGCAGCCAAAAGGAATACCTTCCATCTGACTTTCATCTTCTACAACTTGTTCTATAAATGTGGTCTCCTAAGAAGAGATGGATGAGAAAAACAGTAAGTAAAAAAACTATATCATATAAAGAATACCTTCGAGGAATTTCCAGAGATAGAATTTTGAAAAGTTATGAAGAGAGGAACACCAAGATACTACCTGAAAACCCTCCTTCACTGTGTCCAATTGTCGTATTGGTTGCAGGGTCGGGCGCCTCCATCTCTTTGGATCCCACAAGATTGTACTGTTAATAGCAAACCCTGACATATCAACATGAAAACGTCGGAGTCGTTTGCTTTTCTCGTTTGTGTGCCATCCAATCACTTGACTTCCATTACAGACTGGACCTTCAAGAATAGCTTTGTTTTTGCTCTGTGCAAGCATGGCAACTGGCCAAGTGCCAAACCGCCTACATGAGAAGCAGCCGAATTTCAGGATTTGCCAAAAAGTTGAATGAAGAAAAGTTGAGCAATCTAACAAACTCGGATGCATAACAACTACTACTTATGGCCCCGAACAAAATCCCAACTCCCACCCTAAGCTTCTAGCACCAATTGGCTATAGGGAACCAGAAGTTCACCGACGGTCAACACTATCTAGTCAGTAGCAAGTACATAGAAGAAATGAAAAAATTCCTTCATTGCACCTCTTAGCTGCCTGCTTCAACTATTCACTTTAGTGGAAGGAAACATGTGGAGATGGAACGTTCACCCTTTGTATAGGAACCAAACTACAACATATTTTCGCTAATGCTTTTGGTAATCACAATATCAACCATAATATTAATAAATGACACAGCAAAAGCCAGTATACTATTACAAGTAAAAGATCCAGAACTAAAGGGAAAAGCCACAATAAAGGATTAGAGTACCCCAAAACGGCTCTAAGTTGTTCCCACACTGTGGGGAAACTCCAAGAACCTCTTGCCAAAAAGTCAAACTATCAGACTAATTGAGACCAACTTGTCGGTCCATCCATTTATCACGAATTCCTTTCCCGATTATATGTACCTATCGACAAGGAAGAAGGAAGAAACCCGCTGGGATGCAAGCTGCTTTTACTCCGAACTAGAAGTATTAGTGAACTTGAAAGAGGAGAAAGTGATTTAACTATCTCAGCTAGGAAACTCCAAAATAACTTTGAGCTTTTACAAGTTAACAAATTATTTTCCTGACAAAAAAAACAAGGACAGAGAAAACCGTTTTGTCACTAAGCCTATACAGACACGATAAATTTGCGATAACACTATAACAAGTTATGCCAGTGGGAGTGTGAGAGAAGGATAAGGAATGGTAAGAATTAATAGAGTGCCAGCAAGGAGTTAGTTGAGTGCCAGGTCTACAACCTTTACTGCACCGCATCACAGAGTAAAATTTGTTATGGGTCAATTTAGCAGGATAGTGTGTTTATGCTGAAACATATATCTTGCTTGTAGAATACTATCTCATTAATATGTACCAACATAGTAAACAAGTACTCAACATAGTAGAGTAGAAAGACATTCCAACTTTTGTTATATCAACATTCATGGAAACAGAGGTACCAAACAGATTATGGCAAACATGTTAATTCACTCCCCAAGCAAAATGTTCCACATGCAATATGCTTACCTTTGACACAATTTAAATTAGCAAAGAGTCAAGGCAAAGATTTTGCGATGCTCATTCCTACCTACCACTAGCAATCAAGACAACAGTTCATGTATTATTAACATGTGCAGCGCTGATTAACCTTTAGAGACTAAACAGCATAGATAAACAAACAGAGGCAGCTGCTGTGGCATCATTTCCAGATAACATCGAATCACCTAACTCACCAGGCATAAAATCCATATGACATTGTAATTATAGCGATTAAACATAATACAGTTAATAGAATTTGAAAAGGTACCTAATTTGTCTTAGGTTGTGGAACAACTCGAGAGAATAGATATTATCATCATCAGCAAAGTAAACAATTCCATCAAGCTTATGGTGCTCAATGTGCTCCAATGCTGTGTTTCTCTGATGCACACCCCTATCCTTAACATCTGTGGAATTCTCCGTACATACCAAATGCCGATACATAACTCCACTTTTCCTCAATATATCTGCAGTCTCCATGGAAACAACATTCGTCTCCACCACTATCCACAAAAGCGGAGGCGGCACAAGCCTCAGTACCTGGCCTAATCTAAGCAAAAAGTAAGCTTGTGCTGCTCTAGAATAAGTAGGCGTAACCACAATCAACTGCTTCCTAGGCACCAAATTAGAACTTCCATCTGAATTTGCCCCGACTCCTGCTCCTACTTCAAAATTTAAACTTTTGTACAGAAACTCATCGCGCCTCACGGGATGCTCGATGGCGTTCTCCAACCGAGCGTTGACATTGACATTGGGCGGCTTGATATCCAAAGAGAAGTCATGAGCCTGCAATTCGTTCACATGCCCGAAAGGGGTCATGCCGAATAGAAACCCAAAGAGGAAAAACAACAAACACCTATAGAACGATCTCCTCCACGACCTCCTCGGCTGCTTCCCCAGCAAAACGAACGCCAAGAATCGACAAACGCCAATCCCCAGCAAAGCCGAAGAGGGCTTGGCCGAGGCGGCGAAGGGTTTATGAGACGGAGAGGAAACCGGAACGGGGGTTTCGCCGTTCTGGTAATAGCGATCGTGATATGGCGGCGACAGAGTTCTCCTGATCGACGCCATATCGAAAGAACACGAAGCGGCACGCAGAGCGATCACATCATCGGACCAGCTTTATCAGTTGCGGAGAGATCAACGAGGAGGCGTCTCTAACAGACGCAGAGGATGCACGAACGGGCGGGGGAGCGACAACTTTACGAGAATGGTGAGTTGGAGTTAGATAGATCACACGAATCAGGTGAGGAAGCCGAGAGTAATTCAAGAGATCGACTGGCAAAGAGTAAAGCTTCGTTTTTTCAGCCGCGCCGAATTCGACGGTAACGTGAGATGTCGGAGGGCGCCGATGATTTGGGCAAAGAGATGCGGCGAAACTGAACATACGTACGACCGACGAAGGGATTGTACAGCTTTCCCTCTGAGAGATCAGTACACTGCTGCGCTAAATTTCAAGAACTTAGAGAGAGAGAAGAGAGAGAGAGAGAGAGATACTCTGTGTTGAGTTTTTCATTTTCCTTTTATCTAAGTTTTATTGAGTAATTTCTATTCTATTTTTGGACAAATTGGGGAATTAACAAGATCCAGCTAAATAAAGGAAACACACTATTATATTTTTCGGAAGGTTCATTATACAAACCCTAAAACAGCTAGTGAGTTTAAAATGTGCCAACATTTTCTTATTCAGTTGCCTAACAAGAATTTCCATTTTATGACAAAACTCGACATCAGGTAAGTCAAGTGTGGTCGATGGTCGACGCCGCTTGAATTGGCTTTGGTTTTATTTTTTCCCATATTCTTGTTGGAAAGCGTGGGGGAAAAAAAATTCAGGGTGATTGATTCTCTAAATGTGTCGATTTCAAGTCCGGAAAATTGGAACAGACCATGTAGATCTTCGTGTATGAAATGGATTAATCAGACTTTACCTTGGTCTGAGCTAGGACTAAGATGTGGTGGTTAAAACGAGCATGGAACTAAACTAGCCGGTACCAAACGCGTTCTCGATTCTACTCGGAATCGAATATTATGCTCCATTATATTCTTCTTTCCATAGCTGATGATAAATGATTTCTTGATTCTACTTGGCCCGTCCGTTCCAAGGTTTTACCAATTCCCATATTTTAGTATTAAAAAAAAAGAAGCAGGATGGTGCAGCTCCATGCTCAAAATCCGGTGACATTTTTTTTTTTTTTTTCAAGGAAAATCCCAAAAACTTGTCTGGAGATTTCGGAGCCGTCCAGCCAAGACAAGAGTAAAAATTTGGTTGACGATCTTGAAGTGGTTTTCGACATTTGATTTGGTGAGACGCTCTTTAAACCGCTCCTGATGGCGTCCGCCCATCATTGTCCCGCCTGGTTTGAACTCTTGAGATCGTTGTCGGTCAGTTTTATTCCCCTGCTTAACTCATTCATTAATTTCGGACGCCTATCTAGTTTGACCTATAAGAGGGAAAAATCGTTCAAAAAATTTTAAATTTATTACGCTTTTATCTAATTCAATCTTAAATATTTAAATCTTGATAATTGAATCCTAAAGGTTTTCATATTTTGTCAATTAAATCTATCATGTCAATTTTGGACTGACATCGTTCACGTGCACGTCCGGCCGTCTTAAGTGGTACGGCGTATCGCCGACGTGGACAATTTTAAAAATTATTATTGAATTTTTTATTATTTTTTTTATATCTCGGCCTAGCCAAATCTAGCAAAGGCTTGGCCGACCTCGCCCTCGCCTTTGGCCGGTCATCATATCAACGATTAGGTAGAGGAAGGAGAAGAAAAAAATGAAAAGAAAGAAAGGAAAAAAAAATGAAAATATAAATATAAATATAAACTTGATAAAATATTATTAAAAATTGACACGTTAGCGTCGTATTGAGATTTAACCGAATTGACACAAATATAAAGAGCGCTTAGAACTTAATCAGAAAAAAAATATATTAAAACTGAATTGTTACGGTTACAATAAATTTAAGTTTCTTTTGATAATTTTTCTGATAAATATCCGTCTTAAGCATCTTGTTTGGTGAATGAATTTGTTTTAGTTTAAGAATCGTGGGGATCAGAACAATTATCTTGTGAACGATGTGATTGATGGTTACTGGTTAGTTCACCAAATTTGGTGGGAACAACCCTCTTCAATAGTAGTAGGGTACGACAAACAACGCATGACCACTATTGATAACCAGGAGGTCACAAAGTTTTTATGAAGCAAGAACATGGCGTCGGCTTAAGGAAGTACGTAGAAAAGGCAAATTTTCATTCCTCCTGGTTTAATACTAATATAAATCTTGACGGAAAATCTAGCCATCTATCATTTCGAGCTGATGCGTATCTTGTTATCAGCTTCAGCACTCAACCAAAAGTAATGGATAGATAAGGTTTTTCTATGTTTCTTCATCCGAACCAAAACAGATGAATGAAGCATCAACAACCCACCATGACGACATGTGCCGGAGTTGCCAATCCTAGGTTCAGTGGATAGTCGGCCGGTGCCCAAAAGAGAGGAGTTTGAAATCATTCTCTAAATACCTGAAAAAGAATGTACAACAACCGTGATTGCTAATCGAACGAGTTTAGCCACACAAATCAACCCTATTTCGTGGATTAAATAGGAAAAATGCTTGGTGCCTTCATCAGATTCAGACCAATAGCCATAACCCAGTTGTGTCCTTAAAGTAATCACCACATGTTTTGTGTTTCCTCTCTTCCCCTTCTTGTGTGGAATGATTCATTTTTTAAAGGAGAGTAGATTACTTGAGTTATAAAAGCAGAAGCAGGCAATGAGTAAACAATCTTAGCACATCATTCTAGCTAATAAATATTTGAAGCTCCCAAATTCAAAGATATGTACAGACCTGGGTTCTCCGTATGGACGCATCCTTTTGATTCGAATAATTTCAGAGTCTCCTATGACATAAAACACGCATCAATGCATCTCCTGATGTAACAATGATCTTGACCCTGGCAATACAAGACTTCCAGGGATTGGACATTTGCACAAAAAGAAAATATGCCGCCCCTCAGAAAGTCCACTAGTTTTATTCTCCTTTCACTTCCATGGACAGGGTTGATGCGTGATTCGACCCGACAGCTAAAAAGCAAATCACCAGCAGCAGCACCCAAGATATCTCATGTATACAGCACATGGCTGGATGGACATCACTCTTCTCCAGCATTCTTCCATCATATCTTGTGAACATCGGCTATTCCTTTCCGGTATATGTGTAGTGTAGAGCAACAATTTACTGTCCCTGTTGGCCGGTCTTCTCTCAAAATCAAACAGTAATGGCCCCAAAAATTGATTCACAAAAAGACAGTTATTGAACTGCTCTAGGAAACCGCCCAGATGCCTCCAATGGACACAATGAAAACAAGAGAACTGCAACAGACAGAAGAACAAGTTTCTGTGTAAATGTCAGAAAAAGCAAACACATGCCTATTATAAAGTTTGTTAAACTCCTAGATGACGCATGATATGTACTCCTCAAGGTTCAGACAGCAGAACTCGTGTATAAATGTGATGCACAAAATGTAGAGCAAATTTGCGCAAGCCACATGAGATCCTCTTTCCCTTATTATAGTTTTTATTTATATCATCCGTAGGCAACCTAATTATCACAAGGACATTGTCCTGGGATGAATTGGAGAATCTACAAAAACTTCAAAATCTGCATAAAGAGACATGTTCAGCTATCAGGAACTGGAGACTTGAATTTCACAGGATAATTCTTCTTCATAGAGAAGATACTTCACCAAGCAGATGGGTGATCACATTGAAAATGCAGAAATGATTTCGCTAATTTTGTACAATTCCTCACACATGGAATGCTGATTGCTCAGAAATCATCCAGAGCAATGTTTTTAAATCTTTTCATAGTAATGATCCTGATTTCCCATAAATACCGATTCTCAATGAGACAAGTCTTCTTCAAGCTACAAGCCAGACAATATCAATGCCTGACAATGGTAATACTAAAGCAAAGATACATGAGAAGAGTGCACAGACAATGTTCTCTAGTGTTCCAGATAACACGTATAAACCCACTGATCAAGCCCTTGCAGTGAATGACATTGAAAATAATAAAAGCACCTAAAATCATATATTTATCCATGCTGCCCTGCCAAATCGATCACAATGAGATATTGCTGTGCAAAACAAGGATGCTCCATAGTACCTCATATGAGAGTCCGGGGTTTCGGAGGACTGGATCGAGGAATAGCTAAAATGGCTATAAGACCAGCAGTGAAGGCCGATATTGCTGCCACCGCAAAAGCTGGTGAATTTTCACCACCAAATAATTGATCCCATGGTCCACTTCCCAGGGATACCACCACCTGTTTTCAAGGATTAGATATGTCACGGTAAGCTGATTAGTAAAATGCCTCTCAGTGGGAGTGAAATGCATCAGAGATATGCATTGGGTTGCATATCGCTGGTTTAGGGCTGCCATTCCATTTTGGAAGGCGCTTTTTGCACACCCATTTTATAAATTAAGCAACTAGAATGCAGTCCCTCTCACCCTTTAATGTTTTCAGGCTTCTCTTCTTATTATGGATAGTTGTTAGACATTTTCTCAGGAATTCATCCTCTCCAATTTGTTTCTCCTCCCCTCCAATTTGTTTCTTGCCACCATCTCTTCCATTAATTGAGTGTCTATCCATGATTTCATCTTCCAAATCACAATGAATGGCATATTTTTGGTATACGAATTTGAGTAAAGCAAGGTAAAAATCAAGGACTAGATTTTCCTCTGCAATATCTTGATTTATTGCTAGAAAAAAATTGTCGATTTTAGGTGTTAGAAGTTCATCCTCTGGTGTTTCATCGAAGTGCTTCATGGTTTTTTACGAAGACTAGTACTCGGATTCATCATTTTCTTTGTATTAACTTGCATCGCTTCATAGAGGAAATTTTTATATATTTATTTTTAGATAACTATTTATTTCCCTCAATTGATCTTGCTTTTATTTTATTTATTTTTTGGTTCATCGACCGCCGACCTCAACTAACTTGGGATAAAGGTGTTGTTGATGATGATGATGATAGATGTGGTTTGACTTGTCCGTAACTCCTGTGCTGTAAATTAATTGTCCAAAAAAGACCAACAAATGGTACTTGGTACAACCTTTATGGAGGAACTAGACTATTCATCTACTCTTCTCTATCTTCATCTTTTCCCACCTTCCATAAATTTTAAAAAAGGTTCATATATGAACAATCGATGTCTTTTAATTTCATCCTAACAGAGTTAAGACGCTTTTTACCAGAGTTAGACAAAAGGGACAGCTCATAGTATTTTCCGTTCAAATTTTTATCAACTCTAGGGCCATAGTTCAGAACATTGAGACATTTATCTAGATTAACTCTTGAAAGAAGAAGAGAGCACCAATTCTATTAATAGACAAATATCAATTTAACAAACTCTCTAGTTGCCAAGGACACATATATCTGCATCATTTTCTTCTTTCAGAAAGATCATACTTCTATTTTCTTCCTCTAGAGATCCTCACATCAACGTGCCTCAGTATAACGCCAATGGAGCCCCTACTAGTTTTCCCCCTATTACAAGCATGCTCCTTTAATCTTTCACTACCTCTGAGCCTTCAAGTATCACATTGGACACGCAAATAGATTTCCAGAACTTATTAATGTTTCAAGCTAGAGCTAAAACTCTTTATCTCACACTGCAAGAAATAGGAGAACTTTGTCACAACTCCCTCAGTAAAATGATACAGCATGAGATAAAGATCACTCCCACGGATTAGTTTACTTCGTCAGTGGAACTTGTAACGGTTAGTCCCACAGATCAGTTTACTCCGTCAGTGAAACTTTTAATGGTTGGTTCTAAATATTTTCCTGAAGTACAGACCAGCTAGGGCATATATCACTTTCTCATCAAATAGGCAATCTCAATTCAGTTACATGCAAAGTACTATAAAGATCATCCCTGGATCAAAATCTTATGGTAAGAGAACAAATAAAAACTTCTTCTTCAGTCAAACAGATTCACGAGAAAGAGCTGCTTACAGGAATGTAAAGACAACCAAAATCGCAGGATATATATGACTTCATCAACCACATGTCACTTCAAGAAGGTTTTGCACTTACTTTCTTAACAGTCAGGTAGCAGAAGATAATTGCAGCAGAAAACGTACTTATGAACACATGGTCTATTTTCAAGGAAAAAAGAAGAGAACAACCAACAAACCTAATTATAAAAAAGTAGGGCTACAAGAGAATTATACCTGTGGGATCACGATTGCCAGGTTTAAAACGCCCATAGACAATCCTAAAAATAATAATAAACCAGAGATCAATATAAGCAATTAGTTAACCAAAACCATAAATAGTTTGAAAATAGAGCACAGATGCGGACCTTGCCCAAGTCCCAAAGACTCAATACGTGTTGAAACCAAGGCATATGGAACGCTATAAGTTACCTGCAATAGTAGTATCACATTAATCGCTTTCCGATAAAGCACGCATCACAAAGTTAAGGTACTGTTGCTCCCTAATTTCTTTCTACTCCACACCACATACCTTCCCTAAATTAAGTACCACAACTAAGTAAACAGCAGAACCCAATCCAGAAAGCTTCCCTTGTCAGATTAGCAGAAATAGCTATTATTAAGTTTATCCTGATTAATATGATGTTCGCAACTGAAAATCAGGATGATTTCAAGTTTCATTAAGGAAGAACATTTTTCTTTTCATAGGAGATAGCGACTTACAGCCAAAGGAACACCAAGTATAGTGAAAATCGCTATTGCAGCGATTACAATGCCGTCTGCAGGTGAAGTGTCACCTGAGTCCATGCTATTGACATATGTTACCACAAGCATGCCAAGAAAACAAAGAGCCATAATAATGTCCGAAATCCCCCATACAAAACCTGCCCCAAATTTCCTGCAAAGCTTCTCCATGAGAACTGAAGTTATTCCCAAGACAACTGATTGCAACATGAGACCTAATGCACCCATCCTAACACCTTCGTTGTAGTTCTTCCCTTCATTGGGTCGGCCGCCGTAAATTTCTCTTCCCATCCAATCAGTATCAAAGAGAAGAAAAGGAAACCATCCAATCCAAGTCAAAGCAGTAACAAGCAAGATTATCCATACAGTCCCAGAAAAATATCGGAAAGTCCCAAATAGTTCCCACATGAAAGCTTCCTGAGTGTTGCTTGACTGTTCAGGTCCATCAGCAGCGGACGAGGATCTGACACTCGAACCAAGAGGTAATTCCTGAGCTGCTGAGACGCTTATATATGTAGTGATTGCAATAAATGCAACATCGATGAAGAATGCAGACTTAAGGTTGGCGCAGTCAGCATTGCATGCAGAAGTCATAGTAAATGGCAAAATTTTATACCATCCACTATATGACCCTGTGGCGAAGCCAAGGACATTACCGACAGCCATAAACAGCGAGAAATATGCATTGGCTACTCGAGTCCTTCTATGGTCATTCCCTGAGATAAAAGAAATTATGCTGAAATTAAATGTCAATATTATGCTATTTCTGTTACAACAGCCTACTACTTTTCTACAACAGTGCTTCCTAAAACCCCACATATAGCAGACGCCAGAGAAAAGTACTTAGTGTTCTCTTGTCACAATGATTTTGCCTAAAGAGGAACTAAACCACACTGTTTTCTTCAAAATAAGAAAACCCTTACTTGTCAGAGAAAAATTCTTTATTTGGTCAGTTAAACAACAGACAATAGAAGTACAGTCCTTAAGTTCTCAAGATCCAAGTACATGAACTATTTGTAAAGTTCTATGGTTCTTGTTTTGCTTTCACCAACAACTTAATTAAAGGCAGTACATCATAATTGAAACTTATTCAATTATTTAATTGAAACTTATTCAATTATTTAATTGAAAGCAGCATGACCCTTGTGCAGGTGGGAAAGATTATGCTTGAGCGAAGAAACAGACTCACGGAATCACTAAATGAAATTAGAGAAGAAAAACAAAAACAGACAAAGAGCCAATGTTCAACTTGGCCACCAAGACATTACATATGCACATATAACTAAGAGCAACCCCCCAATGCAGAATGGAGTAGCGCTACTGGATTAGCGGGAGGGGACCTATTTGGGATTGAATGATCCTGTAGCCAGCTTTGCACCGCAGTAAATTTCCACTTCAAAACAAAGCCTGCTCAACCTCCATGCCAACTTTCCCACGCTTTCCAACAGAAAGAAGGGACAGAATTTTCTAAAGGACAAGAAAATGAGGAAGAAGAGATACGTGGCTCCAAATGAAAATCTTCTGTCACAAATATTTATTTGTCCCACAACGTCCACGTGATTTTGTTACATAGGATCACCATTAAAGTAGAAACCTCACTTATGCTTTAAGAGGTCTGTAAGAGTTAAAGGATAAAGCAAATATGCAGGTTGCTCTAGAGAGGTAGTTACCAGGTTCTAATGCTATTGCAGTCATTCACCTAACGATACACCCACCTCAGTTCAACCAGCTTCGGACATCTTGTCCCATTTCTCCCCACTATGGAAAGGTGAAAGCCTGACACTTCCTCAGTCTCCTAATCAACTAATTGACGTAAAAGATTGATAATAGTGTACAAATCGAAAGACAAAGAGCCAGGAAACCAAGAGCAATTGTCATCGTGTCTCTCCCATTCATAGGCAATGAAAGATGTGACGGCATGTAAAGGCTCATAATCTCTATAGAGAACATCACTTAACAGGAAGACTTCTAATACTTGTAAGCGAAAAATCAATGCCCCAAACGACTTGAGAAACCAGAACCTCGGACAAGAATCGGAAAAGAAGATTGTTCTTCCAGACTGGATGGGAACATTAGACCTTGTAATGTCCTCCACTTTATCTAACTTCCAAACTGCATGCTATTTAATACCTCCTTATTACATTCATCTGCTGGCTGACATCTCACCAGTAGCTTAAAATTATTCTCTGCACAATTCACTCACAAACATGCCAATACACTTAAGTCATCAAGAACAGAAACAAGACTGCATCATCTGAGTGGCACAATCCGGATTGGACTTCATATCCCTGCACCTCATCCAAGCACATTCACCTGCCTAACATTGTTCATATTCCATGAAATATCTTTGTTTCCAGATCCCTGGGGATGAAGGGAAAATGCTAGAAGAAGCGGAAAAAAGCTCGCTTGTTATTTTCAGCATTCAAGCGGCTGATAAGTTTCAAAACAATCCTTTCCTGTACATTTATAATGTAGTTAATTTCAGGTATGGCAGGCGATCCCTTCTAAATTAAATGATAAACATCAGTCACAGAAGGAAGAAATGTAAAACAGAAAACAATCGGGAGCATTCCATCATCCACGACAAAACAACAAACTGTCCCGTGGACCACTCCCAACTACGTGCACCAAAATCTCAAGAGGTACGAGCCAAATTAAGGATAAAATACTAGACAGCCATAGTTGTCCCATGTGTTTTGTCCGGCCAAAAGATGCCCAACTGAAGTCGGAAATACGAATCGCGTACGACCAGCCCCTTACAGTCAATTACACACTAATAAAAGAGAAGCGCGCTGGAACAGTGCTCGCCTAGGGTTCCGACGAAGCAAGAGAAAAGAGGAAGCCAAAAATCGTCAGACAACTGAATTATCGAAACAAAATGAGCTAAAATTACCGGTGAGGTCAGCGAGCAGAGCTCTGCAAGGACCCTGAGTCATGTTGTTAGCGACATCGAGGATCCAAAACCCGAAGACGAAAGCACCGACCGCTCGCGGCTTGGTGGTGCCCCTGTCTCCGAGCAACCACCCGATATCGGCGGAGTGGCCGATGATCAGCACGGCGACGGTGATCGACAGAGCCCCGGCAACGATGAACGGACTACGGCGGCCGAAGCGGCTGGTGCACCGGTCGCTCATGTGGCCCACCAGGGGCTGGACGAGGAGCCCAGAGAGCGGCCCGCACAGCCATATAATGCTGGCCCACGCGTGAGGGATCCCCAGCTCCTGCACGTACGGGGTCAGCAGCGAGAGCTGCAGGGCCCACCCGAACTGGATCCCGCAAGCGACCGAAGCCACCCGGAGCAGCCGACGGAGCGGGACTCGCGACTTCGCCGGCGGCTGCGAGGCTTGCGGAGGCGCCGCCCTGGGCCGGCCGCGGTGGCGCTCCGCCTCAGGGATCGCCATCGCTCAAGCTTCCCCGTCTTCCTCTGTGGCTCAGCTAGCCCTCTCGCTCTCTCTGCAACGGTTGGTGTGTTGCGTTGCCAGGTGTTGCAGAGCTTTTTGAGCGTTTCGATGGGCCGAGTGGGCGGCCAGAGGGGAGAAGAGTCCGCGCGGGTGGGTCTGCGCTCTGCACCGAGAGCAGAGAAATGCGCCCCGTGTTTTCGTCTTATTCACGGTCTTGCCCTTTTCCATCGAACTGGATTTGGGTCGGGAGACTCGATTAGAAAGATAAAGAATGAAGTGTCGTTTTAGGACAAAGTGGTGGTTTTAGGAGTGGGAGGAGGGTAAATAGTGGAATTCGTTGACTGGATATTTTAGTGCCGCGGGGCCAAACTGCCAAGTTGCGGGCCGGGGAATGATTTCTGTTGCAAGTTAAGACGAAATGACGGAAATGCCCCCCCTCCAAAGTGTTTTTGTTCACATGAATGTCCGACGACAAAAGCGGGAATGCTAAGCTGTACTCCCCCTTGGATCCCCCACGGACACTCGCCCTTTCATTGGGCCACGTCACGCGACCCCAAAAAAATCGCAGTACATATTAATCGTTCTTATTTATCTCAAAATGGAGTTCACAATTACGAGGCATGTGAAATTATAGTCCTAATAAACCGTTAGGCTACATTTGATCATCCGAATTTATAGTTAATGAATAAGAAATGTAATGATTTGATCATATCTTATTTGTCGTTTAATAAATTACGAATTTAAAGTCGAATATCTTTATATCCTATCATATCCATTGTTTGATGTAAACCTGGATATCAACATAATGATTCTTAATTTATATCATCCGGAGGCTCTTTTTGGAAACTAATGCAGCCAATTCTTTAGCCACTCGCTGGGGCGGTCGAGTCGAGCCCGAGGGGACGGCCTCTAGGGTGAAAACCACTCCAATGGCCAATCGAATGTTGCGTCGTCATGGTTTCCAAAGACACTAGCAGAGGGAATGCCCCTCGATCTTGTTGGAGATAGAGATTGATCCTTGTACGAGCTTGCATTCGATGTAGAACATACGAAAGGCAGGTCCCTAACTTGAGCTTGCCTACCATAGCACACTTACATTCTCAAGGCACATGTACAATAGACTATTCTTGCAATGTCCAGGGATCTGGGCGATCCAATACAATTGCAATGAAGTGAACATCGGCATTTATGCCATGAATTCTCTCCCGACTATCTGATTTTATTATAGGCTACGATGGATCCATTTTCGAGAACAATGGGCATAAGGATGAATATGACTCAGCCTTTCTTTTGAAGTATTTTGCTTCAAAAAGCAACAAAGAGGAAAAACAAGGAAAAAATTGAGTGAAGTGCTTTCTAGCTAGTTACTCATTATCGATCCTCTTTGAAATAGGGAAAAAAATTATCAAAAATCTCAAAACTATGTCCACGGTAATATATTTATCCCGAACATTTTTTTATGATAGAATTGCTCCGGCCACCCGTCACTAGAGAAGCTGGTTGCCTCAAAAGTTGCCCTCGCACCCGGAGAGGCGGATGTGGCATGATGGAGAGGGGGTCGCTCGAGCGATGGATAAGAGAAATCCTATCCGGCTCTATCTCATCCCCTCTCTTAGGATAATTTTATCCTCCCTGTATCTCCTATATATCCCATTTATTTGTCTTGTGTAACTACCAAACATAGGAAATGATAAAAACATATTATATCCTGAGTTTTATTTGGGCGACCAAATGCGGTCTGAGTTCTTTATTTTCCTTCGTTAAGCTAATTTAAATTAATATGATTAATTTTTATTAACTTGTTTTTTTCTCTTGGATATTCGTACTAAGAGTGCGTTTGTTTTAATTTATTTGGTGATATGTGACCAAAAATATTTTATGATGTTTAGTTCTCATTTGAAAAATAATTTCAATCTCATAACTTTACATTAAGCAAAAAGAATTCGAATTTTAAAATTATATTTTTTTTCTTCTACCTTGCGGATCACCGGGCCATAACGACGAGCTCGCCGGTCACGAGCGAGGCCAAGCTCCCTGTGTGCGGCGAGCTTGAGCCTCACCGACCCACGCATGTGGCCCTCATCGAGATGGGGCGACTAGCCAAGGGAAAGATAAAAAATTATATTAATATATTAAATGACATATTAAAAAACTCAAGAGAAGCAATTAAGAAAAGTGTTTGCATCTCTTCGGACTAGATAATTCAATTTCTTGATTTTATGCATGAATGTGTTCGTCGACTAAAAAGTGTTTTCTATTGACATGTCATTTTAGGCAAACTAGACGGATGAAAGTTCGGAAAACGAAATCCCAAAAATCACTTTCACTCAAACAAACGCACACCCTAAACCAATTTCGATGTCGATACTTTCTGTTGCCAATATTACTCCCTTAGTATTGTGATTAAGACTAAAATTTTCTTTAATTTCATGTTCTAAATTAGGGTAGTGCAACCACTCAGGTTCTACTCAAGAACCAAAACAAATCTAGTCCCTAGTTCCAATGGAAACGAGTTTGCTTTTTGGTTCCAAAAATTTGGAAGCGGTACAGTTCGGATCGGTTCGAGGTGTTAAAAAACCCACCCACCCACCAACTCGAGAACAGGCGGCTAGAACCAATTTTATGAAAGTTGAAAGAAGATGGTCTATCTTTCTTAAATAAACTTAACTTCCCTATCACTTTATAATCATATGTATTTTGAGCTGTTTTATTCCTCGTACTAGTTTGCTATGACTGCTATTTACGTAGGCTTTAGGTTCCCGATCACCCCTATTCTAGATTATCATTTTGTTCTTCATAAGGAAAAAATTCATACACAGCCTATTTAGTTTGAATTAAATGCGACAACCATAATTTTGCTTTTCAATCATGAGGTGCAATGCCACAAAGAAGGGATAATGACATAAATGGTTCGTGAATTTTGGCCAATGTGCGCTATAATCCGTCGACTTTAAATTTGTTCAATATGGTCTATAAACTTTATCTTAGTATACAATATGATCCCTAAACTTTTAATTTGTTTAGTATGATTATGGAACTTTTGGTATTGCTCAATTTAGTCTTAAAATTATGTGAAAATGTTCTATACAGCATTGTGTCAACATGAGCCTTTCCCATGTCATAGTTGTGCCTTGGATAGTCAAAGCGATCGCCACGACGTTATTCACAAAGACCCAAACGAGGTCCCCCGTCCGCAACTTAGTTGTGATCGAGCAATAAAGGGGGAGGCGACATGCGGACAAGGCTCACAGCCATCATAGTGGTCGGAGGCGGCTATGCTAATGCAGTTAGGGGTTGAATAAAGGTAGAGATCGTTGAGGAGAGAAAAGGAAGATTTTTACCATCCAAAAACGGTTTTTTTTTTTTTGGATTTGTCTTATCTATAGCTCTCATTCATTTGATTTTTACTCTACTTCTTTGTAGAGAGTGGGAATCGAATTCCGCATTCACGATACCAACGTCTCCACTCTCCAATCCTTCAATCAGTAAGGCCGCATACCTATTAGCATAAATAGGGGATTTGAAATTTGGGTTTTTGAGAATTTGGGGGTTGAGGATATTATGGTATTTTCAATTAAGATTTTGTGCAAAAAGAGAGAAAAAAAAGAATGGCTTTGATAAGTTTCACGCGAAGAGTAACTCACGTTGGCCACGTGCCCTAATGAGAAAGGCTAAGTGTTTGTGGGAGAATACATAAGTGAGTGCACCTGGCATTCCTCATTCTAATCAAAGCCTCAAAAGCAATTTATGTTCCTAACATTGGAAAATGCAGCATCGATGCATTGAAATTGATTGCTTCAACGAAACGCCAAAGGCATAACACGTTAAGTAACGTATTGCAGATAAAATTTGCCTTTTCAATGTTTAACTTCCTTCGTTGATTACCGGCGATGATATCTCCCTGTTTATACTCATTAACGAAGCTCGCGTGCTTCGTCGACTCAATTCCATGTTCATTTATTCATTTAGAACACGGAATAAGATCGATCGGTCACTTAACGATGTTGCCTGTCGAAATCGAAACCGTGCTTTTAACCAATGAAAATCCCACATTGTTGCTAATTGTCACTTTTTTTTTCCTTGACGAGGATCCAAAAAGCGATCTAGCAAAATATTTGTTCGGGTAAAACAGATAAAGAAATGTTAACTGGGGGCACGAGAAAAACATGGGTGGGCTGGGCCTGATGTTTTTTTTTTTCTTTTTTTTTTCCCTATTCGGGTGGGCATGATGTTGGGAGGCCCAATGCAATGAGTGCACCATGTGCCATTTTTTATTTTATTTTATTAGCTGGGGGAAAAAGGCATTTTTTTAAAAAGTCGTTGTTGGACATCACATCAATGCGCCGTTGTCGCTGCGTTGATCGATTGTTGCTCCCCGTGGCATCAAATGATTGTTTCCAAAGTTACGTTTCGTCTCGTGGTTGGGCTTTTGGTGAATTTACACGTTTTCCTCGTTGCTCCAAACGACGGCAGGATGCTCTGTCGTTTTACTTGGTTTGATATGCAAACGCACGGCCCACCCCCCGGGCTTTTGTTTTTTTTTAACAGTTCAGTGCGCTCGTTTGTTTGGGGGATGTGAACGTCTAAGTTCACAAAAACTATGAACTGATACCTTAAACTAATACACATATAAAAAAGTTCACTCTCCGTAAATTTTTATTAAATTTTGCCGACAAATTACTTCAGTTGATGGGTGTATAAATTTAAATTTTTACCCTTCATTTCACGAAATTTATAGTAGTTTTTTGAGATTTTTTTCTTCGAAACTAAAGATTAGTAAATTTATCAAATAATTTAGGTTTTTGTGGTAAAATTAGTTTGTGTATATTTATTATAAGTGTAACAATTTGAAATTTTTCGTGATAAAAAAAATTAATTTAGAGTAAATTTGTCACAAGTATAGTAGTTTGAGTTTTTCATAGTATTAACCCTTTAATTTGCGACTGGATATCCGAAATTGTTAAGCGATATAGACATTAAAAGAAGCTCGACGAGCTTGAGCATACCTAATTTTTGGATAGGACCTTGGTCGAATTTGTGCAATGTAACAATGTAACGAGCCATAAAATACGCTTCAAAGCCCTTCTCTCTCTTTCTCCGTCCAAACAGAGTAACCCACTCGCCGCTAGTGTCTCCTATGCCGCTCTTGGCGATCGATCGCCGCCCTCATGGCCGTAGCCACTCCATTACCGCCGACACCGAGAGGCCTCTCGCGATGGAAAGCTGTTCCAAGATCTCGCCAATGAATCTGTCCATGTGGAAATCGTCGACGTCGCGATCGTGTGGGTGAGAGAGATTAGAGGTTAGTGTGTGGAAGACGGATGTAATTTTCATGATGTGAAAATTTTCAAGCACAATTTCCGCGTGGCCATTCTCAATGGATAGTTTATTCAAAGTTTTGGTAGCTTGAGTCAAAAGTTGCCAATTATTTTATAAGTGGGGTAGGCCTGGTACTAAAAGTTGTGCAAAGTACGAAAATTTTAATACGATAGATTGCGGATACAAAATCGACCGGGATTGAGAGTTGATGGCCCGACAATCTTCAAGTATGATGCGGCAATAAGAAAGAAGTCTAGTCTGCATAACATTTGAGAACAAATCTATTTTCGGGAGAAAAAATAATCGGTAAGATCATAACATTTCCTTTCAATTTCATGCATTAACCTATTGATGATCCATTTACAAGTATGATAAAAGGAGTGAGCAAGTGACCCTTAGGGAATCCACGTGATCGGGTAAGCTCGAGGAAAGGTCATAGGGTAAGTTTCGATTCCGAAATTTCAAAATTGACAAGTGTCCGTGGTAAGTTGTGGGGTTCGAGGTCATACCCACCCTGCACCTTTTCTCCATTACTTCGTGCAACGTTTGCTTTATGTTTAATCGTATTAACCTATAGAAAAAGAATATTTACATTGTTTGTTTGTTTCACTTAAAAATTTTAAAATTAAGGAAAATGCATTCGAAAAATCGTTGTCTAAGAAAACGCCCTCCCTTTTTCTAGTTAGGGAATTCATTTTCTTAACTTTTAACATGCATTTATTTTTACCATAAATGATTTTCCCGTTGAATGGTCATTTTCAAAAAACTAAACGCATGAAAGTCCAGAAAATTAATTCACGAAAAACTGTTTCACTCAAACAAACAAACCCCTTTCGTATTTTACCTTCGGTGCCATAATACCTTATGATTATTTTACAAATCGACATGAACACCTTCCACATAAACAATGTGTTTGTGATTTTATGCTGAATGTTGAATATTGTACCGTCTTTCGTTTAACGATATATTTTTTTCAAATAAGATATAGGGTATATGGCACTTGGAACCTCAAGATTCCAAATTATATCGAAAATCCCATACAAAAGTAGATTTCAGGTTCCAAAAACTTGAAACGGCGCGAACATGGTTGATTCTAGAGCCTGTTAAAGAACATTTTGCTTTGTTGAGCAAACAATCGTTATACCTCGTAATCAAACAAATCCACAAAAAGGAAGTACGCGAAAGATATAGGCGTGAATTCTTCTTCGTTGCAGTACATTTTGCTTTAGTCCAAGGTGCTTGATGACAAACTAGACAAAACAGAAGCCCAAAATAAGTCATAGGCCCATCATGAACCAAAGCCCAAAGCCACCACAACGAAGAAGAATTCAAGCCCAATACGAGACCTGAGCCGATGAAGGCAAGGATAAATAACAACGAAGTAATAATCCTGTCCAGCGAATTTATTTATTGTTTGGACTAGTTAGGAGGAATAGTTCATGATAGGATTGATTAGTTCTCACCTAGGAGCCGAGAATCGGCCCACCTAGTCTTGGACCCACTTGGGAACCTAACTGACAGGTGTAATCCGGTCCTTGGGTGGGTCTAGGAACCGGCTGTGTCTTTTTCTTTCCCTGTTTCCTACGAGACTGCAAGTGTTGTCGCATAGTCTAAACTACTACACGAGTGTTGGTAATATAACAAGCTCGTGATGAGCTAAACACGATGATCATCTCCACGAACCAAGCTATAATGATCATCAAGAATCGAGTCCGAGAGGCGTCGAGCCGCCAGGGGAGGTGTGAGTATTGCGTTACTAAGACCGAGAGAAGTGAGAGCGAGAGGCATGAGCGACTGAATCCGAGTAAGAAAAGAATGAGAATTAGAGTTTTCAAAATTTGGAATCATAAGAAAAAGAATTTGGTCTGATCTATGTGGTGCGGACTAGTGGGTCTACATTTAAACGGGAAGCGAACCAATATCCACCGATTTCAAATTTTAGAAATTGAGATTCGGACCGAATTCTCCTAAAATCGCCCCAATGTGGTTCTTTTGCTCACTCCTAATTCATGGTACTCATATTTTACGTGAAGGAGACTTGATGTGATCTTTTTCTCATTCGATTTTTCTCAAGCGCACCGTTGATCTCTTTTCTAGTTTGTCGGGATCCCTGAATTGACTATTGAGGACGGACGCCATTGGCAACATTCTCGAATAAGTCGGTCCACAGAAATGCCCCGCCCCGCCACGGCCCTCTAAATTTTGAAGCAGCGCTCCGCTGCCGCCATCGTCATCCTACCACCGCCCATATCTATCTACTCCCTCACTCTCCCGCCTTCTTAACTACGAAGGCAGCAAAGGAAAATCACACTCCTTCCTCATGAAGAAATCCAAGCCACCGCCATGTCCGTACACCTATTTAACCTCCGGATCGCCGCATCCCAAGTGCACTTCCCTCCACGGCCTCCCACTCTCCGCCGCACATGGAGAATTTCGAGGCCTTCTTCGAGGACTGGCTTTCGCAACAAGAGGCCTTCCTCGATCAACTCCTCCTCCATGCCTCCAAGCCGGAGGACCAGAGTTGCCCATGCCACAATCGCAGCGACGGCGAAGCGGACAAAGCCTTGATCGAAAAGGTCATCAGCCACTACCAGCAATTATACGAGGAGAAGACAAAGCTGGCGAGGGAGGACGCGTTTCTCTTCTTCTCTGGCCCCTGGCTCACCGCCTTCGAGCGGACATTCCTATGGATCGGCGACTTCAAACCCACGCTCCTCTTCCGCTTCCTCGGCTCCTCGGTCGGCGGCCTCACCGTCGCCCAGTTGGAGGAGATCGAGCGGATTGGGGCCAAGACAAGGCGGAGGGAGAGGGATCTCACGGAGGCAATGGCCAGGGTCCAGGAGAGCGTGGCGGCGCCGCCTCTTCTCTGCCTGCTGAGGGCGTCGGCCGGGCAGCCGGAGAGGAACGGGGAGATCTGTATCCTGGAGGCGGCCCTAGCGGAGCTAGGGGAGTCAATGGTGGCAGTGCTGGAGGAGGCGAACGCGCTGCGGGCCACGACAGCGCAGCGCGTGATGGAGCTGCTGAGTCCGGCCCAGACGATGAAGCTGCTGGCTGCGGCGGCACAGTTCCAGGTCCGGATAAGGAGGTGGGGGAAGCAGAGGGCGGCATCGGCGCCCCTTCAGTGATCGGGGAAGCGTGTCGGCGGTTTTTATCGTTATATTCCGCTTCAATGCCAAGGAGTTGTCGTCGTTTCTAGTTTTGAAGTGTGTAATGTCGTGGTCCTCTGTGTCGGTGAGTCAGCGCTGTGACTTGCTAAAGCAAGTTTCTGTTTCCGTCAATGTACCCCAAAAAAAAAATGAGAAACAGTTGTCAGTGGTCAGGTCAGGTGTTTCGAGTATTTGAATTAATGAAAATAAAATTTCTTGCCCGTGGAAGACACGTGGCAAGATTAATAAGTGATTACTCTTTTCCAAAATTTCGATATAAAATCCCGAGTAAAAAATGTGGCTTGTTCCTAAATGGGCCCACAACTGTCAAAACTTTGGGCCGAAGTGATTTATTTATAGAAGGGCCCAGAATAGGGCTCCGTTCTTATTTGTCTAATTAAAGTAGCCCAAAAAGATATCACACTACTCTACCGCACTAGCCCGGCCCAATAAAATCTAACTGACAGAAGAAGCTTTTTGGGCCAATGATATCTAACAAGCGGTTCGGAGTATCCCATGTAAGCCCCATCCAACCAATAACCAAGTATGCCCGTAACGAGACGAAATGAAATGAGGCGGGAAACAGGACGGGCAAAAGAAGAATGAAATGGAACGAGGATTCTAAGGCGCGCATGACAACACTTCCGGAGCCGAAATCTATTCAGTTACGCAACTTCATTTTCTATTTTCCTATTTTATTTTTTTTTGGAAAACTAATTTTGGAACCACTTGGAAGTAAAAGAAAACGGGGAATAGACGGAATATAAATTCTAAGTTGATTTCTAAAGTCGAAGTGTTGTCGTATGCGCGCCATAGTTGTCATAATTTGTGGCCATAGGCGGATGGAATGGGAATCCCAAAAACTAGTAGCCTAGAATGCCAAATAGAGTAATATGTCTCTATGAAGAGCACAGGAACCGAAATCGAGAGCGACCGGGGAATCCCTAAAACGTTCATTCCTTCACGGTTACACGAAGCAAGAGGAGAGGGGCAAAGAGATTTGGAGGGTCGGAACCGCGATTCCGTTCCAAGCCCTGCCCTCCTCCAATCCCTTTGTCGAACATTTATTAGTTTCTTTCCACATGCCTAAGAGGCAGGCTGCTTTGGTTCGGCCCATTTAGTGGGACTTTAAGAAAATGCAAATACCTTTTAGGCTAAAGGCCTTTTCAAAAATCAAGTAGTGTTTGGTAAAGTGTATTTTAAAACACATTTGAAAAGTAACTTTGACGTAAATGTTGTTTGGTGAAAAATGAACTTGGTAAAATATTTTTCTTTTGAAAAAATTATGGGCGGCGACGGCTGGCGGTTCAGCAGCCAGCAATAATGGCAGCCTGCGGCAGCGGCCGGCGGCGGCGACCGGGCGACGTGGCGGGCGACGGCGGCCAGCAGCGGCGGCCGGCGACGAGCGACCGGCGATGGCGACCGGCAGCGGCGGCCGGCGCAGCGGCCCGGCGGCGGCGACCGGCGATGGCAATGGCGGAAGCCCAACAACGGCGTAGCGGCGGCGAATGCCAAATAGACCGGCGGCGGCAATATGTTTCTATGAAGCAGCACAGGCAACTGAAATCGAGCAGCGACCATGGCAATCGCTAAAACGTGGTTCGGCGGCACGGTTACACGAAGCATGCGGACAGGCGGCAAAGAGATTTGGAGGGCAACCGTGATCGGCAAACGAATGTGAAAAAGAAAAAAAAAAAAAAAATAAATTTATTATTTTCGTTCCAAGCCCCGCACTCCTCCAATCCCTTTGATTGAAAAAAAATCAAACATTTATTTGAGTTTCTTTCCCCATGCCTAAAGAGGCCTTCCTACTCATCCTTCCTCAAGAAGATTTGAAAATGAAAACGGGGAGAAGGAATTGGGATCGAAGCGTGCACGATGTTGTTGGGAGGCCATCAAAATGGTCTCGAGCTTTTGTGGGGGAGAGCATATCATCCATTAGGTCAACGCATTCATGGTCATGGAGGCGTTTTAAAATCAAGAAAGAATAGTTTTTCACATCCCATTAGGTCTCATTTGGTTCATAGTCTTGCGATAGAGAAAGGGAGGATCCCGTTCTAAACTAATCCAATTCCCGATAACATCTCCACTCAGTTATTTTGGGTCAAGCAATATTACCATGGGACGAAACTAGAACGGGGTTTGCATATTCAACTGCATTTAGAAGGCAAAAAAAAAAAATACTCTCTTTAAACCTTCTACTTTTACGTAGTGATTAGTGTGTGCGGTTATCGCGTGACTAATTTGGTCATTCGCATGAGTTTGGCGTTATTGTCAATCCAACAACTTTTCTTGGCTCGAACTTCATTTTATTTTGCTGTCTATTGGAATCATGTCTTGGGTTTGAGCCCGTGAAGGAAATGATATTCCATAGCCGGATAGGATTTGTGGTTTGACATACGAACAAGCTTTGTTGAGATACTTTTCATTCTGGGCTCGAGTTCCTAGTTTGAGCCGATTAAAACATGTTTCATATAATTAAGAGGTGGGTTTTGTTGGTTTTTACCCATTAGAGAATGCACGGAGCTTTTGGCCCTAACAATCAATTGAGCGGCTTACTCGTGAATTACGTCATGAGAAAAGTTAAAAATGTTTTTCAAGCCATGATAGAACATTGTGGGAAGAATTTGTGTTTTCTTTATGAGATTGATAGAAATTGTTTCGTATAAATCCGATATCTGGCTAAGCTTCCTTGTCCAGTTTATTATTGTATTCGATCGGTTGTTTTCCACATTAGTCATCCTGATTTAATAAAGCCGTAGAATAATCAACTTTGACTTTTGCAAACATCAACTATAATGTATGGATCGTAGGCCGGTGATGTTAAGGGGGGCGTGGCGGTGGGATCTTTGTGCTAGTCTCCCCCGAGGAATAGTCGAGTGCTTGGCGAAGCTACCTTGGACACCTCGGTTATAAAAAAAAAAAACTATGATGTATGGATTGCGGAACAGTGGTACCTCAAGGCGCGAATGACAATCATTCCGATCTCGAGAGCTATTTTTTGCCAAAAACAGATTTTTTCTATTTCTATTCGTCGGATGAGTTTTGTTAGATAGAAATGTGTTTAACAACGACACAAAATTTTCGTTTCTCGGAAAGAGAAATTTACTTGATAACATCATAAAATTCTTACTGTTCTTGGCCGGCGATAGGGATGCAAGAGAGAAGGGGACTGCACGTGTGAGAGAGCGAGTGAACGTTGACTAATGGCATTAATCGACATATCCATCCTTATTCATCGATGGAGCCGAAGTGGACTTGATGAAACGCATGGTCGACGGGAAGAAGACCGGCCAATGATGGATTTGCGACGCAAGAAGCACCAGCATCGTGTCCTAATTTTTATGACATATGTAAAACAAGAAAGTTAGGAAAGTGGGGCGCTTTATGACGTCATCTTCTTGTTCTCCGATGGAGAGGCTGAAAGCCAAAGCCCTCTTGGAAAAGCCAATTTTCTCTCACTACCGTCCGTTTGGCTCGGTGTGCTCGAAAAAGACAACCGACAGTATTGACTAAAGCGCATGGTTCCAATCTTGGTACCGTGAGCTTATCTCTACAACGTGCGGTCGGATCGCCCCCACCACTAAGCAAGGATCAGTCATATGAAACATGTTGATTTGACCCAAAAAAAAAAAAAAGAAACATGTTTTTTTTTTTTTTTTGGCTGGGGGTTGTTTCAGATCCGATTTGATTAATTTCAGGAGGAAAATCCTTTCATGGAAGAGATTTAGCAATTCATTTTCATACCAAAATTGGCAAATTTGGCGGGAATTGTTACTAAATAATAGAGTTTATGGGTTAATTCCCTAAAAAAGTATCAACTTTAGGTCTAATAACAATTCTAGCAAGAACTTTCTCTTGTCTCACAAAAAAGCATCAACTTTAGGTCTAATGACAATTTTGGCCTAAATTTTTTTTTTTTGTCTCATAAAAAAGCACTAACATTAGATCCAATGACAACTCCGGTATCAATTTTTTTTTTATCTCATGAGAAATCACCAACTTTAACTCGCGTCCCAAATCCGGCCGCCGTTAATTTAGAATCATTAATTGTTCAATGTGACAATAATCCACGTGGTTTGTTGACTTGGATTTAAGATACTATTCATTGCATTCTTGGCTATGGGATCCGAAGTTGTTCATCCGCTTCGAGGAAGGGGATGGGGTTGGGCTTTTTAAAAAAGAAGGCTCCAGCCATGAGCTTAACGGATCTCATCCACGGCGTCTCTCCGTGGGGGAGAATACACGACTTCGGATCCTAATGAGATAATTGATGCTTGCAAGTGAAGTGAAGGAGAAGATGAGCAGGTTAATCGTCGTCCTTCAATCTATGCCCAATGTGAAAGCAGTTAACAATTTCAAATTTCGTGCTAAGAAGATAATGAATAGTGCCTTAAATCTACGTCGGCAAGTCACGTAGATTTATTGATGACGTGAAATTGTCACGTTGGATAACTAGTGTTCCAAATTAGGGGGCGATTTTGGGACCCGAGATAAAGTTGGTGCTTTTTCATGAAATAAGAAAAAGTTAGGGCTACAATCATCATTGATCTAAAGTTGATATTTTTTTATGAGACAAAAAAAGTTCGGGTCAAAATAGTTATTAGGCCTAAAGTTTGTGTTTTTTTAGGGAATTAGCCCTAGAGTTTATCGGACTATAAGTTAATTGAAAAGGGAATAAGGAAAGCCCGGATAAAATAAACGGAAAATAGAAACAATTTTAAGAATTAAAAATTTTCGGCTATTGAAGAAAAATGAATTTGGCTTCTCTTTCCTTGCACTTCTTCGGCAACTCTTACCAAATTCTTGTGAAATCCAATTTTTTTTTTCTCTTACCGTGTTCCGAACCGTGTACGATGCTAAAGAGAAGATGAAGATGTTTTATTCACTAGTTCTCGTTACGACGGTCATACAAACGAGGGCAAATATAAAAGAAAGCACAACATTCAATCATTGCAATAAATTCAACCCGAACTTCAAATGTATCGAGAAAAAGCATGATTAATTTTTACGACCGTGATAATTAGAACGGCCTTTCAACTTAGTAAAGAAGATTGCACAACACCCTTGCGACCAACACAATATATATATATATATACACCTTTATCCGAAAGGTCCTGTTCGGGAAGAAAGAACCTCCGACGCTTTTAGAGAAAAATTATTGTTAGATTAAAAAGTTGTATCTTTTCTACGTTTGAAAGGCGAGTTAAATCCCTCCCCCCCAAAAGAAAAAAGAGACGAGTTAAATTTGTCGTAGGAAAAAAAAAGATTGTACTTTTTCTTCCGATTGCCGGTGTCGACAATATTCAACAATTCGGATAGATTCGAGAAAATTATTTAAAAAATCTTAAACTTATTTTACGGTGCTAACTCAATCATAAATTTTTTAATATGGCCAATTTTTTCCTACATATTTTGCTAATATAATCATTCGATCAATTTTAGTTGAAAATTATTAATATGGATGTAGATCGTTCTATATGATACGACCGCAATGTTAGCGATTTCGATCAAAATTAACTGAAACGCATATATATAGGACGATCAAATTGATAAAATGTTAAAAAATTTAAGACCCGATTGATAAAATTAAAAATTTAGGATTGAATTAATATTGCCCTTTGAACATGTCAAGCACGGATTAGGATCCGGCAGTGACGCGAGCGATGACAACTGCTCCAATAGTTTTATTTTCGTGTCAACAATAGTTGGAAAAAAAGAAAGAAAAGAAAAAAGAAACAAAGCACTGGGAGCGCATCGCCATCAAGGGAAGGTACCTTGTCTCCCGAGAATGTCTTCAATAAGCATATAATTAAGCAGGCATGGTCAAATGGAAAGTTGCTTGGTCAAAGTTGGTTTGGTCTTTAATTCCTGTGAAAATGAAACCTCGCGGCATATTATAATTCGCTTTAGGGCCCTCACTTGCAATATAATATTCATAGCGCGGGACATTTTTTTTTTTGTGGCACAAACTCGATAAAATTTAAGGCTTGATTACGTTTTGTTAGAGTTTTAAAGTAAATAAAGATAAAAACATATTGAATTACACAAGATACACTTTGCCCGGTGACAATGATAATATGTTGGGATAGGGACCTTGTATGGTCTCCGATTTGGTCATACTTTTCGAGACAAAAAAGTCGTTAATATATTATAATTATGTTAATTCAGTCCTATTTTTTTGTATTTATGTTAATACGGTTCATTTGACTCGGTCTGTGCTAACATAGCCAATTTTTTGTAATATTTTTTAATTTTTTTAAATTTTTTTCCTTTTTCATTCTTCCTCCAATAAGGAAAAAATAAAAAATAATAAAAATTTAGCACCGAATTGATACTATTATAATAAATTTAATATTTTTTTGTTATTTTTTGTTGTATTTTTCCCATGTTTAAGTATCGTGTCCCGGGATGAAAATTGAAGAGTTCGCTATCAACGGACCGGATTTAACGACATTTTTATTTAGGCGCCATCACATTCACATCCGAGTTGTGGAAATCTTCCGTGACAGAGCCGTTTGGTTCAAAGATTTGAGATGGCGTTAGGCGCCCTAAAGTCCCTTGGTCAAATGCAAATGTTGTTTGACTATTTTTTTAAGTCACTTTGAAGAGATGTAATTGCATCTCAAATGCTCTCCAAAGTCGTTTAGTCCAAAGTATCTCTAGGTACTTTGGGCTAAGCGACGTTGCGAAATGCAAATATTTTTTTTTTTTAAAATTTTGTCATATTCCCTTGCCACCGGTCGCCGTCGCCGTTGCCGCCCGCCGGTCGCTGCCGCCGTTGCCGCCGCCCGTCGCCGCCGCCGCCGCTAGTCGCCGGTCGCCGCCGCCGCAGTCGCCGGTCGTCGCCGTCGGTCGCCCTTCCCGGTCGCCGTCTTGCCCGCATCCTTTTTTTTAAAAAAGAAAAATACTTTACTAAGTTCATTTTTCACCAAACAATATTTACGTCAAAGTTACTTTTCAAATGTGTTTTTAAAATACACTTTACCAAACACTACTTGCATTTTGAAAAAGGCGCTAGCTTAAAGGTATTTACATTTTTTCAAAATTCCTGGCCAAATCTTTGAACCAAACGGGCAGAATCCCATCATGGACGTCATCACATCAGAAATTCCGAAGGCTACGGCACGATCCGTCTCAAGCACGCATGTCATCGCCCATTTCCGCCAAAGACGAAATAAGCTTTTGGTGTGGACCCGACGAATGATAATTTTTTTGGCTATACCCTTTATAGGAATCGCGTACGTGGTACACCGGGTCGTGTTACATAATTAAGCACGCTTAAATTTAAGCTTAACCGAATTTCGATCGATGAGTTCAATTTATAGATCCGACCGCGCGGGAGTTTTTTAGCCTATTTACAATACTACCTTTCGGCACGTCTGATTTTAAGCGGGCTAATATACTACTTGCATGAACACGAGCAGGTACAGATATGCTTCCAATAACATACTATGCTTGGGTTTTACGGCCGCGACATGGATAGAATACGGCGTGTCCCCAAAAATGGGCTCGATTCTTCAACTAGAGTAGCGACCAGTTGGCTCACCAAATCCCGATCCAGTGTCGCAACTTCTCCAGGTCCGAAGGGATCCGGTGTCCAACTACCGACCCCTTCGGTGCTATGCGTAATTAATGCTCCCGGAAAGAAGAAAGAGTCGTCAAATATCACCTTCAACCGATTGAGCTGTCGTGTGTGATGTGGAAGCAGATTGGAATGACCGGAGAAGCATCCAAATCCAAAACTGTTCTTAGTCATAACATAGAAATTTCCCCGTGGGGACTAAGTCAGATGTCTCTGCAAGTTCAGCCAACTGAGGATTTCCTCAGTTGTCTAGGGTTTCTATGTGGATCCTACTTCCTCATCGAAGGGGGAAATAATCGAGACTTGGTCGGTTGGCATTTTCTCATCACAGAGTTGCTGACCATGTTATTATATTCTAGCTTGACAAAAATTAAGTCCCATCAATCATCTAGGTAATCAATCATCCCAAGTTAACAACGTCGATTTAATTTGTTACTTTATGGACCCGAAGTATTCAAAATGTCTCGACAAACCATACTTTATTATTTAGCCGAGTGGAAAATGGCTTAGTTTATGGGACCCCGCTTGCAAATATATAATGATTTGAGATTTGCTTCTCAGTTTTATTAGCCGAATTTTTTTTCTCCAGCAACGGTGTGATGCGTGTTATAAGATGCTTCGTCATGTGTTGCTAGGAAAAATTACCCAAAAAAGTTTTAAATCTATTGCATTTGTACCAATTTAATGATAAATCTTCTTTTTTATTTTCATTTGTCAATTTAGTCATCTTTTGGCAGGCCGACGCGACGTGATGCGGCAATTTTAAACTAATATTTTAATATTTTAAATTTATTTATTGTCCTTTTTTTTTCTTCCTTCCCTTCATCCTCGAGCTGGTCGTCAAACCTCGACGATAGGCTAGAGTCGCCGGGCGAGGCTCGCCCTCGTTGGCTCTAGCCTTTGGCCCATCGCCAAGGTCCCGCAACCAGCAGGAGGATGAAAGAAAAAAAAAAAGAGAGAGAAAGAACATAAATAAATAAGTTTAGAAAATGTTAAAATGTCATTAAAAATTGCCACGTTATCTCGGCCTCGCGAGATCAGCGATTTCAAGTTAAAATTGATCGGATAGACTGTATTGGCACAATTGTAAAAAGTTTAAAACTCAATTGGCCAAAAAAATGTTAAGTCTAAATTGACACCATTGCAATAGGTTTGGGATTTTTTTGGCAATTATCTCGTGATTCTCCTAAGCGATACAAACAATTATCTTTAAGGAATTTTTTTAGAATCGCTAATTTCCGAGACATAAATGGATCTTAAATAATTTATCGGTATGAATGGACGGTGATTATGGAAAACAATTTCCAATCACGATGTTATCACCACTAATATCATAAGTCAATAAGAAAGCAATTTTGTCAATGGGGCGAAACTTTGTGCTCCTCCTTGGTATGAAATTATTTATTGGACCTTGAGGTGCTTTGGCAACCTTTTCTTTTTCTGCAAAAAAAGAAAAGGAAAAAAATAGCAGGCATTTTTTTTTTTTTTATTTTTTTTTCTTATTGGTGTAAGGTTATATCAGTGGGACGCACTAGATGTGTGAAGTGCTTCCGACAAAGAATCTCATAATTCTACTTAAGAGTGCGACTCCCTCCTTCCATAACATAGATAAAGACATCTGTTTACACGTGATCGATTGTCTTTAGCTGGAAAATGGGATGTCGGCCGTTCATTAGGACAACGAATAAGACAATCTGACGGCCAAAATGAATCAGAATAGGTTGATTTTGTAGATCTTTTCCCCTCTTCAACTTCTCCTGCTAAGGATCGTAGGATCACATGTACGGATCAATTTGCATCTGATTGAAACTAAAGTTTGAAATCATTGAAGTAGTTCTACATTAATTGTTGAAGAGATTGCTAATTTAATGACGTTTATGTAAATTCACACACACACACATAGACATACATACACAAGCGCGAGTGTCTACGTGTGCGAGCGAGATGAAAATACACACCATTTAATTTCAATGCAAACCGATGAAGTCACTCAAAATTGCCGATATGGAACAGTAATTTTTTTCATTGGGGCCAAAAAGATATTGGTTCAAGAAACATGACTCTTTCAATTTGGGGACGCTCATCTTTTATCTCTCTCTCTCTTTGCGTTGAAACAGATGAACACTTGATTTAGAATTCATGCTTGTTTTCACTAGAAACGATTCGCCTTGTTGATGTGTCTATTATAACATGGCAGCGTCGTTGGCCATATCAAACCTAACATTAGCTTGCGTGTACGGTTGGTTACAAACCGAAATATGAGCTCACAATGCATGATAAGAGTTTATATGTTTTAATACAATTATAATGCCAGCTCGAAAATGACATGAATCAATATTTATGAGCTCTATATAGGGGAGAGCAAATTGGACCGGACCGGCTGGATTGGTCCGGTCCTTGAGAGGGGCGGTCTGGTCCCCGGTCCCATCACATGGTGGATGGGACCATTCCGGACCGCTCATATATATATATATATATATATATATATATATGAAAATTAGAAATTTTTGAAGAACTAATTAACTTGATTTTCTCATTTTCGCACAACACTCACTCCTCTCCTCTCGCTCGTTGCTCGCCTTTGCAACACAACTACGATCGGCGCTTGCTTCTCTCGTCTTCGCCTATCCACTTGTTCCTCTCGCCTTCCCCATCTTTGTCGATACGCAGTCTTTGATCATATTTTGTCTTGACTTAATCTGTATTTTGTCTTGATTATATTATGCAAACCTATTATTTTGTTCGCACTTAGATTCATTGAAGTACAAGTATGTTCTTACTTTGAGCTTGATTCTTTCCAACTCAAGGAGAATGATGTAGGAGCATAATCCTGTTTTAGTTGTTTTAAGTATTTTTTATGCCTAATTTAGTCTTTTCTCATTATTTTAGGATTATAAATACTCATGGTGATGGTTGTACCATGTGTATGTTTTATTATGTTGGATGATTGAGATTGAAAGTTATTAGTTTAAATCCAAGGGTTAGATTTCTATAATTAGGCTGGTGTTAGTAGTCCCACTGGGATCAAACCGAATCGTTGGTCCCGAAAATTTAGGGACCAGGACTACCAATCCGGACCATGCACACTCCTAGCTCTATATATAGTATTTTTGTTTTATCGAGAATGGTCTCCTAGACAGCCCTCATTTCCCATCAAAGTAGTACCGACACCAAAGCGCGACACAACACGACATGACACGCCGATACCTTATTTCTCATAAAATAGAAAATTTTAACACGTTGGGACACGGCAGTATATTAAATGTATAATTATTTATATATACATGTATTATGATATATAAAAAATATTAATGGCGAGTTTCTTCTTCTTCTTCTGTTTGAGATTGACGATTTATTTTTTTTTTTATGGGTATATTGAATTTGGGTAGCTGAATATATGACTTAAGTATATCTTGCTTTTGACACTTAATTTATTGAAAATTCTAAAAATTGATCCCATGCATGTCGAAATGTGCCCTCCCTGCATTGGTTGCTAACATATCCGAAGCGCTAATAATGTGTCGATCACATTTCGGAGAGTGTCAAAGTGTCGGATATGATACGTAGGCTCTCGAAAAATGTCGATACTTCCTAATTCTCCACTCCGTTTCTTTGACTAAGAAATGGGTCCCTTTCTTTCGATTTTTCAACCTCTTTTTACTTGATTTTTGTTCTCATAAACGTCTTTTTACTCAACTTGTCAAATTAAAAACAAACTACGCCCTTTTACTGGCCAAGTCAAATTACCTGGACGTTTTCTCATGCAAACTGATAAGATGAAAGTTAAAGAAGCAACTACGGGGGCCACTGCCACGTACCTCGGTGAAATGTCCTAAGGCTTGTGAATGTGCATGGGACCATGCAAACGATGATCCTCGAGATAAGAACTAAGAAGGAATGAAATGGAACGACGATTTCGGTTGTTATAATCGGAGGTCGGGATGGCAATTCGATTCCGGCCCTCCGTTCCTTTTATCGGACATTAGTGTTTTTTTTTCCCATGTCTTAGAGGCTTCTTAGTTATTCTTCATCAAAATTATTCAAGAAGAAAAGGGGAGAAAGAAAAAGTTTTTTTTTTTTTTTTTTTGGGATCGAAGCACGTATGATGTTCTTGGGAAGCCATTAAAAGGTATCGAGCTTCTTCTTTTTTGCGGGGAACATATCATCCTTTCACCTACCAACGTGGGATGTCATCGGCTTATGAAGCGATTCTTGCTTTTCGCTTTTCATTGTCTTCGGATGCTTTGTGTCTTCGAGTGAGAAATCGTTTTGAAGTGTTGATAAAGTTCAAAAACAGAAGAAGTGTTGATAAAGAATATAAGTTTAAAAAAAAAAGCTTGTTAAATCACATTCTTGAATATAAATAAAGACTAACTAAATACGTATAGCATATAATTGGTTCTAATCCTCTCGGGAAGCCCCATGCATGCATGAAGTTGAGTACAAAAGAGGGAAGTAGCTTTCATTTGGTTCCCTCTTTCTATTTTTTGGATACTTAGGGTTAAATATTTCATATTCTTAACTCGTGTTAATCTGAAAATTGAGTCGCATTCATATGAAATAGAGAGTAAACAACTCTCTCGATTTATGTTTAATTGTTTTGAAACTCGTGATTGATCTCCTCTTGTTCATCATATATGGGATCAATCACCAATTATTATCTTACTTATCACTTCTTTTTCCCGGTCTTTTCTTCTTTATCTTTTTGCAATGTGGTGCTTGATGGGGGCCACGTGTTATAACGAAAAAAAAAAAGAGAAGTTATAGCATTTTCAGTTAGTCAAACTAGTCAAGTTAGCGGATGGACTTAATTGTACCAAACTTGACAAGTTTTAAGGTTCTATTGCCTTTTCCGAAAGTTTTAGGATTTAACTGCACTTGCATGATATGATATAAGATTGTTAATGTACTTATCCCTAAACTTTTCAAGGGACGTAAGGGCCCAAAAGGGATTTCCTATAATATTCTCTTGGTCGGAAAAGGGATTTCCCATATTTAAGAGGTGGACTTTGCCGATTTTCTTCCAATTTTTGGCAAGTAATAATCAATAGTGCGGCATTCTCATAAAGATCATGCTATCATGATCTCTATAATGGTAAAATGTCAACCATAAAGATCGGAGGTGGGACATCATATACGGTTGAGATTGTATCGTTATATTGTCATCTTATGAAAAGATTTTCTTGGTTCCTTGAAGAGATTGATAGGATATATTATGTTTGTGTAATCTGCTTTTCCCGTCATCACCAACCGAACTGCATAAATTTAGCAATGACCCTCTCTAAGTGGCTGTTAGATCCAAATTTACCGGTAACCTAAGCTCTAACATCAATATTGGGTAATCTCAAGTCTCCTTTGCCCTCAAAAGTTAGCTCAAAGCCAATTACAAATTAATTATCAGCTTCTTGCGTAATCGATGGGGGATAAATCTCAGCGAAATGCTACATCTACAATAACTCCTCGGTCAAGCAGAAGTGAAAGTCGATGAAAGGGATGGTCAAAGTGAAATGACCCCGGGAGGGCCAGCAAAGGCAGGAGGAGAAAAGTAAAATCATGCGTAAGAAGACCGGGTCAATGATGGATCTGTGACCCAAGAAGCACGAACATTATGTCCTCTTTCTATAAGTGGCACACTTTATTGCGTCGTCCTCTTTTTTTTTTTTTTTGGGCTCCGTGGAGAGGCTGAAAGCCAAAGGCTCAAAGCCATCTCTCAAAAATCCTATTTTTTTAATCTTTTTATTTTTATTTTTGTGGTCTCTTAAAAAAGCCTCTTGAAAAAGCCTATTTTCTCTCTCTCTCTCTCTCTCTCTCTCTCTCTCTCTTTCTCTCTCTCTCTCTCTCTCTCTCTCTTGGCTCGATTTGTTCAAAAAGACAACGGAGAGCATTTGTCTAAAGCGAATGATTCCTTGGTACTGCGACCTTATCTTCACAACGTGTGGTCGGATTGCGCCCCACCACTAAGGAAAGATCAGTCGCGCAAACATGTCGGTCTCATTTTTTATTTTTGGTTTTTTTTCTTTCAGGTTTCAATTTTGTTAATTTCGAGGAAAATCATTCCATTAAAGAGATTCAGCGACCCATTTTCATAACAAAGCCGCAATTTTAGAGCTTTATGCCATTAGAAGTTCGTAGAAAAGGCAATGAGGGAACCCCAAGAGGAGAACTTTCTCGTCAAACAGGTAGGTTTTGTGCTGAAATCAATATCTCGCGCCTCAATTAAAAGACGTGAGATTTATTATTTAATTCTTACCCGAGACAATCATTTACGATCAATTCAGCGAAAGTTTTTGTGAATTTCCCAGTCCCGACATAGGATTGAATTGAGGAGGCGGGGTTTAATCTGATGCGGAAAATTCGTCTTCAGTACCGTTTTGAGTGTGACAGGAAACAAATTATTATGTTTGATTGCTTTTATGTCTTGGTCAATGCGTGAATCAACAAAAGTAGTGAAAAAAAAGAAAAAGAAAGAAAGAAAGAACTGGGAGCGCATCGCAATCAAGAGATGATGCTTGGTCAAAGGTGGTTGGTCTTAATTCCAGTGAAAATGAAACCTCCCATAATATTATATTTGGCTTTCCGACAATGCATATCTTTCACAAGTCCATTAGCAATTGTCCGCTCATAGGGCCATCGAGTTGAATAATTATCGAAGTAGGTTTAATTATTTTGCATTCTAGAAGGGCCAAGCTCGTAGTTTGATCCAATGTGCAGCACATTGATTTATTACTCTCCTAACAACTGTCAAATTCAAAAGACAAAAGGCTCTCCTTGTGGTATCGAGTATAGATTCCGGGATTTTCTTAGCATAACGATTTTTTAGTAGCGTGGAAATAACATGTTGTGAGCCATTAATTTTTTAAAGAATAGATCTCATAATTTTTTAATTATTTTTTTTGTGGCTCACAACATACTTTCAATCTCACAATAGATAAAAAAACTATCACATAAGTATATTTCTAGATTCTATGTATTTAATCGGACTTAGAAAACGTAGCCCTTTTCTATTATATGCATGATTAAAGTCCAACTTGAGAGAGTGTTGGCTCTTGTGCTCGCCACGTGGCACTTCTCTTTGCTTGATATAGTTTTTCCATGTGGATATTGAATCAGTAAGTATTGATTTTATTGATTCGTCACGATCATATGCATTTTGTCATGATTTTTTTTTATGTAGAATATCATGACACATTATGAAATTCAAAGAGGAAATTTCACAATCAATGAATTAGAATTATTGACAATTTTACCCAAAGTGGTCTGCACATTGTATTTGTAGGAGTATTCAAAGATTATTACAATAGACAATCGTGTCTCACTTTAGGGGAGTTGCAATTCATATCATGCCCGTATTCTAAATTAGGAGTAAACGGTTTCAGAAAAATTTCATCCTGGAATAGGACCGGGCAACCAACCCACTTGGCCCTATAATCGGAGTGTCTACTTTTTTTTTTTTGTCGGTTTCTTCTATTCCTTGCAAGGAAATAACTATTTTACAAAAAAAATCTAATGATGATTACGCAGGATAATAAAACAATTATTTCAACAAGGAAACTTACATTGAATTGAAGGTTAGCCGAATAAAATACAATCGAAAGAATATTCGGGCTCGGTTTCGATGGTCCATCCGATCCAATCCCGACCTGAAATCGAGAACTAGACCAACTCCCACGCATAACCAACCAAAATCGGCCGGTTCGGTCCGATTCCCAATTCAACTTGGGACAATGCTCACCCATTAGTTATAACCCATATGAAATAAATGTTAGGTCTACGCTCGATATATGATAATTTGTTGTAAAACCTATTTAAACGTCATGTACGTCGTATGCCGAGTCATGTTACGTATTTAAGCACGTTAAAATTGAATTCAACCGGATGTGTATCACAGACGAATCAATGTAATTCTACAGAAATAGCAAAATACATATCTCGCGGAAGTTCACGGCACCTATAGACAAATCTAATATTAAGTGGGCTAATACATTACTCCCAATCGAACTGCTGTGCGATGCGCAAGCACATTGAAATGGCTGATGCGGCGCCAAACCGGATTCATTCCTGGGTTACAACTGTAGTAGATCTAGGGAGCAGTGTCCTTGGTCTTGGAAAACTGGGGACAAGAGTCATTTGTCCGTGCAGCCAACTGATTCCTCAGTTTTCTAGGGTTTTCATGCGGATCCTACTTCCTCATCCATAGGATTTGGTCGGTTGGCGTTTTCTCATCATGGAGTTGCTGGCCATGTATTCACTCATACTCCGTCTCTGTTGACAGAGATTAAGCCCATCAATCAATCTCATAAGCTGTGCCTCGTTCCTTTTCTCGTCTCATCACTCTTCCAAGTTACAACTTCGATCGGCTTGATCTATCCTTCATGGACCCCAAAAAGAAAATTGAAGCTTTTGCGAACCAGTCATGATCTATTATTTAACAAAGTGGGAATAAGCTTAATTCCATTTCCAGGGACCCCCTTGAGTATGTTATGACTTGAGATTTGATTTGCAATCTTATTTGCTGAAAAATTTCCCCAAAAACAGTGTGATGCGTGTATTAGGATGCTTGATCACGTGGTTTTTTTTTATTTTATATAACCGAGGTTTCCCACGTGTAATGGGTTATTTTTCGGGGTGGTAGGGATATGCCAATGTCACCGGGTAAATCCCCAAAACGCGGTCGTTAGAGTCAAACCCGGGACTCATCGGTTTAAGCGTCTAAAGGCCCAAGAAACTCAACCAACTCGTCCAGGCCCCCCCCATTGACCTTGATCATGTGGTGTTGAGCTCTCGGTAACTTGTTTTTTTCCATAATTTTTTTGTGAGATTCTATTTATTTGAACAAGTACCAAAAATCCAAGGACCAATTATACAAATTAAAAGTTCATAGATGACATTGTACATTGGATTGGAGTTCGGGAATATTTGTGTCACTATCCCTTGTACTTTTGGTGCCATAACCGTGTCAAGCCTACTTGATGGAACTAATAAACAAGGGGTGTTCGAGTTTAACCCATCATAACATTTGTTAGAAGCGCGCAACGAAATTTGATACATTTATTCGGGAGATCGCTAAGAGAGAGCCCAAATCCGAGCCCGTTAATATATACAGTTAGACATATTGAGAAAAATATAATTGATTTTGAAAGAAGCAAAACTCGGTCTATTAAAAAGACTTTGATCTATACAATGAGGATTTATTAGAAATATATTCCTACGCTGTCTATGCTTAATGAGCCTAATGTTTTTTATTTATTTATAGAAGTAGAATTTACGGCGGAGTGGACTCACACAAGATTCTATGGGAGATATATTTAAATCTTTAGTGAATCCTCACTATTTACTTTAATCTTATTCTTATTTATTGAACAGATAAATTTTCCTCACTAACGGTCGGTTAGGATAGCGTTCCAAAGTTAAATTGATTGACTATCAATCTCAAAGATATTCTTGTGAGTTTCCATATAGGAAGTCTTGATTGATTAGCAATCACCCCTTAGACAATTTTCTTGTTTAGAAGCTTGATTTAAGGATTATAGGATTTGATTTGATTGTATAGGCAAACAAATCTCCTCAAACTTCGATTATTATCACCTCAAGGCTCGTGATCTTTATTTATCAATCAACCAACGGCTAGTTTTTAGAGATTGATCCTCAAAGTGGTTCTATCCAGTGGGGAGCTTGGAGGACAAGAAGTATAAAGAGAGCCAAGTTCAAAGACCACAGAGAGATCATGAATTCATCATCCTTATCTCGAGAGAGTTTTACTTGGTAGAGGCAATACTCGCTTTTGCAAAAATACTTGTGGCGATCACATATCTATATAGGCTTACTAAAAAGCTGAATCACTATAATTTTTTGTGAATTTCCCGGTCCCGACATACGATTGAACTGAGGAGGCGAGGTTTAATCTGATGAGGACAAATTCGTCTTCAATACCGTTTTGAGTGTAACATGAAACAAATTATTATGTTTGATTCCTTTTATGTCTTGGTCAATGCGTGAATCAACATAAGTAGTGAAAAAAAAAAGAAGAAAAAGAAAGAAAGAAAGAACTGGGAGCGCATCGCAATCAAGAGATGATGCTTGGTCAAAGGTAGTTGGTCTTAATTCCAGTGAAAATGAAATCTCCCATAATATTATATTTGGCTTTCCGACAATGCATATCTTTCACAAGTCCATTAGCAATTGTCCGCTCATAGGGCCATCGAGTTGAATAATTATCGAAATAGGTTTAATTATTTTGCATTCTAGAAGGGCCAAGTTCGTAGTTTGATCCAATGTGCAGCACATTGATTTATTACTCTCCTAGCAACTTTCAATTTCAAAAGACAAAAGGCTCTCCTCGTGATATCAGTATAGATTCCGGGGATTTTGCTAGCATAACGATTTTTTCGGTAATCGTGGAAATAACATGTTGTGAGCCATTAATTTTTGAAAGAATAGATCTCATAATTTTTTAATTATTTTTTAATTATTTTTTGTGGCTCACAACATACTTTCAATCTCACAATAGATAAAAAACTGTCACATAAGTATATTTCTAGATTCGATGTATTTAATCGGACTTAGAAAACGTAGCCCTTTTCTATTATATGCATGATTAAAGTCCAACTTGAGAGAGTGTTGGCTCTTGTGCTCGCCACGTGGCACTTCGCTTTGCTTGATATAGTTTTTCCATGTGGATATTGAATCGGTAAGTATTGATTTTATTGATTCATCACGATCATATGCATTTTGTCATGATTTTTTTTTATGTAGAATATCATGACACATTATGAAATTCAAAGAGGAAATTTCACAATCAATGAATGAGAATTATTGACAATTTTATCCAAGTGGTCTGCACATTGTATTTGTAGGAGTATTCAAAGATTATTACAATAGACAGTCGTGTCTCACTTTAGGGGAGTCGCAATTCATATCATGCCCGTATTCTAAATTAGGAGTAAACGGTTTCGGAAAAATTTCATCCTGGAATAGGACCGGGCAACCAACCCACTTGGCCCTATAATCAGAGTTTCTACTTTTTTTTTGTCGGTTTCTTCTATTCCTTGCAAGGAAATAACTATTTTACAAAAAAATCTAATGATGATTACGCAGGATAAGAAAACAATTATTTCAACAAGGAAACTTACATTGAATTGAAGGTTAGCCGAATAAAATACAATCGAAAGAATATTCAGGCTCGATTTGATGGTCCGGTCCGATCCAATCCCGACCTGAAATCGAGAACTAGACCAACTCCCACGCATAACCAACCAAAATCGGCCGGTTCGGTCCGATTCCCAATTCAACTTGGGACAATGCTCACCCATTAGTTATAACCCATATGAAATAAATGTTAGGTCTACGCTCGATATATGATAATTTGTTGTAAAACCTATTTAAACGTCATGTACGTCGTATGCCGAGTCATGTTACGTATTTAAGCACGTTAAAATTGAATTCAACCGGATGTGTATCACAGACGAATCAATGTAATTCTACAGAAATAGCAAAATACATATCTCGCGGAAGTTCACGGTACCTTATAGACAAATCTAATATTAAGTGGGCTAATGCATTACTCCCAGTCGAACTGCTGTGCGATGCGCAAGCACATTGAAATGGCTGATGCGGCGCCAAACCGGATTCATTCCTGGGTTACAATTGTGTAGTAGATCTAGGGAGCAGTGTCCTTGGTCTTGGAAAACTGGGGACAAGAGTCATTTGTCCGTGCAGCCAACTGATTCCTTAGTTTTCTAGGGTTTTCATGCGGATCCTACTTCCTCATCCATAGGATTTGGTCGGTTGGCGTTTTCTCATCATGGAGTTGCTGACCATGTATTCAACTCATACTTCGTCTCTGCTGACAGAGATTAAGCCCATCAATCAATCTCATAAGCTGTACCTCGTTCCTTTTCTCGTCTCATTACTCTTCCAAGTTACAACTTCGATCGGCTTGATCTGTCCTTCATGGACCCCATAAAGAAAATTCAAACTTTTGTGAACCGGTCATGATCTATTATTTAACAAGGTGGGAATAAGCTTAATTCCATTTCCAGGGACCCCCTTGAGTATATTATGACTTGAGATTTGATTTTCCAATCTTATTTGCTGAAAAATTTCCCCAAAAACAGTGTGATGCCTGTTTTAGGATGCTTGATCATGTGGTGTTTTTTTTTCTTGATAACCGAGGTTTCACGTGTAATGGGCTATTCTTCGGGGTGGATAGGGGTATGCCAATGCCACCGGGTAAATCCCCAAAACGCGTTCGCCGATAGTTAAACCCGGACCTCATCGGTTTAATCGCCTAAAGGCCCAAAAGCTCCACCAACTCGTCTAGCGCCCCGTTGGCCTTGATCATGTGGTGTTGAGCTCTTAGTAACTTATTTTTTCCCATAAATTTTTTTGTGAGATTCTATTTATTTGAACATGTACCAAAAAATCCAAGGACCAATTAAACAAATTAAAAGTTTATAGATGACATTGCACATTGGATGAAGTTTATGGAACATTTGTGTTGCTATCCCTTGTGCTTTATGTGCCATAACCATGTCAAGCCTACTTGATGTAACTAATAAACGAGGGGTGTTCGAGTTTAACCCATCATAACATTTGTTAGGAGCGCCGACGTAAGTCCGATATCTTTATTCGGGAAGATCGCTAAGAGAGAGCCCAAATCCGAGCCCGTCAATATATACGGTTAGACTTGTTGAGAAAAATATAATTGCTTTTGAAAGAAGCAAAACTCGGTCTATTAAAAAGACTTTGATCTATACAATGAGGATTTATTAGGAATATATCCCTACGCCGTCTATGCTTAATGAGCCTAATGCTTTTTTTTTTTATTTATATAGAAGTAGAATTTACGGCGGGGCGGACTCACACAAGATTCTATGGGAGATATATTTAAATCTTTAGTGAATCCTCACTATTTACTTTAATCTTGTTCTTATTTATTGAACAGGATAAATTTTCCTCACTAACGGTCCGGTTAGGATAGCGTTCCAAAGTTAAATTGATTGACTATCAATCTCAAAGATATTCTTGTGAGTTTCCATACAAGAAGTCTTGATTGATTAGCAATCACTCCTTAGACAATTTTCTTATTTAGAAGCTTGATTTAAGGATTATAGGATTTGATTGTATAGGCAAACAAATCCCCTCAAACTTCGATTATTATCACCTCAGCGGCTCGTGATCTTTATTCATCAATCAACCAATAGCTAGTTTTTAGAGATTGATCCTCGAAGTGGTTCTATCCGGCAAGGAGATTGGAGGACGAGAAGTATAAAGAGAGCCAAGTTCGAAGACCAGCGAGAGAGATCATGAGTTCATCATCCTTATCTCGAGAGAGTTTTACTTGGTAGAGGCAATACTCACTTTTGCAAAAATACTTGTGGCGATCACATATCTATATAGGCTTACTAAAAGTCGAACCACTATAATTTTTTGTGCATTATCTTCTACTCTTAAGTTGTCTCCATCAATTGTTTAGTAGAAAGTTGTGGTATTACTTTTGCTCCTATCAAACTTGATTATTTTATTTCGTCATTAATTTTTAGAGTTTGATTATAAACACATATCCACTCCCTCTAGGTGTTAGGTCTAACCATAACAACAAGACTCACATTCACTCAAAAGTTTAAGTCAATGAGTTATGGTTCAACTTAAATATATTAAGCTGCTCCACACCGAATCAATTCTTCAATGTGGGATTTCTCTAACACAGCTCACACGTGCATCCTAACAATCTCCCTATCACTTGTGATCTCCAATGTTATGTTTGCTTTCTCTTAATCCAAGTATCCTTCGCATCTACTTATCTCAATATGAATCTCCAAGTCATTGCAACACGCCTGCAACTATGCACCGCAATTAACTAACATCAATCGCTAACTTGGGATTGTATCGCCCATGGTCTCTAGTTCGTGTCACCAAACTAATCTGTCCATGGTCTCTTTCTCGTTAGACTCGCGTTACTCGAAAATGTCCATGGTTACTTTTCGCTAGACCAACCGTGATAGCGGTTTTCACCCGAAACAAGCGTCGAACATGAGATTTCCTTTTTGAGATATTTACGAAATACCGGAACATATTGGGAGTGGGTCACTAATGAATCATCGCTCCGATATCATTTGTTATATCATTTGTTGGGAGCACGTGATAGAAGTTCAATACCTTCACCCGGTGAGATTGTTAAGAGGGAGTTCAAGTTTGTACTCGTCAATATAACTAGTTAGATTCACTTTCACTCAAAAGTTTAAGCTAATAAGTTATAAATGAACTTTGATAAATTAACTGCTCTATACTACATCAATTTTTCAACGTGGAGACTTCTCTAATACAACTCACACGTGCATCCTAACATAACCCGTGCAACATGTTTGACTAAATGGAGAGTGTCAACCTGATTATTTGCGAAAAAGTATTTAAAAAGTCATAAACTTATCGCATGGGTGTAATTCGATCCTAAACCTTCTATTGTTGCCAATTTAATCCCAAACCTTTTATATTTATGTCAATTTAGTTATAAATATTTTGCATTTATATCAATTGAATTTATCATGCCAAATGCCAAAAAATACTCGAACTTACACTTGATAGCTAAAAATATCCATTGTTAACTTTTTCATCTATGCGAACCCACGAAGTTGCTTGAAATCGTCGAGCAGGAACACTTATTTTGTTTGGGCCAAAAGGAACTTGGTTCAAGAAATGTAACCCTTTCAATTTGGGGCCGCTCATTTTTTCTATCTTCTTTTCATGCCAAAGCGGATGAGCTTTACACTCGGAAAACTCAACAATAACATCGTTCCGTTCACTAGAGCCGCCACCTTCTCGCCCTGCCGATGAGTCCATTGTGACATGTCGGTATCGTCAGCCACGTCAGATCTCACATTAGCTTGTATAGACAATCCGTTTTTCAATACGATTATCTGGCGAACTCGAAAGCGGCGTGAATTCACAGCGCCTGAGTTTTTATACACGGAGGTTTTCAGGGTCACGATCTCACTCGATTACAAAACCCGATTACAACTAGTCAATACGAATGGCCAGCCCTAGTGGCCAGAAATTTAGGAAGCCAAAAAAAAAAGGTGGGTCTCTTTAGTCTGCCCGCATTCTCCGCTTTGATTCTTTGGCTGGGAAAAGGGTCCCTTCCCTTTGTTTTTTCTACACCTCTGGAAAGTAGGATGACCTAAATGGTGAGAAACCACCTTTTTTTTTGCCCCACTGGTCAAGTCAATTCACATGGACTTTATGCAAACTGATAAGATGAAGTTTAAAGGAAGCAGCAATGTGGGTCGCTACTTCGTACCTTGGTTAAATGTCCTTGGACTTGTGAACCCGCATCGGACAAATGCAAAACTACGGATCATTCTCGACATAACAGACTGAAGGCCCGATGAGATGAATCAAGTAGACAAGAGTATTTAATCCCAATCTTTTTTTCATATTACCTAATCTCGAGCATAAAAAGGGAGACCTCACGTCTTCGAAGAACATGATAGCGCGACATATGGCAAATCGTGTGTTATTAAGGATGGGTTTGGAGTGGGAAAAAAATAGAGCGATGCGAAAACTCAAATGGAGAGAGGAAAAAAAAAATCGAATGAAATAAGCATTCAAGGGCACACATGGTAACATTTTTCTTTCTATAAATCAATTTCGATTAGAAATTGATTTTTTCTACTATTGAAGAGAAGTAAATTTTTTGTACTTCTTAGACAAAAAAAAAATTTATACTTTTTCAAATAGCTTCAAAACTACTTTTGAAATAAAAAAAATATTCCAAAAATAGAAAAATGACGTTGCGTGACCAAACGGACTCGTTCTAAAAATTGTGTTACCAACCATATTTCTGCTTTATAAATATTATCACGCAAACTCCTGAATGCTCAGTTACCACGAGGCAAAAAGTGAGAATATACAGGAGAGGAAATATTATTTCTGTTCATATTTTTCCTTTAATCCGACGGCCGACATGGCGTTACGTAAGTATCTCATTCGAACTGTGACACTATTCTGCAAACCGGTTTTAGCGGTAATTAACAGGGCATTTCTTGTTAATTACGGCTCTTCTCACCAACCAAGAAGGAATTAAAGCTTGCGCGCGTGAATAATGCACCGATCACGCGAGACCTTCTAGAAGGATTCCATTTGCGTTTGGAGGATTATTTGCCCGAGATGGGGAGGGGCGCTTGCGCACCACGCGATCCTGTCGGGAGTCGGGGACACGTCGCAGCATTATCCCACGTGCTCCTCGTTTCGTGTGGCCCACCTTCACATATCAGTCAACGTCGGCGGCTGGACGATCCCGAGCTTCGCCGACTCCTTCACTATCGCTACAATTATTCCCCATTAAACTATGGTGAATAATGTATGAGTATGACCAAAAAAAAAAAACCTATTGTCTGATTTGTCGACCAAAAAAAAAAAAATGGTCTAATGCAATATATATATATATACATATATTTATTTTATTTAGTTATTTATGGACTAATGCTGCGTTATCAATAAGGCCAAAGCTATTTTAATAGGCCAATATCGAGCTTTCGGTATTAGCACTCTAATATTTTATTTCGTTCAGAAAAGCTATCATGTCTCTTTTTTCAAGGTACACAATCTCTTGACGCACTTAGGGTAGATTCATGAATATGTGCCTCTTTCATCTCTTGCATCCGGATTGGAACCTCCATTTATCTTTGATTCCCAGCACTAAGAAGACCCACTAACCTTAAATTATGATCCGAGGTGGGCACTCGCTGGCATCGGAGCAGTAGGTAAAGCATCGATTGCTATTTTGTCCCCATACACACACACATAAAAAAGCGTCGATCGCTATGCTAGCAAAGTACCCAGATCGATTTCGCTACACATCCGATATGAGAACATCTCAAGCGAATCGCACATATAAGTGGAGAATCAAGAAAAAAGCGCCCGTGTTTATGAAAAAATAACAAGATTGAAGGAGCACCCAAAAAAAAAAAAAAAGGAAATAAGATAAGACAAAATGACGGGATTTGATTGCATTCATTTCCTCCCCCAAAGTTGTGAAGTGGGCCATGCCCTCTCTTGGTGTCTCGTGAATCATAAGACAAAAAGCCAACCTCGTGGCTCTTCGCTGGGCTCCAACAATGCCCTGACCAGCACGCCATTAACGTTATTGTCACCATAATTTTTTTTTCGATAATCATCCTTAAAAAAAAGCCTATTCGAACCTCTAAAGTTCATCACGTTTAAAATAAAATAAATAAATAAAAACCCATCAAACTTATAAAAACATATAATCATGGGTTCAGATGGAAATCTTTGTTACTAGACTATATCTTTTGTTCGATTCGATTCGATACGAGAATTGATACGCCATGAGAAAACAGGCATAAAGCACAGATGTGGCCAATTGAACTTACCCGGTATGGTCACCGGCGACATCCGTAGGAATCCGACGCGTGGACTGGACGGTGCTGATGACGCGGAACCATGCGCGCCACTGTAAATTATTGAAGGAAGCTTCCAACGTCGCATGTCTCCCTCCATCACTACAGGACAAAAAACGTTGTACTGCTTGACTTTCGAGTCTTTTTAAGTTGAGATCTCTCCTTCAAGGTGGTCGCTCTTGAGTTATTAATAATCAGGGGAGAGAATGTTTCGACACGCCATGTCATTTACCGATGCATAAGCGGCGAACGTTTTGTTAGGAATTTAATTCTCTCTGGAACGATTCATTGCAGCGGTGGGATACGCTTAACCCATACACTGAATTAGCGAATTCTCGCGGGAAGTCGAATATTCGGTGTCTTTTATTTGAGACGGCGCTAATTATTAGGGTGAATTAGAAACGCTATGAGGACAAGATGTTAATACGGAATATCGATGTAATGCTCCATCTATTGCGGGGGGAATGTACTCTCCATGAAGTGCGGATGTACTCTTGACTCGGGAAAATTTTAAATAAGAGTTTGAAGTGGGACGTTGTTTTAAAGAAGACTGCGAAGTCGACTTATTAATTCAAAAAAGGGCTTGACCTTGAATATATTCTTCATTTTATATTTTTTCGAATTTTTTTCCTTTCGTTTTTTCCCTTCCCTTGCACCGGTGGCCGATTTTAGGTGATGGCCGACCATCGGCAAAGGCTAGGCGTGGCCACCTCTGGCTATCACGACCTGGGCAAGGCAAGCCCTTGCTTGGTCCTCGCTAGCCCCAACAAAGGAAAAAAAAAAGAAAATAGAAAAAAATAAAAAATAAAAATAAAAAAGTGAAAAACTAAAAAAAAAATGTAAAATGGCGAAAATACCCTTGGCCGGTCTTCTTTAAAATAATGAAGGTCTTGCGTTCTTATTTGAAAAAAATGATGCCACTTAGTCCTTATTTGAAAATTTCTCCTTGACTTTGGAAAGCAATTCTTCCAATATTAGGATGCAAAACATCAAGCAAAACGTAAGCCCGTTAAATAAGTGGGTCGGGTCGAAAATTATCCGATCTAGATTGGCTCATTTAATCCATTTTAATCTATTTATGTACAATATAAATTCAGAGACACATGCTCAATCCGTCTTGTACCCAACACATATGGATCTGATCCAAAATCCATATTTAGTAATTTTTTTCCTTCAAGTTGTCGCCTTTGAAGAATGCATGACTTTTTGACTGAACAATGAAAAAGAATGGACGGCTCCATGGATTCGCTCCATATTCAATTTAGGTTGAAAATAGATCATTAACCGACCGATTTATGATTCCTATCATTTGTGGGTTTACTTTTCAAAACTCATTTATGATCCATATTTTGAGTTTAGGTTGACCCATATGACCTATCTAAATAAATATGGATCAATGTACGTACTTGTGACCCATTTTGATAGCTTTTAAAGGAACGGTAAAGGTATCTCGCGCGCTTTCACCTCCGTTTAACTGTCGTGAACGAGCGAGTGACGGTGGCATGCCCGCGATGATAAGATCAATCATGGGCAGCTTCAAAGTGCGATGTGGCTGTGCGAACAGCCCATCCACACTCGCCACTTAAAAATGGCCTCTTGACTTTGATTTCGTTCACACTTCCTCCGACGGAGAATCACTCCACGCCGCGCCGCCGCCGGAACGAACGAGCCTCTCTCCTCCGCCCCTCCGCCTGCCACCATGTCCGTCGCGAACCGCCCCCCTCTGTTCCTTATCTGCTTCCTCGCCCTCTTCTCTTTCGCCAGATCCGACCAACTCCAGACCCTCCTCGACCTATCCAGCGCGCTTCAATCCCCGAGCCCGGACATCTTCTCTTCGTGGAACCTGACCACGCCCGTCTGCAACTTCGCCGGCGTCACATGTGATGGCGGCGGCTCCGTCGTTGCCATCGACCTATCCGGCCGGCAGCTGACCGGCGTCCTCCCTCTGGATTCCATCTGTACGTTGCCGTCTCTGGAGAGACTTGCGTTTGGCCAGAATTCACTACATGGACCGATCACGAAGGGCCTGAACAACTGCGTGAAGTTGCAGTACTTGGACCTTGGCAACAACTTCTTTGCTGGCTCGTTCCCGGAGATATCCGCCCTCGCTGAACTGCGATATCTTTACGTGAACGGAAGCAATCTCAACGGGATGTTCCCACGGAGCTCGCTTAAGAACATGACCAATTTGGTCTACTTGAGCGTCGGTGACAACCCTTTCGACAGCTTTCCGTTTCCTGGAGAAATTCTTGATCTTTACGAGTTGAAGTGGCTCTACATGGCGAATTGCAGCATCCAGGGTGAAATCCCACCCGGCATAGGGAGGCTCAACAAGCTCATCAATTTGGAGCTCTCGAGCAACAACATCACTGGCGAAATTCCTGCGGAGATTGGGAACTTGACTGACCTGTGGCAGCTCGAGCTGTACAACAACGGCTTGACGGGGAAGCTTCCAGTGGGGATGAGGAACTTGACGAAGCTCGAGAATTTCGACGCTTCTCAGAATTATCTGGAAGGCGATTTGTCCGAATTGAGGTTCCTGAGGAACTTGGTGACTCTGCAGCTGTACTTGAATGATTTTTCAGGCCAAGTCCCAGTCGAGTTCGGCGAGTTCGAGCGGCTTGTGAACTTGTCGCTCTACACGAATAGATTGAGTGGCCCCCTGCCTGAGAAACTAGGCTCGTGGGCAGAGTTTAATTTCATCGACGTGTCGGAAAATTTCTTGACAGGGCCGATACCACCAGATATGTGCAAGCGGGGGACCATGAAGAAGCTCCTCATGCTCCAGAACAGGCTGAGTGGTGAAATTCCCGCGACTTATGGCAATTGCCCGACGCTGACTCGGTTCCGCGTCAACAACAACTCGCTCTCCGGGGCCGTGCCTGGTGGCATCTGGGGCTTGCCCAATTTGAACATTATTGATGTCGCCATGAATCAGCTCGAGGGTCCTATCACATCCGACATCGAAAATGCAAAGTCTCTCGGGCAGTTGTTCCTGTCCAAAAATCGCCTGTCGGGAGAATTGCCAGAGGATATCTCGAAGGCTGAATCTTTGGTTAAAATCGATTTGAGCAACAATCATTTCTCGGGGAGAATTCCGTCGAAAATTGGTGACCTGAAACAGCTGAGCAGCCTTCACATGGAGAACAATGTGTTCTCTGGCTCCATACCGGATTCGTTAGGCTCATGTGACTCACTCAGCGACCTTGACATGGCTAACAATTCGCTTTCTGGCAAAATCCCGCCATCTCTCGGATCTTTGCCAGTGCTCAACTCGCTCAATCTGTCGGAAAACCATCTCTCAGGTCAAATTCCCTCGAGTCTGTCCTCCTTGAGATTGAGCCTTCTCGATCTGTCGAACAACCGGTTAACCGGTCGGATTCCGCAGTCTCTGTCAATCAAAGCTTACAATGGCAGCTTCTCCGGCAACCCCGGCCTCTGCAGCTCCACTATCATCTCCTTCCAGAGGTGCTCTCAGGAAACCGGCATGTCCAAGGATATCCGAACGCTCATAATCTGCCTCGCTGTAGTCGTGGTTCTCCTATTGCTGTCCCTTGCTTGCTATGTCCAGTTATACAGGAGGGAGAAGGATCAAGAACGGTCCCTAAAGGAAGAATCTTGGAATGTGAAGTCATTCCAAGTGCTGACTTTTTACTGAGGATGAGATTCTTGATGCCATCAAGGAAGAGAATCTCATTGGAAAAGGCGCTTCGGGGAATGTCTACAGAGTCGTGCTCACCAACGGCAGAGAACTTGCCGTCAAGCACATTTGGAATACAGACTCTGGTAGCGGAGGAGGGCAGAGGAAGAGCCGGACCACGAGCCCAATGCTCGGCAAGCAGAGCGAGAAGTCGCGGGAATTCGACGCCGAGGTGGAGACCTTGAGCTCCATCAGGCACGTGAATGTGGTGAAACTGTACTGTAGTATCACGAGCGAGGACTCGAGCTTGCTGGTGTATGAGTACATGCCGAACGGGAGCTTGTGGGACCGGCTTCACATGTGCCGAAAGACAGAGCTCGACTGGGAGACAAGGTACGAGATAGCCGTGGGAGCGGCCAGGGGATTGGAGTACCTGCATCATGGGTGCGAGAGGCCGGTGATTCACAGGGATGTGAAGTCCAGTAACATTTTGCTGGATGAGTTCTTGAAGCCTAGGATTGCTGATTTCGGGCTTGCCAAGATTGTTCAGGCCAATAGTAGCAAGGATTCAACCCATGTTATTGCCGGAACACATGGTTATATTGCTCCTGGTAAGAAAATGTCATTCTTTTTCATCTTTTAGGTTGATCGTGATCAAATCAAGAATGGGCAAAAATAAGAAATTTGAACTAGGAATGGCCAATTACTTTTAACTCGATAGAACTAGCAATGGCTCCCACTTCAAATTTAATCTTTGCGACTGCTCTGAATGTTGCAGAATATGGCTACACGTACAAGGTGAATGAGAAGAGCGACGTCTACAGCTTCGGGGTGGTGCTGATGGAGCTAGTGACAGGAAAACGGCCAATAGAACCAGAGTACGGAGAGAACAAGGACATAGTGAACTGGGTCTCGAGCAAGTTGAAGACGAGACAAGACGTGTTGGGCATTGTGGACTCGAGAATCCCCGATCCCTACAAGGAAGCGGCCATCAACGTGTTGAGGATCGGCATCCTCTGCACGACGAACCTCCCGAACCTGAGGCCCACAATGAGGAGCGTGGTTCAGATGCTGGAGGATGCGGAGCCGTGCAAGTTGGTCCGTGTCGTTGTCGAGAAAGACGGCAACGGGAAGGCGCTGGTCGCCGACAGCAGGAAGATCAAGCCAGGGCCTTGAAAAGCCTTGGGTCAAATCTCATAGGAACATAATTGGGAAAAAAACCTACGGAATTTTAAACCCAGTTTCAGCATAAGGTGTAGTTGAAGTTCTGAGATCACTTGTAACGTAACATAATTCCAAGACCAAGAGCTTCCCAATAAGTCTCTCCCCAATGAGTGAGAGCTTGGAGTTCATATGCAAGTAGGTTTTTGAGTAAGGCAGCCCACGGGCTGAGAGATCTTCTTCCTCTTCTTTCTGTACAATATATTATTTCCATAAGTCATGTGAAGGTAGTTGTTTTGGCAGAACAATAATCAGAAATGCCAGATAATTATTGATGGTCCATGCTGATTTCTGAGATGCTTGGTCAAAGACTTCTGCTTCCTAACACACCAGTTGGTACCAGAATCTGCAGACAATAAATCGATTCCCCTCGTTCTTCGTCTTCTTCAGGACATTGCTACGATATGGATCTTAATAAACAGGCCCATCAAACGAGTGGATTTAGTCAAAAACACTGATCCGATTCAAATCATACTCAGCCCAACACATCTAGTTCAACCCGTATTGCTAAAAATACTTCCATATTTAATCAAATCTAGACAAAATTTGATCTCATGCAAGGGAGGCGTGCTTCCGTGCATGTTGAGGGTATGGAAGGGGGAGAATTCTCTCGAGGCGAGGATCTTGCTGCCCTGGAGAAGGACTACTACGAGGAAGCTGGTGCCCAGTCTGGCGAGGGCGAGGATGGTGATGAAGGAGATGAGTACTGATGTGGTTATGAATTCGCTGGCTTGCGTGCTTCATCTGTAGCAGTTTCATGTTTATCCCATTAAAACTGATTCCAGAAACCTAAGCCAAAAAATCAAATGGAGTGTCGCTAAAAAACAATGGGAAGCAAAATTCATTCGTTCAGAGAGAACGTCGAACAATATTTACTAGGAGCTTCATCTCCAGTGACATCGGATCAAGCCCACAAATAACTTTGTTATTCAAATGTTCTTATTTGGGAAGGTATAATTCTAGTGTCGTCCCAGCTTTTCAACTAGACGGTTCTCGATTTCCATTCTCTTTTTCATCAAGATTGTATACTTAGCAACTAGTTCTGAATTGCCAGCAGAGACGGCGAGCTTGCAGATGAGAGACGTCTTCTCCAATTTGTCCATATACATGCCTGATATTGGCACAAAACTGCCCTTCTTGTTACACAGCCAGCCGTGCGCCGCCTCGGAGTGCAGCTCCCAGCGAAGCCGAATCTGTTAATTCCAGAATAAAACAGGGTAAGGCCTCTATGTCATTAAATCCTAGGGTCTGTGGAAATACACAGAGAGCATTCTCAAGGATTCTTTTAATTGCGACTCCTCCCCCTTGACAAACACAACTTTAGGCTACATTTATTTCGCGAAAAATGAATGATGATCGCTTGTATCGCTTAAGAATGAATAAATGAATAATATTTTCATTGTTCATGAAAATATTTAGACTCGAATTGTTGTCCATAATGAAAATATTTTCCAAATCTCATTTTCCTTGAAACAAAAACACCGTTAATTTCCTTTGGAATCAGATCCCAAGAACCACAGAGATGGGCTGTTCATGATACAGAGTGTTAAAAGTGAAAGGACTCTTACCAGGTCTCTGTACAGTATAGACGTCGCAGCCAAAGATGGAGGCTATAGAGCTAAGGATCCTTTGGTTTGCTGATGCTCCACCTGTGGCTATTATGCGATTTGGTGGAGCAGGCATCCCAAATCTTTCTGCATGAGCTCGCATAGAGAGAAACTGGCCCTCAATTAATGCTCGGATCTGAAAATAAATGTGAACTTTTTAAGATTAAAGAGCATGCAAGATGTAAACAAATCTCAAAAATCACGACTTCTGACCTCAGCAGGAGAATCAAATTCCTGCACGTCACGTTCTGTCAGGCCTTCCAAAGTGTCACCAGTGAAGTTGTCAAGAATATACCGATGGAAACCAACTGCACGTACGGAAAAAGGTTACTTAAGCTTATACGCCTTTTACAAATACATGTACGAAATAACAGAGTGAACAGTCAAGTATCATGATTCGGGTCATCTTCATTACGAATAAGGATCTGATGTCTGGTCAAAAGATTAGGCGCAAGAACTCCTCAGGGCCAAGCCAATCTAAAATAAAATCTTGGGTAGGAAACAGAGCTGTCAAACGACAAAGTACTTCTAACAAATTCACTTGAGTAACTTCTTGCCAACATCGTACAGAAACTTGAAGCAAAATTATCAAAGTAATCAGGGGAAACATTTTAGGGAGATCAGTTCACATGAAAAAACTACCCATTGGGGGCATCATACTAATGCAGCAAAAGAAACTCTAAGATTCTGTCGCAAGAGATTGGACAGGAACCACAAAACTCACCAGGGAGAGGAGGAAGAATTTCATGATCCTTGTAGTAGAAACCGATTTTTCCACCTATCAAAGATAAAGATGAAGCCTAATTCACAATATCCCAAATTTAGTTTCAAAGTTGCTCAACATCTACAAACCATTTAGAGGTGGCGTTTGCTCCAGACATTTATTGAAAGCATCCCAAGACTTCTCAGCATATCTGTTCCTGACATCTACAAGTGAAAATTAAATATCACTTTCATGTTGCAGAAATCCATACACCATGCTAGCAGAAGCAAGAAAACATTGTTGGAGAAGAGTATAACCTTCACGAGTTAGAGAGCCATTCTTGTAGACAAGCATTACCATGTAACTTTCTTTGTCCACGGGATTGGGGAAGACGTGCCCTTCAAGCCTTGGTTGAGGATCAGAACTGATCCCGAAAACCTGAATGCGCACAAGAATGTTTAACAGAGTACTGGCAGGGACTGAGTTTAATAAAACAAAGAGTTGAGGGAAACAAAGATGGATGTGAAGTACAGGATAAAGAATTCAAGACTTCAGTTAAGACACTGTTCGGAAAGAGCATCTGTCAGCCATCAACTACATCCTAAATAGAACTCTGCAGTAACATGTTCACTATCAATCTGATCCCCAGAAACGCACTGATATCCCAATGAGTAGTCCGCAGGAACAAGACCCCTATCAAATCTGATCCAGGATGACTCCTAAACCAAAACATCTACTCATATGCCCTGGTTGATCAGACAAGCATTGAGGGTAGTTAGGTAGAGATTTACGGCCTTATGAAGCAGACCGTTCTGATTAAACAACAGAATTACCTGATTTGGGTCTTAAATGTAAACTTTAAATCAAGCCAGCTTGTGTTAGCCATTTAAAAGTTACTTTCAAATCATTAAACATGAAAAGGCAATTAGGCTAGTAAACAACCTCTCTGACAAGCGGAAGGGGAAAAACCCTCAGACTTAAGCCACAGCTTAACAGCTATGTCATGTCATCTACTGCCAAACTGCTAACAATTTCCAGTCAACCGCTTTAAGTATGTAACTGTCACTCTAAAATGAGACTCAAATCTGAAATATTGTATAATCCTCCGGGACTACCTCTAGAGTTTTCTTTCAAACGGTCCATGATATTGAGGTTGCAAAGAGTAGTTCATGCAATATTCTAATGCAAATCAAACTAAAAGCTCTCTCTCCCTCTCTGCCCCTCCCCTCTGCGAACAATTTCCAGTCAACCGCTTTAAGTATCTAACTGTCACTCTAAAATGAGACTCAAATCCGAAGTATTACATAATCCTCCAGAAATACCCAGTAGAGTTTTCTACCAAACGATCCATGATATGGAGGGTGCAAATAGTAGGTTACACAATGTTCTTATGCAAAGCAAAGCAAAATCTCTCTCTCCCTCTTCTTCCAATCGATCCATAGTATGGAGGGTGCAAATAGTAGGTTACACAATGTTCTCATGCAAAGCATTTAAGATCTATCTCTCCCTCTCCCCTCTCTCTCTTCAATGCTAGTTCTAAGTAAATGACAGGATGGTGGACCTTGGGTTCACTACAGACAGATCAATCAATGAAAGTACAGACAATTCCCTAAACCAGCGAAGGAAGCAGTTTGATCAATTGCCACACTTCATATTTAGCAAAACTATTGGTGTCTTTCTTTTCCTAGCACGTGTATCTAACTATGTTGGTTCAAGTAAAAGTGTGAAAAAACACATAAATATAGCAGACTTTTAGTTCCAACTCACAGTGTCACTGGTGCCAAGACTAATTGCCAAATCCCCTGGCTTGTTGAGAGTCAAACCTGCATCGAGCATATTGCACTAAGCAGGGAGCACAGTACACATAGGAAAAACCTTTAGGATTACGCATTATTTCAAGTAGAACTTGCCATCTGCAGGAGAGCTAACCTCTGCTTATTCTAGTCATAAACGGAGAAGAAACAAATCATGCTTTGATTCTATGTCCCTTCATGCCCAAACTTAGGGCCTAATACAGCCTCATCTATCTTCAATTACCTTTCAAAACCATCTGTGCAACATTCACCTTTTATAGATTTATCTATAACAGTTGACATCCCAGAAGTGATTCAGGATTTATAGACTTTTGCTGCAAATGATTGTTACCGTCTAATACCACAGGATATTTTCCAAATTAATAACTCCAATATCGAATTAACATATTTCATTGACTTGAATTCCCATTGGCAAGCCATCTTAGTTTATCAGAAGCTACTAATGCGGCATATGTAGAGAGTCAAGTGAAACGACAACGCAAGATGCAGCCGACATTTTTTACCTGCTAAGCTGTTGGGATTGTCTCCTGACCACTGAATTACCAAGCAATTTTTGTGGAAGTTGAACCTGGGAACAGAGCAGCTTGATATCAGGTTCAATAACTCACAAAGTAGAAAAAACACACGATTTCAGTAATCTGGTATCATTTACTTGCGACTAGTAGAAGGATGACCTTAGCAACGTTCCTGACTTCATAATTAATTTTTAGTTTCAGCTATAGTGTAGGTTTCTCTTTGGATTCAGTGGGAGAAGTTTGCAGTGCAGTGTCCAGAAAAGTGAAACTTATACGAACCTATGCACAAAGTAAAGAGCAATATGACCCGCAACAGCATAAGCAGGTGCTAGCTTTCCCAGTTTATCCTCCAAATCAGGCGCCGTGGCCTAAATCAAGTATTGAGGCGTTGTTATAAAAGAATCCTGCGAGTGGGATATTTTTTCCCCTTTTCTTGAGATACAAGAAAAAAGCTTTTTTTTTTTATTTTTAAAAATAGTCTACCTCCAAGGCGACTGTGGACCAGATCCTTTGCTTAATATCCATCAAGTTCATCCCAGCACCATCTGTCTCATCTATACTAGCATACGCCCCAATAAGAAGACATGCCATGAAGGAGCTCACAAGAGATATTCTCTCTGTATCCTGATAAACTTGGGGCTGTGTCTGGAAAATCTTCTTTATCTGAGGCCCGGTGTATCTCTCGTGTGCACGTGATCCAGACATTCGAGCCAACTCCAAAGCCCCTCCAACAGCTTTCTCTATCTCTCTACATTGTGCAGTCGTGCTACTGTCCATCCAAATCGGTGATTCCTTGACCGAAAAGGCATCCCCAAATTGATCCACTAATGGCTTGGTTGCATCCAATGACGAAAGAATCGCGGAACTTCCACTCTTCCAATACACACTCCCGTGTTGCTGGCCACTACCAGAGACGGCAGCAATTTTACCGAAATCAAGACCAGATTTTGCGAGCTTCTGAAGCATGAGATCAAGAGCTTCGACCCACATAATGGTGGGCGAAACGATCCTTCCGTTATCCGAGGGATCTCTGAAGACCCCATCTTTGGTATTGTAGTGGGGCAAGTCAGAGTCAAAGTGAACAAGCTCAGTAGCAACAATGTTCAGATGAGAATCCAGCACAGTCGCCTTCAAGGACCTAGGTAAAAAGTTACAAACTTTTTTAGCACCGAGTCACAATTCACACGCTCATTCGAAAGACAGGCCTTCGGACCAAGCGAATTCGTCACAATTCACCCGAATTAGCTGCTAAATCGCCTAATTCAGCGAACCCACATCGCAGCATTGCAATCGCACCGGGGAAACAAGAGAAAAACGCTTGCTTTCGCTGATCAACACACGAAGGGACAACGAAAAGACACAAAGAACAGGGACTTACTGAGTAGAACTATCGAACCCCAGGAAGAGAGCGTCGGAAGGGAGATCATAGTCCTCCATTGCGAAGACAAGGAGTATAAACAGACGGCTCAACTTCTTCTGCTAGAGAGAGAGAGGTGGGGTTGTTACTCTTGCTCGGACTCTCGAGAGGCGCAATCGTTTCGAGCTCCGAATGAGATATGAAGACACCCGGCATATGCAAATATATACACGAATCATGGGACAGTAATGGATTGTGGATGAGGAGTGAGGACGACGAGATTAGATTTGCTCCGAACTGAAATTACGGAGATTTAGTCGGAACTTTATAGATTTAGCCGAAAGTTTAGAGGATATCATCAGATGGATGATTGACGTCATGACCACCGAGTTGAATTTTCCGGACCGATGTAAAAGTCTTTTTTATAGGTTTCGCATTTTTTTTCAAATAAAGAGAATTATTCCAAGTTGACGTCCGCCTCCCACGTTAGCTTACATGTTATCCACATCATACTCTGTCATTGTCAACATTCGTGAGTTTTTCCACGCAGTCTGCCCGTGCATCCGCTTATCTCATTTATAGCATAGTGTTGTGCCGTTGGCCGGTTACAAAATCTGCTGATTTTTTTCCAATATTATCAAATATCCGAAGGTCGCTATTGTTTCTTACCAGGTGATGGTGTTGATGAAAACGCAATTTTGGATAATAAACTTCTAATTGATTCTGATGTCGATAATTTGAGTAAGCTAGTGACGGTTTTTTATACGTGAGCAAATTTGAGACTGGAGTGAAAGTTTGAGATTTTTTACTAGACAAAAAAAGTTCGAAGTAAAATTGAGATCGTACCTAAAATTGTAGATTTCCTTCTCTCTCTCTCTTTTTAAGTAATTAGGCCCCATAAAGATCCATAATCCGAGCAAAGTAAAATCCATGGTGAGTGGAGGGAGGAGGCCTGTCCTGTCTGTGGCCTTTCACTGCACAAGGAACAAAAGCGACAGGAACTCCATTAAGTTGGGCCAGATAACTCTTGCGGTCTTCTATGATGGGCCGAACTATCCAAGGGCTTTGAGCTTGATCTGATAAGGAGCCCACTGGGCCGGTAACAAGCCTTCTCCTTTACTCGGGGTTTTTTGCGCCTGTGTACCGTTTGATGAGTAGATTGCTCGCCGCAATGGCTTCCTCCACAAGGGAGCTTCTGGCCTTCCAAACTAACCAACGGACCCTCGGCAAACAGCTCTATTGAGGGAAAATTGATGTCTGACGTTAGTAGAGATGTCAAATGATTGGGTCGGATCGAATATGGCCCAATCATATCGACCTTTACTCTGTTTTCACCCATATTTAATGACTAATGTTCGATTCAAACTATTTTGACCCATATTACTGAAACGCACTAATATAAAACCTATATGCCCGCCCCCGTCGCCGTTCACCTCCGCCCTCCTCGCCAACTCCGCCCGCCAGCCATCGCCACCACCGCGGCCCATTGCCGGATTCGGATAGAAGTGCCTGAAACAAAGATTTTTCTATTCACACAGCTACTCGAGCATCTTATGCAAATAGAAAAAGTCATTCTCGAGCTATCTTCAGTATAAGAATGGCTCAATCGTGAAGTTTCGGAATTCAACGAGCCATTAGCACATAACTTAAATCTGAAGATATCACCAAAATCAAAAAGTCTATGCCGATGTTAAAACCTCAGCCCGCACGACACGATTCCACATATTCATTCAATTACGCTCACATTTTCCTTTTTATTTTTTTTATTGTTTATTTCTTTCTCTTTTTACTTCTGGTCTTCTAGTCCAGGACCCACAGAAGCCCCCTTGGAGTCGTCTTCTTCACGGCGTCTTCCACAGGAGCTCATCGAGGCTACCAAAAGGGGGAAACTTCGACATTTTTTTTTGTTTTATCACCAACAGCCACCAACGCCACCAGTGCTGGCCATCGAAGTTACCGCCGGACAGCCACCGACAACCATGAAAAAAAAAAAACGTCCAACTCGACGAGATTCTGAGCGAGATACGGCCGGACGACTATGGCTCAAACCGAGGCATAAAATGGACAAGCAGACATGGAGGAACTGCTCTGCAGGCAAACCAAAGTGCAAACGGCGGGATAAACATGCTCAAAGCTCGAGATCCGGTTGGAGTTTTTTTTCTCTTTGGCTTACTCAAGCACATCGTCGAACGGGCGGTGTGTAGCATACAAAACAAAAAAGAAAAACATTAAGACAGCTCATCGTCGAGCCATTTGACGAAAGGCACAACATCATCAATGCCCGTGAACGCGGCTTCCTCGGCATCCTCAATGCCCGTGAACGCGGCTTCCTCGGCATCCTCAATGCCCATGAAGAACGGCAGCAGCGGGTGGCGGTGGGCGGTGACGGGCGGGTGGTGGTGCCAAGTGGTATCGATAGAATTTCTTGCACCAAATTCTCTTCAGATATCACTGATAACTTCTGTTCATCCCAATGCTTAGGCTCTTGGGTAATTCACTCGGCTACAAATTGGAGCTCGCCTTGATTTGTTGGTCCGCGGACACATCCTCGGGGCAGCTAAGTGTCCTCTCTTCCATCTCCCTCCGATCACCTGACTCCTTGATTAACTACCTCTCTGTCCACAAGCAAGCTTTGCCATCCCGATGACGGGCCTAGTCCTTTGTTTGCATTCGAAGAATAGCTTCTAGGAAAGTAAATTCGTCTTATCAATTGACCCCATAAGGCTGGCGGGGCTTGTATAATTCTCTATGCCTGCTTCCCCGACATAGCTTTGTTGAAGGCAACAATGCCTTCAAAGGCTAAAGCCCAATCCGCCACAATCTTTGCTCGTCTTCAACACCTCCCATTTATTCCCATTGATTCCCACGTTGGTGGTGCTTTATTTCCACCCAAAAAAAAATAAAAGGAAACTTTTTGTTCAATCGATTTGCAAATCGATATAGGAATCTTGAATATAGACATTGCATGTTCTGACAACGCTTGTGTGAATGTCTTGTTTAAAATCTCTTTGCCCGCTTTAGTCATCAGCTTTTTTTTCCACTCCTCAAATTTCATATTCACCTCCGAAAGGACTTTATTATGATTCTGCAAATGTAAAAGGGTCTGAATGAACAAATTAAAAGTGTAGTGACTCGGTTTGAAAAAGGCATAAACAGTATACTAATTTTTTTTTTTTTTGTCAATTATCAAAATTTGGCATCATTTTCAAATTCTATCATAAAAAGTGAATTACATTGTAATTTCATTTCACTTGTAACATAGAACCATTGTTACTGTTGAGCGCAACAGCAATGACCCAAAAAGATAACAAGTTGTGTCAGACCTATAATTGCAAATAAGGCTCTATTCGTTTAGCCAAAAAAAATTGTGAAAATGATGTATTTTTGAAAAATGTTTTTTAGAAAATCATTTTTCAAGAAAATGACAATACTTTCTGATATTGGCTCAAATCTAAAAATGACTTGAAAAATATTTTCCATCGTTTGGTATTGATTTTCCTCCATGTACTCCTTCAAATAATTTTAAATTTTACTTTTATTATTTTATATTTTTTTAAAAATTATAATTCTTGTTTCTATTTTTTCTCTTTCTTTTTTCTCTTTTTTTTTTTTTTTTCCCTCTTTTCCTCTCTTCTACATATCTTCTACATATCGCTGGCAATCTCGAGCCAAGCTCATTGGCCTCGGGCGAGGGCTCACCTCACCTCGCTCAAGATCGGCGACTCCCTGGCCCGGCCTCGGTCTAGCCTAGCCTTGCTCACCTGTGGTTGATTGCCGATCGTGGCCGGCGACCGATCGAGGAAGAAGAAGGGAAAAGAAAAGAAAAATAAAATAAAAGAGAAAAAATATAAAAAAATTCAAATTTTTTATTAAAAAATAATAATTAAAAAGAAAATGAATGTGAAAGAGTGGAGAAAGAAAAGATGAGGGAAAATATTTTCCTCTTCTCAAAAAAGAGGAAATCATTTTCCGCACTTTTGAATGCGAAATTTTTTCCATGAGAGGAAAATATTTCCCTTGATTTTTTATTTTTGGTGAATCGAGCGCCGAAAAATCCAAAGAATATTAGTTGTTCTGTGCTAAACAAATGAGGCTAGATAAGACGGCTCACCTAATTTAAGGGCCTTCGGCTTCAAAGGAGATGCAGCCCATGAGCCCGTCATCACTGACCTCATAATTACGTCATCTCGTCTATGCCCTAACATGGAAAACCAAAAGCATGGAGGCAAGTCAAGATGCAAGAAATTGGGAGAGCGGTTTGGACTCGCAAAAGGAAAGTTTGGGCTGAGCTCTCTTTGGCATCGTCCAATCATTATAGCACAGGAAAAATAAAATCATGCACTTCATATGGAAAAAAAAAGAGTTAGACCCCAATGTAATCACTTTGTTATCTTCGTCATTAAGTAACTATTCACCATACTCATGTCTATCCTTCAAGGTAATAACAGCATATCTATAATAATATTTTACAGGGATTTACCGTATCAGTCCTTATTTCTCATCATTTTAAAGATGGTTTAATTGCTCCAATGTTTTTTAGGATTGGATATTGATATATCTCTAATCCTAAGAGCATTGTTCAATCTTTATTATGTTGCCATAGAGTTCTCCACAGATAAGATTGTTGAAGTCTTATCACCATTCATGCGCCTTCTTTTTCACCCGCGGGTTTATTGACATTTATTGCTAAGCATTCATAAGTTACGTTATTGTTGACCGTGCATCGCAGCAGATAACGAAAAATGTGCATGAGACTTGTTGCGTGTTTATAGCCATAGTCTATGTTAACGGATTTCTATATGCTACCGATCCGCCATGCATGACGACGTCCATTCGATAAATTACGGGTTGCCGTCATCATCGTAAAGCCCCCGTAAAAAAAGCAACTTCTCCTCCTCAAAGCTGGGAATCGGATTCTGCGCACGCAAACGTCTGAATCCGATCCTCCCCAAGTCGGTTGAACTCGTGCTGTTCCTTCACCTAATTAGTCTTCTCTTGAAGGGAGGGATGGCGTTAAGTAATGAATCTGATGCCAACCCCACCTCCACTTTGGCCTTGCCCTTGAAAAAGTCAAAAGGTTGACTTTTTTGTTTTGTGCCCCCCTTCTCTCTGTCTTTTCACTATTTGCTTTGGGCCTAAGAAAAATATGAAAAGCGGCTGGCCGGACAGGATTAGCGTTAGATTAGCATCGGCGTCATCAACCCGGACAAGATAACTCATGCAATTGACCCCGCAAGCCGACAGAAAATATCTTATTGCCGCAATACCGAAAACGCCCTCCCTCTGCCGCCGTCCACTCTGCCTTCCGAGGGCCAGTTACGTAAATTCGGATCTTCTTTGTTAAGCCCCCTTATAAGCTGGCCTCCCCCCCACGAGTTCCCCGTTTCTTCCCATTCTGCCAGGAGCGAGAGAGTTCGTGTCGCTTTAGCTTTTCGATCGTGTCAATTCAGGAGATCTTCGCGAGCTTTACCAGGCGGATTTCCGATGGCCTCCAACGCTATCAAGATTCGGAGCGGCTCCAGCCGCGGTCTGGTAGGATCTTCCGGGGCTGGTGTCGCGCGGGCGTCGGCCCCGTCCAGAACCCCCGAGGTTCGTGGCAATCACTCTGGGTCGGTGGCGCGGCTGTTGGTCGACAACCGCCACAACTTCGCGCGGAGTTCTTTGCCGGCGCGGCTCATGTACTACCGTGGCGGGTCGTGGCTGGACTTCCCGAGCCGAGTGGTGGAGTCGCTCAAGCCGAGCTTCGAGGAGCGCATCCCGGTGGTGGATTCGTCCATCGACGGCGCGAGGTACCTGTTTGATTTCTTGAGAATGCTGCAGATTGATTTTCAGACTGGAAACAGTAGGTCGATCGCGTGGATTGATGAGAACGGGAAGTGCTTTTTCCCGCAAAATTTTGTCGGCGAGCAATTCGAAGATGACTTCACCGCTGGTGACGGGTTAGGCGAAAATTCCGTGAAAAGAAAGAGGGAGAAGATTGGAGTGGATGGAGGGAAGGAGGTGGAGCAAGAGGTGAGTTCGTCGGATAAGAGAGAAGACGTGTTGAAGAGACCGTGTCTAGCTGATGTAGGGAAACCAAGTTCTAGGTGGCCGAATGCGAGGTTGTTGGGCGAGGGAGATAAGGCCTACTCTCAGATAAAAAATTTCTTCTTGTCCGGCTTGAAGAATGTGGATCCCAGTGCTACTATAACTGCGATTCACCAGTGCACGAGGACGACACCTATTGAGCGTGCAAGATACGAAGTTTTTATGAAGCAGGTCGATATCACAAGAGCCGCGAGAGGTGTGTCTAATACTGTATATGCCTGGCATGGGACGTCTGCGAAGGGTCTGTCAATCATATTGGCGCATGGGTTTGGAGTTCCTATTGAGATTCCTGAGCCTGAGAGTTATGGAGTTGGTGTGCATTTCTCTCCTGTGGGGTTGCCCCAAGTGTGGTAATGATTCCTTATTTCTTTTTGGGCGTACGTTTGAATTTATGCAGTAATGGTTGCTTGGGTCTTTGCTGATAATAGCTTTCTTGTTGATTTGTCCAAAGTGCTATGCATTCAGAGGCAGATGATAATGGCGAAAAACATGTAGTGTTGTGCCGAGTTATATTGGGCAGGGTTGAGAAAGTGGATCTTGGTTCTAATCAGTCTCATCCTTCTAATGTTGATTTTGACACTGGTGTGGATGATCCTAACAATCCTAAACACTACGTGGTGTGGTTCGGCAATGTCAATACTCATGTTCTTCCTGAGTGCATTGTCAGCTTCAAAGCCTCTAACAATGTTAAGGGTAAGTATAGTTTTCCTTTTTCAGTCCGACTTTTATGATAAACTCTGTGTGTTGCTGAGATGAATATAGTCTTCTAACATGCCGGATGAGGGGAATTTCAGGAATGAAGAATTCAATTTGCGAATTGATTTCGAAGATGAAGACTGCTCTCCCTCCTGCCAAACTTCAGGAAGTGGAGAAATTGTATAGTGTTTTTAGGGTAAGTAACTTAAGCTTCACATACAAGAATTCTGGACCTTTTATATGCATTTAGCTCGCCAATAAAAAGCGGCTTTGTCCTCCATTAGCTTATTTAGTGATTTTCCTTTTAATTATGTTATTACAGGCTGGAAAGTTGGTCAAAGATAGTTTTGTGAAACAGTTCCGATCCATAACCGGTGATGACGTGCTACTTTCTGCAATTCGGGGGATTCGTGGATCCGGATAGTGGTCGTTGAGATTCTTTATTTTGGAAGCATTTGTTGTGATTTGCTCAATTGATAGAATCATAGGAGTACATGATCATACATAATACTCAGTCAAAGGAGGGATCGAAAGAAAGGGTTTTAACTGTGCAAGCCAGAGACTTTTTTAATTTTTTACTCATTTTCTTACCACCTCATCAATAAATGTGGAACAGATTTGAGATGACGAAATGTTAGCCCTTGTCTCTGAATATGATGTCTCGAAGTATGCGAAGCCAAGGAAACCCATCTTTGAATGACTTTCTCAAAAAGGTCATAAGTATTATTTTCGCCTTTCGAATCATCATATTCCTCTAATTCGCCTCTCGAGCTGAATTTTTGTTTAATTCGGTGGTTTATTGGAGTTCTCTTTTGGAAAAGATTTGGTCCCTCTTGTATCCAATCACTTTGTCAATATGGATGTTGATGAAAGTTGATAGTTCTTCTTGTTTTGAGAAGGAAGGCTAATAAATAGGATTATTATGAGGTTAACTGTTGATATAAGAAACTGTTTACGCTTTAACCATTGGATGAATGACACGTGTGTAAGAGACAGTTTTGTAACCGAATTCTTTCACGTGTCAAGCATGTGACGGTGAATGTGTGAATTACATTTCGCATCGGCAGCAACCCTGATAAAAATCCTGATAAGAATTACAATTTTATGTATTCATATTAATGGAAAATCTTTACACGACATATGTGTGTTTTAACTGTTGAGGTGCCCAACTTAGTTAATATGGTACGCACTAAATCTCTCTGGCGTACAGAGTTAATGGAAATTGCATAGGAGTCGACAATAGGGAGTACTGTATTGAAAGGGAGACTTTGTCAAGGATTGAATTTGGGACTCGACAAGTTCAGTGACCAGTGTGACGATGTTACCAATAGAAGATGGTGGTTTTGGGACTCAGCTGCTGATGATGTGCTTTTCATGGACTGTTCATCCTTCTCACCTCTCAAATGTCAGGAACTGTATGCCAGAGATAATTGGTGTACAGTACAGAGATTGTATGGAATCCTTAGGTCGAGGAAAACAATTGTAATTTCACTCGCTTGGTTGCATGTTTCGGCTTGTAAAGGAAAATGAGGTTAGTGGACTAGATTGTTGTTATCCTTTTCACTGTTGAAATCGCAAGTGCACTAGTACGTGACGACTAATAGGCCAAGAACAGAAAAAAGAGGAAGAACTGTGTTATGACCAGGACCTGAGACAATGTTGGATCGATGGACCCAAGGAATACACATCGGTCTGTTGATTTGATCGAAGGAGATTGAAAGTCATGTGCTGAATGCTTTGTTACTTGAAACTTGCCGAGCATTTAGGTTCTGTGAGATGACTTCCCGTCTTCTTGTTTATGTTGGGTAGTGAATGACATTAGCTTTTGTGATTGAATTTTTCTGCCTCTGTTTATTTCTGTCTTCCTTGGAACATGTATCTAATGTTCACTTAGTTGGAGAATTGGTATAGGAGAATTGCCTATGGTTTTCTGATGGCAGTTGGTCATGTTGCTTTACTCAGTCGCATTGATTGTCGTTCATCACTGGACAGGGTGAAAGATATTCATCCTTTACTCCTAGATATGGTCGATGATTAAAAGGATTCCAGGTTCATGGAACTTGTTGAAATTTGATTTCTTATGCCCTCAATGCCTCCTGAGGAACTTGGAGAATGTCTCCTCTCGTGCTTGTTCATCAAGCTTAGCATGCTGAGTACTATGATACCGCATTTGATCACTTCCTTTTGGATGGACAATTGGAATGTACTGATCTGCTAGAATTTCTGATGATTTCCTGTGGCTTATGAGGGATCCCGCCCCATGTTTTTGTAAGTGTTTGTATTTGAGAAAGATGTGGGATGTACATCCCTGTGAGGATGTAGTTAATGTAGGTATAACTCTCTTGTGATCAGGTGCCTGTTGTTGTCAACATTTTGAGTTCCTCTGAAGGAATAAGAACATCCAAACAGATAACCGATGGTTGTTATGGGCAGTTGGAGCCTAGAGGCTTACTGGGATCCTCAGAATCAGGAAGAAAGGCAGTGAGATTCCCTTACAGTGTGTGTTTCTGCATTAAGAGATGATAGAATCCTGTTTTTCACTGCGGGGTGTCATGACATTTCATGAGCATATTGTATAGTAGATGTATATAAACCGGAACCGTTTCATGCTTTCTCTTCAGACAGGTGTAAAGAGATTGTTCCACGTTCAGGGAAACAAGTGCTGAGAAGCATTACATGGCGAGGTAAAGAAGGCAAAGCAGTGGGAATTTCTGCATGTGTGGTAGCTTTCTTGCAACTTTTCATCTTAGTCACAGCTCCAAGGAGAGGAAATGTTAGTTCTCCTGCGTAGTTAATATTTGACACTAGGAAGCGAGAATCTTGTACACCACTTAATTGTTTTACAGCTGAATGGTGCATAATTGTGGTGACTAATGAGGCGTTGTGTTAGGTGTCATATAGATGCGTTAGTCTGTAAGCAGGGATGGTTCTGCAGATGATTTTAACTCTGAGCTTGACATAAAGTTTCATTGGCCATATGAAATCGATGGTGATTAGGAATTTCCTCAAGGTGTTTTGATTTTGGAGATACAATCCTAAGGACTCTTATTTGCATATTTCTGTTGCAAGAGGTAATTTTCATTTTCTAGGTTTGCCTCTGATTGCTTGTCAGAAGATGACTAATGAAATGTTCCAAATCATCTTCTTGTGATCTATTTGATTTTGAGAGCAAGTATATGTCTAGCATTTTCAGTTGCTTGGATTATGTTGGCTGCTACTGAGCACATCATGCAGAGACGCAGGAAAGTAAGGAGCTTAAGTATTGTGAATTCGTGATTTTGAATCATTTCTCCTGGATAGTGAAAGTCACTTGCAGGTGATTGTAAAAGAGTTCCTGCCGCCACTTCTACTTGGTACTTCTGCAGAAGCTTCCACTTGCATTTCTCTTCTTGATGGAAGGTAGTAGGTACATGTTGAATGACGCACAATGAGATTGTCTGATAGAATTGTTATTGTGTTTGTATTTTGTACGAATATATAACCCAATCAAGATATTCATAGCTGCGAGTCTGCTATGTTTCTGAAGAGATTTGGAATATATCATTAGAAATTTGAAAACCAAGCAGAATCAGTCTTTGCATCCACAGCATTTTCCATTGGAGATATTTTAATCCAACGAGGCCATCCAGTGTCAAGAATGGTTGAACTCTTTTAACTTGCTGGAAGAATGGGAAGACCAGAATGTCACGGTGATACTCCTAATTCGTCTTCTAATTTGCATCCACAGGGATTTCTGCTTAACACATTAGTGTTGTGGTACATACACGGTGTTCTATCTTACACCGTGTTTCGGACCATCTTTGGAAACGTAAAGTCCGTGATCACTAAACACATTCACGCTATGACAAAGCTTTCATATGTACAGCGCATGTTTTGAATTCGGCCAAAAAAAGAAGGCATGTGATGAACAAATCCCGCAGAACAGAGGGAAGGCCACCTATGTGCTATCAATAGTGCTTGGCATGGTGACACTCTGACTAGAAGGTCATAGCGGTCATAGGTAAGATGCGCGTTACCACAAGATAAGTTACCTGATATGATGCTGGTGTTTTTCTCGAGTATATAGACGGCCCTGTGACCTTGTCGTAAATCTTCAACCTTTGATTTGAAGATTCTCTCTTGGAGGGGTCAATTGATGGGAAGAGTTAGCTCTAGGAAACTATATAGCAAAGAATAAATAAACCGTTCCTCGGCTATCTTCCCCCTGCTTCCCCTGCTGGGTAGGATTTGCGTAGAGGATCATGCATACAGTTCATGGTTTACGTTTCTAATGTACTCTTTTTTTTTATTTTTATACATGTATATGTAGTTTATTGATCGATCATGTTGAAGATTGGACTTTCCTGGGGAGAATGAGAAACAGATACGATTAAAGGTAGGATGTAAAAGGTTGGTTTGGGTAGTATAGGACATGGAATCTCCCTGAATTCCATCCCTTCCAAATTCATAGATAAATGCGAGGAGTACTCGATTCTTTCGACTTGACCGATCGACAAGGACCTCCACCCAAACTGTCCTGTCCGCACGATGAGATGTATGCTTGACCTCCTTTTGCCTGGAATGTGCAGCACGTACCCGAGAGTCCGAGACGAGGTTGATTCGAAGATGGAATGTGTATGCATGGTCAGGAAATATGTCACAAGGAGCTTCTGCCCCGTTGAGCAACTGAAGCTGTAGCCAGAGATTTAGGCTTAATATAAACTGATCGATGCGTGCAAGAAGGGCCTGACAGAGAAAGAGTCGGTGACAGATAAGAGGAGCAGAGACAGAGAGAGAGAGAGAGAGAGAGAGAGGGGCCGAATTATAAGTTGAATAATAAGGCATGGGGAGCAGATGAGTGCCCACTTATCTGGTTATTGCATAAGGTCTTTTAGTGGATATCATTCATCTCCTTGTCACAACATCGGTTGTTCCTTTCACACAACCCTCGCTAAGACGCCAAAGATGCATTCAATTGTTTTTAAGGTCCAATCCCCATCCCCGTCCAAGGCGAAACAGCTTAAGGCTCCTTTTTATTTCGTGAAAAAATAAGTGATTTGAAAAATATTTTCTAAAAAATAGTCGCTTATCTCGCTTATAAAAAATAAATGGACGAAAAATATTTTCATCGTCCGCAAATTTTTAAACGCAAATTGTTGTCAATGGGGATAATATTATTCATGGACTAACCGTTTTAAGTGATACATGCGATCATTTTTAGAAAATTATATTTTAAATCGCTCATTGTTTTCGCGAAACAACGGAAGCATAGAACTCATAATATTCTCTCTCTCTTTCTTTCCTTTTCTCGACCTCCAGCAAGAATGGATTTGTCCCCCTATCAATTCGAGGTGACATCTTAAGTAGGAGCAAGCGTGCGCGTCGATTTCATCGCAGTACATGCATGATGGTCAACTTGTACAGCTAGATACTATTGCGCGCAACACAGCAAACCGCGCCGCATACCGTCTTTCATCTCTCGAGACCAGACAATTGTCAAATCAAAGACATCTTTTCGGGTCTAGAGGAAATCATTCGAGCATGCATCGCGTCTTGTATCCACCAGTAAGATCCATCTCATAACACAAGTACTGAGAGATTCACGTTGGCAGTGGAATTGAGTGCCGATAACCAATTACCAACACCCGGGAGAGCACCGGAGCAACGTTGTGATGGGATGTGCTTAGGGGGACCATACTTAACATCTTAAATCTGAACCCAAAGTGGAACGAGAAGAATCATCCCGGAAAGAAAAAGGAAAGAAGGCGAGCTAAAAGCTACCTTTTTTCTTTTTTTACCCCGCCCCATGCAAAAGGAAGAGAAGGGAAGAAAAGGAAGGGAATATTAACTCGGGTGATAAGCGTAATGGTGGGAATTCAAGGGAGCATGTGAGAGCACACTGCCCAGTGGGCTTCGTGAAAGAGAGGAAGGGGAAGAGGATGAATGAGCGGTCAAAGCCCTTGGGAATCCCAAAGAAGTCCTTTTGATTCAGTGACCAATCTATGTTGTTTGATGGCATTTGCGTTTCTGCTATTCGTATGTATGGCGTGAGAGTCTGTGTTGTGTTCTTGGGTATTTGGTGGTCGTGTGGGACTCACTCACTCTTTTGCTGTCAGTTTTTTTTTTTTTTTGCCCTTTTAGTTTAACTGAGGCGACCAACCAAACCAACCCCAAAACTCCAACTCTCTGAGAGTTTGTGATGTTGTCGGGGTCACTCCTTTTGATTGTCAGATTTTTACTGCGGCGACCAACCAAACCAAGCCAAGCCAAACCCTACTCTTCACCTTTCTCTCTCTCTCTCTGAATTATTTATACAGACGAAGATGCACAAGAGAGGCTTGTTGTAGGACTAAAAGGTTCGAATTTAATTGTCGGAACTTTGAGAGAGAGAGAGAGAGATGCTAGAATTGCTGTTTTAGACAGATTATGTTTCGTGAGTTATTGAGCACATTTAACGAGAGAAATGTTGATCTTAAATAATGAGCATACATACAACGGGGAAAGTCGATAACATATATCTTTAGAGGACTACCGAAAAACTAGATTTTTGTTTGTTGAATTTCTCCGTGGTATGTAAATGATTGACAAAATTCCACTTAAGATGATAAATGTTGAGGCTATGATGTGCCTCAATGATCCCATTGACCATTAAACAAAATAAATTTACTGTTTATATAGTGATGTAACGAGTATTTATAAGGCACTTGTCAAAATAGACCGTTTTTACAAAACTCTTTTTATTTGGTCGCCGGCAGGTTAAAGTTTTGAAATTTTTGCCAAATCACTTTTGGCCTTAAAAATAACTCTTTTTTCCCACTAAATTTCTCCAAAAAACAAAAAACAAAAATACAGCTGAGGAAAAAGTAAATAGTTCATCACTTTAATTTTCCCCACAACATGATAAAACTAGTTGAAAAAAAAATCAAACGTGAAATATTGCTGTTGTTGTAGACAAATAAATCCTTGTATAATGTTAAATTCTGTCATATGGACAATATATCAACATGGAATGATTGATCAAACTTTGCCTCCACTAGAGATTTTTTTTTTCTTAGTGTACCCTCGAATTGATGCCAAAAGTTGGATACATCAAGATGGCTTGATTCTATATGCATCATGTGTATCTTTACTTCGATTGCGCCCATCCCTGTTTCACATAAATCATTGGCAAGCTACGATGGAAAAAGACAAGGGAGAAAGAAATAAAAGAAAATTCCCAACATGCCTCCTCATTGGGAATTGATCCTGGAGAAGACCCGGAATTTCTGCAAGTGTCGAAAGATATGTAAAAAAAAAAAAAAATTTAAGGGGCAACCTTAATAGCGTCTGGTGAAAGCATTCATGGATGCTCCAGCTGATAAAATCACCAACACATCTATTTCCTATGTACAGCAGAAAACCTGTAATTAATAGGGTTTAGTTGACTGCTGAGATCAAGGCATCCTCAAAGGGTGATATCATTCTAGGACCCATCTCCATGTACCGTCTTGTCTTGTCACTTCTCTTCTTTATTGGATTGAATGTCTTCTGTGGGGATCTCGCAGTTCGTTTTTTTGGGTCTGGGTATCTCGCAGTTTCACCATGCATAAAAACAGTCAATTTTTGTTTCTGAAAAGCAATGATACAGTAGGGAAAAGAGATGAAGAAACCTCACGATCAATTGGCTTTCAGCTAACACAAGTAGGGAGCTCATGAATGTGCAATTCCTCATGATGGTTGCATTTTCCAGAGCAAACATGCATGAGCTATGACGCGTCCCGATCAATCCCCGCAGTTCGTTGAGTAAGGCGACGTTTCGAAAAGGATGAGATGAGAAATTCTTCGCTGTTTTAATTTTATGAGGCGAGGCAAATTGATTTCTGTGATTAGATGTTTGACAACGCTGTGTATGACTTTAGAACATTAAAATGCAAAACCCTATCCATAAGCTTCCCGAGCCTCTACCGGCCTAACCTGCTCCAGACAAGTGAGAAGGATGAGTCTTGCTATCAGCAGGAACTTCAAGTGTTGATTAGGCTATCTGCTCATGATGCCCCCAAGCTAATAATGGAGGAAGTTATGATTAATTAACTTCATCATCATCGTTGACACTGCAACTTATGACATGATTCTCTCTACCTCTCTTCTTTCTTATCAATTAGATGCATGAAGATTCCATGTTTCCTGAGATTCTGTGAACTTAAAGAGAGGAGACTGGAGTAAAATGAATTCTACTACATGGGTTGCAGGTATCACCATGAGTTAAATGAATTCTACTACGTGGGTTGCAGGTATCACCATGTGAGCGGGAACACAAATTAGTCACCTACTACCCACAAGATCAAATCAAACATGGTGTGTGCCAATCAAAAATTAACTTCTTTTCTTGATCCAATGCATTGTCCAATCCAATTTAATGAATGAAGTCCTTTTCTCAAGGTGTAGTGGCAATGAATTTCGCAGGATTTTAAATGGGTCACCAGAGAATTTTTGACAAGCTGGTGGGATCATAAATTACCTAGAAAACCCTAGGTTAGACCTTTTCTCTGGGCTTGCACAATGCCCCAAGCTTAATCAGGATCATTAACCAAAACTCATCTGTTTAATTGAACAGAATTCTCAGTCTTTGTCCAACTGTTATTTGACATAAAGTATCCACAAAAAAAAAAATGAACAACTAAGATTCCACATGAAACTCTGTCATTAAGACTTGCACAAGAGATAAAAACCCGGCAAAGGTTGAAATGTAATGGTTAATAATCTTATCAACGGCCTAGAAGTATAGTTAATATTGTTAACCCTAACAAGTTTTAAAAAAAAAAAAAACTATCGATCGACTTCTTTTGCTGATCGAAAGGAGAGGACTGACCCAACTGTCAAAGTGAGGACAAAAGGGGTATGTGGGTATGGCTAAAATATAAGTTAATTAGAGGCCAGCAGAGAATAAAAAGCTATTAAGAAGGCAATTTTATATGATTTAACGTACAGTTGAAGTAAGAATTGTCTAATATATATGCTTAGGTAGCCATTAACCATGGACAATTAAGTTGCCTTTCGGATCTTGTGTCACTACATATATTTATATTAGGAACCTCAGTTCTTGGCCATCTTGCACTGATTGTATTTTTCATACGTTATGATTGTTTTTCCGCATTATTGATTACCAAAGCATTTTCATCACAAATTAACATGTTCTCGAATCCGAAATCTGGATGATGTGTTATATCTACATACTAACACATTCGCACCATGATTAAGGTCTAAATGTCCGTTTAAAGGTCTTCATCTATTTTTATCAGAAACCATCGGCGAATTGGTTAAACTTATATTTTTCGAAAAATCATTTGATAGCCTTTCGAGCAATGATCGAAGGATCCGATCAAAAATTGACGGGGCATGTGAGATTAATCTTGTCTTGGGAATCTTATCGGACAACGAAATGCGTGGCACACAACTAGAACACGAATCTTATATGATTAGGATGGTTGAGACTCCATAATTAACGTTAGTTTAGCCCCTGACCGTCCACGACAAAAGAAATTTGCCCGGGAAAACCTGAGAAAACCAAGGAAAGAACTCGATGACGTGGCGTGGTTTGACTGGTCAGAGGGGTTAAGGCTCAGCCAGGCGTCTGCTCCTCTGAGATCGCAATTCCCACGTACTTACGCCTCGTACGGCCAACCGCCGAGCCACTCCGGTCCCACCTCGTCTTGTCCCGTCTCCCCATTGGACGGTCCGCCGCACGCGCCATCCGCTCGCGTGAAGCTGAACAGTTGCTTCCCGCCAGTTGGAAGGCTCAGTTACACCTCGTGCTCCCAGTCAAACCTACGGTCTTCGCCTCACTTTCACTTCCCTCGCCCTCGGCCCATAATAAGAAAGAAACGTACTTCTTTTTTTTTCTTTTTATAAAGTGAAACATATTTTATTTAAGAGAAATTCAATTTTTATTGCATGTTGTGCGAGGGCAATCACTACAGTACAAATTCTTGGAATTTCTTTAATTAATTATCTAGTAAGCTCTTTTCGGACACTTCCGTCGAAAAAAAATGCACCGAGCTATTCGCAATGCACCGCTTTCGCCGTGTAAACGACGTTCTAAATTTCTACGGCATTTAATAAGTACCCGCAAGACATTATCAAAGATACCTTTTAAATCATCAGCAGTTTTGATCCGATTTACATACGAAACCATGTGGATGTTGCCCCGTTACGAGCATCGGGTGAGTCAGGAGGTGGGCTAAGTTCGCTTATAAGATGATGCGATCGGAATATAAGATCGGCCGCATCCAAATCGAGCGCCTCGATCGATATAAAATCCAGGGAATCCCGAACCAAAGCATTTTAGTGACTCGCGCGAGAGGAGTACACAAGGAAATCTCACGCTGGCGCGCGCGCACCAACCACTCTGTCACGACAATGGATTCTGTGCGGTGAACTGATGGCGAAACCCATACCCAACCTCTGAATTTTCGCTCCACAGTCTCTTTGTTCCGTCGCTAAATCCCCCGCGCGCACAACCCATCTCCATCTCTCTCACTCTCTCTCTTTCCCTTTTGTCAATGGTGGAATCGCCCGGGAATTGAAAAAGAAAATCTTTTTCCCCCATTAGATGACTCGCTGTGTCGACAGGGAATAATGGACGACTCTCTCTCTAGCTTCCTTTGCCTGGAGAGTGAGGCCTGCTTGGATGATCGTGGACTCGTCGAGGAAGATGATGAGTTCGGTGACTTGAGCGATTGCAATGACGGCTCTGGCGATTGTAGTTTGGATGATGAGGAGTATCTGCAAATGCTGTTCGATAGAGAGACCAGTTCCGGGTTCAAGAGAGACGAGGCTCTTGATCCGGGGAAGTGGATTACATCGGCTCGCTTCGACGCGCTCTCGTGGATTCTCAAAGTCGGGTTTTCCATCCAACCCCGTCTGTCCATTTCCGTTTGAAACTCCACAATTGATTTATGGCTCTTTAATTGACGCTTTCTTGTTTGGTTGTTCGAATCCAGACTAGAGAAGTGTTTGGATTTCGCTTCCAGACGGCGTACCTGGCGATGACGTACTTCGATCGGTTCCTTTCCAGGCGGTGCATCGATGTAAGTCTAGTCTAGCTTAGCTCACATATGTAGTAGCGGCTTCTTTCGATGCAATGATGATTGGAGCTTCATTAAGGCACGATAGTTAAGGTCTTTGCGACAGTCTTCATGAAGGCACGATGGTTAAGGTTTTTGTGACAGTCTTGTACGCTGTTGTTTTGATGGTGTTTATAGAGTGAGAAATCATGGGCAATTAGCTTGCTGTCGGTGGCTTGCCTCTCTCTGGCCGCGAAGATGGAGGAGCTGAGTGTTCCGCCGCTGTCGGAGTACGAGACAGAGGATTACTACTTCCAAAGCAAGGTGATCCAGAGGATGGAGCTTCTGGTGCTGAACACATTGGAGTGGAGGATGGGCTCGATCACGCCTTTTGCCTACCTACATCACTTCGCTGCAAGCATACACAAGGAGCCCTCCCAGAGCGCGGTCGCGTCCCAAAGTGTCAATCTCATCTTGGGCATCATGAAAGGTGGGATCTTGAACGATTTTCGATATGTCGTCTGAAGAGAGCTGAATTGTCTTGCTGTTGCTGTTTGATTGGTGAGTTGAAAGTTTCTGTTCCAATTGCAGAGATCAACCTGGCTGATCACAGGCCATCTTCTATAGCAGCCGCTGCCACATTGGCTGCGTTGGATGATTCATTGACAAGAAATGCGCTGGAGTGTAAAATAAGCGGCAACTGTTCTTTTCATCAAAGCCTGGACATTGTGAGTTGTGCTCAGAATATCAAGAAATCATTCATTATGTTCATTTTCTCTCTTCAATCGAAGTTCCAACCCGTTGATGTTTCGGACTTTTCCTTTTTAAACCCCTCCACAGGATGCTGTGTTCTCATGTTACAGTCAAATGAGGAGGTTGGACAAGAAGATGCTTCAAATGGCCAAGTCTTTGTACTGGCCAGAGCTAACCAACAGCCATTTGAAGCCACTAGACTTTTCTGAGATCTCTTCTGTTACTTGTGCTATTAGCACCAAGAGGAGAAAGTCTCCATCCAATGATCAAGATCAAGCTCCGGTTGCTCGAGACGATAAGCGACGCTGCTAAGGAAACCTTCGAGACTGGAGGAACTCGGTCTTGATAATTGGTCATCTCAGTCTACACATGGCGAAAAGAGAATAACGAGTATAGAATACAATGTGGAAAAGCATAAAGGGAGGGCATCAAAAGCAAGCTTTGGGCTTCATCCTAAAGCTGATTTTTCATTTGAGGGAAAGCCACACACCGACCTCGGGGAAAAAGTCCAGAATCTCCAGATAGAGGGGTCTTGAAAGCTGCTTCCGAGTGGGTCAATGTCTGGTTGCGCAACGATTTTGATTTTCTGATGATGATGTTTTCTCTTTCTTTTGCTCGGGGCCTGACCTTTCTCGAATTCTTATTTATTTGTTTATTTATTTATTTTGGGGGTCTAAGGCTAAGAGGTCTAGAACAAGCAAACCCCTGGCTTTTGATTTGGGATTTGCTTTTGGTTGTGTGCTGCCTGTGTTATTAGGTTTTGATTTGATGCATCAAGTGTTGGAAGTTGGCCATCCAGCCAAAGAAAAAGAGAGAGTTGACATGTGATGTAAGGAAAGGAAAGGGGGAAGTGAATGTGATTGGATTTGCTTGAATGTTTGGGGGATACCTGTCAACGGCAGGGGCCCTTTGTCCTCTTCCTGCGGAACCTGCCTGTTTCCAAGGGATCATGGTTCATCAAAGGCATTGTTTGTTGATTTTGAAGGGTACTTCCATGTTTGATGCTGCTTTTTCGAATTGGATGTTTTTACTTCTTCTTCCTTCGTATAGAGTCGGAGGTTCTGGAGATCACACGGCATGCGCTATCGTCCCCGGTGGTGGGATCTTGCATCGCAGGGAGTCGGGTATTTCGCTTCCAGTGGATGAATGTGCAGGACCAACTAGACAAAGAGGGAGGGAGAGGGAAACTCTCCTTCCCTATTCTATTCCAATTTCCAACCTAAAAATTGGTATTGATACCAGATGAGTTCTCTAGGTTGGAAAATCCACCATTTTTATGGTGTTCAGGGTTTCCGGAACAGTAATTATAAGTCCTAGCTAAGCTGTATTCTCTCATTCAAAACCACGGCGAGCATTACAAATCTTCATTATCAGGAATAATGTTGTCAAGTTTCGGGAGATACGGGCCGAGCCGAGCCGAGCCGAGCCGAGCCGAGCCGAGCACGGTGTGTCTTTAGGGATTTATTTGTCTGAACTTTCACTAACAAGTAGGGAGGAGCAATGCTTGTGGCGTCTCAGTCTCGAGTTAATTCGTCACTGAGGCGGCAGGCCTTCCGCCATGGGAGATTAGGGAAGGGAGGATTAGGAAGATACTATTCATTACAAGTGATTTGGGTTCAACTCCTTGGTTCACTAATTTCGTGGCCATGGATAGAAGTAGAACCCTTCGGCAAGAAAATGTGCAATGCCGGTAAGTGGGCCATGAGATAGTAGCTCTCTTTAGTTTGCAAATTTATTGGATTCTGCTCGTTTGAGAGACGCACCAATTTGCTTAGCGCTTTTATGCGAGACCTACAGAATTGTTTCCTAGAAATTTGAAAATGACGAATGATAGCATTACCATGATGATTTTACAAATAATCGATACCGGTAAGTATAATTTCTAGTATTTATATCATTAATTCCGTTAAAATTATGATTTTGTTTACAAGGACATATTGATGTTATAGTCGTCATTATGAGTTTATTTTATTAAAATGGGAAAAGTGTCGGAAAAGTCCTAAACCTATTGCATTAGTGCCAATTTAGCCTTAAACCTTTTAACCTAGAGCTAATTCAATCCTTCTAGCTAATTTTAGCTGGATATTCTTGACATGGACAGTGGTCATTTACTCTGGCAACCGACTCTAACGTGGATATTTTTTTAATAATATTTTAATATGTGTTAAATTTTTTCTTTCTTTTTTTCTAGCTATTTTTGTCCTCCTCTTACCTTCGATGGCCGACAAGGGTCGGCCTCGCCGGGCGTCTCCTGGACTAGGGGAAGGCCAACCCCTGGCTTTGCCGGATCGGTGAGGACGGCCTCGCCGGCGTTCGCCCTCACCAGCCACTAGAGGAGAAAAAAAATCGAAAAAGAAAAGAAAGAAAAAGATTGGAAAAATTTTGTGTATTATTAAGAAAATGCCCATCTAGGCCGGCCAAAGTCCGCATCGGTAATATCCAGCCAAAACTACCTGGAGGACGGAATTGACTCTAAATCAAAAGATTTAGAACTAAATTGACACTAATACAATAGGTTTAGGACATTTCGACACTTTTTCCTCAAATGAAAAAATAATGGCATCTTAATGTTATTGTTATTGTTATTACTTATTAAATGGTGAAGATGCGATAAGACAAAAACTATAGAAGTAAGGAAAGAACATCCAATAATGTTATGATATGTCTAGCCACTTATGGGGTGCATGTTATTGGACGACGCTGCTTATAGTTATATTGTAAAATGACATAACTCTCAGAACACAACTTAGAATAAATTTAGCCAACAAAAACAAAAAAAATGTGCAGACAGAGCCCTGGATTGTCTGTCTCTTCTACAGTGATTAGGACGAAATGGGACACCCAAGTTCTGGTCGATTTATGCAATTGCAAGGTGGGTAGCTCGTAGCCGATTGATGATGCAGAGGGTCATGAAGTTGGGCAATGTTTAATTTTGGGGCCCAAAAAAAAAAAAAAATTGGGACAAGACACTGTGCAGTCAAAAGACCAAGTACTTAGGTACTCCCCTGGCATATTTGAACTCTTAACAGCCACCTCCCCTTTCATTCACAGTTGGCAATTTGTACTAGGGGAGTATGTGTATAATTTCGCACATACCCTGCTGAGCTACCCTCTCTTGACTTTTAGTCTTACCTCCTGTCTTGTCGTCCATGGCTGTCTCTGCAGCTGGTGATCGAGTGGCCACGTGGGAACCACAATCGGGTGGAGCTCCAGGAAATTTCTTCAAACTCAGGATACATTTTTGTCCAGGCCAAGGTGGACATGTTTCACTGTAAAGGGGTACTTCAATTGGTCATGAATGGAGAAATAAATAAGCATCCACCCACTTATTGCAGCGAGCACAGTCATGTAATTACTGAATTTTCAGGATTCAAGTCTATCTGTTAAAATTTGTTTTTTTTTTCAGGATGATTTCAGCAAGTAATCTCTCATGGATGCTAGCTGCCTGTGCTTTGACTGGTCGTGTGGAGAAGAAACCGCCTAGAAAACTTCACGAGGAACAGGGCATGGTAGAAGCACCTTTCTCCCTTAAATGAAAACGGCAAATCAGCTTGTCTTTGCTTTTGTCTCGTCCCAAACTGCCTTTAGTGCCATGCATACGTCACCTAAAATCTTTACGATACACATAGTCAGCTACACGTAGTCGAGTACTTAGGGCTGCGACATAGCAAATCGCTTCGAAGAGTCAAATTGAAGTTCTTCCCCATTAGGTTCAACTCCCTAGGTCCTTCCCCGCGTTTGTAACAATGCACTATGTTTGTGCTGTGTTACTGACAGGATGGGGCAATATCAAAGCATCGATCGCTATGTTTTTCACTGAGTAACTCCTAATAAGAATCAGACTGGAAGAGGATGATTCTCATAGAGAGTCGAGTTCAGTCGCAAAAACTAGGGGTGCAATACGAAAAATACCGTCATTCATGAAAGTCGGAAATCGAATATCAAAATTCACAGTTATTCAGCAACTTGATCCCTAAACTTTGGTGGCTTCAGAAAATTTACAGTACCAAAAACTGTCAGCTCACAGAAAGTTGCAGATCGATGACCCAGGAAAGGAAGAATGAAAGCAAAGTGATAAAAACTGATGTCCTAGTTTTAGGCCCAAACTAAGGCCCAGATTCATTGTCGGAAATTACACAAGGTTAGATTCTTCTACCTACATTAAGCTGTTCCCACAGGGATCATCTTCAAAGCAGCTGCAACTGGCATGCCCAGAAACCCAAGTAAGATGCTGACAAACCACTGTTGCAAGCTCAGAGGATAAGTGCTTGCAAACGTTCCCAGGAATTCGATGATTATGATTTGGAAGACAACAGTGCAAGTGAGCACGGCCACGAATACGTAATTTTTCAGTATTCCCTTGAACACATTTATCTTCTCCATCTCCCTGGAGCTGATTTCATTGAAAACCTGTGATGGATGTAATGCCATGTAGTGTAAGCCCACAGGATTGGACAAGTTGCAAGCAACTGTTAATAAATCAAATACTAGCCCTATTCATGTCAATAAAACACAATTTCCACCACCAGACTTCCCTAGCAAGAAACAGCTCAAACTACCATGTAATGACCAATACACTGAAAGCCAAAGCTAATTTGTCAATAACGAAAAAATTGGGGAGCAAATGCCTAATTCCACAACTTTGTGAACATGCGAAACCATGGTTAATTATGACTACTGAGACAAAAATTCGCTGCAGCCACTTCTAGCATATTCTGCTCCTTTCCCATTTTCCAGATACAGTCAGAACCGTAAAATAAAGCGAAAAGTAAAAGCATGCTATTGTTGGAGCATCAATGCATAGCTTGGTACTTTAAACTTTACCTGGCAAAAGACAAACGAGTTAAAGATGATGGTGTTCAATATCAAGTTAGAGTCTGGACCGGTGAGATGGAAAGCTTCTTTTCCTTTCGTTTGAAGATACCATATGATGACAAATTGATATGAGGACTGCCCCAAGATATTCCTCCACATCACATTACTGATGAAGTTCCCTTTTCTACCAACTGGTGGCCTCTTCATCAAGTCATCAGTAGGAGGTTCTGTTGCTAAAGCAAGCGCTCCCAGAGTGTCCATAATCATGTTGACCCACAGAAGCTGTACAGCAGTCAAGGGAGCATTCCCTACACACAAATTTTGCAATCATAAGCATGGAGGAAGAATAAATTCCCAGTATAAAAGTAAACAGGAAAACCATCCAGGGGATTGAGAAAGTATCTAATTACCAGTTAAACATGCTGAAGAGAAGTTAACGATCAAGGCAACCACATTGACTGTCAGCTGAAACTGGACAAACTTCTGAATGTTTATATAGACAGAACGGCCCCATTTAGCCACTGTTGCAATTGTGGAGAAGTTATCATCTAGGATGATCACATCAGCACTCTCCTTTGCAACCTGATATGAGAAAAAAACTTTGAATACTGGAACACTAGAGATTTGTAGGAATAAGCATGCTTACAAGATGATGACAACTGGCAACTGAGATTTGACTGGTCATGATTTTACTAGGACATTCAACATCAACATAATGAAGCTGAACTTAGAGCGGTCTGGATACGAGCTTAAGGGTCACATCAAGCCTTTGATGACAACATAAATAATATGAACTCACCATCTTGCCAGGCGCAATTAAAATAAGCAATCTGCATCATGGACTGTCATATCAGCTCTACTTATATTTTCACATGAAAATTAAAAGAAGAACAGGCAGAAATGCAATCCTTCCTTAAGGCAACAAGCATTCATCAGGTGTAAGAGTTTGTAATAAGATAGCACAAAGCACAAAATCCAATGGGGAAGAAAGAAAAGATTTCAAGGAGGCAGCAAAGAAGTTCCAGTTAAAAGAAGATCCCTGAGACTCTGATAGATCATTATGAGGAAGAACAAGTTCCATGGTGTCATAATACACAGAACTAGGCAAGACAAGGAGCTCAAGAAGGTACGCTTCAAGCAGAAGGCTTCCAAACATATAAGAGATCATAACTTACAAGTTAAGAAAACAAACTATTATTTTACAACCGCAAGACCATTAACATCAAGAATTTCTGTCAGAAGCACACGCAAAGAGGGTAAAACAAGCAAAGGTACCTCAGTTCCAGCAATGCCCATTGCCAGCCCAATATCCGCTTCTTTAAGTGCCGGGGCATCATTAGTTCCATCACCTGTCACTGCAACCACTTCTCCAAAAGTATTCTTCAAGTGTTTCACAAGTTTATGCTTGTCCAATGGAGAAGATCGAGCCATCACCTGCAAAGCAACAGATATCAGAACAAAAGTGCATTTTGTGATTCTCGTTGCGCTTCCATATTGCTCCTCCTAATATCAACTGAATAGTGAAGGTCAATATGCATATGCACCTGAATTTTAGGAATCAGCTCAAGCAGTTCCTCATCACTTTTTTCACGGAACTCTGGCCCCTCAATTGCTATACCATCATCAGTCAAGATCCCGCACTCCCTAGCAATTGCCTTAGCTGTGTTTATGTTGTCTCCTGTGACCATACGGACAACAATTCCAGCAGACCTACAAATCGCAACAGACTCCTTGACACCAGCACGAACGGGATCTTTGATGCCAATAATTCCTATACAAGTGTATCCCTGGGTAGGAATAGCATTTTTTGGGGAGAATTCATTCCCAACCTCCATGTAAGCAAGGCATAGAGTTCGAAGAGCTTCATTAGCAAATTGTTCAATTGTTTCCTTCAGATAGTTCACTGAAGAAACATCAAGGGGAACCACATGCCCATTTGCGTCTATGACTTTGTCACATGCAGCCAAAACAATTTCAGAAGCGCCTTTACAATGAGCCCTGCAACCTCCTTCATGGAGCTCTATTACCACCCCCATTCTCTTCTTCAAAGAATTGAAGGGTTCAACCTTTATAATTGTGGATTTTTCTCTTTCTGCATTGAAACCTCCTCCGAGCTTCAAACCAAATTCCAAAATAGCTGTTTCAGTGGGTGTTCCCAGTATTTCATATTTTTTCTCCTCGCTGTTTACAACTTCTCCCCCTGTATTAGTAAATATCGACTGAAGTAGGATTCCCCTGGCAAAGTCAGGAAGTTCAGAGCAGAGACTGAGAGCTGCCTCAGGGCTACTGACTTCCTTAGTTTTCTGACAAATGCAAGCTTTCACGACAGTCATGTGGTTAGTAGTAAGTGTTCCAGTCTTGTCACTGCATATTGTTGTGGACGATCCCATTGTTTCACAAGCAGCAAGATGGCGGACCAGTGCCTTGTCATTCATCATCTTCTTCATTGCAAAAGCAAGGCTCAATGTCACTGCTAATGGCAACCCTTCAGGAACAGCAACCACGACAATTGTAACTGCAACTGCAAAGAACTCCAACATTTCCATTGCGTCATCCCCAGACCAGGACCAATGTGATCCTTCTTGCAACTTTCGGGTAAACAACCCTTGGACTAACACAGCAAAGGTTATAACAGCAAAGAATAAGCCAATTTTCCCAATGAGGGTGGCCACACCATTGAGTTTGACTTGCAGTGGGGTTTCATCATCTCCACTTTCATTTAGAGTGGCCATTAGTTTGCCCCACTGTGTTCTCATTCCAACAGTGGTCACAAGCATCTTGCATGATCCATCCTGGACTTTCGTTCCAGAGAGAAGAAAAGGATTATCAATGCTAACATGGACAGGTTCACTCTCCCCAGTTAAACTAGATTCATTTATCAAGAGGGAATACCCGGTTATAAAAAGTCCATCAGCTGGCACTTGATCCCCAATGTTAAGATGGACAATATCGCCTGAAAGAAGATCATATATAGATAGTTTTTGTCTATAACCGTTTCTGGTCACCTGAACTGTAATTTTCTTCTTCTCTGCATCCAAATCCTTAAACTGCAGAGATTGTTTATAATCACTCGTGGCAGTCACAAATACAACAAGCAGAATGCTAGCCACAATTCCAAGTCCATCATGAGCACCCTTTGGCCAGCCTTCCATAATTATACCAACAATTAGAGAGACAAAGGCGCAAACTGCAAGTATCATTAAAGTCATGTCTTGGAGAGCTTCCAAGACAAAGAACCAGAATCCACGGGTTGGGCTCTCCACAAATTTATTAATTCCAAAGATCTCTTTCCTTCTAATGAGAAAATCTCTAGAAGTAGAAATACCATTGCTAACTGATGTCGAGAGCTTGTCTGCAATACCTTCAACTCCCCCATGACTTTTTAGTTTTTTTTGGATCGTGGCCCTCAACAATGGATCCTAATTCTTCTGCACAAATTTGAAATCCTGCAGCCTTGACATCTTCAGGTACTTTGTAATCACTCAGGCCTGCAGGCATCCAGGTACGACTAACCATGAGAAAAATAACAAAACAACGATTTACTTTTATTGAAGGATCATCACCTTGGATGAACTGAAGTGCAGCCTGTGAAACTATGACAGCAACCCTAAAATTTCCCTGCAGCAATCAAAATGAAATTAGAAAAGAATGTAAATGATAATTAACAGCAAGGAACACAAACACCCATTAACTGGTGCAATCACTCACCCGATCTACTCAAGAACAGGTACCTAACAAGATGGAGCCATTTCAAAGAGCAATCACTCAGTATAACAATATAATGAGGCCAAATACTCAGCATGAGTTTCCAAGTACAACCTCAAGGCATTCTTCAAAAAAGTCTAATTAAATTTTGAACTACACCTCTGATACATTCAACCAAACTAACTTTCCACTAGCAAACAGCTCATCCAATTCCCAACGAGCATTTAAAAGGTTCCTCAAAATAATTAGCATTCACTGTATTACAGCCAGCCCCACTTGTCCTCTCTCCTAATACACTAATTGAAGCAAGTGTCCTACTAGAATGTGTTGTTTGGTAACTGGAACTCTTGCCAATTTCAGTTTCAATTTTGGAAGTTATCTATAATCCCCCATTCCTCCAAGCTCCATTGCTCTGAGAAAATGTTAATGCAGCAACAATGCAGAAATTTCACAATCGATTAGGAGAACTCCTAGTTTTGAAGGTAGAATGGGGATAAAAATATCATTTAGATCAAGTTTAGATATTCACTATGTTCTTTCTTCTTCTTGTTCTTCTTCTCTTCCTTTTGTTCCTCAAAATGAAGAACATAATTGAGAAAACAAACCCGAAAACAGGGAAAGCTGAGAGATATAAAGGAAATTGATTGTTCTCTGAGATGAGGTGGAGTGAGATGGATCAGCTAATTCTTTGACAATTTCAATACGTGTAAGAACTAGACAGAACATCCAAAAAGGAAATCTAGACCGCAGAGCACTCGACCATAATTGATCTCGTGCTTAATCTGAGAAAACTACAAGGTAGGGCAGGAAAATCAAGACAAGCTCTCGATTGTCCATTCATCAGCTAACTCATCGCTGGTTGACAAAGCTCATTTTCAAGATAGCCATATAGAACAAATACAGCAATTGCAAAGGCAAACGATGCAAGAACTACATCGACTTGATTTAAGAAACCAGCGCGCTTGGGGTCAGTGGTAGATCTCAAGTTCCTCAACACAAAAAGAGAGAGGAAACAGAACAGTGACAGACGGACCTTAAACGTGCGACGAATATCCTCGGCTTCTGATCGCTTGGACAGGTTGGCCGTGAACCGGAACCTCCGTTTCCGATTCTTCACCAACCAGCACGCCCTTCTCCACCTCTGGAGCGCCTCTTCCGACGAGTTCTTCGCCTTCACATCTCCGAAGTTCTCCTTCAGATAGTTGTCCATGTCTCTCCTAACCACCTCCTCACTCCTACTCAGCTAACAAATAGCAACTTCTATGTACACAGAAGAAGCCCTGACCCGACCTATTCTCAAGCGCGGAACCAAGCTCGGGGAGGGTCAACAAAACACGAGTAGATCCTGAGGTTTCTACGGTCCAACCAAATCGGACGTGGAGAAACGTTACTAAAAGCTTCGATCTGACCAGTGAATCGAGCTGGAGAACAAACCAGACTGCGGAAGATACAAAACGGAAAAAATAATAAGGGAAGAAGGAAACGGAACCAAATGACTTTGATTCGATCAAGGATTGCTTGGCCTTCTAAGCCTTCTAATCCGACTTCTGTGGACCTTTAAAAGACGAAGCAGTAGACGGAGGTCTCGTGAGATTTGTGAAGTGCAAAATCTTCGCGAGTATTAATGCGTCTGCGAGGGAAGTGGGACGCCATTGAAGACGATGGTGCAGGGGAGGAGCCAGGAAAGTTAGGAGGAAAACGAAGGTGGTCTGAAGCAGCCCTTCGACACGTCGTTGACCTTGGAGACCTAAAGAGGAAGGTTCTTCGTAGTTTTTACATATTTTCGAGAAAAGGACACTAGAAATTCTTTAACTTTTGTACGGCATTTACTTAAATATCATAATTTTCAAAACGTTCACTTAAGTGGCATAACTTTTCAAAATCGTTCGACTGAATGCCATGCTTAACGTGGGCTGAGGAAAAGTTGACGTGGCGCACGGAAAAGTCGAAAAAGTTGATGTGGCATTCAAATGAATGTTTCTTTCCGACGTGGCATTTAAGTAAACGATTTTTAAAAATTATGACACTTAAGTGAACGTTTTGAAAATTATGGCGGCTTAAGTGAATGCCGTACATAAGTTATGGCATTCACGATGTACTTATCTCGATATTTTCTTTCCCTTCTTTAAAATAAACGTTTCATTGGAGGGCATTTTTTGAAATTCAAAGTTTGCCCCTCAAAAACTATACACACATATATATATGTCGAAGATTTTCGTAGTATTAATATTTTTTTAATCTAAGTATGCCGTTGGATTGGTTCAATAAATAAAAAATTAAACTTGATATAGTCGTTTCGGGATCTTGAATTGTTATACGAACAAGTGATCCGATATTTCAATTAAGTGAATTCGAACCCTTAAGTGAGAATTACATAAAAAATATATATCGCTTCGTGGAAACTTTAGGGTCGTTCATGGTTTTTTCTTAATTAATGTCACGAAAAATTTCAAATTGATATACTTATAATAAATTTATCCTAAATTATTTTTTCGATCACAATAAATTTCAAACCGATACACTTAGATCACAATAAATTCCAAACTCATATACTTGTGTGGCAATTTATTCTAAGCTATGTTTTTTATCGGAAAAATTCTCAAACCGATACACCAATAACAAATTTACTCCAAACTAATTTTTTGACTATAAAAAACTCCGAACTAGCACACTTGTGACATATTTATCCTCCATCAATTTTTGTTAATTTATATCGTCAAATTCTTTGACTTGGATGACCCCTTTGTGAAGAGCGCACCCCTTCTCCCGAAGTTTACGGGGCTATTTTGGACATGATTGACAGGTGTATCGGTTTAGGGTTTTAACCCTTTGTTTGTGATAGACGTATTAGTTTGGGGTTTTTCGTGGTATTAATCTAATTTAGTAGAACTTAACGAAGTGTAAATATATCACGGATGTATCAGAACTTGAGATTTTTTGTGGTCAAAAGAATAATTTGGAATAATTTTATCACAAGTGTACCACTTTAGGATTTTTTGTGATCGAAAAAATAATTTTTCATAAATTCCTCGTAAATATACCGATTTGGAATTTATTGTGGTCGATAAAATAGTTTGAGATAAATTTACGATAGAAATATCGGTTTGAGATTTTTGTAGTATTAAACTTTTTTTTTTGTATAAGCATGCGGTTGGATTAGTCAAATGAATACAATAATTAAACTCGATATCATCCTTTCAAGATCTTAAATCGTTACACGAACAAGCGATTCGATACTTCAATTTCACGTGAGTCCAAACCCTTAAGTCAGAATTACGTTAAAAGTGTAGTAATCATGCTCTGTCCATCATGTGCATGTCGGAACGTTTTCACTAATTCGAGATATCCATAAAAAGAAATCTTCGCGTCGCTCTCGTGAAAATATGGATACTTCAGCCTGATTACTAAAAAAATTTCTTACGAGTTAACGACCAGAGCTGGGAGTTAGAACCCTGGCATGGTTCACGAGATTCTGAGCATGTTTTTGAAATATCCAAGTCTTTGTCTTTGGTCGGTTTTCTAAAATTTAAGTTTCCGTGGTCGCTTTGCTCGACATTGACAAGCATAAAAGCGACCCCCAATAATTTAGTCCTCGCATCACTATCCACGCACCTGCCTAACTTTTCCAGCATCATTAAGTAGGAAAGTTGCTTTTCCCTAGAAGAAAAAAAAGCATGAAAGATGCTTGCCGCCTTGCCCTAATTTTTGCCCTAATTAAGTTGCTTAGTTTTAATGGTCACCGGTTTTTTTTTTTTTTTTGGGTTACCAATTGTCTATCTATGATGTAAATTCACAATAACGGGCTCTTTCTTAAGGTTCGCCTTGACAAGTATGACTCTGAACTGCAAAAGATCGATCGTTCTCCTTGTAAAAAAATAATTGGCTTGCACCCTTCGCCCATTTTATTTTCGATATGGAGCAGGATTTGCGTTTGCCTCAATCAATATTATAAGTTCTTTCTAATATATAGGGATTAATATTACAAAAAAAATACTGAATTGATACATGCTGACAAATTTGTTCATAATTAATTTTTTGACAACTAAAAAATACAGATTTGCACACTTTTGACAAATTTACCCACCTTTAATTTACGTCGGATTATGTTAATACAACAAAAAATCTCAAATTAGTACACTCGCATTAGCAGTAGTATGTCATCTAACTCGGTAATTTGACAAGTAAAAATTCAATAAAAATTAACGGAGAATAAATTTATTATATTTCTAACAGTTTAAAATTAATTTAAAATAAATTTATCACAATGTTTCGATTTAGTATTAATTCGTCTATATGACAATAGGAAAACTCAATTTCGAAACGTCACTTCCCATGAAGCTGAAAGAGGGAAACTCCTTTATTTATTTGTTTTTGGGCCACCGATAAAGACACGACCACTAGCAGATCCTTTTTTTTTTTTTTTTTTTTTTGGGTCAAAAGAGGAGTAGAGCTCTGACCAGGCCCTTTAAAAAAAAAAAAACTTTCGGGTACCGTAAGAAATCGTTCAACGCGGTGAGAGAAACGCGTTATTGTTAGTTACGACTTAGAGGGAGAGAGAGACGTTGTGATTGGTCAAGAAGGCCTGTGAAGTGGAAAGGTTCACCAATGAGATTGTCCCACGTGGCTTGTGCCGCCCGGTACGCAAGAGTGAGGAAGGAAGAACGGCTGGTAATAGAGCGAGAGCGAGAGAGAGAGAGAGAAATCCGACATCACAAAAGTGCCGTCGTACGTGGTACTGGGGACCACGTTCCCTCGTCCTTAAGTGTGCCGAGTCCCGCGTTTTCGCACTATTGCAAACTTCACGTTCTTCCCATTTTGTTGACGGGCCTCAATGGAACCATTGTCGAATGTGCAAACATAGAGAGAACACAAGTTCAATCCGCGTCGGAATAAGTTGCCAACACCAAAGTAGAGCGAGCAAAAAGGAGTAAGCCATAAAAAAACATACCATTGACGTGCATTGATCTCAATAGGAGTCGTAGCGCAATGAGTCCGACTCGATAAATAAGATTGGTTAATGTATATTAACTTGTCAAAAATAATAACCAGAGGAATGTGAATGAAAACCCAAGCTTAAAAGGCGGTTTAATCACTCAAAATATTTGATTTCAAACTATTACTAAGATATTGCTTCGGTTTTAAAATGCCAACATTATCATCGTCGGTAATAACAACGTTGTCCGCGTATAAGAAGCAACATAATATACCCGTGAATTATGCGCCAAACAAAAAGAGCATGGTCATAGGTATTGGCTTTGAAGCTAAGAATTCCATGGTTGAGCTAATCTTGAAATACCACATATGAAGAGTCTATTCCAGGGCATATAATATTCGATATAATCAGCGCACTTTATTGGAGGATGTGCATATCCAAGTGGAGGCACCGTATAAACTTGATCAGTGAGATCGCGCATTCAAGAATGCATTTTAAAACCAATGCTTAACCGCGACATCAACAAGAAGACTGCAAATAGAAGTAAGGCGTACAAAGAGATCAAAAGTCTTTTCATAGTCAACTCTATATTCCCAAGTAAAACATTGCATCACTAGCATAGCTTTGTAGCGGTCCCCATTACTATCTGCTTTTGTTTTAATCTTATATCCATTTACAACCTACAACGGACTTATTGGGAGGCAAATCAACCAAACCTGCTACTTATCTGCCATTACTTGCTTCTAATGAGGATCATTACTATTGTTGCGCGGAACCAAAGTGACCGAACCATAAAATATACGAGAATAAGAAAATAATTTGGACACTGCAGGATGTACGTGGTTCGATCGTGAGAGCCTACATCCACGGGGGGAGAAAAGAACGAATTTCACTATGGAACGAGCGATATACGGAGATTATAAACTACACTCTAGTCACTCAAAACACCGTCGGTATTTCCTAAACCCCAATTACATCCAAGAACGCACACACGGTGTTTGGCCTCAATTCTTAACGAAATAATCTCTCGATCTCGCAGAGGAATTACGTACAAATTCTTACCTTAAGAATTTAATCGACTTCGACACTTGAATTCTTGTTGTAATTCCGCGGAATAAACCCCACGAACAAGCACTTGATAAACGGTGCTTCAAGAACCTTCTTCACATCAACGGCGCCGCTCAATTCACTTCTTGAGACATCAAGCACTCACGATAAAAAAGAAGTCCAAGATTGGACTTTTTTTTCCTCTTTCATTCCGTTTCTTTTATTTTCTCTAGATAAGTCCAAATCCTAACAGAAAAGTTGCATTGCTCAATATTTCCATTATCCACATAATCCAACTTTTGGATTATAACACCGAACAAATAACGTAGATTTCTACGGCACATATTTCAACGTTGACAAATTATAATTCATCTTGGGGTTTGGCATCTTTCGTGAACTCAAACTCGAGACATATTTTCAATAATTATTTTTTTACGTGAGAGGTTCGCAAAGAGACGCAATGAAAGATGGACGTGTATGTGAACCTTGGTTTTAGGCTTGATTATTCTGCTAGGTAGGTTGCTTAAGTCGTCATTGATAGAGATTGGATGCCATATGACCCCGTCGTTGACAATACTTACAAAATTTACCCATTATATGCACTTCACTAGCTTGAATACGGTTTGATTGGACAAGTTCTTCTCAGGATAGGAACTTCTGGCTGCGTGTGTGGGTGCATCCGGTGGTGGCGGGCCGAGAGATTTCACGAGATGGCTCTTCAGACGGTGGTGTCGTTCGTTTTCCTAAACAAGCGGCGGAAGGTATCCAAATCGGCACTGACCAATAGCGAACTCGAGGGGTCTGACACGTGGCGGTGCGAGTGCCGTCGTCCAACGTCATTTGACGACGAAACTTCATGATCTGGCTCGTCCTAGAGCGGCTAGTCTGATGAGTGGTTTGTTTTTCCAAAGGAGCGCCGAAAGTGTGTCGAATAGCAACTAAAGGCTTCGGAATTGGCCGAAAAACGGGAGTGACAGCGGCCGATGTGATTGGTGTCGCGACGACCACTTTGGAAAAAACACGGCCGATGTCGGTGGTGATACTACGCGAAATGCTCAATGTTACGCTCTACAGGTAGCAACGATGGCTCCGGTACCAAGTGGATGATTGAGATGAAAAGGAGGACGTAAATTTCTGTACAAGGGCATTGCTATAGATTTTTACAAAGTTACTATCTGAAATAACAAAATATCAATTATAATCATCAACAGCTTTTCTTTTGGAATTTGGGCAAAAACAACAAAAGAAAGAAAAGAGAATCTGATGCGATAGACATGGGAGAAATCTACCGGAACCCAAAGAAGAAATTTCAGTTTGAAAGTTAACATGAGTTTAACGGGTGCGATGAGTCGAGCCCTATTCCTCAATGCTTAGAACTATTATTGCAATATTGCACTCGTATTTTTCCGAGCTTATATACATGAACATTGAACAGCACTAGGTGAGGTGCCTTATACTTGGAACGTACTGCAAAATCATTAGTTTGCAAGTGGCATGACATGGAGTGAATCTCTAAACTATTATTTAAAGTAAAGAGATCTTATACTTTCAAGAGATTGATCTCGATCATTCTTTTGAGGAAAATGACAACAAGTAGTCCGGAACATTGGTTCAATGTGCAAGTGTGATTTCTTGAACTTTTAATTTGTTCAATATCTTTCTATGAACTTTTGATACATATTCAAATTAGTCCGTGGATTATATGAAAATGTTCAATGTTGTCTCTCATCTTAGGTTGATGGAAGGATTACTTGAACGTTTTCATATAGTTTAAGGACTACATTAAATGTATACCAAAAGTTCGGGGATCACATCGAATAAATTAAAAGTTTAGGGATCACATTAACATTATGCTAAAATTCGGGTATCACGTTATATATTTGGTCAAAATTCAGGGCTCTTGATGATATTGTCCCTTTTCCTTACTCATACACCATTAATTACTTATGTTATAAATACTAGATTCACGGACAAATCTATATCGTATTTGTACTTTTAGGTAAAGTACACGTGTGTCTGTCGTGAGCCAACCGAATTATACACACACGGAACACCCGTCGTATTACACTTGGGTAAAAAGGATTTGGATCGCCTAACATTGGGATTTCCGTGACATGCATGACATTACTCAAATCGGACCGTCCAAATGAAAATGAACGGTCCCGATTTGAGTCAAGGGAAGGAAAAAATGTGGGCGGGAATTTTTTTGGGATTTGAAAAATTTTGAATCCCAAACGTGGCTCAAATTAGGCCATCCATTTTCATTTGGATAGCCTGATTTGAGTAATGCCACGCATGTCACGGAAATCCTAATGTTAGGCGATCCGGATTTGGGTAAAAGCACTTCAATCACAAAGTTGTTTCTTATCGTTTCTTTAGACCAATAAATAATGTGACATGTCGAGAGTACAATTATTTTACATCCTATCCGAATAACAAACATAATATTCTTGTGATTTATCGGTAGATAGCGCAGATTAGTAACAAAACTTATAAATTAGAAACGATTTTCCTTGTAAAATCTCGTAAATCAAACATTCCTGTCACAATATGGAAGAGTGAGATTTTCTTGCTTATAATGCAAATGATATAAAATAATGACGGTTGCCAAATGATACTATCATGATAACCCCCAAAAAATTTATGTACTTTTAACGAAAATGACGCTCCGTACTCAATTTATATCTAAACCGCATATTTTCCAAATCACGTATATTACTAATAAAGGGGGCAAATGAGTAAGCTAATGATTCTATTTGATCGCTCGTATGTCTCGACATTAAAGTTCGGATCACCTTTATCCTACGAAGATTTTAAAAGGACGGTACACATTTTGAAACATCTTTATCTTCCAAATAGCCTTGATCCTTGTACAATGAAAAAGGGACTCCATTGGATCTGCACGAACCCTCCGATAATATCATTATCTATACAATTTCTTTGTAATACTTTTCTCTTTCAGGGTTTTATTGATTGTTCAAATACTTCCTAGTAAATGACAAATAAAAGGAGATTTTCACAAGAGAAGAGTTGCTTTTTGGAGAGCACAGCACAATGTTCTTTTTTTTATTATTGTTACTTCTATGCGCACGGTCCAATGTCATTGAGCAATGGATGATTATTCTAGCCACTCATTTAGATTTATTGCTAGTGTAAAACATAATTTACGCTTTCAACGTTGGATGATCGATATGCGGAGGAATTCGATTACAAAATTATAACATTTAGAACACTTGCTCCAACAAGGGCATGCGAGGCAGTAGTGACATGGCCATGGGCCGGTTTGGGCTCGAATCGGCCAGGGTCAAACACATAACCGGCCCATTGATCGGGCCCATCGGTTCCAAACCGGAACCGGTTACTGGGTCCCTCGAAATTGAATCGGAAAAATAGTCGATACAAAAAAATAAAAAATAAAAAAGGGGGAAAGAACGGGCTCTTTCCCCATGCAACGGTCACTCCCCTCCCCCCTTTCTTCTTTATTAATTTGTAAATTATATCTTAATCATTATAAATACCTCTTTCATCTCTCTTTGTTTCTTTTAAATTCTCTCAGTCCTCTCGATTTTCTCAATCCGCTCAATTCTCTCAATCCGCTTTCCGCTCAATTCTCTAAAAAATTTCAAGTGAAAGTAGAACTAGTGAAAAATGCATGAACAAGATGGGGGAATCCGATTATCCTGGTGATCCTCGTGATTATGCAGATTGAAAATTTGATGTTGATGATATCAACTTCATTCCCAATGTAGAGCACGTTCTAACGCAAGAAAGTCTTCACCCTCCTACCAAGTATCGAAGAAATGTCAACAACAAAGGAGTCGGACCGGGAGTTTACATCCGACATATGGGACCACTTCATGAAGACGGAAAGATTTGATATTTGTCCAAAAAGGTATGATGTAATTTGTGAACATTGTGGGAAAATATACAATTATACGGGTAGAGTCGGATATGGAATATTTAAACGGCATCTTAAGGCCAAACATCTAACCCAAGCGGGAATTGACACCAAGCAATAACAAATTTTCGGGTATGCCAATCCTAACACTTCTATTTTATTTCGTTATAATGAAAAAAACTTATAAAGAACAATTAGATAAATTTATTTCCATTAAACATTTATCATTTAGTTTTGGTGAAAGATTTGGCTTTAATAAATTTATACAAAATGCATGTACTCCACAAGAAAAACGTGTTCCTAGAAATACACTTAAACGCATAGTTTTTGATCTTTATAAAAAAGAGAAAAAAGATTTACAAAACTTTTTTATGAATTTTAATGGACGTGTGCATATAGGTAACGATATTTGGAGTGATTATTGGCAAACTCATTCTTATATGGGTATAACATATCATTGGATAGACGATCATTGGCATATTCAAAAAAGAGTTATTGCATTTAGAGTTTTTGATGATAGACATACGGCAAATAATATTCATATAATAATTAGACAAATTTTAGAAGAATATTATTTGCTTAATAAAATTTTTTCAATTGATTTTGATAATGCCGCGATAAATACCGCTTCAATTGCTGATTTAGAAAAGATTTGTAAACCCATTTTTTGGTGGATAATTTTTTCACGTTAGATGTACTTATCATAAGATGGTTTAAAAAATCTTGATATTTTTCTCAACCCAATAAAAATAGCAATTCAATTTTTATGGGAACATCCCCAAATAATGAATGAATGGTGCCGATTTTGTAAAATTAATGGAAAAAGATCAAAAATATTTTCAAGAGATGTTCCAAATCATTGGAATTCTACTTACGAGTTGCTTAATAAATATTTTGTATATAAATATTTATTATGTGCATTTATTTCGGATTACTCAAATTAATTTATACCCACAAAAGTGGGATATTTGCAAAATTTTTTTGGATATTTTAAAAGTTTTTAATGATGTAACTTGTACTTTATTTGGTGTTTATTATCTTACTACGCATTTATTTTTAATAGAGTGTATTAATATTGTTGGAGTTTTTGAAGAAAATGAAAATGATGATAAATTATGTGGCACTATTATAGCAATGCGAACAAAATGGCTATATTATTATAGCGAAATTCCTATTATTTATTTAGTTGCTTGTGTTTTTTATCCACGTTCCAAATTAGACGGTTTAGGTAATTATTTGAATATGTATTATGAATATTTATATTTAATTGAAATGGTAAATGTTAGAGCTATATAAACAATGGTTAAAAACACAATAGTAGAATTATATAACGAATTTTGTAGTAAATATAATCTAGGTAATAGTGAATCTTCTCAATCTAGTGGCATATAAAGAGATGACCTAAGTAAAATTAGTAGATGATACAAACTTACGTTGAATAGGCAAAAAAAGAAAAAAAAAGCAATAGAAAGTATTTCGAAATAGAGAGCTATCTAACCATTTCTTTTGAGTTTCATGAATCCAAATGTAGCACGGATTTCATAATATTAGATTGATGGAAGAGGTATTCAACCCAATATTCAATTCTCGCTCTAATTGCAAAATAAGTTTTAGCAACCCCTTATTATACGATTGCGATTGAACAAGCATTTAAGACTGGAGGCAATATTTTAGACGAACGACATTCAAGATTTGCTCTGGATTCGGTGGAGGTTCAAGCTTGTGTCGATGATTGGACAAATGCTCAATATCGAGAACACGATATAGATCGCAATCCAATGGCGGAGATACCACCGCCACGGGTATCGGTAACGAACAGCTAGCGACGATTGACGATGAGGTAAGTACGGGGTTATCAAAGGTAAAAGAATTATATGGGCTTTGATTCTTCTATTCCCAAGAAGATATGTAGGCGTTTAATGATAATTCATTAAGTTCAAGCCCCTTCCCTCTTCCTTTTTTCCCTCCAAATTTGATTACAATTTGTATTTGATAATTTATTATTTCATAATTTCATAATTTTTTTTATTTTCACGATTCATTATTTAAAAATTAAATTCAAAAATCGAAATCGGAACAGAACCGAAATCGAAACCGTCGGTTCCATTTTCAATTTTGAACAAGAATTGGGCGGAAACCGACTTGGAATCGCCGGTTCAAAATCGGAAATGGAACCGTAAGGGCTTAGTTCCGGTTCCCCCATGGCCACTAATCGGAACCGCCCGGTCCGACCCGTGGCCATGCCTAGGTAGTAGGTGCGCAATCGCACGTTATCCCCATCAAACCCCAAAATATATTGTGTCGGGAGTGGAGAAGTAGCGTTAAAGATAAAGTTTTTCCCACCCAAAATCATCTCCAATCAATTAGTTCATTTCGACAAAAAAAAAAAATCAATTAGTTCATCATGGAGCTTTTTGTACATATGTTTATGGGCTCGCGCTACAGCAATCTTTGAAACATGCTCTAGGCTCAGTCTCGTCTTCATTCATGTTGATTATCTCTGTCGAAATGGCTTCTTTGCCTTCACAAGAAAATATTTGAATTAGAAGGATTTTAGAAATTAACTTCGATCAAAAGTTGATTTTTTTATCGCTTGAAAAGTAGATTTCTTATCAAAGAGGGCTTGAGAGAGAGAGATAGACCTCGAGAGAGTTGGCATTGATTGTCTCTTTCTGATTTTAATTTCTGGAAAGAATATATATTTTTTCACTTATTTAAGGGGTTTTAAAAAATACTTCTAAAGCAGAAAAATGCTCTAGAAGTTAAAAATAAAATAAAATAAAATTGTGTAATTAGGCGGATTTCTATTCCAAAAGCTACGTCACCAAATGGTTTTTAACAGAAGCCTTTTTAGAGCAGAAATTCTACTCTAAAAGTATTGTCATCCGTCCCGGAAGTTTTCAACTAAATCCTACAAAGTAAGTACCCAGGTCGATTGATAGCTTGATATTTCTTTTTCTTTTTTTTTTTGTTTTTGTTTTTTGTTTTTTTGTGGCTTCACTGTCCCTTTGCTGAATTCGAGTGCATCTACCACTTTGGGTTATGGCCCAAATGACATGTGTCATTTTTCTCCTGAATGGGCTCTTTCTCTTCCGGATTTGCTTTGCTGTGTTTGGGCTGTTTGCTTTCCCATCAAGCTTTGCTACATACATGGACCCGGCAAGCTCAGAGGGCGCGAGCTCCATTGTCTCGGATCAGCGAGCGAGCTCCACCGTCGTTCAACATGGTAGTGTCGCACAGTCGTTGTCGCGGGCTAGCATCACAGGATGGTGCTCGGTCGAGTCCCAGGTGGCAACTTAGGCTCGTGTGATCGATGGATCTCCTAAGCTAAGTCTTGCCCATGGACCGACATTGTGGCTCATTAGCCACTTGGATCACAAAGACGGAGAGAGAGTTGTGGAAGAGAATGAGAGTTTAGTGTTCAATGTTGTGTGTCCAAGGTAATTACAATAAGGGAGAACACCTCTATTTATATAAGAATGGGGACTCATTTGGGTGACCCTTTGGCTTCCCAACTTTGTCTTTTCCTTCTTATCCAATTCCACTTGTCTTACTTATTTAGATCTCTATGATTCGTCTTAACATGGATTGTCCCTTGTGGGATTCTTTGTTCCCCTCATTTTGTAGGATCCTCTTTGTAGGGTATCATCATTATTTGAACATATCCTAGAATGACTCTTGGGCTGACCAGAATCGTCCAGGGATCGTGGCTGGCCATGCGCTGAATCGTGCGGATCATGCACTGGGTCGTGTCTGGGAACGTCGGGATCATACGCTCAGCTGCCTCGGTTCATGGTTTGGTCCATGGCCTGTATCTTGCACGATCCATGGTCTGATCGTGGCATGCATCACGCCTGGCCGGTCAATAGCGTCACAACCCATCCTTTTTTTCGTTTTTGGTCGGAACCCATCCTTGAACGAAGATCTTTTTGGGCCATGATGCTAGCATGAGCTGCCGTACCTTCGCTGACCATTCCCATCCCATCACGATGGTCCCCCTTTTCTCAAACACTCTCTCCATCTTAGACTCGTTGGATCAATGCGGTTCGAAGCTTTAGTCCTTAGATTTGAGGCTCACGACGTGAGACCCGAGGTTGCCATCCTGTGGGGTAGGATTGTCAACGGGCCGGGTCTCGGTCCGGCCCAGCTCGAAATTGAACAGTACCGAGCTCGACCCGGATTCTTTTTTTTTTTTTTTTTTTTTGAAATCAAAATCAATTAACAAACCCATAAAATAAAAGAATATAAAAATAAAAATAAAAATAAATTAAATTAAAAAGGAAAACATGGGTGTTAAAAAAAAATCAGCGGCGGGCCGGCCTTGCTTCGAAAAGGCTCGAAAATTAAATGAATTTTCGGTTTGGGATGGCGCCGCTCTCTTGGCGGGGGCTTTTTTGACATCCCTACTTAGGGGGCCTTAGATTTAGGGCCGCTTGAGGTTGGGCCTTGACCACGGTGTCGTTCGCTGGGGTACGGGGTGAGGACCGGATCTTTGGCAGGCCATGGATGGTCAACGATGTCCGTCGCGACATGATGCTACTCGAGAGCCAGATATCAATCTATTCCATTGGAGGCTATTTGAGATGGCGCTCGAAACGACTCAGGAGCACACATCAGAGCTGCCTGAGCTCACGTAGATGCTCGAATAGGAGGTCAAACACTTTCTTGGCACGATTAGGGCCTCTGTTGTGGTGATCGAGTCGGAGGTGAAGCACTTCCATTTTTTCCGTATGTCCAGTTTTCTAATTTAATTGGATTTTTGTTTTTCATCTCTGGATTTGGTCTTGCAGTGCCCCAAATGCCGGATAGAATTAGACCACATTTTGTCCCACCTTATTCCATCGTATCACACTCCTTGTCTTGACGAACAAGCGCAGCCTCAAAATCGATTGGTCAACGAATCTCGGCACGAGGATTGTGCCGGTGTTGACTTCGAGACGCAACTCATGCACTTACGAGAATGTCATTCACATCAAAATGTTTGTAAAACAGATATTCGGATAGAACAGTTAATCCGAGAGAGAAGTGGGTCGATGATGATGACATGAAGGAATCTCAATGAGTCACGCGTGCGCTTTCCTCAACATCTAATCGCACCCGCTTCCTTCTGCTTTCCTCTCCAGCTTAAGTTCTAATCACTAATTATTGGGGTTAAATTAATCAATCATTAGACAATCAATTATCGCCAAATAATTAGAGTTAGGAATTTTAAGAAGTGGGGATGAAAAAAATTCAGAGAAAGGAAAAAAACAAAAATAAAAAGAGATAAAGAAAGAGAGAAAATAGATGAAAATACCCCTGACTGTATACTAGAATCGACCTTTAATAAACTCGAGTCCTAATGTGAGACTAAGTTTGCAACTTTGGACTTTTATTTGAGACAAAATCTACTGTAATCGATCTTTTGAGAAAATGACCTTACTTTAGGCCTGTATTTGAAATTTTCCCAAACTTTTACCGATGAGTGTCCCTGGGGCACTTGTTAAGTGACCGATTAAGAATGACGCTATTTCGGCACCCTTTTTTATGTTGACTGATCAACGGGTTGCTATTTGAATTTTCCTCCAAAACAGTAAAAGCGAAAATCAAGATTCAATGAAAGGAAAAGATCAAGACTAACTTTTTTTTACCATTCAACCATAAAATAAAAGTTACTAACATAGCTCGCGAACCATACCTTCAAAACTTTTTAAGAATAGATATGAGTTTGAAAGCGAAGAAGCTGTAGTTTAGATTTGGACTTCCATTAAAATCACTTGAAGCTTTAGATAAAATAATAAATGAACAACTTTCCAACAATTTAAATTGACAACACTATATCTTCGACAAATTAATGAATTCATGATGGCAAAAATTTCAACTCTGAAACATAGTTTTACTTAGGGTAAAAGACATCTTTTATCTTAACTTTTCAAAAGGACATCGGAGATAAGTGAGTAATTTTTTTTTTTTTTTGCAAACTTAGCACAAATATGGTATGTTTTTCGCCGTTATTTCTCCCATGACGAAATATATCTTTTATCAAAATTAATTCTTCAGCTTTTAAATATAGAAAATGGGGTCCTATGGCGATTTTGGACATAAGTGATCCAGAAAATCAGGAAATTAACAGGTGAAACTTCAATAAAATTATATAATTTTACTGATTTAAATCTTTCTATCAAGTCAAACTCTAGTTTAAAAAAAGGGTCCTATGGCAATTTTCTCACTGATATATGCCATCATCGAATGACACATGAACATCCTTTAACAAACCAGCTAATGCATGATTTCCTCCATGTGCCACGCCCTTGATTTGCTCATGTTATGATATTTGCCTTGGTTTCTCCCCTCGCGCTAGGCACGTGTGTGTCGACGGACGAGCTATTTTTGGTGTCAACAGTATGCGAAGAAGGGAGACGATGAGATTAATTTTATTAATTACCAAGGGGTAATGTTAAGTATTGAATATTGAACCAAATCATGCGAATGTAATATCAATCAGCATGACAAGGATCTGCTTTAGTAAAGAAGAAAGTGGAAATTGGGCCACGTAGAAAGTAAATACTAGGAAATCAATCCAGGGCATCTACTGTTTTTACAATGCCCTAGGGCTTGAAAAAGGAGGAAAACATGGCAAGAAAAAGGGTCGAAAGTAAAGGATTCTTAAGACATAATGGAAACCATTTTTGGAGAGAGAATGATTGGAACGAAAATCCCCTCGAATCCAATCTCTCTAAGGTAATGATGAAATCATGAAACATAGAGATTCGTCCTCCAAACTATATAATATGTCCCCCCATATTTTTTTTATTACATTTTTTTTTGGGCCCGACTTATAAGGACTTAATTTGATAGAAATGAGGTTGTGCGACCAAGTCTTCACTTTCATTGTGGAATATTTCACATCAGTGGCCGCCTAAGTAGATAAGGATATGATATCGTATCAAATCAATCATATTATAATTAACCTGGACCATGTACAACTCATACGGACTAGACCTTACTTAAACAAAGTGATGCATTCTGGATAGATCATTAATAATTCGAGAAAACTGCTCAGAAAGTTTTAGACCTATTCTATTTTTGTTGATGTATTTCTATTTTTAATTTTTAATTTTTAGATTGAGTTAAACTTTTCGTGTGTGCCAATCGAATTCCATCCGATTAATTTTAAGTTGGAGAACGCTCAAAATGGCGTGCTTTTTTTTTATTTATAAAAAGACAAGTTGGAATATTTTCTACAGGAATTTTCCTAATTAGGTCCCGGTCTTTTTCCAAGAATTATCTCCAGTGGAAACAAGTTGTCAGCAATAATATGGCGGTACTTGGTATATATGATGTGACAATTCTTTCTACAATCAATTACCCATTTCATGTCATTTGGATAGCTCATGTTTTCTAGATTGTTTTCCTCTATTAGTTCATGTCTATGGCTATTCACAGAATATGTGGGTGAGATGAACCGGTCTTCTGACTGAGCATAAAAACCATGATCAAATTAATTAATACATTTAATTACAAAATATACATATATATGTATGTACGTACGCACGTACATAGGATGTATATAAGTAGAGGCATATCGACCCATTAACTTGTCATATACCATGGAAACTTCTGCTTGATTTGTTTAATTCCATTATTTTTTCCAATGCGCATGCATTGCCACGGAGCAACCCTTCTTCTAGACGACAATGCTTACAAATACTATAAACAAATTGTTTCTCTCGCCATCGCTACCTAGACGAGGTCGAACCTATGTCTAAAGAAGATGCTTAAAGCCAGAAATAAAGCAAAGGGCAAAGAAGAGAAAAGGTGAATGGATAAGATAAGCCTCGTGACTCATCATGCCAATTTTGACTTCATTGGAACTTGCCTCCACTCCACTCCTAGGGTTTGCACCTCCCCCCGCGCCCCCCATCATAATCTCTCTCTCTCTTCTCTCCCTCTCCCTCTCAAGACGCTGTTTTCACAATATGCCAGTGTCGAGAGAAGGGGCCCAATCTTTGGCTAACTTATCTGAAACTTTCTGAAATTTGTGTCCTCACATGACCTTATCTTACTTATAATATACATCGATGGAAATGAGAAAAAAGAAGAAGAAGATGTAACCCTAGAGCTATATTAGCGTGCATGCCGGTATTTCTTCCCCAACTGAAACGATGAAATGGGGTTGGCGCTGTATATGATGCCCACTTTGTCTGGTGTAGTTCTCGCATGCATCACTTTCTCTGGTCCTTGATATGTCCCCCGCCCGGATTGTTCTCTCTCTAGTTAATTACATGGGTGCCTCTCTTATTGATAACATCGAACGGCCATTCTCCGAGCTCGGTCGATTATTCGAAGAAATAATCGATTGGTCGTGTGTTTCACTTGTGTCCAATAAAATTTGACTTTGAGGTCGTTTTTTTTCTTAACATGGTGTTCGAGCCAATAAAATCTGACTTTTGATTATCAAAACTTCCCTCGTTGTTGTCGTTTGGAGGGCCTTTGGACACGAGTTTTAATCGAGTCGTACTTTGTTTACAAGAGTCCTTTTCGACATGACTTTCTCCTAGTGGCGGCGCCAGAAAATGCGGTGCAGAGAAGGAAAAGAGTGGCAATGGAGAGAGGAGAGACTTCAGTCAATTGTGCAGCCAATGAGCTAACTTGGATGCGGCAAACAGAGAAAGATGGACCAGTGGAGGTTGCAAAAATGAGATGCAAGGTGGAAGTATATTTCCTCCTTTTCCTTTCTGGGATTTGAATGCTCCTACTCCCATTCTGCATCCGATACCCCGGCCGACCCTACCCCTACCTTATTCAAATATACTTCTCATGTTATGTGATTTTTCTCGGTATGATATGCTTCTTCATTTTTCAACTTTTCGAATTGATGGAAATATGTAGTTACTGCTGTAGAAGTGGACTGCAGTTCATTGCATCGAACAAAAAGGGTTTGCTCTTGGATAAATCACTTGTCTAGCATAAGTTCTTTAATTTGTGTGGATGCATTATATATTGAGGCTTATTTCAAGAACAGGCCTACTTTCTTTCTCTTTTCGGCTATCTAAACACCACCTTATAGATGGTGAATCGCAACGAATGTTAGATCGTTAGCAGGCAAGGTCTATCGTTGCATTTGGGGGGCGAGAAAAGAGACCACGGATGAAAAGAAACCGAGTTGAGATGTTGTCATGAGCCTCCGGATCTAACGATGAGTCTTCACATTTTGCTCTTTGGACCGATGGGGATCCGAATTTTCAAAACCGCGACCCCAAACCGAATCGCCCAACCCGACTTTGGAATTCTACCGGCCATCGTTCCTCTCCCCTAGACAGGAATGATGTGCCAAAAAAGGAATGATGCTGCAGCATCTAGAATCGCTTGGCAATAAAGGAAAGACCCACGAAACAAAAGGAAAGCTAACCCTAACCTTGCGTTTACGTGCATGTTTTTGAATGGCGGGTCGTGTTTCCCGAGCCCCTTTTCCGAAAGAGAAACGTTCCCACATGTGGTTGCTCCATTAACTTGCGTAATCAACATGTAGAAAAGGAGATCCAATCATGGTCCGCCCCCAAAAAAGTAGTGCCCCGTGTCTCAATACTCTGTTAATGGAGATAATGTCGGCCTTCAATTATAAGCTAATCACGGGGATCAAAAGGCGTCTGGGAATGCTGATCCTAGTCACGGAGCTTAGTTGATGTCGGAAGCAAAGGGAAGTCTCTCTTATTGGATGCCCTGCTTTTGCTCGAGACCATGCTCGTCCATTCCATCCATCCCACTTTAGGTTTTTTTTTTGTCCACGCTCCTACTTCACAGTCATCAAAGTGGAAGCTTCAATGACTGCTTTTGGTTCTTTAAAAAAAAAAAATCCCCTTAAAAGTCCCCAAAGAAATTCGGGACAAGATTCGCACGGGCGTATTCACATCATTATCCTAAACAAGCAAAAGGCTGCCCGGAATGACCCGGTGTTTTCTGTTTCCCATTTTCTCATGGCGTCCAAAGTTCGACTTTTATTCCATACCGAATTTCAGAAACACTGCGAGGTTAAAAAATGCGAGTATCGAGAGGGAGAGAGGGTGGTTGTATGGAAATGGATCTCTTTAACATTGTCAATTTAATATTATGGGCGATATTGATCAAATCGAAGCTTTTTCAAATCAAAATGGACGGTCCGATTTGATCCATATCTCCTCTTTAAAAGGGGGGAAAAATTTTGGGCAAATTAAATAGTCAATTTTGATTTAGGCGGTGGATTTGATCAACGTCATCTCTAATGGTAATGTTAGGAGATTTAGATCCTGATTGTATAGAATGCTCGGCAATGGAACGAGACTGTCGGTGCAAATTAGATATCTGGCTTAGGGCCAAAACGGTGAAGGGAGTCGAGCATTTAACCTTGGCAAAAGAATCGCGTCACGTGCTTCCCGACTGCGATACCTCGTCGCGTAAGATGAGGGAAGCCCTGGGGATTCGATTCAATGCGTCCACATGAGGCTTCTTTTCCCGCACTGACCCCAAGAAATTGACAAGAAGTCAAGCCGGAGCGGGCGGGCCTTCGGATCAAGATTTGGAATCCGAGATTTCCCGTCGAAACCGGACACCTGTCACGACAGCATTTACTGGCAGCACCGAAGGCGAAAGGCGAAATGGAAAACAAAGGGAAGCGCTCCCACACGTAGCAATATAAATACGACCTAACAAAGCACGCACAGAGACGGACGATGCAATATGCATAAACTAGGGCACAGCAAGCAAGTTCTAGACACGCGCTCCCCATTCATTATTTTCTCAACTACTTTGATTTTCCTCCATTCATAAAAGGAAAGAAAAAATAAAATAAAAAAACCCCTTTTTTTTTTTTTAGAATCTTTGTTCGTTTTCGCCGCCGTCATGGGCCACATCCTCATGGAGGCGCTCAACGTGCGGGTGGTCGGATCCGGCGAGCGGTTCCTGGTGCTGGCGCACGGCTTCGGCACCGATCAGTCGGCGTGGCAGCGCATCCTCCCCTTCTTCACCCCTCACTACCGCGTCGTCCTCTACGACCTCGTCTGCGCTGGCAGCGTCAACCCCGACTACTTCGACTTCCGCCGCTACACCTCCCTCGACCCCTACGTCGACGACCTCCTCAACATCCTCGACGCCCTCTCCGTCGACCGCTGCGCCTACGTCGGCCACTCCTTCTCCGCCATGATTGGCATCCTCGCCTCCATCCGCCGCCCCGAGCTCTTCACCAAACTCATCCTCATCGGGGCATCCCCGAGGTAAAGTGCCGGTACCCTCAAGTTATACTGCCCTTTTGTGTTGTCTGAACTTTCCGACCAGATGGTCTTCACATGAGGTGAACGCTTTGTGTTTCTGGATTTTTTGGTAGGTTCTTGAATGACAGGGACTACCACGGAGGGTTCGAGCAAGGGGAGATCGAGAAGGTGTTCTCGGCGATGGAGGCGAACTACGAGGCGTGGGTGAACGGCTTCGCACCTCTGTCGGTCGGGGCGGACGTCCCGGCGGCGGTGCGGGAGTTCAGCCGCACGCTCTTCAACATGAGGCCCGACATCTCGCTGTTCGCGTGTCGCACCGTGTTCAACAGCGACCTGCGTGGGGTGCTGGGCCTCGTCCGCGTCCCCTGCTGCATCATCCAGACGGCGAAGGACGTCTCGGTGCCGGCGTCGGTGGCGACGTACCTCAAGAACCACCTCGGCGGGAGGAACACGGTGGAGATGCTCAACATCGAGGGGCACTTGCCGCACCTCTCCGCTCCTGCGCTGCTGGCGCAGGCCCTCCGGCGAGCCCTCCGGTGACCCAACAAACGATACCAGACTATCATTATTTTGCCTCTTTTTTTTTTTTTTTTTTCGCGAGTTAATGCCGTTTTCGTGGGGCCCATGGAGAAGTTTGAAAAAAAAAGAAATAAGGAGGGTTGTGAAGACGTTGACACCTGGCGAATAACTTGTGGACGCGGATCGAGCGAAAGGATAAGTCTACGCGCGTGGTCATCACGTGATGACGCGGACCTTCTTGACCGTTCTCTCGTCCTTTTCCTTTGTTTTTTTTTTTTTGGGGCTATTAAAGAAGAGCTTCGGTTTGTGATAGAATGGGGTGTTTATTTTGTCTTGATTGTTGAGATACAAAAGAAGGTTGAGCCCACCAAGTTGATGGGCTTTTTTGGCTGCTAGATTCTCTGGCCCTCAGAGCTGTCCATTTGCCGGAGATATTTCTAGCCGTCCATTTATAAAATTAATAAATCGACACTCCTAATTTGGGCCGTGAAAAAAAAAAAAAAGGGTACTCTTGACACAAATAGTTTCATGGACTTTTATCCAATACGCATGATATAGTCCCCGAACTTTTAATTTGATCAATATGGTCGCGATCTTTAACTCCAAGATGTGCGATGTGGTCCATGAACTTTTAGTTTAATCAATACGCTCCCTGAACTTTTGGAATACTATATTGAACATCTTCCTATAGTTCGAAGCTAAGTTTAACAAGTTTCAAAAAGCTCGTGGATCGTATTTGTCAAATTAAAAATTCATGGGACACATTACACATGGGTTTAAGTCTAAAAAATCATATTGATCAAATTAAAAGTTCATGGACTACATTGCGCATTGGATCAAAGTTCACGAACCATTTCCGTCATTTTTGCCAAAAGTTAATAATAATAAAAGAAAAATGAACTGAATGCGATTAACCGCGGTGGACATTCCGTAACGCGTTGGCATATTGTCCGGGTGTTGCCATCTTTCTTCGTATTGATTTGAAGGCGTATACGAGCATAGGTTGAGTAATGGGTAGAAATACACATATGGGGATATAGATTTGTTGTGGGTGCGGGGCAGCTCTCATATGGTAAGGAAAGCAGCTCTTATCCGCGGAGAAAAGACGGGTCATATTGATAAGATGCCGATGCTATTTCTTGATATTGCTGTGCAACTTATGTGCTCCGTCGGTGGACCATATGATTCTCAATTTCTCTTATCAGACAGGATTACGGAATCCTCCCCCACGATCCCCACCACGGGATTTGCTTGGACCTTTTCCACAACCCTAGAAAAGCTTAAAATATCCATTTTCCGGCTTCACGGTCGAGTGATGGATGGTTCGGGCTAACTCTCGCTCACCTCGACCGGTTCGTATTATCAAGAACTCATGCGACGCGTTTAAGAAATTCGACCATTTCCATGGTTCGAACATGTCGGACTCGGGTGCCCTTTTGCGTTCGATTTATCTTTCGTTCTGAATTAAATTAGGTTTAGATGGCTGGATTATTCGGGCTTTTCTTTCCGGACTCGGATTTATTTCGAACGCGGGTCGAAGTCGGTTATCACTGGTCAAAGGAAACGACGGTAAAACGATGACGAAGGGGCTCGTGATTGTTCATGCCCCTCCTAGATGCCGACTAGGGTCATTGAACCTTCATCGAGTCGCGAGGACATGGTGGTATGACCCGCCGCCGGTGATACATGGTGAGGAGATAAGAACCCATTATGATCCAAACCCAGTGATTTGGTCATTGAGCCAACTCCTTAAAAGTCCGAAGTGCATAATTTGGAACGCTTTAGTAAACTTTCATAGAAAGATAGGCATTGCCCACGAAGAAACAAAGATTTAGAATGTTACGTTGGTCCAATTTGAGAAGAAGGCAGATTGAACAATAAACACCTCCGGAACTAGAAGTCCTACGTTACAAATTCCACAAACTGCGCAATTTGCTCTAGATCAAGGTCACTTGCAAAGTCCAAAAGCTTAGACTTAATCGGATCATGACATTTTAGGGTGTTCTGCGGATTTCTAAGCAGTCATGCATTTTTTGACCAAATAAAGATGAAATCACACTAAGCCATTCAAATAACCACAAAACTATTCAATTTCACAAATCAATCCGAAGATCTTCCATATTGCAAAGTCGGATTGAATTTGGTTCGGTTCGATTCGAATGCAGAGGGCGATGAAATGGTTGGAGTTGTGTCGAAACTTTGTCCTGCCAACTTAGGAAAGCCTTACTTGACTTTACAGCCTGTTTCGGCCCAAATCCAAAGCCTGTGTACATAGACTATCCAGAGGCTTTTATTACTAGCTGGCTTTTGATACATGTGATGCCATGTCTACTCGGAATGCCATTATTAAGAGCAGAGTAAATTATTTTTCAACTCAAGCTTCATTTATTTCGCAAAAAATAAATAATTTTTTTTTCAAAAAAACAATCGCTTGTATTATTTAGAATCTCTCATTTTAGAGATACGGGTCGAGGTTTCCAAAATTCGGGAAAATTGTAGGAGTTGAGCCAACTCGTTAGAAGTCCGAAGTGCAGGATTTGGAGCCATTAGTTTTTTTCATAGAAATCTAGGCATGACCTACGAAGAAACCAATATTAGAATGTCTCATTTTATCCCTTCGGTTCATAGAAAGCTGATGGACATTACCTACGAAGAAACAAACATTTTTCATATAAATGATTGACCGCGTATCAATGCCGAGGATCTTTCGCTTCGCGAGCAATTGCGAGGAGAACCTGCGATTTCCTCGTGTGGATCTAATTTTTTCCGAGCGCGCTGCCGAAGATGCTTGCCTTCAACAGATACAAGTCGAAGAGGAGTGTGAGCGAGCTCAAGCCCGTGATTAGGGTTTTGGGAATGGTGTGGAGCAGGCTTGAAGATCGCGAAAGGTTCGCGAGCATAGTTGCAAGGAGTGATTGCCGTCTCTTGGATTCGATTTCTCGTCGACGTGAAAATCGAAGTCTAAGGTAGTTAATCGACTATATCCTCGAATTGGCTGCCATTGACGCTGAAACGAAGCTCGCAATGCCGGAGAGCGAGCAACACCTCCTCCAATGGTTCGAAGCTGATCGTGATTGCCTGTGATCGGCGAGGGCGTCCCACCATTGTCGAAGCCCTAGATAGGCGGAGGGAAATAAAAAAAAAATGAAACAATTCATAATTTTTTTAAAAACATAAAAAAAGAAGCCAAAAAAAATTAGCATTGATTGTGTTATGTAGGACGATCGACATTTATATTAGCGATTTCAAATTAAATTTGGCCAAAAGAATTATACTGACAAACCATTAAAAGTGGAGATGGTATTATATATTGGATGGAAACCTTGTGATGTTTCTCACAATCATCCCTAATAGAGTGAAAGGTCGGGGTAGTTGTGTTTTCATGAAAGTGACATGTCGTAGAAAAGAAAACCATTCAAACGCTCCGTTGGTACGTGGCGTAGAAAAGAGAACCCTTCAATAGGCTAGCGGACTTTGCTGGTAAGGGATCGAGGCTAAAGACGCTAATATAATAAGTGCGAAATTCGATTCCTGCGCTCTATGAGAGATAAAATAAAAGTCGGAGAAATAAAAATTAGATATAAGGCATGCAAATGCTTTTTATTTTTTATTTTTTACTACTTACTTTAATATGTGCATAGAATATATAGAGTTACTAGCTCCATATCGATACATTCGATTTGACCAATTGTTCCTATAAACCTCCGAATATGAGAAACATACTATTTTAGTCTTTATTGCAATTTATTTTTATCTTGGAGAGCAAGCGAAAACCCTTTCATCTTGAATTTATTTGTTGCGTTTGAAACTCCTTATTCTAATCACTAATGTTTCCAATTCATAAAGACTTCAGATAGATTTGTTTTCTCATATATATATATATATATATACACACACAATCATCTCTAAGAGTACCTTACATATTAAGGGTACGTTTGTTTAAGGGAAAATGTTTTTTAGATTTTCACCTATTCGATCTGCCGAAAATGACGGTCATGAAAACACTTTCCGGTCAATAGAATATTCATGCATAAAATTAGGAAAGTGATTCCTAAATCTAAAGAGGTGACAACACTTTCCGAAATTATACCTTTAAAATTTCAATCTTTTTACCTCGATAAACTCATGAAATTAAAATTATTTTTCGAATGAGATCCAAACACCGAAAAATATTTTCGGTCATATATCACCAAACACGGGAAAACTAATCATTTTCCTGAAAAATGATTTCTCGAAATGTATTTTCCTTTACCATGGAGTTTTCTCCCAACGGAACACTCCTTAAGTGTGACATAGAAATGGTAAGGTAAATACTTTCAACTTGGTATGGTAGCAGGTGCATAATAAGATGATGGAGAATGACAGGTCGGTGGACTATTTCAAGAAAGTTGTACTATAAATGATTTGAGCGTCTATCCTACAAAAGGACATTAACCCGGTGTTATAACCGGTTCCTATTTCAAAAGAACGCGAAAATTTCATCGCAATAGCAAAATCTATTCGCGTTACTAGCGTTATCGTTTGCTCTCTTTTCCTCGAGCAAAATATTCTCCGTCACATGGAAATAGCAACTTCACAACTTTGAGACAACTATTGAAACGAACATCATGATACACACCTTAATTGAGTGATAATTCCCATTGGAACTTCTTAAAGCAGCTTGCAATCATATCATATCTCTTCAACTTCAATTATAAGTGATTGACCAAGACTAACAATTTAAAAAATTACTATCTCGTCACTTTTCGGATTTTCCTCTTTATAAACGAGACACGGCATCGCGGATGCACCTGATGTGCTCGGACAGTGAAACGATTGCGCAGGGAAGGAACGGGTCTTGTCGGTTGCTTAGTTTTCAATTAACACGTGATTCAACTCTTTCATGGGCACTTTTTGTAAGGAGGTTTAAGGTGGCTGCGTTGTATCCCGTTTACATAATCTCACATTACCCGTACTTGAGTATGCCGACCTTAATAATCGAGTGTCTATTTTTGCATTTGGTATGAAACTGAGTATAATAGAACGGGCTGAACACTTGTCCAAAAATCCTAAACATAAAATACTTTTTAATTTAGTCTTAATCGAGTTCTAAAATATTTCACGTTTTGTCAATTGAGTATCTAGCCAAAAGCTGCTGTGTTGACCATCTTACGCCGCATGGTTGGCGCCTGGTGTGGATACTTTTAATTATATATATAGATATAAATCTTTTTGTTCTTTATTTTTTAATTTTGAAAATTTTTTTTTTTTTTTTCATTTGTTTATGTTCTTTTTCTCTGCTGGCGAGGGTTGCCGACGATCTTTGCCAGCCGCAAAGGCCTTTGGCAAGGCCATCATAGCCTCCCTGCTGCGGCCACCGAGATCGCGATGGCCCCGGGCGAGTGCTTCGCAACCTTGCCGGTAGGAGGCGAGGGAGCGAAGGCCCTTGCTAGATCTAGGGAGAGGTCCTTTGCAACTGGCGAGGGCCGCCAGTGACCCGCGTCAGCTAAATAAAACACTTTACCTTAGACTGCTAGAATGAATGAACACGGGGCAACCGACACGACTATCCATCCCTTCGAGAATTATGACACGAGTCGCTCGGTCAAAGGGAAATTCCTAGCTAGGAAAAGCACAACGCCGAAGGAAATTAACAGTATGAAAGCCGCCCCGAAACTATACATCTCTAGCCTATTGGATCAACTTTTACTTCGAGTAATTTATCCAATTTAGTTGCGAGGTGAGATCAAAACCGAAACTATTATAACTCCAGCCTGTTGGATCTCCTCTTACTTCCTTTTCGATGATTGCCCAAACGGTTCTCATTTCGAAAAAAAAGTACAAAAAAAAAATCTAAAATTATTGAATCTATGTCAATTCGGTCTTTAAACTCTTCAATTGTGCCACTTTAGTTCTAAACCTTTTCACGTTTTTTTCAATGGACTCCAACCGATCAATTTTGCTCGGAAATCACTAATATGAACGTCCACCGTCTTACGTGGTATGATTAGCGCCGATGTAGGCAATTTTATAAATTTTATTATTATTTCTCCGAATTGTTATTGCTTTTTTTTTTTCTTCTTTTCTTTCCTTTCTTTTTTCCCAACTATGGGCCGGTGATGGTAGGCCAGCGATCTCGCCAATCCCGAGTTGTTAAAAAAAAAGGAAGAAAATAAAATAAAAGAAATAAAAAGAAAACTATTTAAAACATGAGCATTGTCCACAACAAAGACTTGGTCATGTCATCCTAGGATCGCCAACGTCCATATTATCAATTTTCGGCCGGGTTGAGGACTCACTTGGTACAATTGAAAAGTTGAGGACTCAATCAGCACAATTGCAACAAATTTCAGAATTTTTTGGAACTTTTCTATTGTCATTTGCATGCTTCATCTCCTCAAAGCTTGGTGCATTAGAGATTAGGGTTCTTGTCGGTCCCTATTCCCTCTCCTATTGTTAGGACAACACTGGACTATAGTTGTAGCCAGCCCCATCGGGCCGCCAAAGCGACATTGTCCACCCTGTGGTAGCCGTAATCCTCATCTAGTAGCACGACAACTCATATTTAGGAGACGTGAGATTAATGACATATCTGAACAGCCCCACCTGAGCAACAATGAGATATTATTCGCTCTTGTCGCCTGTTTAAAGCGCATCATACTAAGTTAAGCTTACGCAAGACTTATCTGCCGATTGAACAACCCATATCCAGATGGCGCGGGATCGGAGACGTGTCGGAGACCCGGCAATCTCTCGTTCGCACGAGACCTGTTCAATATCTTAAATCAACAACGCGTGTCTCGATCGAGAGACCCACAGAATCGCTTGATTTCCACACGCAGCCGAAGAGAGCAATCTCGAAGCCCCGACGCCTCCACGCCATTGACTTTGGAATGCGTCGAACAAGAGAGGGGGACAAACTTCGAAAGGGTTGGAAGGGACGAACGATGACAAAGGAGGAGGCAAACTGAGTCTGCCCTTTGTAAGCTTTGTCGATAGTAACTACAATCTCGTAACTGCCACAGAACAAGAACACGGTTTTGCGTGTTGACTTTCTTCCTCCCGTGGCTGCTCGCTCATGTGGAGGCTTTGACTTTTTCTTCTTCTTCTTTTTAAATAATTTTTTAGAATTAGGTGGAGCTTGGGTTGTGCTGCCCACTCACGACTCCACGCCGACTTGGTCAAAGTTTTGAGGAGCAATATAGCTCCACGATTGATTGTTCCCGACGCTGTTTGTTTGAGCGGAAGAATTTTTTCTTTTACGAATTAATTTTCGGACTTTTATGCGCTTGGCTTATTGAAAATGATCGGCCAACGAAAAATTATTTATTATGAAAGAAAAAACACGCACTTAAATTTAAGAAAGTAAAACCCCGAATCTAAAAAGGAAAAAATATTTTCTTTTATCGTGAGGTTTTTCCTGAAACAAACACACGTTTAGTAAAGTTCCTTGACGAAAAAATAATAAATAAAAAAAACTAGTATCTCCATCTCATTTTCGTCTGTAGCTTTTTAGTCCACAACAAAACTCTATGAAAATGGAAAGAGTCTGAAAACTTTTTTTCCTTCTTAGCTTTATAGTTCATGTAAAATGTCCATGAAACGTAAAGAGAGTCAAAATTCATTCTCCTCTCGTAACTTTGTGGTTCATGTTGAAGTTCAACAAAAATAGCGAGAGAGGCAAAACTTTTCATAATCGCAAAGTAGTAGATTATTATATTTTCTCTCTCTTACTAGATTTGATAGTCAATTGTGATAGATTCTTATAATCTTTGTTCGTGCAATTTCGGATCCATTTACATCGACATATCGTAAATGTCAAACAATGAATATGATAACATATGAACATATCCGGCTTTATTACCGTGATTTACCAAATAGTGGATAGGATATGGCAAAATCTCCTGGGTTTCGTGTCATATCATATCCAATCCAATCCAATCATAATTAAAAATAAGACGACCAAACACAACGACGCTTTAAAAGCTTTTGGGCAAATGCAAATAGCGTTTGACAAATTTTTGAAGAGTTTTTTAAGAGAAGCAATTCCATCTTCACAGCCCTTTGGCTCAAGGTAAGTTCGAAGGTGCTTCGAGCTTTGAGCATTTCCCAAATGCAAATACATTTTTTCCTTCCAATTTTGCCATCGCTAAACTTCCATAATTTCTCGGATGTCCCTACCTCATGTGATGTTAACGATGAGGCTACTGTGCTGCCCGCCGACTGCCAAAGAGGCCAAATGTGGCTGTTGACGAGCTAGTTCTAGAGTTGGCATCCTCGCTTGAGGTCGCCGGACCTTAGGCGATAGACGTTTGAGTTGTGCGACCTCGAATATGCGACCTCATGCGAGGTTGCCAGCACCAATATGGCTCGCCGGCGACCGACTTGGCCTCTCCGGAGGCCGACACGCCATTGAGTCCTTTGCTGATTTTGAGTTTATTGTTTTGAAATACTTTACAAGTGATTTTTCTAAATGTCATTTAAATTGTAGTTGTTTCTCAATGCACTTTAAAACTACAATTTACCAAACACTACCATCATTTCGAAAAACTCCTTTAACCTAAAGAACTTTGCATTTTTTAAAGGATTAATACAACGAAAAACCCTAAACCGATATATCTCAAAAAATTTACTACAAAAATACCAAACCTGGTACATTTGTGACATAATTTACGCAAACTAATTTTTTGATAAATTTTTTCATTAATTTTCATTAAATTCGATTAATACAACGAAAAATCTCAAACTAGTACACCTATGACAAATTAAGGGTAAAAACCTCAAACTAGTACACCCGTCATGTCATCCATTTCAGCAATTTAATTGTAAAATTTGACGAAAACTAATAAAGGTTAAATTTATCGCGAGTGTGCCGGTTGGAGTTCTTTGTGGTCAAAAAATTAGTTTATGGTAAATTTGAAATAGGCGTACTAGTTTGAGGTTTTTCGTGATATTAACCATTTTATAAGCGACTTTCCTCAAAAGCTGAACCAAATACACCCATCATTTGTACACTGAATTCAAATACTTCCTATGTAGACGTGGTCTTCCTATTCAAATACTCTCTACAAAGACGTGATCTCCCTCTACCTATAGGATTGAACTTTTGGATTTGATTTTCTAACATAGTGTATGAATGGAATCCGCGCCAATTTGTGCGCGGTCTCAAGGGTCTCCTGCACCTATAATCTCGATCGTTCAATCGGAACTTCCCAACTGTTATAACCGTTCCGCTGTTAAACAGCACTAGGAATTCTTTAGCATGTCAAAGCCGGAAATATCTCGAAAGACGACGTCCCAAGTATGACTTGGAGCACTAGAAATCACTTGGTGGGCAGTCGTCATTAAGCACAAACTGCACGTTTTATTTTACCTTATGTGACCATTAAGATCTTCCAGACGAATAGTAGTTCACATGGTTCCACTCCACCTTATTACTTCGTTTCGTTGCCTTTAATTAAGGTCCCTGTGGAATATTAAATGGCAACCAATACAACCCAACAAAAGTGGGGTTTCCAAATTATATGCCGCTTGGTAGCAAAGCAAGTGCACGATCCGGTTGAATCCGGTTCCGATCCAAGATGACCAACTCCGGCGTGAATTGTCGCCGGACTTTTTAACGTTACAGCGATGCGGTCTGCGAGGAACATGACTTCCCTATGAATGATAGATATTTATAGGCAAACCGACGAATATTTCGAAGCTCGAGATATCTATAAAGGCCGATGTTGCTCAAAATCTTCTCGGATTGCCAGACCCGTATCCACATCGCACTAGTAAACACGACAAATCATCTACAATCTTTAACATCAAAACACACTGCCATTCCAAGGTTCAAGTATATATATATTCATCCCCTTATAAAGTTTGCGACGTCAATAGGTCCTTTAAAAAAAAATTTTAGTCGCCCCGTCATTCTTCGAGAATTAGAAAGATTATTTTCAAGTTTGAATATGTTCGCTTAAAATCTTGATCCTTCTACTTAATTTTATTTTACTTATTTTTAATTTTAAATTGCTTTTAATCATTGTTTTTATTCGCTTCCATCATTTCTTAATAAAATTATTATTATTATATAATAAACTATACTGCTGTACTTAAAATATGTAATGATGTAGTTACTAGGTATGTACATGTATATAGATACTATATTTCATAAAGTAGAAAGAAATTATATATATAAATAAAAATTAGAATAAATTAAAATGAATTTTTTTTTCCTCATTTTGAGTTTCCTTTTAACATTAGAATTCAAATATAATTCAAATTTAACTATCATTTTGACTTTTTTTTTTCATTGAATATTATTATTTTCGGTTTTATTATTGAAGAAGTTTGTCATTCTGAAAAAAAAAAATAGTTCACACATCATGAACAGAAGGGAAACCCTAATCCCATTTATTTCAACTCCTCTATAGGATGATAACTTTATCCAAGCCGTAGCTTCCTCGTATCCCATTTTATTATGTCCGAGAACAGAAGTCCAGATACTTGATATGAATAAGTCATATCCTATCTTGATTTTTATCGAAGAGTTTTGGCGAAATATTGCGAAACGTGCGAGTTAAGGAATTGGGGAACTGAGGGTTGTAAGATAAGGATAGTGAAGAGGACTGGTCCGCGCAGCGAATTTTTGATAGGCTAGAACCTCCAATTAAGTTGCAGCAACTTCGGTAAGTCGATAATCGCACCTTCGTGTTAATAGGCCCCGTCCCACGATGGGACGAGTAGAAAGTAATGGGAAAAGCCGAAGATTATTGGACATTGAAGCAGCCCCACCCTCCCCCCGCGGATGTCGACACATGGATAACCAAAGGCCGTACGGGCACGAACGAGCCGACCAATGAAAACCCGCCACGCGGTCCCGTCTGGGTGGGGAAGCTAGACGTTTGCGAAAATGTCGCGCGCGCGCGACTTGGCCCCCCCAGTCATCCCCCTCCCCGCACGCCTTTTGGTCGCCGGTGGACTTGGAGAGATGTGGGAAGAGGGCGACGGGCGAATTGAATCGCCCTATTTTTTATTTTTCTACTCTTTATCTTGAATCTGCACCTTTTCATTTTTTTTAAAATTAATATTTCATTTGTCTTATTTATTTGTTATCTTTAAAAAGAAAGATGTGGTCAGTGGCACTTCCCTTTCGCAAACCCTTTCTTGCCCTCTTAAACAAACCCCAAATTACGCGCACACGTAATAGAGTACTCAATGCAGATCACACATCAGAAATCCACTCATTCCGTCTCAAAAGAGAGAACAAAAAAGCAACCAAAAAAAAAAAAAAAAACAAAACAGTGTCGTTTTGATTCCCCAAATCAACGAGAGGAAAAAAAAATTCACACGAATTTACAGTTTTTTTTTTCCTTTGCACGAGGGGGGGGCTTATACATATGATTTTTTCTGTTTCTTTTTCTTTTTTTTTTTTTTGTCGGCGGAGAATTAGATACAGCGAGCATGTGGCGGTTGGTGGGGGGGGGGACACCACCCTCAGTCCGACACCTCTGATGTTCTGGCAGCGGCGTCGCCGGATCTCGGTTGCCGTAGAAGCTGTATCAGTGTCTTCGCCTGTCCACGTTTCCCCAAACCAAATCACCATAATCAGTACCCACCAATTTTAACCCTCAATTCACAACAACCAAAATCAACGAAGTCGTTTTATAAAGCAGAAGGACAGGACAATCGGGCATAGGTCGTGGGATGAAAACGAATATGATTGCGCCCCACGAACTGACTTTCCAGTCAAAAAGACTGTTTTGGCCCTGACATCCTCTGTCCTGCAGCCGATAAATATCTTGCCCCGGAAGGGGGCTATTTTTGGTCACGGCGACGCGATTTCGACGTCGAATCTTAGTCGCCTCGCCTTATCGTCGGAGTCCTTCCATCACGTCTAAGCTAAGGAGGAGGACAAGGGTGGACATAAGAAAGACTAAGTATTTAATTTCCAAATGAAAAACAATAGGACGGAACCTACGTCGACGGTCGGTGATCCTCCTACTCCCTCCGGCAAGCAACGAATATTCGTGAGCGGACAGGGTCGAAAGTGATTTTCAAAGACGTGAAAAAACCACAGTTTAGGAAAATTTTAAAATAAAGGAAAATTACGAAATGTCAAAAAGAAAAGGGCAGATTCCCACACGACGACTGACGTGGCAAGACTGAGTTCACTCTCGAGAAAACATGCCCGCCACGTCACTCGCTGTGTGCCTGCCGACCACGAGGGCCGAGGAGCGAGTCAGTCGGGTGTGTGTGTGTGTCGTACCTTTTGCTTTCCGCGATTGGTGCCGGACTGCGACAGGGCGACGAGCGGCGGAATCGCCCCTTCCCGAGCCACCATCGTCCGGTGCGCGACGCTGTCCTCGCAGAGTTGCAACAGCACCACCACCGCGATCTCCTTCTGCCTCTGCGTCCCCACCTCCACCATCTCCACCAGCACCGGTATCCCCCCTCATCCACCAGCGCCGCCCTCGCCTCCGCCACCCCCACCAGCGTGCTCACCACGAACGCCGCCTTGTCCACCATGCTCGACCCCAGGTCCGCCATCAGCTCCACCAGCGGCCTCATCGCCCCCGCCTGCACCGCCCTCACCTTGTTCTCCTTCGCCGAGCAAAGTGAGTAGAGCGCCGTCGACGCGTCCTTCTTCCCCCTCGACCCCCGCTCTCCAGGAGGCTCACTAGTAGCGGGATCGCCCCGGACCGCCCGATCGCCACTTTGTTCTCGTCGATCTGCGACAGGCGGAGCAGCGCGCACGCCGCGTTCTCCTTCGCCGTCGGCGTCCCCGACCTCAGGGCCCTCACCAGCGGCTTTATCGCGCCGGAAGCCGCGATCAGCGCCTTGTTCTCGTCGCAGAGCGAGAGGTTGAGAATGGCCGTGACTCCGTACTCTTGCACCTGAGCAGACAACAGATTGTTTTATGCAACAGTTAATTACGGTTATAGCCAACTGTTACCAATTCGACTAAACTTCAAAAATTCTGCTCCGCCGCGGTCAGGGACAACGAATACCCGATCCACGATATACTTTCTCGTAGTCACCTGAGAATCGGAGGACGAGATGAGAGCGATGAGAGGCTTGATCGCGCCGGCTCGGGCGATGCGGACGCGGTTCTCAGGCTTGTTCTTGGCGAGGAGCCTGATCTCGAGGGCGGCCTGCTTCTGCTCGTCGAGGCTGCAGGAGTCGAGGTCGCCGACGAGCTGGCGGATGAGGTCGTCGGAGTCGTCGGAGGCGCAGGCGATGAGGAGGCGGCGGCTCTGGGAGGAGGCGGTGGGGAACTCGCCGGATCCGTCGCTGTTGCAGTCGCTGAAGGCGGAGGTGGAGGTGGAGGAGGAGGAGGAGTCGAGGCTGGCGCCGCTCAGGTCGGCGAAGTTCCTCCCGATGTAAGGGAAGCTCACCGGAATCTCGGTCTCCATGGCGGCCAATTCCGGTGCTCCAAATGCATCAATCGACAAGTCGGGTGATTGGACCCGGGACGATGCGGTTCGGGTCGTTTCGAAACGATGGCTTAAGACTAAGAGTCTTGGCTTGGGAGGGGCTTTAGAGGAGAGAGAAAGGGGTCGGGGGGGAGAGGGTCGTTAACACCTGGAAGAGGACATAGGGGGATGAGCCGACACGTGCAGACCGTACCAATACCCCAGTCGAGTGCGCACGTGCGAAGGCCCCCCAACCCCCTCGTTAAGCGCGTGCGGAGAAGGTTCGCTGTCCGATGGAGCTCTTCTTTTTTGGAAGTCGAAGGCCCTTTTTGTTATTTTAATTTCTCTTTAATTAGATTTGATCAAACGCCCTAATTCCAAGTCCGCAGAGCAACAACATCATCACCACCGTTCCAACAGTCGCAAAAATGCACGCATTCTAATACGGTACCGTTGAGTTTATCTATACAAAAAGCTTATTTAATACGCTCAAAATCATCGATTTGGAACCCCAATTTTTTTGATTGGGTGAAAACGAACTCGATTCGAGGAACGTTGACTATCCTTGTCACATGCATACCTAATATTTTGAAATTTCTGATGTTTTCTCATCATACATGTTTAACAAACGGTTCCACAACACTCTCCGAGTAATGTCTTCATTTGATAGCGTAATGCATGTCCCATGGCGGGGGGCGATGATTAACGAGATCCACCCTGCTGGTTTAACTAATCGGAGTTCGTCCGCCCTTGCCCAGCCCTTTCTATTTCGTAACCTTTGTTCCTTGTTGAGCCATGTGACACGAATCGGTTGTTCCGTATTCCCATCTATAACAAATGTACGATGCGGCGGATCGGAAGTTCCGTATCTCAAGTCCTCCCACACTCGTATAACCTTGTGAGTGGAGATTGATAGTATCGTCGTGGTGAGTGAAGGGTGCAAGGGGAAGATGCAATTGGACCTTGGGAGTGGCATCAGTGTGATTTGTGTTATGAGTTCTAGGAAAAAAAGAATATAATATCTCTTAGCAGGCTCTAAAGGCGGAATTAGCCTCCCATGTATAAATTGGTAGGAGCTAATGCCGCTTTCGATGAGGTTATGGCAGGCCGAAATCAATTGTCATGCTTAAAGTAATTTGCTTGTCTTACTCAATTTAATGGATGCCCGAGCTGTTGGCGGAGCGTGATATGATTCGATAAAGAAAAGTTATTCACCTAATTGTTCTATGGGACAACATGAGGTAGAAGGTGGGCTTGGCGTGAACGACTCGACAAGCACCGTGTGGGCTATTCCGTCCCTAGGAAAGTGACGGCCCATGACACATGCCTGCCCATGACATTTGATGGCATTGCCTGCCGTCCTTTTATATCCCACAAGCCCGACATGGGACAATAACACGAAATATAAGGAGGAAATTTGGGAAAAATTGTCCAAAAAAATATTAAATTTATTGTACTTTTGTTAATTTAGTCCTAAAACTTTTAATTTTGCTAATTAATCACATCTCGCCAATTTTGGCCGAACAACGATGATGTGGATACATTAGCCGTTCTACGTGGCACGATTGGCGCCTGACTTGAACAATTTTTATTAATATTTTTTATTTTTTTTGAGTTTGTTATTTTTATTTTCCTTTTTTTCTTTGCTTTTGTTTTTCCGCACTTTTCTTCTTTGCTTGACAACCCTCGCCAGTTGCGAGGGCCTTGGGCAAGGCTATCGCTAGCCCATAGTTGGAGGGAAAGAAAACGAAAGAAGGAAAAAAAAGAAACAAAGAAAAGTAATAAAAAATTTAAAAAAGTTAAAAAAATTGCCAAACCAGCTTGCATATATGTTAATGATTTTTAGTAAAAATGATCGGATAAACTAAATTGATAAGTTGTCAGGAAATTTAGAACTCAATTGATATGATTTAAAATTTGGAATTAAATTGACACAATGGTGATATAATTAGGCTTTTTGGTAAAACTTGTCCATCAATAAAGTCGAATCAAGCAGTCTTTCGAGCTATTTAGAACTTTCTATCCACACTAATTGACAATATATATTAATTAGTATGACTAAGATAGTGGCTTGAAAAAGTTAGAAGCTCGCCTGCCACGACGGAGACGTGGGGCCAGGCGGCTTATCGTATGCCAAAGATATTTTCGCTTTTGATGGCCGCCAATTTTTTTTTTTTTGGGTCGGGTCGTATGCCCGCAATTGACTTTGTTTGATAATTTATAATATATAAAAAAGCCTGTCTTTTTCATACCAAAAAAATTCACAAAAAAAGAAGAAGGCTTTTTCATGAATTTTCAAATCCACACTATGTTCTTGCCTTTCAATGGATACAACTCCTTTTTTGCATCAACCAAGTCTCTTTTAGATTGAGACAGTTCCCCTAGATCGGGAATTTAGCTCGAAATGCGCTTTATTCGTTCGCTCGCCAAAGCAAGAACCCGCCGATCGATCCACAAGCTTTTTCATGAATTTCAAAACCCACACTCAAGCAAGCCCTCGACTTCCAATTTCAATGCAAAAGGAAGAGAAAGAAGAGTTTGTTGTCATTTCTTCAGGGTACAACTCATGGGTCGATCGATCACCTTCATTTTTCATTTGTAGCAACAAGATTCGTTTGTTAAATTGGTGAGATCCTCGAGCTTTAGCAGTTAAACCGATAAGGTCTCGGGTCGAATTCTCCGGCCGCGTCTTGGGGATTTAACCGGTGGCATTGACGCTCATATTTTCACCACCATTAGGAATAGTTCATTGCATGTGAGAAACCTCGGTTACAAAAAAAAATTTCGTTTGTTTTACAAAAATTAAAAAATAATCGCTTATATCGTTTGAAATAATAAGTTCATGAAAAATACATTCATTATCGGCAATAATTTGTGTCTATTATTTCCGTGGAGGATAAAAATATTTCTCACTCTTAAAAGTAATATAAACAGTCATTTTATTAAATAAATATATTTTAAATTATTTATTTTATGCAAAACAAATGAGGACTTGGTAAATTTTTTTTTTTTTTGGTCGACTTGGTAAACGTTTAGCTGGGCCTTAATGGGCTAGGTCGATTCTATAGCCCATTGCTATTACATACATACATACATACATACACGTTGTGGTAAATTGACCCGAACACAACCCGAATAAGGAAAACGATTCGAGTCAGGCTATCGGGTTTCCTTTTCTTTGTTCGCAAATGTGTTTAGCAAATACTGCTATTTTTTTTTTTTGTCAAAAGACACTGTTTACTCTAATTGTTTTGGTTTCAAATAGGATCAATAATGTGTTTGGGGTTAGTTTTGGCTTATAACGTGAAACCGTTCAAGAATAAAAAAGGAAACCCAAACTAGAAAGATCCAATTTTGTTCTAGTTGGTTCGGTTAGGTTTGAGTTTCGGTTTTGGCGGTCCTGTATTACGCCCCTAGTTTTTTTTTTTTTGCACCTTATTTGGTAGTATAACTTGTGAGGAAACTAAAGGGAAAAAAATAAATAAAACTCCATTTATTTCGTGAAGAATGAATGCTTTCAATTTTTTTTTCTAAAAATACTCATTTATATTACTTTAAAAATGAATAGACGAAAAATATTTTCATTATCTACATAAATAATTAGACATATATTATTATCGATAATGAAAAATAATTTTCATCGACTAATTATTTCAAGGGATATAAACCATCGATTTAAAAAAATAAAATTTTAAATTAGTCATTTTTGGCGAAATAAATTGAGCCTGAGGGAAAAGAAATTTTAGCCAAAAAGATCCTTTGGTTTATTTACTTTCTCAAAAGTGAAGCATAAAAATTGGGGACAAAAGCTTTGGTAAAGTAATTTCCCTCTACTTCCTTCCGTTTTAAAGAGAAATCCAAAAGCGAGCCGGATTTGTGTCGTGTTATTTCTCTCTCATTTTAAACATCCACACAAAGGAACTTCTTCTCGAGGTAATTTATTGCTTCCATTTCCACAACTCAAACATTGCAGTAAATCATAATAGAACGGAAAAATTATCTAAAAAGTCAAAAATGTATTATACTTTCGTCAATTCAGTCATAAACATTTTAACTTTATCAATTAAATCCTAAACATTTTCACATTTTATCGGTTGAGTCTATCTCGACCAATTTTTGTCCGATTAAGCTGACATGAACATCGACCATCCTACATGACACGGGCGGTCTTGACGTGGATAAATTTTAATATATTTTGATATTTTTTTATTTTTTCTTTTCTTTGTTTTTTTTTCCTTTTACAATGGCCGAGCCCTTGCCGGCCGCAAGTGAGATAGCCTTGCCTCGGATCCTTGTGAGGTCTGCTGGGTTCACGACCCTCATCTCGTGATCACAGAGGGTATCGTGGCCCTCACTAGTGGCCAACGAGGGCTTCATTGCCCTAGCCCAATGGCCAACGACAGCCTAATGACCCTTGTCGGTCATTTTAAGAGAGAAAAAATAAAAACAAAAAATTGATAAAAATGTAAACAAAAAATTAAGGTATTATTAAAATGTCCACGTTAGTGCCTCGATCGTGCCACGCACGACGTCCGACGGCCACGTCATTGATTTATAACCAAAATTGACAAGATGGACTCAATTTACAAAACTTGAAATAGTTTAGGACTCCGATTGGTAAACTTAAAAATTTTATCAATGAATTAGTAAAAATGCAATAAATTTAAGACTTTTTAGATAATTTTTCCTAATAGAACTGTTCATATGATTGCTATATAATCGAATCTCCTCAGGCATTTCTATTCTCCTGTGAATTGCAGGACAACTAATTTTTTTTTCATAACATGAGAAAAAATATTAGAAATCGTAAACGGTCATAATCAGAATGTCCAACAAGTATTCCGAAAGCATTCTTTAGATAAAATTATATCTGACATGCCTCCATAGTATAAAGATTCAAGAATTCCCAATGGGGTGAGCATGGTTCCAAAGTAGAACCGAAAACCGGAGAACCGAACTTGTGGTTCCGGTCCGGTTCCAAGTTTTAGTGATATAGGGTCCGATTCTTGGTTTCGCGTTTTAAGGAACCACCAGTTCCATTTTCGATTCCCGATTCTCCATGGAATCGAACCGAAACCGAACTCGAAATTGGAACCGATATTTTTAAACCCTAGCTTTTTTAGAGGTCAAGCCTTTGTAGGATTAATTAACCCCAGAAGACCTCAGCTTCTTTGCAGATTCTAGGGTGTATTAATTCTAATGGGCCAACTGTCGAATAAGAAGTTTTAAGTTGTCAACACCAAGTTGTTATGCTGCATAATGTATGAGATAAAATAGCCAGATACTACTTGAATATCTATAGGACAATCCACTTTATATATGGAGATTGCACTGTAGAATTTGGTTTCCTTTGTTGAAGTCAGTACAAATAGTTTTCTTCAAGATTTCCTTTTCCTGAGAATTAATTCGTTTTGCATAGCCATCTCCTAGTACACTCATACTCTCAAGGATAAGTACCAACTATGTAGGCATTTACTTCAATATTCAAGTATCAAATACATCTCATTGTAATGCAGAAAATGCTCCTAGGTCAAGGAGCAGTTTGCATCAAATAAATTTAAATGATTATATTTGGTGAATATCAAGGGTGGATGCAACAATGCTAATTAACATATGAAAAAGATAGATGATGTGATCTACCTAAGGGTACAGAATGAGTAGTGTTCGTGATTAGATCTGTTGTTTGATTTTAAGATTGTTTAAGTGCGAGGATTTCTAGTTGGATTTTATGAATGGGATGAAACAAAAAGCGAAGTTGGATTTTATGCTTGATTTGCACGTACTTTGTCATTGTCGATGTTGCACTATCCATTTGACATTATGAATCATGAGCTTGTTTAATTTAGTTCTCATGGCCAATAAACAAATCCTTCTTCAATCTCCATTTGACTCTATATGAATGTCTTTTGTTTTGATGCAAAGGGAATTGTATTGGCAAGTTCTTGGGTACCCTGGAATTGGACTCGGAACCTGTGATGGGGTAGGTTTCGGGTTCCAGGGTAGGTTCTAAGTTTAGAAAAATCAAGAACCCGTATCTAGCGAGGTAGGTTTTAGGTTCCAGGTGAAACCTACCCGAACCCGAAATGATCCTAATTTCTCAACTTTCGCTCCTCTTTCAAGGATCGAGGCATATTGTTTTTTTTTTTTTTTTTTAGTTCGCTGGCCAGGCCTATATCTCCGAAATTGCCCACCACTCCCAATTTCTCAACTTTCGCTCCTCTTTCAAGGATCGGGTTAGGGACATATTGTTGTCCGTTACAACAATCAATAATGGTCGTGTGCTATACAGTAATTCTAGACGGGCTTATTAAGCATATTTAACAGAAAAAAGAAGAGAGTTTAATTAATGTACGTAAATTAACTATAGAGCAAAATGAGCGCAATAACCTAATTAATCCGACTCCAGCTTTTGTCCTTTTGGGTCGAATTGACGAGTTGCAACCTTTGAACAAGTCGAGATTTCTAGACGCACATAGACTTCGGAACTTAAACCGCAGCAGATGGAAATAAACAAAACTTTCGGAATACTTGTTGGACATTCCGCTTTCGACCGTTTACGATTTCTAATATTTTTTTCTCATGTTATGAAAAAAAAAAATAGTTGTCCTGCAATTCACTGGAGAATAGAAATGCCTGAGGAGATTCGATTGTACAGCAATCATATGAACGGTTCTATTAGGAAAAATTGTCTAAAAATCCGACGCCAGCCCTATGTCCTTTTGGGTCGAATTGACGAGTTGCCACCTTTGAACAAGTCGAGATTTCTAGACGCGCGTTGCCGGACTTTGGAACTTAAACCGCAGCAGACGGAAATAAACAAAACACAAAGAGACGTGGCAAGTCGGTCGTCCAGTCGGACACTCAAGACCGGCACTCTGAGAATACTTTGGACAGCTTAGTTGGCCGAATCCAGGTGGGTACGTGCGCTCCATCAAACTTCGTCCCACTACAGTACTGTCTCCAAATGATACCAAAACAGGGAAACGTGACTGGACTTAAAGAAATTTTCTGTGAATGCTCTGCAACACGAAATGAATCAAGATTTCCATAGAACAGAGCATTGTGATTCTGGTCGTTGCAATTCGCATGCAAAAATTGGGACTTTGATTTATTTCGACAGGTGCAACAGCAGGCTTAACCGTGATGTGAATCCAGAGTTATATAGAACGGCTCAAGCCTCAAGCCATGGCAGATATCTCTGGAAGGAAAGAGTACCACTTAAAGCCACAGCTCCATTTCTCAGGTAGCGAAGGGCACTTGGGCAACCAGTGCCATGTCCGCCTGGAAGCCCTGTAGTACAGAATCTCCGGCCATGTGTAGCAGCAGATGCACACCATCCCTTGGTGCCAGAAGCAGTACACGTGCTCGTAGTTGTGGTAGCACACCGACATGAACTTCCTGCACATCAGCTCCGGCAAGCGCTCCACCTCCTCCCACCTCCCTCCTCCTCCTACTCCTCCTCCTCCGCTCAGCACCCACAGCTTCATGCCCCTCGATATCCCGTTCGTCCCGATCCCCCCCACCAGGTACAGCCTCTCCCGGCCGTCGCTCACCAGCCTCGTGAAGGTGAGCTCGTCGGGCGGCGGCAGTAGCTCCGACCTGCAGTGCTCCGTCATCCCGGCCTCCGGGTTGAAGCAGACGATCGAGAACGGCTCCGACGTCGCAAAATACAGGCGCCCATCGAAATACACGCCTTCCTGGTGGTGGGTGTCGCCCAGGATCCGGTGAAAACCGTTGACCTTCTGCCACGAGTGATATCTGGAGTCATAGAGGAAAGCTTCAGCCCGGGAGGATCCGGAGGCGAGGATGAAGATCTTGTAGCCGAGCTTTGGGGTCGAGACGAAGTTGAGGAGCTCGAAGACGAAGGGGAAGGAGGGGAACTTGATCTCTCTCCGGGACTTGGTCAGGAGGTTGCATATGAGGAAGGAAGAGGAGCTGGGGAGGGAGAAGCAGAGGAGGCCATTGGAGGCGGAGATGAGGGAGGAGTTCTTGAAATTAGGGAGGAGAAGGGCGGGGGAGAGGGCGGAGGAGCGCCAAGTGCCGGCGGCGGAGTCATAGAGAGGGTAGTGTTGGTGGCAGTGGGGGGTGAGAGAAGAGGAGGAAGGAGGTGAGAGACTGAGAGGAGGAGTGTTTGGAGACGAAGGAAGGAGCGAAGAGGAGAGAGTCGAAGTGCTTGCAGGTAGACCTGAGGGTGAGGAAGGCCCTGAGAGGCAGGAAAGAGAGGACGTGCTCGAGCAGCTCTCGGGGCAGGAGGCTCCAGATTCTCGGATCCATTTCGACGATCCGGGTCGGTGTTGAGGCTACTCACCTCCAGTGTATGGCTCTTCTTCGATCATATCTGCAAGAACAAGAAACGGTCGAATCAGTTTTAATAGCCCTCTCATATGGAGAGAGAGAGAGATATTTCATTGACTTTTTTCGTACCGTTGACTTTGGAGAACAATGGGCACTTTCACACAACATCTGTCTCAACAGGCCAACTGTCGGCATCTATTCTTTAGATTAGATGCGCTACCGTTTCAACCGGTAGAGATATATCCATCTGTCAACAATCCTCGGGATGGTCCAAAAACACCTGCCGAATCCCCCTCTTGCTACCCTAGGATCTACTCACAACCGCCAGAATGATCCAATGTATATGTTGCCCTACCAGGCGCTTACCAGGCCAGCTTCAGAATCATAGTCGTGAGGTTATGGGAACCTGTTTCTTGGACAGTTCCGACATTTGAAGTATTTTAGATTTAACAGACCTCTCAAGTTGGTTTCTTGACTGGGACCAAAAAGGGCAAAGTCAGTGGAGAAAACTGAGTTAACAGAAATGAGAGTGGCATCATGCGGCATTTACTTGAGGAAGCCCCCAGAAGATGATGCCGGCATATGAATCATAGAATGAAACAAGATCATCGAGAGAGTAACAAATATTTCCACTTTTGACAAGTTTATTGTCCTGCCTCGAAATAGAGAGAATGGGCTGCAATAAACGAAAGCGAAATTAAACCTGCATGTACACAGATTACAATAATGTACGGTCATGACTCGAGACCTTTAATGCACAGAACTGGTCTTCACAAATGTAGGCAGGGGAGAAATGCATGTCAATCGCTCCATGAGTCCTCGTTCCTTGTAGTTCCTTCGTCCTGCATGTATGTTATTCAAGTGAATAACAGATGGACTGCTCCATCAAATTTATGAACTCAACCCTTTGGAAATGAGGTCTTACTGCTTCATAAGAGATGAATGGTGACCATACAAGTATCTGTCTATCATTGCCACCGGTGTATAATTCCTGTGGGGATTAGTGTCTATGTCAACAATCAGAAATTATGTAATATACTTTATTGAGTACCCCTCAAGGGGAAAAAAAATGAACGTTCAATGAAAATCTCTGTAAAACTTCTTTGTAATACAGGAGAAAAAGGTAGGGATTGCGTACCAAGGCGCAATTCACAGGGGCAGATAAGATGCCGATTTCGAGGGGGAAAAAGAAGACATTTTTAGGTGACATTCCAGCTTCTAGATAACTTTATCATTCGTAAAATGGAGTAAGAAGTTAAATACGGTACAACTAACGGACAATGTAGAGATTGACCATTTTTACCTGATCCAGTGCACTATAACAGCAACAGTTCACATACTCATAGTGGCCCCGAAATGTGAAGTGTGTCTTCCCTGACCAGAAATCAAATGCCTATTGAATACAATTGGAAGCTTAAATCAGTTGTGCATTGATTCTCCAAGTAAATCATAGGGAAAAAGGAGGTATCATATACTTTCACCACCGTCATGCAGGGGACAAAAACAAGTGCGGAATCCTCGGACACTGACAGCTGTATGGGCTTGTTCGTCTGCAGGCGCACCGTTTCAAAGTTTACAAGCGTATTGCAGCCTGATTCAATGTCCCATAGTCGTAATCTTGAATCAGAACCTGGGAAAGAGAGAAAGATCAATTAAAAATAGATAGGTTAGGTGAATGTCTAGCTGGCTCTTTTGATAAACTGAAAAATAAGTGCTGAAAATTTAAGTACTGAACATTTAGCACTGAAGTCTTGAAGTATTGCAAATAAAAATAAACAGTTGTTCGATACCATATAAAAGTTAACTAACAAATTTTATTTTTTTCTCATTAAACATGGAATAGTGAACATTATTGGCATGTTTTGACAATATAATTAGTAAGACTTTACTTTCCACTATATATTTTATCAATCAACCAATAAAGTCAGTCATTTTTACTTACCACATTAAGTCATCTTTTACTTCAACCAAATCTATTAAGTTGTGTGTAGCTAGTGATTATCGAATGCACTTAATGACATGACATGCTGAAAATTTTAAATTTCAGCACTTAATATGGTTATCAAACACACCCATGAAGCAGAAAGTTCTATGACTAATTAATAATGCTTGTTCTGAGAACTCATGAAAACGTGAGATAAACAAATACAGAAGAGATCACCACCTGATTCTGAAAGAAATTTTAAGAGTGGAACATCTATGAGGCCATTTTGTGCCAATGAAGACACAATTATGGCAAAATGTATGACCAACCTTCGAATGAAGGCATATTTTTTTAAAAACCATATCATCGTAAATCTATTAGCCAACCAAACAACTTGCCCTTTAAAATCCTTGTAAGTTAATGCTAGTTGCAATATGAGGTTCAATTTGGGACAGGACAAAGCTGAACCTGCACTAAAGAGGTACATGCCATCTTCTGATATTTTTAACCCAGTGACAGCACCATAATGAGCAGTAGCACGATCCTGACTAGACAACATCCCTGGATGTAACCTGTGTTTGATAGATCCCTTCGCAGAAATTCTATTTGAACCTGAATGCTTAGCACCATTTCCATGGGAAGATTTCCTCGACACCGTTGTCGCTTTTGACATATTTTGGCCTCCTGACGATGATCTAGAAGTTGAACCCTGCGCAAGAATTCAGCAAATAGTGTCTTTGTCCAAATGTCCCAGCAAGGGTGCAATTTGTTAACAAATGAAAATCAAATGAAGAAAACCAGATATACAGATCATCAGAAACCCACTAGCTAGAGATTAATGCACAAATGACTAGTTCCTTCAATTCAGAAACAAAATATTATCCAATTGATTGGATGCTCAGTGATTGTTGCGATTTACAATCCATTCACTATGTTAAACCTTCTTTGTTTCCTTGGTAAGGAGGAATTTTGATTCAGAGGGCAGTCCTCCTGCCAACTAACCTAAAAACAACTAAAAACAGAATTCAAGAGCAGTTCTTGCAAAGAAGATTTAGACAATTTATTGAAAAGTAGTTATCGCTAATAAACAAATCGTTTTCCCATGTTGGAGAACAAAAAGGAATTTCTCATCAAGGACATTTACTTCAAGCCCCCATCCAGTTAGATGTCCATTAACATTTATTCAATTTGCAACACCCACCACTGATGTACACATCTTGTAAGATTTCATATTAGATTGTTATGAGGAGGAGTATTGAGTGTGCAGTGAGCTAACTAACTTAGAAACAACTAAAAACAGACTTCAAGAGCAGTTCTTCCAATGAAGATTTGGACAATATACTGAAAAGGAGTTCTCACAAATAAAAATCATTTTCTCACAATGAAAAAAAAATGGGATTCTCACCAAGGACATTTTCTTCAATCCTCCCATTAAGTCAGATATCCATTAAAATTTCTTCAATTTGAAATGCCCACTACTTGATGCACTCATCTTGTGACATTTCATATTAGATTGATATGAGGATAAGCATTCAGCATGTTTTTTCATCATGTCAGGTTATTGGACTCCACTCTAGGCAATTCTATTGGTAGTATAGTCATAAAAAGGAACAAGTGCACTAGAAATCCTAAAACTTGTCACGAAAAGGGTTGTCTTTATGATTCAGTAAGGCAAACCAAAATGCAGATGCAAGTCACCACACAGGACACAAACACCTTTGTCATTGCAGAGCGCTCCAAAAGTGGTGGCCGCCTCCCAAGTTGAGAGTGAGATTGATCTAAGACACGAAAGCATCCTGCACGTCTGATATCCCAAAAGCGTATTGCACCATCGCACCCTCCAGTTACCAGTACATACTCACTAGAATTAGACCACTGGACTGTCATTACTCCATCTGCTACCATGAAAAGGATAGATTATATGCACTAGGTACCCTAGCTATTGCACAACGTACTACATTACATGTTTTCCCCTTTCACCAGAAACATTCATTCACGTACTATGAACATGTACTTGCTTCAGTTACCAAAAAGATTAGAGGGAGATAAAGATTTTTGTCTAAAGATGGTTCACCAAAGCACAGCTAGAGCAGCAGAGAGGATGGAAATCCAGAAGATAATCCATGCAAGCAACAATCAAAGTGAAGCATAAATGGAATTTGCAAATACTTAACAGAAACAGTGAAAGAGAGACTATGAAATGGTAAAAACATAGGAAAACCTTTATTTAAACTTGAGCAACCACTCAGAAACTGTGATGCAAGATTTGCTGTGGTGTCATTACCTTGTCTTAGTTTGATGAAAATCTTGCTTATAGAAGGTTCTGAATGGTGTGCTCCTTACATGATCCTAGACCAACCAAGTTTCAGTGAGAGATAATTACCCTAGCTCTTTAAAGAAAAGGGCAAGGGTTCTTTTAAAACAGTAATAGATTCATGTCTACCAGAACATACCTTCAAGGGGGTAAACTAAGAGTGGTCACTAATAGAGGGCAGCTTCTATAGACTGTATCTCTTTAACCCCATATACTCACGGCAGGTAACCCGATCATAGGCAACAAGAAACTGACTCCAATACCCCATATGCTCACGGCAGGTAACCCGATCATAGGCAACAGGAAAAAAGACAACAAGAAACTGACTCCAATACACGAATTTACTATCAACTGGAAGGGGTCCTGAACTGAACAAGATCTAGTTCAACTGTCATAGAGGGAAATTGGTTGAAAAAATGATTAAGACAACTGGTTACCTCGGTGACCAGACAATGTGTGAGCAAATGCACCTGAGGCAATATCACACAGTCGGACTTGAACATCTTCGGTTCCAGCAGCAATTAGCATGTGAGACGTTGCCAATGAGGACATGGAAGTACTATAAACCTTCCCAGGCATTTTGAAATTCATCACCGCCTGTGTGAGATACACAGATTATCAGGAGAATTAATAGGAGAGACAAAAGCAAGATGGAAAACTCCAAGAAGCATACGGAAGAAGAACAGAAAGAGCCTTTGCCTGCATCGAATTTGTATCCCAAACTTTTATATAGTGATCGTATGAGCCAGTTACAAAAAGCCCTGTGTCAATGGGATACCATATGGCTGAGGAAATTGCATACTTATGCCGGTGCTCATGCTGCTTATCAATGACAAAGATAGGTTTGTGCTTTGCGATCAGCCCACCTCCCTCAAGCTTTTGTGGTTGTTGGACATCATAAACCGCAGTCGATGCATCAGATGCGCCGGACAACAGATAGCGGCCCTCCGTCAAATCAACCTGCTTTCACAATTGAACCTCCTCATAAATTCTATCATACTAATATCTTGACAAGACCAACCTAACATTGCAACATCATTAGTCGGGCACACACAATGTCAGAGACGAGAAACGCGGCGACAGTAATGTCCTTCAGTTTGGAACACGACAGAGGGGTCGAGCAGCTGCTCTAAAGTTATCAGTATCACATCACATTGTAACCGCATCTTTTCGCTTCCTTAGCAGTTCCCCAGCTCAACAAGACAAAGCTACGAAAAACAGAAAAATTCTCTGCAACGAACACTTCCAATCACAACCTCTTCATACTCCTTAGTTTCCATTTAACGTCAACCTCGGTCGAATCATCAGCAGCCCCCGAAATTGAACCAGCATCGACCATAAGAAGATGCACAAGAAGCCAATCCGCAATCAGCAATGAGGAGCGAATGAAAGAGTGGGAGGAATACCAACCTGAAGAGAGTTGACGGAACCTTTGTGGGGAGAGACAATGTCTTTGTGATTGGAGAGTTGGAGAGAAGCGACGCGGCTGGATTTGACCCGGTTCGCGAAGGAACGTGGGCGGACTCTGCCGGATTCTCTCTTCTCGATCTCCTTCCACATTCTTCGAGCATCTTCGTCCTTCCTCGCTCTCCCTCCCTCCCTCCCTCTCTCTCCAAAGCTGTGAATGAGTTCAGAACTCGGGAAGTAAGAAAGAGATTCTGGACGTCTGTTATCTTCCTCCTGTGAAATGTTCTGGTTCAAGAGCAGCAAGAAGAAGAAGAAGAAGGCGGTGGAGAAGCTGATTCCAGAATCCCAATTTGTGCTTTTCCTTTTTCTGGGTCGAAAATTACCGGCCCAATTGGGCACACTGTTGGGAGATTGAACTGAGATCCTGAACTTCTGATTGGGCCTGCATGCGATTCAATTCTCCTGGGAGTGGCTCTCCAAATCCGCTTTCCATGCACCACGTTCGTCCCCGGCCATTCGTTGTGTTCATTGCTTGACACGGGCAGATGTCCACTCGCTTGGGGGCGGACTGCTAACAACCATACGCTGTGAGCTCAGTATTAGAATTTGAAACCTTCAACTGATGAGAAGCTCCAAGTCCGTCAACTTATTTTTATTCAAAAAATTAATCCAATGAGTTATGAATTAACTAAAGATATATTAATCGCTCCACACCTTATCAATTTTTCGATATGGTGTGCGTGATGGCGAGAGACGCGGCCCAATTATCTGTTCGATCTTGGCCATGCTAAGGAGAGAAAGAGGCTTTTTTGAATGGGGTGGTTGGCAAACACGTGACACAAATCCAAGTATCGATAGGACGGTAACAAGAGATGGGTACAGAGGGGGAAAACGATGCCCTTCAAGACCCATCAAAATTACACTGTTGACATGATTATTCATTGGTGACCTTCTTTCTTTAGTTATCTTCTAGAATCGTTCTTTATTTGGTATCTTCACATCACAAATAAAAGAACAAAACGTTTGCTTTAACATGCTAACGGAACAATCGACAGACAATTATCTAGAAACCAGCGAGAGAGTTTGGTCGGGCAAAGACCCAAAGGCACGAACTCCGCACGTTCTCGCCATCGAAATCAAAACTTATTCCACCCCCCATTTCAATTACAATGGCCAAAATTAGACTGTTTGGTGGAGTGATCGAGTCAAGAGTCGCTTCCGCAACTCTTCACGCAAAGCCTATTGTAAATACCCGATTGGCTCGAAAGTCCATTGGAGTTCTAGAAAAGAGACTCCGGGAATGAACAAGCGCATCTTCCATGTGTATCCCACAAAAAAAAAAAAAGAGACACCCACTTTCTGGAAGCCCCTGATAATTACGAAAATAACCTCTTTTGTTTGGTCTCTTGTTGACAAAATTACAAACGTATGCTCTAGTTTTCCTTTGTTAATTAGGATAACGAAGCAACGGTCCCATTTGGGAATTGACAAATCGTCCTACCCTCTCTCCGCCCTAACCTACAGATCGATAGACATATCAGATCACCACCTTGCATATCAGGCAAATACGTTTGTTGGAAATATCTGAACTCAGTTAATTATGTCCATGATGATAGGCTCCCCAGTCTAGAACGTTTAAGGTGCCGGCGGTGCAAAATATCAATAGTCTAATTGAATATTCCGTAACGGGTGTGAGATCGTTATGGTATCGCTCGAAGTGAGTAGCCAGCATTGATCGCCCTTTCCCACTCTTTGCCAAAAAAAAAGAAAAGATAATTGGCTTTGGAATCCCCTTTGTGATTCTCCTGTCACGAAGTGTCTTTCTTGATAGAAACGCCATAGCCAGAATCGCTAATTTGCTCTCTTGTCATTCTTGTTTCAGTTTCTGTTTCCGACAAGAACATACGAAGCACGAGATGAAAAGGTGAAAACCCCATCATTCATGGATGATCAGCAGTTTCTCACCGGACTCTAACCAAAACCCACTGTGCCATTACAGTTCTTACATGACATGGGGTGTGTCCTGTGTCCTAATACATCACCTATATACTCATAATTTACATTGATTATCAAGATCTCAACAAAGAACGAACCGTTGGAGCGGGCGGATCAAAACCGACCCACATGTCAACATGAAGCTGAGAGTGCATAAAAAGGTTGATGCATCAGCGAAGTCAAAAGGTTCTTTGTACACCTGAAAAAGAACAGAAAGAATGTGCAGGGACTGTGAATCGAGCGAATTCGGACCGTCCTTCACCAGCTTTTGCGGTGACCGTGGCGGTCGGGCAACTTGTCTGGCCCGGAATTGTTGTGGCTTCTATTAGTAGGAGGAGAGGAAGACCTTCCGTTGTTGTTGACCACCATCTTGTTTTCGCTCAATCTTCGGCCAAGTTCCTTCTTCTTCGCCGTCGCTGGCTTTTGCAAACTATTCGAGCTCCTGGCTTTTAGTGTAGGCACTATGTACCACCCGATCGAGGTGCACAGGATCGCGACTGACCGTCCGAAGAAGGCCAAGAACAGCAGGATCAAGAGGATAGCCGCCGGCATGTAATACGAGGGCCGCCTCCAATTCTCCAATCTCATAAATCCCTGCTCGAAGCTCTTGTTTTTCGCCTTCTTATCCGAACCATCCGCCTTCCTTTCACTTACTTCCTTGCCATCACTTGGAGGTTCGATAGGTAACTTTTTATCCCGAGTGTCTGAATTTCGCGCGGCATGGTCCCCTGTGGCGCCAGGATCGCTGGTCTTGGTCTTGTTAGCCTTATCCTTCTTGACGACTATGGGCACGCAATCGTTGGAGCTCGTGTAAGCGAACCGGACGAGGGATATGTCGCTGGAACCCTTCTGGGTGTATATCTTCTGCCGCTTCTCCTGGAGGTCGGACAGGAGGGCCTCAAACTTGTCGAGGCCGCGAGCCGAGTAGGGGTTCTTGCTGTCCTTGTTCTTTGGTGGTGGCTCCTCCTGGATGATCTCCTCGGCGTCGAGCCAGGGCTGGTGCCGTCGAACAGCTGGTCATCTTCTTCGGGATGGAAAGCGCCGCAAATGAAAGGGGTCAACATCTGAGAACTGGGATTCTGCTTAGCTTTGTTTCTTAAGGATTCGTCTGGTGTTGGCTTCATTTCTTCAAAGGAGAGCCATTTAAGTACTCGTCGAGACAGAGAGCAGCAGCAGCAGCTTGGAGGACAAGATCAACCAACGCGGTCGAGCTAAAAGGTTTGACAAATCAATGGAAAAAAAAAAAAAATTCAGGGTAGAAGCTTCGCAAAGTGGACCGGGTCTTGTTTGACTTTCATGGAGACAAGGTAACCATGGAAGGAAAAAAGGAGCCACATGAATGATTCGGGGTTGAATTACCACATTCTTGGTAGTTGCTTGCTCATCATAATCTTTGGAATTTTTTTTTTTTTTGGAAAAACGACAATTTTGAAAATGGCCAAAAAATAAATCTAAAGAAGGGGCAAAAAAAAAAAAAAAACTGGAATTATTCGTGGAATGTGACTGTGAGGGAAGGTTGCCTATTTATCTCATGGGATTGGGCTGACACGTGTAAACTCAAAAATTCTAAGATTTACATCATTTCCACATATCACATCACTGTCTGATCCTAGGACCTATCTCCATCAAATTGCATTTATCAGCACGTTAATCTTTAATTTATTTCACAAAAAATAAATAATTCGAAAAATATTTTGTTAAAAATGATAAATTAAAATAATTAATCGATAAAAAATATTTTAATAACGACAACAATTTGTTGTTTATTCATTGTCCTTAAATAAACATTTTCCTTTCTTAATTTGTTTTAAGTAAACAATCATTTTTAAAAAATATATATAATTTTCGAATTATTCATTTCACGTGAACCAGACGGAATCTAATAAATATCTTCGAATTTTGTTTCTTTCTCGAGACTTAAAGCACCGGTCTTTTTGAGTTTGCCCACGGAGTGTTGATGTTGGATTTCGCTATCTCGGGAACGAAACCTTGGTAGAAAAAAATCGAGAAAAAGACTTGCCATCTTATATCTTTATCCTCTGTGGGAGTCATTTTCTTATCCATACATTGTGCATAATCCAAGCTTATGGAGGAAAAAAAAAACGTGCTCGTCGCAGTAAGTTCGAAATTTTAGCGGCGGCGAGATAGAATCTTCCGTTCTTTCGACTTAATCTCGCACTAAAGCTCATTTCATCTTATGGAAGATGAAGCACATGGGAAGGGGTGTATAATATCCCTATTAACACAATCCATTTCGCCCCCTTAATCTCGTGGAGTAGTTGACTTAGCGACCCACGATTCGATCTACGACCGCATAGTTGTAATGTTTTCCTAAACAAGAATGACGTGCTTGCTGACCCAAGAGCTTCAAGATTTGATTGGATATTCAAGGATTGTCAAAGATGAGACAACTTGCACATCTCCATCTTCGATCTTGAATATTTTTATGTCCATTGTTTATAAGGCGTCGATTTGCTTCTCCCACACCTCAGCATCGGATCTGTGGAAGACCAGACCTTGTCTCTGATCTTGAATTAGTGCCACAAATATCAGAAAAAAAGGGAGCGTGTGAGTCAAAAGCTCAATCTATCTTTCCTATCAAAGTCGTAAGAACCGACCTCGTTAATAGGAATGCTTGGAGATCACGGAAATTCAGATTGTCAAAGGGATTTTTGTTAGATAAGATTTGTGGCATGCTAATAGTAATAAATATCATTTTATAGAGGTCAGAAGTTGGGGAGGATCTCCAGTTACAGCATCAAATCACCAAGCTCAACTAGACAACAATTCACTCTACCCGACATAAAAATGTAATATTAGACGAGTTGGTTGAGCTTCATGGGCCTTAAACAGTTAAACCGATGAGATTCCGGGTTTAACTCTCAACGATCACGTCTTGAGGACTTACTCGGTGGCATTGGCATATCCCCACCACTGAAAAATAATCTATTACACGTGGAAAACCTCGATTATAAAAAAAAAATGTAATATTGAAATCGCTTATTTGTACTTTTTTTTTTTGTATTATTATTTTGAGTAGGGAAATCCTATTAATAGGCAATTATGGCCACTAAAGGCGCGCTTACTAACTTTTCTGGTTCTCTATTTTTATGTTCTTTTGTTTCCCAGGGCATAAAAACAACAAAAACCCATTTGAAAATGTAAATTGATTTTATGTTTCCTCTATTTCCTGGAACTAAAACAAGAAGAAAAAAAAAAAAATATTTGTTGAAACAATGTCATTTTAGAAAAACAACTCAATGTAACTTAATGCTTGTCTTTACACCCATGAGTCCATCACCCCTACCGCCGCGCCGCCGCCAATCATCACAACCGCCGCCGCCGATCACCACCTCCTTCATTGACATTTTTTATAATTAAGTCAAAATATTGAGAATAGTAATTTTTAGGATCGTACCAAATGCATTTTTGTTCTCTTTTTATTTCAAAAATAGAAATTTTGTGCAATTACCAAACGCGTCTTCTGCTCAAAAGCTTTTTCCAAGAAACAGAATCGAAAAAATTATTTTTGCTCAAAAATTGATCCTGGAAATAAAAACGTTCCCAAACGCAGCCTAATTAATTGTTGGGCGAGTAATTTTGCTTGTGAGAATTAGGAGCATACAGGTTTGAGGTGGAAAGGCTTTACCCTATTTTGGTATTGGTTTCCAAGTTTTTCGTAACCTAGCCCGGAACCATCCTTGGATCAAGAATCGACGCTATTCATAGGGTTTTAGTGTGTCCTATACTATAATGTACCTTTTCAAAAGACCAAAAACTAATTTTGAATAAAATTTTGTAAAGTTATTATCACATTGAACATTTAACAAAAACATAGATCGATTACATAAAATTATATAATACTAATATAGTCACAAAACGATACTAACGTAGAAACTGAAAGAATCATGCAAATCATCTTCTACTAATTAATTATTTCAATAATTAAGCACTCGAATATTTACTTGAGTAGTATACATGGTACCTTATATCATGCTATACGATACCCTACACAAATTATAGGGTGGTATGACACCAAACTTTAGGGTATATCCGTTATTCGGCGGTTTCAAATCCGAAGAATTAGCATAGTATAGATGTGTCCTTGGGAATCTAGGATAATTCTTCTTCAATTATTTGAAAATAAAAAACCATCTCGATTTTCTTAGGATTTGTGTCTGTGTCACTTCTAAAAATAGTCAACCGCGTGGGAAACCGATTATTTTAAAAAAAACCTAATGGACCATCTCGATTTTCTTAGGATTTGTAGGATCCATGGGTTCTAGTGTACACCTCTAGTGAGATTATATGTACGTACAGGTGAAACCGAATCAAACTACACGTGAATAACTTGGGCTCATATGGATGATAACTCAAGAGGAAGAATTGTCTAAATGGTCCTAAACTTATTGTATATGATCAATTTATCCTAAACTTTTTAATTTGATCAATATAATCCTAAACATTTTAAGGATTTTCAATGTAGCTTTTCCGGCCAATTACGAAAATCACTAATGTAGCCATGAGGCTAAAAAAGACATTATTTTGACAATTTTTTCCCTCTTTTTTTAATCTTTTCTTTTCTTTTAATCCTTCATCTTCTTGAGTTCCAGCAGGCGAGGTCATCCTCAGAGATGGACATTACCCTCTCCCACGTCCAGGAGAGGCATCATGACCCTTGCTCAAGTCTAGGTAAGCGCGGCTATAGCTCGGATCTCGGCATTGCGGCTCCCATTAGGTAAGGACCGCCTATGGTCGAACGACGGCCGCGACATTCCTCACCAGCAACCAATGACCGCCGAAGAAGAATATGAACGTTAGAATAGGAAAAAAAAATAAGAAGAAAGAAAAGATCATTCATATCAATTACCAATAGTACCACATAGGATGCTTGGCTCTGATTCAACCACCACGTTAGGAAATTTTGGCTTAAATTAGCCAAATGTATCTATATTGAAAAATTGTCAAAAGATGTAGGACTATATTTGCAGATTAGAAAGGAGGAAATTACCAAAGAAGTTTGAAACTATATTGCATTTATGTCAATTTAGTCCTAAACTTTTTGACAATTTGCCAATTGAATCATTCCGGCCAATTTTGGCTGAAAATAGCTAACATGGACACTTTGTGGTATGGTCAATGCTAACGTGGATAATTTGTGTAATTTCTTAATATTTACTAATTCGCAATATCGCATTTTTGTAATTCTTTTCCCTATTTTTCTAGTGCTAGCAAAGTTCATGCCTAGACTAGGCAAGGGCTGTCTTGCTGCGGATGGCATAAGGACAAAACAAGCAAATAAAAAAAGGAAAAATAAACATAAAAAAAAAAATCAAAAATCAATTGTTTTAGAATTTATAAAAAATTGTATAGATCGGTATTGGACGTGCCTATATAAGATAATCGGAATCCACTTCAACAATTTCTAGCCAAAATTGATTAGAATGATTCAATTGGTAAATTATCAAAAAGTGTATGACAAAATATAGTCAAATTAAAAGTTATATGAAGGAACGGCACAAATGCAAAATGTTTAAGATTTTTTTGGTAATTTTTTCAGTTAGAAAGTTTATGGCTAAATTGCCTGCCATACAATTAGGTTGTGACATTTTGGACAATTTTCCCATGCTCGAGATCAACTTGCATATTTTCAGCCGAGTTCAAGTTCAAGCCACTTGGATATTTTCTCGAGTCAAGCTCGAGCTTGTCAATACTAGCTCGTTAGGCCCGTGAGCCTAAATGAGCCTGCTTAAACTTTCGATAATTTTCTAAAAACAATTCAAATACCTATACAAAATAGACACAAAATACTTGAAGTACATAATATTCGTGCTTATTAAGCTTGAGCTTGAGTTTCATTTCTCAAGGTTGATCCTACTCGAGCCGAGCTCGAGCGCCTCAATTTTCCAACCAAGTGACAGTAGTTGACTTAGTGACCCACGATTAATCTACGACAGCATAGTTGTAATAGTTTTCCTAAACAAGAATGACGTTCTTGGTGATCGAAATCGCTTCAAGATTGATAGAATATTCAGGGATTGTCAAAGATGAGACAAATTGTACACGTACATCTTCAATCTTGAACATATATTACTCAGGGTTTTGAATATTTTTATGGCCATTGTTTATAAGACCTCGATTTGCTTCTCCCACACCTCAGCATCGGATCTGCGGAAGACCAGACCCCGTCTCTGATATCTATAGGGTTTCAAAGCATCCTATACTCTTTTGTACTTCTGTCGAAAGAAAAAAAAAATCTAATTTTCAATAAAAGTTTGCAAAGTCATTAACACATTGAACGGGTAACCAAAACATAGATCGATTACTTATCGATTACATATATATAATCGTCAAACGATACTAACCTAGAAAGTGAAAAAAATGATATAAATCAGCTTCTACATATTAGTTATTTAAATACTTAAGTACTTGTATGTTTACTTAAGGAGTAGTATACATGGTATCGTATACCATGCCACAGGGTACCGTGCACAAATCATAGGGTGGTATGGCACCAAACTTTAGGGCATACCCTTTATTTGCTTTAAAATTTTGGGACACGAAACGAGCTCTTGCAACCCCCTGGAACCCTACTGAACCATGTCAATTTTCTTGATCCAAAGGTTCTAGCGTACATCTCTAGTGAGATTATATATGCATGGGGTGAAACCGAGTGAATAACTCGGGTCATCCGGATGACTACTCAAGAGGGAGAATTATCTAAAAAGTTCTACATTTATTGTATGGTAGTTAATTCAGTTCTAAAATTTTCAATTTGACCAATATATTCCTGAATACTTTAACGATTTTTCACTATAGTTTTCCAGGCCGATTTAGGTTAGAAATCGCTAACGTGTCCAATGTGGCTCCAATACAACATCATTTTGAGAAATTTTTTCAACTTTTTTGGTCTTTTCTTTTCTTTCGATCCTTCATCTTTGCAAGTCCCTGTGGGCGAGGTCGTCAAGGCCTTAGTAATGGACAGTGACCCTCAACCACATCCAAGCGAGGCATCATGGCCCTTGCTCAAATCTAGGTGAGCGTGACCCTCATCTAGGTCTGGACATCTCGATTCTCATCAGGCAAGGGTCATCTGCGGCCAATAAGGACCACGATGCCCTCGTTTGTGGCCAATGATCGGCGGAGAAGAATATGGAAATTGAATATGGAAACAAAGAGAAAAAAAAAAAACCATCTATGTCAATCACCAATCGCGCCATGTAGGATAGCGACATTGATTTGACCACCACGCTAGCCATTTTTTGCCCAAATACATTGAAAAGTTATCCAAAGATTTGGGACTATATTAGCCAAATTGGAAAACGGGAAATGATTGAAAAAGTCTTAAATCTATTGTACTTATGCCCATTTAATCCTAAATATTTTGGCGATTTGCCAATTGAATCATTTAGGCCAATTTCGACTAAAAATCACTCACGTCGATACTAGTTGTCTTAAATGACGTGGCCGCACTAATAAGGACAATTTTGTAATTTTTGAATATATATATATTATATTTTAAGATTTTGAACTTTTTATTTTCTTTTCCCTTTTGTTCCTTGTGCTTGTTAGCCACCCTTGCCGGCCGTAAAGGCTGTGCCTAGATTGGGCAAGGGCCGCCGCACGCAAACGACACATGGAAAAACAAGCAAATGAAAAAGGGAAAAGGAACATAAGACATTCGAAAATACAATATAAGTTCTTTTAAATTGTCATCGTTAGTGGTGGCCGTGCAATGTAAGACAACCGGAATCCATTTCGACAATTTCTAGTCAAAATTGGTTGGATGGACTCAATTGATAAATTGTCAAAAGACGCATGACAACATTAGTCAAATTGAAAAGGGTATGAAGGAATTGACACAAATACAATATGTTTAAGATTTTTTTAATAATTTTCCTAATTAAAAAGTTTATAGCTAAATTGTTTGCTATAGAGTTAGGTTGTGAACTTTTGGACAATTTCCCCAAACTCGAGATCAACTTGCATTTTTTCGGCCGAGCTCGAGTTCAAGCCACTCGGATATTTTCTCGAGTCAAGCTCGAGCTTGTCAATACTAGATCATCAAGCCCCACAAGCCTAAACGAGCCTACTTAAACTTTCAATGTTTTTTTTTTCTTCTGAAAAACATTCAAGCATCGATACAAAATTGACACAGAATACTAAAAAATACGTAACATTCGAGCTTATTAAGCTTGAGCTTGAGTTTCATTTCTCAAGGTTGATCGTACTCAAGCCCGGCGTCTCAATTTCCCAACCAAGTTAAGCATAAGCGGGAGGATTAATACTCGGTCAAGCTCAAGTTTAGGTTTTCGCACTCAATATACGAGTCGAGTCGAGTCGAAATCGAGCTTGGTAGCGACTAGCGTAGCTGCTGTACTAGAGAGGAATCACGGCCCTCCTACTCCAACAATCATAAAATTGGAACTTTCTTTGTCCTCTTTCCTTCTTGGTTGGCTGCGACGGCCGCGAGCTCAACCTCGATGGTAAATGCTTACCCCCTCCGAATTAATTGGAACGACGGGTTAAGTACGTCTTCGGTTTCCCCCACGAAACTACCCCGATGTGAAGAACATTAAACACGACATGCTTCTTCTTCTTTTGTTTTTTCTTCTCGAATGTTGACTTTGATTGGTCACGGGCAGGTTGAAATTTGAATTGTTGCCCTAGTTTTCTTTACCAAAAGCGTGTGCTCTCGCAGGCCCCGGATGAATCATGTGAACATCAGGCCGGCCGAGGACAGGAATCGCCATGCGACTCGTAATGAATCACCGCGTTCGACCGTCTCGACCCCCCCCTCTCTCTCTCTCTCTCTCTATAGAACAAGTCAACGTCTCCGCCGGGGATAACTTCACGCTAAACTCAGCAAAACTTTGGAAAAATACGTATCTACATAAAAAAGTTACCATAAATAACATAATTTTAAATACGACACTCATTTGAGTATTATAAGTTCTTATTCAATTAATTGAGTGAATTATCATAACTTATGTATCGCGTTCACTTTGAATATCATAAAACTTTTCAGTTGATCATTTGAGTATTATAACTATTTCAAAACGTTCACAACAAGAGTTATACCACGTTGGATTTTCGACATTTGAGTGAATGTCTCTAAAAAGTTTTGACACTCAGTGAACGATTTTTAAAAGCTTATAAGACTTGAATGAACAAAAAAAAAAAATGACACTCAAGTAAAGCCTGCATACAAAAATTATAAGCACTTGTGATGTCCTTATCTTTACTTATGTATAAGCCTCGGCTTCTATTAAATTCCTTATGGTTGCAACAAATTGTCTTTCGTTTGTTTTCTTTTGTTTTGCACTTCTTTTTTCCAAGAAAAGCCGATGGGTTTTAACTATGGATGATTACGATCGACTTATCACTAATCTGGTTTTCGATTTTGATACAACTTCCGGATGTTGAAAGCCCAAAATTGCGAAAACGTGTTGTTTTTATCATAAAGTAGATAAGCCATGAATGAAAGATTCAATATTTCGACTTCCCCAATAGATTTTCCATTAGTCAAGGCAATGATGCAACATGTCATGTATCCTTTCTGCCGAAATACAAAGGTTACATCACATCATATTCACCCATATGAATACAGATTTCTTTTTAATTCTTATCAATAGCACATCGTTTTCGCAAATCCATTGGACGGTGTAATCGTTGGTCGGGAAATCAGGTTAGAAAAAACGGAATTGCACATGCCATATTGGACATTCACGGTGCCGTGACGTTGTAAATAACTTTTTGAAATCCGAGATTCAAGACGATACATTGTATTTACCTAACAAAACATATGTACCGGATAAAAATCCTGTCGTATATTTGGATTGTTGGGTCTAAGCACGAATCTCTTGCTACATCTGTTTTTAATTGTTTTAATAATATGATGTTATGTATGTGTCGAGCCATCTAGCTAAGCTAGAGGATTAGCCCCCACGAAAAGAAAAACCTAAAGCCCTGTAGCTAGAGCAGTCCTATAATACAAGTGGGATCGCCTTCAGTGATCAAACATAACACCCAACCCAACCATTTTATTGGGGCGCCTTCGTAAGGAGTGGCTGCTGCTTGTGCAATGGATTAGGTATGTGTCGCTAAGCTACGACGATCGAGACACCTAAGATTACGTAACCAGGTTCCTAGCTCAGGCTCGTGGTCCTCCATCGCGTTTGGCTCTCGATTGTGAGCAGACACATCCCTGAGTTTGGTGGGCGGATGGGCCCACTTGGCCTGTCTGAGGGGATGGGCCCAATCTGCGACTTGCGATCCGATCGCCAGTTCTTTTCAGGTGGACGTCCGAGATTCGACCCGGAACAGATGCTTTCGGAGAGCGCTTATACCTTCATTATCAATGACACGAGGTGGAACAAGTTCATCAAAATTTAAACTCAAAAGAGGTGCATATCGACGGGAAACGTAGTTGGTCGGTCACACTGCATCTGCCGTGGAAGCGGCGCATATCCTTAAGGGGCACTTATCTGGGACCGGGCTAAGAAATAACCGGTTGGGTTACAAGCCGGCTTCAAAGGTGGCTTGTTAGATTTCCGGTTCCACCCTAGGCTTTGGTGGGCACGTAATAAACATGCCAAAGCAAGTACTACAGCAAAGTGGAATAAATAAGTTGTTGAGACTTTTGGTTGGGAAGTAAATGGATGAACATGAACTGATTAATTTCTTACCTGGAATTTCCGCATGAGGAGTCAGTGGACGGGCTGGGGTTAGGCGAAAGCTCGGTGGGCCGGGCCTTTCAATGCAAGGCTGTCACCCAAGCCCGCCAATTTGCCCTTTGGGGCAAAACGGGCTAGGGCGTGCTTGGTATATATAGCAGATGATCATCATACCCCTCAGTACAGTTGAGGCATAAATCTTATTTTTCTTGGGGCTTGGGTGGCTTGATGGGACCATGTCAATGACCACCCAATGTCAAATTCCCTCAGCCACTCACATGATAATGCCACAGACCCCTTTTGTCCTCATCTCATTCAAATTTCAAGCAAAGTTGCAGATCAGGCAATAAGAGGGAAAAACACGATTAAAAAATACAAATGACTCGGGAACTTTGGCTCAATATATAATATAGTTCATGAACTTTAACCGAATATACAATATCATTTTGAAATTTTAATTTGTTCAACGTGGTTTTAAACTTTTAATATACGTTCAATCTAGTCCTTAAACTATATAAAAACATTCAATGTTGTCCTTGAACTCAAATTATGGAAGAACAACATCGAACAATTTCATTTAGTCCAAGAATTAACTTGAACATATACCAAAAGTTTATGGATTATCTTGAATGAATTACAAATTCATGAATAACATTTCATCTTGAGTTAAAGTTAAAAGGCCACATTGGACAAATTAAAAGTTCATGGATCACATTCTTACGTAAACCAAAAGTTGAAAGATCATTTGTGTCGTTATCCTGAAAAACAATACACAGCTCCTCCCATACCCCACCAATACCTCCTGTTTTCCCCCTCTTTCTTTGGTCAAAAGCCAGCACGGCACAGATGAATGAACTGTCGACTACTCCCTAGTACTGGTCTGAGTGCATCATCTTGTACATTACATGACAATGTTTAATGTGCGATTTCCGGACGACATGCGAAGCACTAAAGATTCCGTAACGTGGCATGCGCATCCATGTATACTAGAACAGATACAGAGACCAGAGATGTGGAAAAAAGATTCTGCCACGAAACCACCGTACATGTTCGCGTAATGTGCTCAGTAAGGTGCGGAGTGATTCGCATCTTTCTATTGGGATGTACAAGTGATCTGTGTTAATAAATAACGAAGTGAGAACAGCAAAAACATCTTCATTTGGACAGGGCAGCCATTCATTAGCTAAGAGCTGACTGGAATATTGTCGGAAACAGGGTTCATGATGGCGGTGCACATGGCATTGCACATCCTTGTGATTGAGTTCCCACCAATTTTAAAAGCTTAAGTAAGTAGCCACTTTTGATTATGACTTGGGAGGACCCAAATGGCAGGCGGGTGCTTCAAATTCAAACATACATGATTGCTTTTGAGCTGGTCTCTTCAAGAAAATCAAAACTCTTGGTCCCCCCATTCACCTGCAAACCGGCTCTCCTCTATCTTCCCCCTTATCACTTTTTTGCCTCTCTTTTGCCTTATCGTCCACACCCTCACACACACAAGAGACTCACTCCTGCAGTACTGGGGAGAGCGAGAGCGAGGGAGAGAGACAGCAATTGAGGGGTCATGGCTTTCGCAGGGACGACCCAGAAGTGCATGGCGTGTGAGAAGACGGTGTACCTGGTCGACAAGTTGACCGCCGACAACCGCATTTACCACAAGGCCTGCTTCCGGTGTCACCACTGCAAAGGCACCCTCAAGGTAGGGTCGTGTTGCCAGTCTGTTTCGAGAGTCGTGTGGATACGAGGTTCGGTCTGTTGGGACGGTTTCATTCTCTTTGATACCTGGCCTGTTCTGACGTTATTCTCGGTGTCATTCGGATCATGCTGGTGCAGAAACAAGACATTTACTGCTTTATCCCACTGAATCTGCATTACAATGACCAGGGATGCCTAAGTTTCTCCTGCAATACTGAGACAGTCAAGCATTGATCAGATTTTGTTAGCCTACAATTGAAAGATCTGGTTTTTGAAAGTCGTTTGCCTTTGCCAAGCAGAACATTTAGTTAACCTGGAAAGTATTTTAAACCGATTTGATCCCTGCTAATCTGATCACTTATCGTCCAACTTCAAATCAACTCTATCCCACTGCCAAAAATGCAACAAATCTGAAATCTTGGTTTCTCCAAACTGGCACTGTGGCTATCTGCTACAAATGGTCCGAGTCTTCCAACATGAAAAGCATCCATTTTCACTAGTTTGATGTGCTTTGTATAATTCTGAAACTAGATCGACCTTGCAGCTTGCAAACTACAATTCCTTTGAAGGAGTTCTCTACTGCAGGCCGCACTTCGATCAACTTTTCAAGAGAACTGGCAGTCTTGAGAAAAGCTTTGAAGGTCAGAATCTATCTGAGTTCCTCTCCCATCCAACATCAATTCGAATCTGTCTCAAGTGAAATTTTGTACTCTCAGGTATCCCGAAAATTGTCAAACCAGAAAGACCTTTGGGGGGCGAGGTAATTTTCCATGACCAAATTTTCCTCCTTTTCGTCCAATAATTCCTAGCAAGCATCATGAATCTTAATCTAAAGCTGCTTAAACAGAAACCCGCTGCAGCTAAAGTCTCGGGCATGTTCGCTGGAACAAGAGAGAAATGCTTTGGTTGCAAGAACACTGTATATCCAACTGAGAAGGTACCTACTCAAACCATTCTCGTTCTCAGTAATTATAGTCAACATAGAACAAGCGTAGGCAGACTATGGACTTCGAATAATATAAGATTGAGAAATCTTCTAAAATTGCTGCAACAAATTCTTGATGCAGGTGAGTGTGAATGGAACTCCTTACCACAAAAGCTGCTTCAAATGCTCCCACGGCAGTTGCACAATAAGCCCGTCAAACTACATCGCACATGAGGGCAAACTCTTCTGCAAACACCACCATGCACAACTCATCAGAGAAAAGGGCAACCTCAGCCAGCTTGAGGGAGACCAAGCAGGAAACGAGAAGGTTGCAGCTAGAGAAGTTGCTGCGTGAGACATAATAAGCCATCTACAGTACCATGTTCTTTTCTCCCGCTCGCATGTTCCTTCCTTACTAGCCGAGACTGTTGTTTCTACAGTCTGAAAGGCTTCATGTATCCATTTTGTTCTACTCGAAATGTATCAGTGACCATTTCTTGTAATTTTGGTTTCCTTTCTTAGCACTGGACACTCGCTAGAACATGCCAGCTCACACTTACAAATGCTTATTCAGATTTCAGATGACTCTTGCATATGTATGTCCCTAAATTCCCGCGATGATCTGTAGCAAAGAGTCTGCCACTGCAACCATCCATTACATACAAGCACCGTGACAAACAAGCTGCTTCAATCTAGTTTTTAACACATCAAATCGAAAGAGCAAAATAGCAAAGGCCTATCTAAGTTACGCTCAAGAAAAGAGACCCCACTACTATGTGGGGAAGTTGGGATTAGATTCGACAAGAGTATATCACTTTGAATCATCCATGGTGACATTTTTTCAGAGAGATGAACTTTATCAGCTTATTATACGCTCCATTGACAGAACCTATGGCCTGAATAGTAAAGCATTTGGGAAGGCATACGAGGGGGTTTAGGCAGAGGAAATTGAGATAAGAGAAATGGGTCAGAAATGAAAAATCGCCAGAATAGAACTTTGGAACAAGTGTCATCATTTCCCCAATAAACTATGTTACAAATCGGCCTACAAGGTGAAGCCGAAGGTTAAAATCCAAAGAACCTGACACCAGTGCCACACTGGATATATGGCTCTTCTTTCTTAAGATTCTAGTATGTACAGAATGAATCCAGAAGACCAAATCAATTATCACAAAGCTTAAACTAGTGAAGAAGACAACCATTCAGGGCTATGTGCTTTAGGTCTATAATAAAATTGTCCTGAAGAAACCCGAACCCAAATGTACCGTTTCTATACTGCCATATCCTTCCCTCGTTACACCTGTCAGTTGCTGTAGTCCCAGCCAAATCAGGGATTAGCAAGTCATAACTTGAATTTATGTACAGGATGCGAGAGACTGGCTCACTTTCCATTGGAAGCTCCCCAAACATAAAATTTTCTTCGTCAGTGGGGTGGAGGTGCACACGACTATCGTACATGATAGCCTCCTCTGGCGAAAAAGGTGGCTCAATAAACTTAGCTTTCAATGTCCAAAAAACTGGGGCGCAACCAGAAAAACGGTCTGCTGGTTCCCCAACTCTACGGCAGGCAATTCCCCCAATTTCATCATAAGTCATGAGATAGAATTCCAATTTCATGCAGTCACCAATTCCCTGCAACAGCGGGCAAGAAAGAGCTTCAGATACGAAGGAAAGGTCAAACATATTTAAGCCAATCCCCCAGATAAATAATACATATACAGCATACAATGTCATAGTTCATTCCAATGTCCTGGCTTTTGAAAAGCACTGTCAACCCACATTTATTGAATGAAAGCCTCAGCTAATTTCAACCCAGCATAAGTTAATAGCCGAAACAAGGCACCAATTTGACATAATTATTTATATGAAAAATAATTCACCAGAGGAGTGAAGAGGGGAAGAATTCATGTAACAGAATTTACAATCACAAGGCATTGGCAATGGATCTTCTCTCATAACTTGATTTCTTAATTCAAATACTCATCAACCAATCCCTACCCATCTTTCTTAGCATAGGTAGTGAAGTGTCAACACAGGGCATCTTTCGAGATATCATTGGCATAAGCTATTCTTAAATCCTAATGTCTTGATACCCAGTTCAAGTTTGGCATAAGCATTCCACTGACTCAACAACAATAGCCATTTTGAGATCTATAATAATCATCACTCGCGGGCAAAGATTGGCATAAGAGCAAATATGTAGTATTCGCATCATTGACATAATTTGTTCGCAACAGTCTGGTTAAGAGTTGAACTTTTTGAATCCATCTTGACCTCTTCAACAAATAATGCAGTGCGCTCAGCCCAAAGCAGGAAATGATCGGATATATCAAGGGCATATTAATCAAGTGTGCTGAAATTCCCAAACAGCCAAAAAGCATATAAACTCAGCATTTAGCACAAAAGATCCAACATTTCTTAAAACTGAAATTCGAATCAGTTTGAGCCTATCACCATTCTAAACTAGAAACTGAGAGTTCAGTTTCAATGGGATGATCAGAACAAAAAAAGCAGCTCCAATCTCTCCATGTAAGACAACTAATTTAACTCATAAATGCAGATGCACTGATCGAGATGAGATGATTAGGATCAGAAATAAACGCTCAAATCACCTTCCATAGCCCCTGCAAAGGCCGAGAAGGAGTGGGCGAGCAATCTATTATTTTCACGAAATGCTCCGCCTCCCATTTTCTCTTCCCCTGCCTCTCCTTCTCCCTCTTCCTCTGCCTTCTCGCTGCGTCACTCCGACTCGGGCTCGTCCGGTTTGCGAAGTTCTGATACATCTCTGACATATACCGATCCGGTAAGCTCCCGAATGTCCCATTCTCGCTGCCACTGGCCTCCTCCTCATCGCTACACAAGTTCGCCGAGCTCAAACTCCTCCGAAACCCATTCCTGTGTGAACTGCACCCGAGCCCCATGTTTTCCTCCACCACCAAATGCGTACACCCCATAAAATTCACGTCCACCGGAATCAAATCGGTCTTCCTGATCGAATCGACGCAATAGTTAGAGCCGAATTCGCCACTTTTACCATCTGGGTCAACGAAATTTACGGGTTCCCCGCTGGAGGAAAGCGACATCCACAAAAATGGCGACTTGACCACGCCGTAGGTGCCGTCCCCAGAGGGGGTGACCCTGGAACCGGCGACGAACGATGGGCCCCACTCGAAGCTGACCAGCGGTGGAGGCGGCACGACGGCCACGGTGGCCACGGCGGAGGAGGACGTGGATCTCTGGCCGCTGCGCCGCCAGAAGCCGATGAGACTCTCCCACTCGCTGAGGGTCTTGTAGAGGAGCCTGTAGCCTATTTTGCCGTTGCCCCATTTCCGGATTTGGGTCTTCGATCCCCACCTCCGGTCGCACAAGGCGTACCAGAGCTTGGCGTCGCTCCTGCAGAGCGAGACGAAACGTTTCGAAGTGCAGGAGAAGTTGGCGATCTCGGGCGGAGTCAGGAATGACAAGATGCAGAGCTGGACGTCTTCCGGGAAGTCCGCGAACGACGTTGGGATGAAGTCGGGTTCCATTTTGTGAAGCTCCGGGGTTGTGGCCCTTGTGGGTGATGGAGATTTCGAGTAACTCGACCGAGTTGCCGAGAATTTGTGGGGAAAGCCGCGAACTTTCTCGGGAAACTGGGAGAGAAATACTGCGGTAGCGTTCGTTGGGCTGTTCGGTAGATTCCCGGAGAGCAAAGGAATGATTCTTCCGGCCCGATTCACCGTCCGTGTGGAATTGGATCGGGTGTTTCTTCTAGCGAACGACACGTCAAGGTTAACACCGTAGCGTGTGGTACAGTCGACAGTATCGGATCCATTCCCAAGTTTGTCTTGTTCACGTATCGCAGCTCTCTTTAGGACAAAAGCAGTTCAGAATTGCGCAATGTCTCTCCCGATCATGTCATAATATGTCTTTTCTACCGATTACTTAAGTTTACGTATTAATTGGAATATAAGCCAGCTCAATTGAGATAAGTTCAAATGATATATCCAGATCGAATTTTTTGAGAAATGTTCAATTCGATGCCTTTAACTCTTGATGGTTCTAAGTATCTTAATAATCATCAATTTTCCAGATCCCGCCTAGGGTCCTCCTCCTTCCCCTCCGCCTTCCAACTTGAGAGAGTATATAATGAGAACTGCTGGACACTCATTTAAGGTGAGTATGGTGGGTCCATAGGGGTCCTTAATAAAAGCCACGACATAGCCGCATTAAGGCTTAAAGTAAAAGGCTTGCACTTTCGTTTGCTCTCAAACTAATCACTAAATAGATACAAATAGGTGCAAATTCTAACATTATCATAGCTCGCTTGCTTCTCGCTCTTTGCAGAGGGTTGTATTGCAAAAATTATAGATCGCTTCACTAAGGCTGTTCGTCGGATATGCTTTTTAGATGTCTTTCGCCTTAATTGATCCAAATAAAGAGCTTCTTTTCGAAATAGCATTCGGCCACATGAAAAGGGATCCGATTGAAAATGTCAATTTTAAGATTGACACAAGTTTTGGGGCTTAAAGATTATAATACAAACTGTCTTCCAACTTTTTTTCCTCTGAAGTTCTGATTTTAATATTGCCTCCTATGTTAACTCAGATCAAGCCCCAATTTATCAACAAATTAATGAGGAAAAATCACATTTTGCCTGCTACAACAAAGGGTAATCACCCTACGGTGGTTAATCTTGAGAAATTACACGAAACATCACCTCTGATAATGCCTTCATTTCCCCGTTTAGCAGCTGAGTCGACTAGATCAACAAATCACTAACATCTGATCTGGACCGTCGAAAGTCCTTCCCATCCCCATCGATGGCGCTACCGCTCCCGCCACCCCTCGAACCCCAACGCCTCGGCCTCTTCCCGTCCCCTTCTCCGTCGCCTCCTTCGAACACCTGACTCAGCAACTCCCGAATCGACTCAGTGCTTGCGCACGAGCCCTCCTTCAAGACAGAGCCGTGAGCGCTCACGAACTCGGCGTAAGCCGGCACCACCAGCTTCACCGTCGCTTCCTTGATCTGCTCCCTCAGGTCAGCGTCCGGGATGGCGTAGGAGCTCCTCGTGCTTCTGCGACGCCTCCTCCAAGCCATTCAAGAACGCCTCCATCCTCGCGCTCGCTCTGGTCTTGTTGCCCGTGTCGTCGGCCTTCGCCTCGAGGAGCCGCACCAGAGATCCCCATGCTTGCTTCTGATACAGGTAGGCCGACTCCTCGGCCACCACCTTGTACCCCTTCTTCATGTACTGCTCGCCCAGGAGCTTCCCGAGCTCCGTGTTCCTCGTCCTCATGTAGATATACCAGTAGGTGTTCATCGCGAACACGTGCGGGAGTATCTTCTCCTTGTACCGCCCCCTCTTGGACTCCACGTTCCGCTGCAGCGCCTCCATGACGTTGGAGACGGCGTCTCGGAGCAGGTCCTCCTCCGGCTCGGGCTTTGACAGGATGCCCGCCTTCCACACCTGCTCCGTCTGCAGCACCTTCGCCATGGGGCCGCTGTAGGTCTCGGCGACGAGATACTTGAGGTAGTTGATGGCGTACCTTACGAGCTTCGGCACCGAGCCGTCCTGTGGCGGAGGGAGGCCGTCGGAGTTCCCCTCGATCTGGAGGCCAAACTCCCAGAACACCTTGCTCGAGGTGGCGACGAGCAGCTTCTCAAGCTCTCTGAACCGGATGCAGATGTCGAATCCAGATTGGCCCTCAAAGATCTGGACAAAAAATTTAATTGACAGAATCAATCTCAATGCAAAAGCCATACAAAGAGCTTTTGATTCATAGTCGGATTCAAGTTATACAGACCACCACGGCTGTTCTTAAAGTTTCGCCCTTTAGAATGAGACGGAATGTATAATTTGGAAAGTATTTTTAAGTTTGCTTTAGAATGTTGCACACTAATCTTCACTTCGCCATCAGGGTTTGTTGTCTCAAGTGTAAGGTTTTCTAGCATGACCTTATATTAATTGAGATTGTAATCTACCGCTTTTACAGAATTAATTAACCATTTATAAAGTTGGTCTCATAAGGTAAGATATAAGGATTTTTAACAAGTCGATATGGACCTGGTATTATGTAGGCCGTGATAAGAGGACATGACTGGAAACTCTAAAAATAGCGCTCGAGTCTCTTCTTTAGCCCTAACGAACTTATAACAACCTCACATAAGGAAGTATACTGATTGGGGTCGTTGAAAGGCTATCTCATTAAAGTCTGGAATACAAAGATCATCGAAGAGAAGATCTTGAGTTTCGGATCATCGTGATTTTGCCTAAAGTAACGATGGATTTCAAATTAGGTGCACAAATTCCTTTAAACCATTACCGCGTTTCCGGATTCTAATTATGTAGATCCTGGGATTAACGTTATAAGGTTTATAACGGCTAACATCAAGTTCAATTCTTTATCCCCTTTCAGCTATTTGTGAATTTCCTTTCATGATGTACTATTCATTTGAAAGTTCCTTCTCCAACTTGAGATCGAATTCACATGATTAACACTTTTGTCATCAAGGAGCGATAATGTGCGAAATATCTAACATGAGAATTCTATACATTTCTTCTATAATTAGGTATTTAAAAACGAAACGGGTGCACGCAGTGCTTACTTGGATGAACTCGGCCTTGAGTTTCTCGAGTGAGTCGAACATGTCGAGGAGCTTGAAGAGCTTCTGGGGCTCCTTCTTGCTACGGGCGACGCCCTCGCCAAAGCGGAAGAAGACGGCCATGATCTTGTCGGCGATCTTGACGAAGCACTCGGGCCAGACAAGGCCGTCCATGAGGCTGCCCAGGACCTGGTTGCACAGCCTCCTCTCGGAGATGAGGACGGTCTTGAGCGCGAGCTCGAAGTGCTGGATCCACAGGGTAATGGCCGTCTCCAAGCTCTCCCACTCCATCTCGTCGATCTCTTCCGGCGTGTACGTCTTAAGGTACTCCGGGTTTAGGCGCATCAGTGCCTTCGCTGCTCTTCTGTATCTCACCTGTAAAAATTCACATTGCAAAGCAAAGTTGAATTAGGGTGTCAACAAATAAATGTGGAATCAGCATGAAATATAAAAGAAGGAAAGGAAAACAAGATGACTCGCCGAAGATATCGATGCAAGAGTTCATAACTTCGTCATATGCTACGTTCCAAGGAGTTCGCCTCGGCATTCATGTGTCACTTACCTTGATGAAGATATCGATGCAAATGTCCAAACAGTCATTCGCCGTCAACGTTTCCGATATCCTCCTCAGAGCCTCCACCTCCTGCTCCGACCCCAGCACCGACCCGGCAACCTCGCCATCGCTGCCCTCCTCTGCCTCCCCAACATTCTCGTGCTTCAACTGCTTCAACAAACCTTCATACTCGTCCTGCAACTGAAGCAAAGCCTCGTCGAGCAACCCTTCGAACCGCATCGCGTCGACCTCTGTCTCGTACAGCACCTTGAGCGTGACGAGCGTCTCCCTCAGCCGGTGCGTCCTGAAATTGTCGGTCGCCTTGGTCCGGCTCAGGAACTCCACCACCTCCTGGAGCTTCTGGATGGCCGGCTCGCCCTCCTCACTGATGGACCTTACGGCGGTGTTGAGCCGGTCGACACAGTCGACGTACTCGAGGAGCCTCTCGAGCCGGTTCGGGGATGGCGCCCCTCGCCGGAGAGCCTGGCGGAGAGGTCGACAATGTCGGCCTGGAGGGACTCGAAGAGGCGGAAGCTGTGGATGAGGGAGAGGGCCGGGGTGATGGCGCGGTTTATCCGGGTGTCGAGGGCCTTGTTGGCCATAACCATGGACTGCAAGGGGGCAATGCGTCGGGACGCCAAGGATAGAGACTGGTCGATGAGGTCGAACCTCTTGTCCATCTTCTCCATGTTACGGTCCAGGTCGGCGGATTTCCGGAGGAGAGTCTTCAGGTCCTTGCGTGCCACCTCGAGCCTCGCTATGGTGGGTTCGTCCTCTTGAGACGCCATGGATGAAGATGGAGAGACAGAGGGAGGGAGGGATTATGTTGGCCAAGGTCACGCGGAGGAGGAAGAGTACATGAAGAACGACAAGGACGAGGTGGCGAGAGGAGAAGAAGACGGAGAGAACCAAATGGCGTTTTGGTTCGGAACGATCCAAACAAGTTGGGGCGAGAAGAAGAGGGAACGAGCTTTGGAATTATACGGACGCACAGCCGGCGCGTCCGAGCATTGGAGAATGAGTCCAAGAGGACATTTTCTAGGTGATCCGCCCCAGATTGATTTCATAAAATCATTTACATCTTGCAAAATTACAACTCATTGGCTCTCTCTAATTCCCCCCTTTCTTGTCTCCTTGGTTACGACCAGTCTACTTTGGAATATTCTACTGCGGCTAAGACGATCACGGTGTAATGTTAATAACCATCGTGCTCATCATGAATAAGTGGAGAGATTATCGTTTAGACTCGTGTTTTATGAACGAAGGAATGACGTTTTCATGAAAAAAGATGCGGGTTCGCTCAATTGAATACATTAATGCGGTGCACCGAGAGAGAAAGACTCTTTTGTCCACTACGTATGTTATTATTTTATTTTGGAAAAAATTACCAAAAAAATCCTAAATTTATTATTAAACCGTGTCAATTCAATCCTATTTTTTTTGTCAATTTATTCCGAAACTTTTGCATTTTTATGCCAATTTAGTCCTTCAAGCCAATTTTTGTTTGAATTTTTTTTAAATAATTTCTTTCCTTTTTTCCTTTTCTTTTTTCATTTTTCCTTTTTCTAGCTTAGGGCTAGCGAGGGCATCTCGGCCCTCGTCTGTGGCTAGCGAGACGAGGGTCGGCTGGTGAAATGTAATTTGTTTATATTCAAGTAGTCACTTTACTATTTGGGAATAAATGAAAAGAAATACCAAGATTTTCTTTTCGATAGTACCACGGTTATAATTTTGTACCGCGGCGGTGCTTTTGTGGGACCCTAAATTGTGTTTAACTTGTACAACGAATTCAAATATTTGTTTGCATGGACTTCGCGTTGTTCGTGAACAAGTCTCGAAACTTAGTTTATGCAAAAATTTTCCAAACTCTATCTATTGAAGAGGAAAACTCAAACAAACGCTTTCCGTTCAGCAAAGAAAATAAGAAAAACAAATAATCCGATATAACATATATGGGATATACTAAAAGAATACACCACATTTCACTCATTGATCATTTTTATATAGCTACCCTTTGAAAGTACGTTTTTGAAATTTAGAATTTTGACTATACATACCACTTTCCACTTCTCAATTAGATATTAATGTGTTTTTTATGCATAATTTTGCTATTTTCTTCCTGAAAATTACCCCCAACCACATACCAAATTCCCCACCCATCCAATACCAAAAAACTAGAAGTGAGCATGGTTTCAAGGTGGAATCGAGAATCGAGAGAATCGAACCGATGGAAACATGACGAGTTTCGAGGGTATGCAAGATAAATTTCAAGTTTCAAAAATTGGGAAACCGGTTCCAACAGGTATGTTTCAAAAGGTGAAACTCGAAACACTTCTTTGTATTTTTCTTATTTTTTGTATTCATGAGATCTTGCGATATTCGATAGCGTTCAATGATGAATATGCGATATGGAACCATTAGTCCGAGCTTCCATTTCAGCAATATCCATGATTGAGATTCTTAATTGCTTCATATTAAATGTGTGCCTAACTATGAGTTATGGTCAAGTAACTTGTAGAACCTAGATAGATCATGCAACTAATCCTAAAACATATAATAGGGTAGTTTCCAAGGTATGTACGGTATGTTCCACATTCCACAAAGTGAGGAACTAGTTTCGACGGATAAATTTTAATCTGAAATCGAAACCGCTCATCCCTAAAAAGACCAAGGTAAACTTAGCCTATCGGCCCCCAACACCAGCCACTACTGCCACCACCCACTGTCTTGAGGACCTCTGCCTAGCCAGTTGGTCATCAATGAAGCCCTCCGCATATCTATCTCTCTCTCTCTCTCTCTCTCTCTCTTCGCAGCCAGTGTCGCTTTGCTCTCTTCAGTCAAGTTGCAGAGTGGCTATTCGTGCTGGGGTTGAGGACACCCTTGGTTCAAGGTTGCCACGATAGCCGGCAACCTCAATTCGAGGTCGTGGGCCTATTGACAACCTCTAATTGGTTCCGCAAGCATTTGATGACCTCAAATGGTGGCTCATGACCTTGGATCGAGGTCATCCTGCAGAGGTCATAATCGACTTCGTTGTCATCCATGGTGGTCCAACGTGCAAGAGAGAGATTAGTATAGAGTGAACAAAGAGAGAAGACATAAAGTGGATTGTGTGTGTTTGAGAGAGAGAGAGAGTGACCGATGGTGTTGGTAGGGAGATAATCTATCCTCGGCTTTAGGGTATATCATATTTGAGATCAAAATTTGAAACCTACCTTATAGTTTTCAATTCCAAAAATTAGAATGAGGAACCAAATCGGTAATACTTTTTTTTTTTTTTTGGGGGTCGAAACATACGAAGTTCATCTAACCAACAAAGTTAAGAAAACAACCACAAAATGCATCTAAACTTAACAAATGCCAAGAGGTTGGGGGCCTTAGAAATCCAATTAAGAAGGAGGGACCCTAAACGGTAGGCTTTTGTGGTCCAATCCGTGCACCGGTTGGCTTCTCGTGGACAATGGGTCACTAATTTCTCGTCCAGCTATTGAAGTTTGTTTGTAAAACAAACAAGAAAGCTGCCTTTTCAATCCCGTATAGGATAGAAAAAAGAGTGCAAGTCTCTTTATTAGTTAGAAAGCTTATAATCTTTCGGAATAAAGAAATGGGCAAGTAGGCTAGACCCCACTATACCCGCATCTTGTGCACGCTATTATTAGACGCACTTAGCAATTCTTTTATAATTATATTATATATTTTTAATTATGACTGTTCGGACATGAACAGTTGTCCGAACGGCGATTGTTACTTACGAAGCGGTTGTGTTCGAACATGAACGATTTGCGTCCGAATCAGCGATTATCACTTTACGAACGATTGTGTCCGAACGATTGTTATCACACACAAACGGTGATGTCCGAATTGCAATATTTCGACATGAATTGGTACGATGTTTCGAACATGAATAAGTGCGATGTTTCGAGACATGAATAGGTGCGTTACATGGGCAGTTTGGACACCAAGATGTATGTTCTATTAGTATTATATAAAGGACAATTCTGTTCAATTTCAAAAGTTAACTTTTTATTCTTTCATTCTCCTTCAAAAGAGAGACAACCAATTTTCATTATTTCGCGAGAGAGTTTTAGGAGATTTATTGGAATTCTTTATCAAGATTCTCACCGTAATTTTGTTATATCCTGAAAGGAATTTGCTAGAAACCTAAAGTAATTTTGTGGGGTAAATTGATCCTAAAAGAGACCGATTACACGCCTCAAAGTCCGACTACATTGTTCCTCCATTCCATTATAAATTTCCAACACCGGTGATGTCCAAACTCCAGGTAAGAGATTTTCATTCTCGACTGATTTCTTGCTAACTGGAGGCCAAGCAAGGGAGCTACTGTTCATGCTAGGGCATCATTTACGATTGAGTCGGAATTTGGCTTTCGAGCTTGGAAGACGAAGGAATTGCGAGCTTTCCAGACCAGCCAAAGAACACCGGCAAGCAACTCTCCAGTGGGCTTGTGATTTGAGGATGCTGGGTGGAAGGAGGGCAAGTTGGCCGTTTCGATCATGAGTTTTATTTTAAAAGATAGAGGAACGTCAAGGGTGAGCCAATGGAAAGTGAGGTAGAATCTTGATATAACATGTTATTTCGTTGTATATAAAAGATGTGGACCATATTCAATTTGCGGTTAAAGGGACAACTGATGGTGTAATGGTGCTCATAGTCATGACTCATGACGACTCCATGAAAAGTATAATGCATGCAAGATAGGGATTTTTACTCATAAAGTTAGCGACGGCCCAAACTATGTTCCTAAGGTACGATCCAATCATAAAGAAATGTCGATGTTCATGGGACTTGACTTCGTACTTTGGGATGGACGAGGCGAACTCATTTTTATCTGAAAAGTTCACTGTTTAGTACGAAGCCAAGCTCAAGAACATTCATATTTCAACCGCCGACCCCGTCGGATCCGCATGAAGATCGACGTTTCATGATGAATCCGATTCACGTGGACTTGAGTCGAGTCGAAACAGTGTCTGTGCCAACCCAATGAAACAGTATGAAGCGGGCGGGCTTCGTTCAAGTGCAGAGAGAATAGTGTGGACATCTCCAGAGGTGCATTGGCTCCGGAAATCCAGCCTCGGATCCCGGATCGTGTTCTTGCGTCTCCCCAATTATTGCCTCCCTGAAATGACGTGGGTATTTTCCTTTTTCGAATTCTTTTTTGGAAAACTAAATTCTTTTCAGAAAATTCACTGATTAATCAACGAAAGAATGAAGGGACTTCAGAACATGTTCCGTCAACCCCTAGGAATCGGCTCTTTTTTAGGCCAAATTCTAGATTCGAGGGCACGTGCATGGAGGCAGAATGGGTGATGTAGATGGAGAAGGAAAGCAACAGAGAGTGGAAAGTCTTCAGAGTGTCTAATCACGACAATCAGTTACCATCATCCCATAAGAATGGCAGCCGCCGCGAAACCCATGCCCAACCTCTCCCCGCGGTGGCAGCCAACGGGTGACCGAGGCGTCGCGGTGGTGTAGACATGATCACAGATCGTGAACCACCAATTCCTATTCATGAATTGGCGGTTCCGATTCGTGGTTATGCTTGAACCGGAACGGGCCCTTGAAGGGGCGATCCCAGCTCCGATTCCGATTTCGAGCCGATTCAAGAGCAGGTTCCTATTTCAAATTTCAAATAAATAAATTATGAAATAAATACATAATAAATTATAAATTATAATCAAATTGTACATTGTAATCAAATTTAAGATGAAAAAAAAAAAAGAAGAAAGAGGCTTGAACTTAATGAATTATCATTTAACGTCATATATCTTCTTAAGGATAAAAGAATCAAAACCCATATAATTTATTTATCTTTGATAACCCCAACTTACCTTATCGTCAATCGTCAGCTATCGGTTGTAATACCCGTGGCGGTGGTATCTCCACTATCATCATTGAAGAATTTATCGTATCAATCCAACTCTTGTTGTCGAAATTTAACTTTTGTCCAATGATCGACACAAGCTTGAGCCTTCATAGCATCCGAATTTAATCTTGAATGGCGGTTGTCCAAAATTAATCCTTTCAGCGCCAAATATTCGTTCAACTACAATTTGTTAAAGAAGATGTTGCTAACATCTGTCTTGCGATGAAAGCGAGAACCGAAAATTGGGTTGAATGAGTTTTTCACCACTCTAGAATTTTGAAATTTGTAATGTGTGCGGAATCACGAAACATAAAAGTAATGGTTAAATAGTTTTCTAATTCGAAAATATTAAATGTTGCTTCATTTTATCTTTTTTGCCTACTAATTGAGCGATTGTACCATCTACTAAGTCTACCACTCTCCTCCTTTTGTGAAGCACTAGATTGAAAAGATCCACTATCACCTAAATCATATCTACTACAAAATTCATTATATAATGCTATTATAGCGTTTTTAACCTCTCATTGTATAGTTTTAATATCTACTAATTCATTCAAATGTAAACAATCATAATAACAATCCTTCGATAATCATATAAACCATCTAATTTAGTACGTGGATCGAAAACAATAGCAATCAAATAAATAAAAGGAATCCAAACATAATAATGCAGCCATTTTGCTTTCATTGCTATAATAGTCGGAGCTAATTGAGCATCTTTTTTCATATTTACAAAAAACACTAGCAATGTTAACACATTCTATTAAAAATAAATGCGTAGTAGGATAATAAACACTAGATAAAATATAAGTTGCATCATTAAAACTTTTCAAAAAATCTAAAAAAATTTTGCAAATAACTCAATCTTGCGAGAGTAAACTAATTTCGGAAATATTATCCGAAATAAACGTACATAATAAAATTTTTATAAGCACAAGATTGATAAAGCAACTCGTAGGTAGAATTCCAACGAATCGGAATATCTTTTGGAAATCTTTTTTAGATTTTGTCAATGTGATTTACAAAATCTGTCTCATTCTTTCATAACTTGAGGACAACTCCATAAAAATTTAATTACTCTCTTTATTGGGGTGAGGAAAACCTTAAGAGTTCATAAATCATCTTATACACATAAATTTAAAACATGGCAAACACATCCTAATGTAAAAAAATTATCCGCCAAAAGAAAGGTTTACAAATATTTTCTAACTTGGGAATGGAAGCGGTATTTGACGTGGCATTATCAAAATCAATTGAAAAAACTTTATTTATCAAATTATATTCTTCTAAAACTTGCCTAATTATTTTATAAATATTATTGGTCGTATCTCTTTCATCAAACACTCGAAATGCAAGTACTCTTTTTTAAATGTTCTAATCGTCACCTATCCAATGACATGTGATACCCATATAAGAATAAATTTGCCAATGATCATTCTAAATATCGCTATCTATATGCATATGTTCATTGAAATCCCTAAAAAAGTTTTGCAAAGCTTTTTTTTTTTTTTTATAAACCCTAAAAAGTTCACGTTTGAGAGTATTTCTCGAAATCGATTTTGCTTGGGGAGTACGCGCAGTATTTATAAAAAAATTCAAACCAAAATTTTCACCAGTAGTAAACGGTAAATGTTCAATGGTAACATATTGTACTAATGTTTCTTTCTAAACTTCATCGGTATAACGAAATAAAGGAAAAGTGTTAGGATTTGTGTACCCTAAAATTTATTGTTGCCTAGTGTACATCCCCGCTTGCATTGCATGTTTTTACGTCGGATGCCGACGGTATGTTCCATAGCCTTCTCCTTTATTAAAATTGTATAATTTCATACAATATTTATAGTTTATCTTATACTTATCTCCACCTACATGTACCTTGTCGAAGTATTGCCATAAGTTGGATGTACTCTACCTAGTCTGCGTTCCTGGCTCCTTCTTTGTCGACGTTTTTTGACGCCGGTAGGAGGATGAAGATTTTCTTACATTGGGACGTGCTCCACGTTGGGAATATAGTTAATATTATCATCAACGTCTACCAAGTATGTAAACTCACGATGATCATATTGATCATAAGGTTAAGGATAATTGGATTCTCCCATCCCCAACGGCATCGAGCTTTTTTCCTTGTCACCGCCTCCGCTTGCACTTACCATTTTTGTCGGAAAATTGAGCGGAAAATCGATTCGGAAAATTGAGAGAATTGAGAGAATTTGAAAGAATTGAGAGAATTTGAGGAAATTGAGAGAAATTAAGAGAAATTGTGAGAAAAAATGAAAGGAGAGGAATGGTATTTATAAAGAATTTAGGGGGGGAAGGAAAAGATATGTTTCAGCCGTTGGGGGAAAGAGCCGTTTGGCCCGAAATTGACTTTTTTTTTTGGCGGTTCGAACCGGCCCGGAATCACCGATTTTGATTTTTTTAAAACCGTAACCAGCCCGGAATCAAAAAGTTTCAAGCCCACAATCTTAGCGACAGTGTCATGCCATTCTAGTCCCGAATTTCTTGCCAGGCATTTTTCTCGAACACATACAGATTTATCCCAACCCGAAGATATAGCTAAAAAAAAAATAACGCGATATCCTATGCCAAGCGCATTAGAACTTTACACATAAGGGGATGTTAGGTATGTTCAACATCCGTCCGTCCACCCACGTGAGATTTGGTTGTGACAGAGGATCGAAAAGGCTCCCCTCGAAAACGACCAGGCAATTTGGAAAGCTGGTGAGTGGCGTGGTGTGACCTCCCTCTTTATGGGGGGCAATCAGCTAACAAGCGGGAGAAAGAACACATACGAACATGCACGAGCGCCGTGTCTGGTCCACACATGTCCAGACGGATTGCATTATTTGAGATGGCTGCCAAGGTTGATCCACGAACGGGGAATGAGGAATTATTGATCAGTTCATCTTCCATTGATGCACCTGATTCTTTTCAAATCATTTAGCAGCAAAGACAGAGAGAAACACTCCTGTAAGAACAGTCGCTCTAAACTTTCTTGGGGAGAGATTAGACTTGATGGGGACTTTGGGGTTGAACTGCTAGTGCTGTGGTGGGAGAGAGACAGTGAAGATTTGCTGGAACGTCGAGGAGGACTGTGGAGGCAACTAAAGCACCACAGCATTTGACCCTTACCAATGCATATGTAGGGGACCAAATGGACAACCCCAACAGTGCTCTGAACTGCAGGCAACAGCCCATGCTACAGAAATTATTGGAAGATATGTTGAGTGATGCGTCTGGACCTCCTAAGGTCTTCAATGCTCAACGCCTCTCTTTCAATCTTTTTCAGGTAAACCTAAAGATCCAATCTTTTTACAGTGAGATATAGTCTATTCAAGTTAACATTGTTCTTACACAAATAGCTCATACCACGGACGGATGGAGGGGAATGGTTGGCTCATGGCCCCGTCAGTGCCGACTGCCAAGCCAATGCAGTAACAATGCCCCGCAGCTGCTGGTCTCCGTCTGATCGGCACCGCAGCAGCGGCTTCCAATGCCAGTGCCAACACGACATACGGGTAAAATGCAAGGCCAAAAACGATTCTCACTTAACAAAAACGAAAATAAGCTAGAGGCGAACTTGAGTCGAGATCCGAGTCCATCGAGCTAATCAAGAAATTGTTACCAAATACGACTGGAATCGAACTTTTACGGGCGAAGTAGGATGTAGAGCCGAACATATCAACCTTAGATGCTCCTCTTTAATGATGCGACAAGAATCATGTACTGAAGCTTAAAACGAGGAGCATCGGTTTCACCTTTATCGGCTGTCAATCAGTAGTGCATCGCCATTTTTGGGTCTACCTCATCTACATTGGACACTGTTTTGAGAGTCCCAAAGACCCGCGGTTTGAATTTTGCAGCAGACGCCAGCAAGCATCCAAGCGAGGGACACTGTGACAAGACAGATAGAGCCAAGTTGTTCGACCGACATCGGACTTTTCATGCTACACGACAGCACAAGCCCTTCCCTGTCTGTCTACACTGACGACAAGGCTCACCTAAATAGAGTGCCCTTCTAGGCCTCTCTAGTAAAATGCTTCCCTCCACGTGCTACTGTCATAAACGGTATAGTTTCAACTGTAAATTCACACGTTATCATTGCGTGTTTACATAACTCATGCTAGCAACTTCCATCACAATAACTCTATGAAATTGACAAATTAGATCATCAGGTGATTACTCCAAAAGCTTACGTTCAAAAACATGGAAAGTCCAATTCAACATCCGAAAGGGTACTAGAAATATGCCCAAGTGTCGGCTCTTGTGTTTGAAGGGAGTTTAGAGAAAGATAAAAATCTAAGAATTGCGTGAGGAAATCGTGTGCGCACGGCGCTTTTTATATGGTTCATCAAAAGACCGAACTTCAGTGCATGACTAATCATAATGGTCGTGCATGTTGTCGCATCTTATACCAAAGTGCCGTGACACACAAATTTAGAAGGCCTTAACGGGTGAGAATTTCTTCTCTTTCGATTTGATGGACGCCGCATCCTTGAAGAATCAGATTCTCCATGAAGTCCATTGCACATGAATATCGTTAGTTATCTCCTTGGTGATGTCATTATGGTAAGGATAGCTTAACACGGTGGAATCGAACAGCAACTGCAGCGGATTGAGTTGGAGAATGACGTGAATCCGGGAACTACGATGAAATTGCCGAAAGTGGATAATGACATAGGACGCCTAACCAGAGAAGTTGTAGACTACCCAATGTCATTATCTTCACGTATAAAATAAAATTTCGAATCCCTTTTCCCGCGACCTTCCTTACATCAATCCTAGAAAAAATTAATGATTAGTCATCCACATTCTTATGCGAATTTGACAAAAGACTTACTTCGCGCCACATCAAGGAAAAAAATAAAGGGGGGCCTCAGATTTTAGTGCAGTCTCAAACACACGCTCGTGGACGAGGATGTGGAAGGACAGCCAACTGGCAATACTGTATGGATTGTGCAGATTGGATAGTTAGAGCAGGAGGCCCCAAGAAAGTCGTGCGCTATTTATTCGAACTTGACCTAGCCTCCTCCGTTTCTGCCATAGAGAAGAAGAGAACGAACAGAGCTTGAGCCACAGAGAGAGAAAGAGAGGGAGCGAGGAAGGATTAAAGCCCATTTTGCGGCGAAGTAACTGCCGGAGAGGAAGATGACCAGTGGTAGTGGGTGCGAGTCTGGTTGGACTCTCTACCTGTACGGGTCGTCCTTCTCTTCCGAGAAAGTTTGTGACGGCAGCAGCGGCAGAATCCTAGAAAGTTTCGGAGTAAAAGAAGAGGAAGGAGGAGGAGACAGTTTGTCAATGGTCTCCGACGCGTCCTCAGGACCTCCGTGTTATTATGAGTACGAGCCTTCCTTCTCCTCTTCCTCTGCTTGTGGCAAAAAGAAATCGAAGAAGCCTGAAAGTGCCGCGAGGCGTCGCCATTCGTGTTTTGAGGACACTGCCACTTCCCCACAACTGAACTCTCCCAAGGCAAGTTTGAGCAAAGTGGGAGTGGACTCTCATTTTTCAAAGATTGCTTTTACTAAAATTCATGCAAACGACAGAAGTATAACTTGCTTGCTTTGGTTCGTCTTTGCGTTGCTGATCTTTGCATGACAGAATTAAATGATTTGGCTATTGAGTTTTTGTCTTTGATGTTTCCGCAGAAGAGCTTAACAAATCTCTCGAAGAATCAAGTGTCAGCCAACCATGTTTGGGATCCTTCAGATGGTTACTCTGTGGGCCGCGTGAAGGTAATGCCCGGTGTTCCATTGTCGCCGCACCAAATTCGTGATCTGTGGGTCTGCTCCCTTTTTCTGGTCTTGATTTGGAGGATATTCACCTGAAACTCATGCTCGTGGCTCGTGTGAGCCGCGAGTGAAAACTGCCCGATCGCGTACTGGTTGCACTTGGTAACTTGACGAACCGAAGCTTATTGCGCACCTAATCCACACACTTAGCACGGCTACACTACTCGACCTTCGAGTCGATTCTACTACTTTGAAATTAACAAGCGTAATTTTTAACTGTTCAAACTGTGTCACTTGGGCTTGATGATTGCTCTGTTTTCAACTCTCTCTCAGGGAAAGCACCGTGATTTCTTGGAGTCCTCTCAGGACGCGAGAGTGAGACAGCTCGGGAAAGCAGCGAAAGGCCTCTCAAAGAGTTCAGCTTGACATTTCCGGTCAGGAATCGGCGAAATCAGTTAAATTCACAGGAGAAATTATGTAAGCTCTACATGTTTTATGGGCTGAGATGGAACTTCTTTATTACAGTGCCTGTAGTCTTCGTTGTTTTTGTCTGTCAGCTACCTTCAAAAGGCAGCTTCCGCAGTTACGTTGTAGTAAGCAAAAGGGAGAAGGAAAAGAGAAACTGTTGATGCAGATTTCGTAGAGGCAAAACATGGTTTGATCCGAAGAGGACACTGAAATTTTGTTGGACCGTCCCGTCTCTTTATCTTCCTGTGCTGTGGATCATGTAATCATTTCTCCCCCTTTCATTTACTGGGAAATGGAATGAAAGGAAGGATGTCTTGCATCTTTCTGTCACCACCTTGGGGAACATCCTCAGATGTTGAGCATGTATAAAGATGACGTACAACACAGTTTTAAATAATTGTAAGATTAGTTTTCTGCTTTTACTATATATTTCCTGTGACAACTTTATAGTTGTTTTATCGAGAGTAATGTCCTGGCATCTAACTCTGAGAGCGATAGGATTAATTTGGTTACAAGGTCGCTGTTGAGAGCTTTGACTAAATTGGCTCTGGCATTAATTTTTGAGTGCTAAGATAAAGAAGGCGATAAAGATAAACGTCAGCCATGCATATTAATCATCCTACAAGAACTCTGACTGGCTTCGCTCCTGAATTCGCCAGATGATCTTGCAGTGAATTTGCATGAACGCACGCTAACCCAGATGACAGATGTGAAGATCCATCTCAATTCTAAGCATAGATCAGAGAAAGAGCTCCTCCGTGAGCTTCTTCATAGGAATGATCTTGAAGTTTTAACAGATGCTTCTTTGGGCACTGTCGGAGCAGTGTGAATCATGAGAAAGGCACTGTGCGATCCGAATCGATTCTAATTGAGATGAGTTCGTGTCAAATCAAAGCAATACGGAAATTTTAACCTGACCGATGGACCTTGCACAAGAGAATCACAGAGATGCAGTTTGCGAGAGATTTGCACTAAAACATGCACATTCTTCCCTAAAGATTACAAGAAAAAGTAAGGACCTTTGTACACCGACTCCAAGAAAAGAGTCATCGATTTATATCCAGCACACTCCAGAACCCACCTGGGAACAAATTATGCAGATCGAGATCAAACGACAAAGTCATCTATTTTTTCCTTTTTTTCCGTTCGTTTTTTTGGTTCTTCCCATGATCATCAATGCACGTAATTTCCGTTTCCGACGGCATAGCTTCTGCTTCTCGGAAACAGCAAATCGACCTTCTTCACGCCAACCCCATCGTCGTCTCCGAACTCACAGGGCTCCTCCTCCTCCTCGATCCGGCCCATCGCGACGCTGCAACTCTTGGGCAACACCTTGGGACCCCAGTCCGACGACGGCCGCTGCTTCATATGCCGCTGCTGCTGCCGGAGGATAGCGTCCACGTCGATCTTGTTCCCGAAGCTCCTGGCCGAGGCGGCACGTATCAGCTCCCCGAGATCGTCGGCCTCGCTGGACTGCCTGGACGAGCTCACGCTGAAGCTCCGGGGCATGGCGGAGAACTGCCCAGCTGGGCACCCGACGCTGCCGTGGACTCTGTCCGCGTAGTTCAAGCCCCGGACGTACAGGTCGCGCGCCTTGGTCAGGGCTCTGAGAGGGATGGTGATGATCCTCACGAACCGGTTGTGGCCGTGCTTCTTGGTGCTCATGGTCTTGCGTTCGGTGGAATTACAACGAGGAAGATTGGAGCTCGGGATCAAGAACCGGAGGGAAGAAACGACGGTACGCGCTTGAAACAGAGGTGAAGACTCGAATTCAAGGTTTGCTTTTTTTCTGGCTTGGCTGAGGATGAGTGAAGTGATGATTTTGCAGGACCGAGACTATAGGGTGATGGATGATGGAAGAGGCGATGGGTTTGGACTTGGAGAGCAAACGTTACTGGAGAAACCGGGGGCGGAGAGAGTGGATATATAGAAGAAGGATGGAGGCTGCTGGTTACTGAAACTTAGAGCAAAAGCGAGCCAAGGATTGCGTTTTGTTGACCGTGGAATGTTCAAACCTTTGACTGGCTTCATGTCCCGTTCTCATCTTGGCTGACTCGTTCGTTGGACTTCATTTATTCAAAAAGTTTGGCCTCACCAGGCATCAGATTCACGCGGTGAGAACGGGATGGGATGCTTTCCTTTCATCCCCATTGTCAAACTAAAAGTCCAAAAAAAGTGACTAAGCCATGCCCTTGCTACTTGAATTAATAAATTGTTGCCCTAATGTAACGATTCTATCTTGTTAATAGCGGATATGGGCATGACACGTGGACAAAGATTGACAACTCTCCAATAGCATCTCCGTTTTTCTATGGTCTGCCTAATTTAACAACGTTACTCGATAAAAGCGCTTTAGAAACCCTCGAGCACTCGCGCTCTCAATATATAAGCCAAGTACAAGTGAGGTAGCTCAAATTGGATAAGCTATCTCGCGAGCTCATATCTCTTTGCTCGGCGCTTGTCACCGAATGCAAGGAATTGTTGGGTCGAGATTTTTTATCTTCAATGAACCCATTGTAATAAAGAGTCCAATAAATTAGCAGATTGGATTGTGAAAATCGAGTGGGATAGGTGCGGCAGCCTTGCGGCACTAAATCGAGTAATCTTCAGTAAAATTCTGCCCGGTCAACTATTACTAGGAACGAACATTGTTCCACATCTCTCCCCAACGTCACGCATGTTTGTGTTCTTCTTGTCGTTACTAGGACTGGCTATTTGCTGCGGCACTCCTCCGATCGGCAACACTCGCGCATCCACTTACTTTTTCCCCTGCGAGTTTGGTCCGAATCGAATAAGAAGGTCGATGGGGGAACAGGACAGCCGTCTTGCTCGGAACAGAGCGAACGCATTATTGAGCGTAGGGACGATGAGAAGGAACGGCGGCGAAGTGAGAGATGTCAACGTGGTCGTGAATGGAGTTGGGGTTCCAGCGAATTCCACTAAGACGACTCTGTTGTCGACGTCTTGCGAGAAGCTTCGTCCTGTGATTTGGACATGGACTAGCGATGTGTCGTGATCTTTGCGAGACTCGAGGTCGGGGTCTGCTACTGCTCTGGTCCAGTCTAAATCCTGAAAGGCTTGGGGCGTTCGGCTTGACCAGCGCGAGAGATGGCGGGTGGAACTTTCCACCTACTGTGTAAGCCACCTACCTACCTTTGAGCTTCAGCTCTCCCTTCTTGTCTTTTTCTCGGCTTTGCTTTTTTTTTTTTTTTGGTGAGAGGCATATTTTTATTTCACTTAAAAAAGAGAAAAATTACTCCAAAACAAAAATGAACATCAATTTGAAAGATAAATTAACTTGATACAATTTATAAAAACTCGCTCATTTCGCTCATTCTACTATAAAATTGGCAAGCTAGTAACTTTCTTTTGAAAAATGTAGGTTTTCGAAGTGAGGATGCAAATTGATATCCGGACATAAAAGCAAGGACGAACGAATGAATGATAAGGAGGAAGTGGATCCAAGTCCTCATCACCAACTCTACGATTAAATTCAATTTCATTAAATCCGTCATTTGCTTCGCAATTCATGCTGCACGACTTTTGTTCTTAAAATGCCTTTTACATATGTGAAATTGCCAAACGAAAAAACTAGTCGCTTCGGTGGACCCCTAGTCATTGGTGGACGATGTCTTATCTTATTCTTAATCCCGGTCAGCAAATTTGAGGATTTGGAGACCCTTATCTATATCACCATCAAAGGATCGCAATCATTTGTTGTCCTTTCAGACAAATAAATGGCCAAACCCACTTTACCTGCATGTTTTAGTAGGGGATATGGTTCTAAAGGGGACTTCAACTTTGGACGCAACGTTGCTAATTTGGGAACTATCTCGAGCCTCCTCTTGATCATTCACCGCACAACCGGAAAGGCATCCGTGGATGCTTACCACCACTATATGGTGACAGACATGAAGTGAAACATCTCGATGGTGACGAAATCAATATTCTTGACCTGCCATTTAGGACGACCAAGCGATAGCTGGATCGCAACGTCTGCAATTTGCGTCGAAAACCGACCAAAAGGATTGCATAGGAATTTTGCGCCAAAATTTAGGACTAAAATGAAAAAATTGAAAAAGTTTAAGAATGAATTGATATTCATACAATAGATTTATGGCTGATTGAGTAATTTTCCTTAATATTCGATACTCGTGTTATTCTCATTTACTCAACCCTGGCCCACTTAACTCCCGAGCTCAACTAGACTTCTTGCTTATCGAAAACAAAGAACTCAATCCGACTATCGAAAGTAAATTTTGATCTAATATCAAACTTTAGCTCAAACTTACATCTTTATGTGCCAATTCAAAGTTGTTAAGTAACTCCCAAGCAAAGTTGCATGGACTTCCTCAAGCCCGAACTCATGGGCTTGGTTGAGCGCTCAATCTAGCCGGACACGGGTATTACATTCTTGTATTATAATTCAATTATTTTTTTGTTGCTAAAAAGTGAAAAATATAACAGCTTGAAAAAAGGGAAATATTATAAATAACTAGAGAAACGTTTGTAATGTTTGGATTTCAACGGGACGGAAGTTTTGCCCAAACTAGCTAAGGCCGGGATTAATGTCCTAAAATTTGTCCACGCCGGTTCACTTTCGGCATAAGTTAATGCCGAGCTTTACTAACCAACAAACCTTAGTAGGCTCTTTGATGGCTGATTCGGAATTGCCTTCATTCCAAGACATAATCTGTATCCATGCGTTTTATATTCGCTTAGAGTTCGCTCTCGAAAATATAACCATCTCTACCTCCCTCATGTCAATCCCATGAGCCTCTTATCCATTCTCATACTATCATCAGATATTTCTTTTAGGGGACATTATTGGCAATAGAAGGTCTGTGATTGAAAAAATGATTTAAAACGTAAAATTTCACTTTTGATTCCTAAACATTTGCATCTTCTCCAATCAACTTCTTGAGTTTTCGTATTTGTCTTATTCAATCTGTGACCTTTTATAACTTTTGAAATCAAAGGCAAATTAAGGATCTTAACGTGGAAAACACGAGTGTGGCATTTGCATTGAGAAATCTTAATCTAGTAGGCTACATTAGTAGTCAAGATAAATTTTTGGATAAGATAAAATTTATCATATATCGTGCTTAGTGGCTGTTCAAGATAAAATAAAGTCGGATATAAGAGTGATATAACCCGAATAAAATTATTCCACGGGGAGGCGGGATAAATGTGAATACAATTTCTAATATATATAATAGAAAAGTTATTTTTCTAGAATAATAAACTTCCTAAATTTAAAAATTTAAAGTTTGAATTCTAATATAAAAATCAAAATAAAGGAAAATAAAAAATCATCATTTTTATATATTCCTAATTTTTTTATATTCAATTTATTTCTATTATAAATACATTCAATATATTAGTATATATTTACGTAATTATCATTTAAATATCATTTTTAGTTATTCCTTCTTTTATTTATGTTTGATTTTTTTTATTATAACTAAATTCGATATGTTAGTATATATTTGCATAATTATTGTTTATATTTTTTACGTATTTTAGTTATTTAAGTACTTGATGCCTATTAGTGTAGTTTACTATTTATTAAAATATTATTAGAGAACAACGAAAGGGGAAAAAATAAATAAATAATAAAAGGGTTAAAAAAGGAAGGAAAATATAATAAAAATTAAGCAAAAGGTAAGAGTATCGTGAGATATTCTTAACATCTCCATTCACTCAGTTTTTAGGTTCACTTGCACTTACATGCCATTTATCCCAAACAATGCACGTGATAGGTTATGAAAATATCCTTGGCTTTATTATTGTGATTCATCAAACAGTGAATACGATATAGTGGCCTAACATCTAGAAAACTCCAATTTTAGCATTTGTCCTAATTATATACAAAAGGATTTATCTCATAAAAAATCCACAACTTTTACTTTTATCACAATTTTACGTGTCTAATACCCAAAAAATCTCCACACTTTGGTATTTGTTCCACTTATAGTCAAAACATTTGTTGTCTCGTAAAAAACCTCCCATACTTTTACTTTTGTCCCAATTCTACTACCGTTAACCTACCGTCCATAATCAACATTTGTTAATTTTAGAAATTGGAGTCCGAAAGCCGAAGAGATTAGAAAAGTTATGCAAATTCTAGGATATGATTAGTTAAATAGATTTTCTTTTGGTTCAGTCAAATAGAAAGTTTGAAGACTTTATGTTTGCTAAAAAAAATGTGCAAGTTCAGAGATTAAAAGTCGAGTGTAAAGGAGAAAAGAAACCAACAAGATATTCCAATAATAGAACTTTTTCTTTGGTCGGACCAATAATAAGACCCGAACGTCAAAAAGAAGAAACCGCAATTTCTTGTCCTACTTGCACTCCACCGCTTTGTCCCATCGGGCCCGGCCCCGCACCGATCCATGATAGCTTGCTGGGGCCTTTTTCTCGAGTTAATTTTAATTTTCGTGAAAGTAAATTACAAAAATAATAAAACGGATAAGTTTAAAATTAGAATATTCAAGAAAAATTAACAAACCACAAAAAAAAAAAAAGAACAATTAACGAGAAATTAAAAATATAATAATAGTTAATAATAACTAAGATAATATATAATACATTCGAAACATGGCATACTAGCATATTAATAGTATTTAGGATCTAATTGGATCTCTACACTGATTTGGTTGTCTTCTATGAGGCCTACATGAATGCTCCAACCATAGGCAATTGCGCTTTTTGTGCCGCCACAAATTTTTCGGCCCATCGTTTATTTTATACGTAAAATTTCGGTACAATTGTGGGCATGTTATATGGGATTTTATATCTAGAAACTCTTTGTGTCGGTCCGGCGGATCATAAAACTTTTCTGAAGCGGGAGATTGATGAAATCAAGCTTTAACGATGGAAAGCAAACGTGAAATTTTCTGAAAGTCCCTTCCGACATGCCCATCGGATCTAAACGCGCTGCGCAATTATTATCTCATCATTCGTTTCGATTTTTGTTTTCCCAGAAAAAACAAAACAGTTTCGTTAGTTGTAAATCCATTTCTCGAGGTGACATTTTCAGTACAACAAGCTCCGGCATCGACTTCTGTACCCAACTCTTTCCTCCCACGTGGCAATGCCTCATAGGCTGACATTCGCAGGCTCACAAGGTTCTGCCAACACCTGATTCCCCCACCCCTGAGCACCATTCAAACCGCGATCTCTCTCACTATCTCCCTCTCTCTCTCTCTGTGCAAATCAAAATCCATTAACAACCCCCCCGCCCCAAAAAAAAGAAAAAAGTAACGGAATAGTGAAACAAGAGACGGAGAAAGGGACGGGGAAAATGGCGTGGTTGGCTCGCTCCCTCGCCGACTCTCTCCGGCTCGACGACGACGACGAAGCGGATGGTGATGAAGAAGACGATGATGAAGAGGAAGAAGAGGAAGTAGAGGACGACGTCGCGCCCACTTCCCCAACCGCCGCGTCCAACCATTTCTCCCCGCGAGATCAAAATCGAATTGCGAACGAAGTCGAGATCGAGCCGCCTGAGGGGGGCCATCGCGCGGCGTCAAAGAAGACCTGACCGAGCTCACGCAGACATTCACGCGCCAGCTCTGGGGCGTCGCCAATTTCCTCGCCCCGCCTCCGTCTCAGCCTAACACGCCCTCTCCGCCGTCGAATCCGTCGGCTGATGAATGGAGCCGATTGGAGCCCTCCGATCGGTCCGATCACTGCGACGGTGGACCACGAGAGCGATCGAGTGATGTGGTATCCGGATCGAGAAGCGACGTGACCGAGGAGGCCCCGAAACTGGACGCGATTGAGTCGGGAAGTGAAATTGGAGACGAAGACTACGATTTTGGGGAAGAGGACTGGGCTTATGGTGATGCTGTAGGGGTTACGGACGAGGTCTTGGCATTCGCGCGGAATATCTCGATGCATCCTGAAACTTGGCTTGATTTTCCTCTTGATTCGGAAGACGATTTAGATGGTACGTCGATCGTGAATTTTTCCAATTGATTTCGTGTTTACGTTCAGCAATTTTTCATCGTTGCACATTGACCGATTCTTCCCGTTGCGATTAATGAATCCATAAGTCAATTCTAGGTTCTTTGTCGCCTAAGTTTCAGCTGGGTAGTATATATGCGGAAGCTTGAGTAGAAACGTTCGATTGTGTATAATAGTCAATGATAAGCCGAGTGGAAATGTTGAAGTTTATGCAATACGCCTGAATTGTATTATCTAAGCAGGAATTTCGAATATTTTTCCGACTTCAAGAAATCGTTTACTTAGGTTCTTCTGGGGCACCTACTTGTTAGGATTGGCCTTCAAGTGCAGTTGTCTAATGGTCTGAATGAATCAATCAATCAACTCTTAAGTACTGTGCTTTAGTGGAGTTGCCTAGTTATTTGGAAATATTGGCTGTGACAAATAATGATAGCTTGGAACACTTCTCTTGCACTTATAACAAAACTGAGCTGATCACTGGGGTTTTCTGTGGTGTCTCTTTCGTGATGCTATTTGTTACAAAAATCTTCTATGTGCTTGTGTATTGGATTTGAATGGAATAAAAGGTTAATTGAACCACCTGACCGTCTTTCTTCTGTATCATTCTTCAATGGAAAAGATATGAGCATGGCCGGACCTAGTAAGCAAGACCAGATCGGTGTAGGGAAGAAGTCTGGCGCTTTCTCATTGCCTCCGTGCACGATAATTAGACGAGGCGCACACTGCTTCAGATCCAGAGCCAGAAATAGCCCCATTTTGCCTCAAGTTCTTACTTTGGTCGGGTAGATAACGAGACAACTTTCTGTGGTTTGACCAGTAATTGTTGAGATTTAAAGAAATAGCTCCAGAAGGAGCACTTCTCCCCCTGCCTACCCGCTTTCTAAGCTATCATTTAGGTTGCCTTCTAGATTAGAGACTGGCTAGTTTGTCCTTGTCACTAGTGAGCCCAGAGGTTTTTCCTTTGTTTCTTTTAGCAAGATCGGTCTTCGCCGAGGTATTGATTCGGAGCCTTCCTTTTTCTCATTTGCTTCAATGGTTTCTCAGCTCTGCTTGATAAAGCAGACAGGGAAGGCAATTCAAGGTGCTGCAGTCTGTAGGCATAACCTAAGAGTATCACAAAAGAAGACCTTCATAGCTATGGTCACTGTGCAATGAAGCTAAGAGTTTCCTTATTTTTGCTTATGGAATCACATTTGGGAGTCGGTATAAATTGCAATAGACTGAGTGTTTCTCTTTTATGGACATGCCCTCTATGTTCACTTGTGTAGTGATGTTTACTGTTAATAATGCTGTATCAAATGTACTTGATAAGGTTCTTATCTGCCAAATATGAAATACCTCAGTTTGACAACTGGATGTTTTTAGAACCACTGAAGATAAGGTTGAAACTAACAATCTTGGGTTCTCTGCTGAGTTATAGCTATGTTACCTCATTTACATTCTATTATATCACCTTCATCTTTATCCCATGATGAACGCTTTGGTAAACCTTTTTATCTCCTGTTTAGATTTCGAGATGTCAGTTGCCCAGCGAGATCATGCTATAGCTATTGAACAATTAGCTCCTCGATTGCGTGCTCTGAGAATTGAATTTTGTCCGTGTCATATGACCGAAAGTTATTTTTGGAAAGTCTACTTCGTTCTTCTGCATTCAAGACTGGACAAACATGACGCAGAAATCTTGTACACGCCCCAGGTTAGCTGCATTTATTTCTCATGTCATTTGTGAGAAAAATAGCCGAGTTTGTTTTACATGTCTTTACATTTGAAATGATGTTTGAGACTTCAAATTTTCTGAAATTTGATGTGAATGTTTGTCATAAATCTAATTGTCTCTTATAAACTTGTGATAAACTTCCTTAGAAAAACCTTGAAGTAATGGAGGTTCTAGTTTTTCTATAACATCTGATATCTCAAATAGTTTGACCACGGTTGCAAGACGATTCGTGGTCTTAGACATGCTATGAGAAAGCCAACGGTATACTTGAAGATTTATCAAATCACCTTCATCTCTTTTGATTATCATGGAATTAGGACAATTAATGGCTGTTTGTTTATGTAATCCAGTGGTTTCTGCATTATCTTCCATTAATTCAGAAAATATTTGTCCGTGACTTCTTGTAATCGCTGTTCTTCCTTTGTTGAATCATTTTTTAAATTGGACTGATTTTCATTACTCTTTTGGTTTGTATGATGAGCCATATAATTTCTTTAAAGTAACTTTTTAATTGATATCATTACCTTTTCTTCATTTGAATGCTATAATAGCTAAGTTCACTCTGGAGTATTGTTTAGGACGATGTTTCTGTCAGTATCACCTGAATGTTATCTGGATTAGCTGGTCTATCTGTGAAATTAGTTCCTTGATAAACCTTTCTGTTGGTGCAACCTATTGCTTGCAGGTTGTGGAGGCGAGAAAAATGTGGATGCAGGAATTACAGAAGCAGACAAACACAGAAAATGACTGGTATGGAAGACAAATTTATCATATGAAAGAAAGCTCAGACATGCTGCAGGAAGATCTCGTTCCTGGTTCACCCAGTTACATGCAGTCTGCAGGCATGGCATATAGGACTGATGATTTTGAACCATCAAAATTGTCCACATCAAGATTTAGTGACCCTGAAAAGTGTCCTAGTATAAGTTCGGGGACACATGTCACTTGTGAATCTGTAGCTGAAGAAAATGCAGTGCAGAGTAAGGATAAGGATTTACTGTTAGGTGGATCCTCTAAAATGCCTGTTCAAAACTTCGATGATGGTGATGATGATGATTGGCCGGAGGAGGAAGATTCAGATCTCCTTGGCTACAACGCAGTTATTATTACTGTGGGAATCGAAGAGGATATTTCCTTTAGTGATCTCGAGGATGATGAGGATGTCTGTATGCCCATTAAGTCCAAGCCAGTTTCTTGACCAACGGTTAAAAGAAGTGACTGGGTTATCATTTTGGAATACTGTTTTGAGTGAAGGATCCATTATTCGAGCATTGGAATTATGCTTAAACATGGTTTCTGCATCAGCCTGCCGTCCTTGCTTCCTTCTCACCTGGTGTTCATGCTGTTTTGGATCTAGCGACTTAAAAGGTGTCTGAAGGACAATCTTTTCGTGGTGAATTCAATAGGCGGTATCGCCTGCAACCAACTGCCATGCTTTCATGCTTATGGACTATAATTCTTCACTGGGTCAAGTCTGCAATTGGAGCATACATAACATCGGTTCTTCCTTTGCCAGTGTATGGAGCTTATTTGCATCGGGGTGAGAAGCTGTACAGGACATTGTCTTCGGAATTGCTTTTTCTACTTGAAAGAAACACCATTCAATTGAAGATCACATACTTCTTGATTTTGTTGGACTGTTAAACTGAAACAATGTGCAGAGGACTTTGGAACCTCATCCTCCTAAAACTTGTAGGCAAAAGGTTCTACTTGCCTCGCATAGTTGGTTTGAGCAACAATGTGCATTGGATTTGGGAAATTCGTTTTCTTCATGTGATTGCTATTGTAACATAATGGACCATACAAGGAATGACAAGAATTTAAATTCGTTTGCTTCATGGGATTAATGCTGGGGTCTTTTGCTGAGGATTTTTATGGTTTCATAGACATCAAGTTGATTTTGGTACTTTCCATGTGGCAATTTGTAACAAGGGAGGGAAGAGTGACGGCTATTGGGGCTTTCCCGTTTGAACTTGTTTTGGTAAACTTTGCCTTTTCCCCTCTTCTGAGCGTGAATTGTCAACTGCACGATTATATTGTGTCTAGCTACGCCCCTGTTGTATCTTTGGGACAGAAGTCAGGAAAAAGTGATGTCAAAGGTTACCATTTTCGTAAAACAGTACATTTAACAAAAATAGAGTTGCTACTATCTATCATAAGCCAAGTCCCACATTGCCGTGGACAAAAACTTAGGAAAGACCAACATGGTGAGATGAGAAGTAGCACTTCTTATGGAGGCATGAGCTGACTAGAGAAAGGTATTGCTAAAATGTCAAACAGAGTGGAATAATATTACGATCTTAAAATTCCAAGTGAAACTCGACAATAATAGAAGATATAAGATTACATTGCTCCTCCTGCGTGCATGCAACATCTCAGAGCAAACCAATTATCTCATGACACATTGGTTTCATGGAAAATCAAACTATCGCTTGTATCACTTACGAGAAGAAATTAGTAGAAAAATATCTTCATCGTCAACTAAGATCATCAATTCGACCAAAAATCTTCTCGATAATAACTAATATTTCAAAGAGATACAGACGATTATTTTTGGAAAAAAATGCTTTTACCATAGTTGATTGTTTTTTTGCTAAACAAATGTACCATCATGCAAGAATAAGCATCATGTTGCATCGAAAATAGTTGCGCTTCGTTGTCCAAAGGATCTTGAGTTCCATATGTAACACAGAAACATGTTCTTGATTGAGTTTCTCTATGGCATTTATATCGTAAATTGATCTGAAAAAACGACGTGTGAAGACGCAAATGAGAACTCAAAACAAGTCGGCTTCGATCCCAAAATCATCGGGTATCATTATTTTCACAAACTGATTTGGTAAAATTAGTGGTTATATCACAAGTCCAATTTGCGACGGACAAGTTCTTCTCCTCATATGGGCCGAGGCCCATTAGGCCCAAAAGAGCCGTCGCCAATCATCCAAGTCTTCCAAGCAGAGTCGTCGTTTTTTTCTTTTTTAATCGGAAAAAGGAGATCCAAAATTTCTGGGAAAATCGAGGTTCACGCAAGACCCTAGCCAATCAGCTCCCACCACCCCCTTTTTTTTTTCCCATAAAAAAAATTCCACCAATCACACGCACCAAATTTCTTCTTCTTGGTCAACTTGCAGAAACTCCATTCCCGTCTCTCTCTCTCTCTCGCTCTCGCGAATGCAACTTCCGCTATATCATCTGCAGCACAGCAGGTTCGTCTTTCGGTTTACCTTGCTTTTCTCTGCTTCGGTTCCTTCTTGACAGGTTCCCGTGGAGTCCAAATTTGGTAGTTTAGATACCCATTTGCATGGGACTTGGCAGCGATATAATTGACAATCCAAGGTTTCCCGGTTTCTTCTGATCCTCTAAACCCTACCTAACACCTCTCTGTGATCCGCATCCCTTGCCTGATTCACTCGGGACCCTTTGGTTTGCAATCACCGAAGCCACTGGGGTAGCAATTTTAATTTTCCCCGTTTTGTTTTGGAGCGCCTGGCGTTGGTTTTTGGTTGGCTCAAAGGTCCAGGCTTTGATTCATGGATCTGGAGCTTGTGAAGAGGTGCTTGAATTTCTCTCACAGGAGGAGGAAGCTGTTGATTTTGTTGGCTGTCTGTGGGGTGTCCAGTTATGGTGCATATAGAGTGTATCAGATGCCCTCAGTGGCTAGAAAGAGGAAGAGGGTGATGAAGCTTTTGGGGGCTGTAACCTCCATGGCCGAGATGGTCTCAGAGTCCGCAGAGACCGTCGGTGTCGTCTCGAGGGACCTGAAGGAGTTTCTGCAGTCTGATTCTGACCAAATGCCCAATAGTTTGAGGCAAATCGCGAAGATTGCCAAATCGGCCGAGTTCTGCGAGGGCGTGAGTAAAATCACGGAGGCCTTGACTGTTGGAATGTTGCGGGCGTATAAGGGTTACTCGGGAAATGGAGAGATATCGCAAGGGAATCCGGATATCACCGACAGGGTTATGGATAGGTTCTTCTCGACCGCGGGGTCTGGTTTTGCTTCAGTTGTTGTTGGAAGTTTTGCTCGGAACTTGGTTCTGGGGTTTTATGCAGCTAGCTCCACGGATTGTAGTGAAAATGGAGATGATTCGTCGAATGAATCAAGATGGGTGAATGCCGTCTGCAACGACAAGTGCAAGGAGCTCATGGCTAACTGCATCCAAAAGTTTGTTAGCACAGCAGTCGAGGTGTTTCTTGACAAGACGAAGCATATCAACACGTATGATGAGCTCTTCTCTGGGTTGACAAACCCGAGTCATCAAGATAAAGTGAGGGATGTTCTGGTTACAGTTTGTAATGGTGCTGTTGAAACATTAGTAAAAACATCCCACCAAGTATTGACAAGCACCAACTCATCTTCACCATCTGGTGGTTCCATCGGTCAGCAAAGGGAATGGCCTAACATGGCAGCTGATAAGGTCTTTGATAAAGAAGTTATTTCAAAGCTCCAGGCTGAGAGAATATCCTCCAATGGAATTCAAAGGAGTGAATGGTTGTCCAAAGCTTCGTCTACATTGGCTGTGCCCAGTAATAGGAAATTTGTGCTTGATGTGACGGGTAGAGTGACTCTCGAAACGATAAGGTCTGCCCTAGCCTATCTGTTATGGAGGCTGTTGGATGGTATTAGACATGGTGTTGATATAGTTAGTGAGAAGTTTGTAGACAGGGGACTCGAGGTCATTAGATTCTTCGGAGCAAAGTCTCATGTCATTGTTACTGTATGTCTCGCCTTGTATTTGCATGTTCATGGTGGTAGTAGAGTTCTCGTGCCTGCTTAGATTGATGGTTCTTACCTGTATTGAGATGTCCTCGAAGCATCAAGTAATGGAACCTCAAATTGTTCTGTATACACCCCGAGAACATGCGGCGCCACACTGTTCTGTATCCTTTCGGAAAATATGGAAGATTGTTTCAATTTCAAACTGGAATGGCTGTGCTCTATTGTTCGACACTTTGTTGTCTTGCTTCTGCTTATTGTTGGCTGTACAAATTGTGTAGATGATGTACAATATTAATGTATGAATTCCGGGTAATGCTTCCTGATTTAATTTCTGCTATTGATGCTGTTCATCAGCTTAATGCACTTGCTTTACATTTGGAATAGGTGTGTTTGTATCAAGTTTGAACTGTCACTACAACAGTCTGTGCCTTATTAGTTTGTATCAAGTTTGAACTGTCACCCTCGATTAGGTCTATGCCGGGTCCATTATTGTTTGGTGTGAAGATAGTCTATTTCTGCTGCTGACAAGAAAACTGTATAGGCCGCTTCTGGATTGGATCACTTCGTGTTGATTTCTATTGACTAAGCATGGGATGTGTGTCCACAAGAACGGGTAGTTGAAGTAAAGAAATTTGTGCGGCAGAGCCAGGGGAAAACAGTCAATAGCCCCTTTTGGAGAGTGGCTTTGCAATTGTGGATTAAGCTTCCTCTGGAGCTACTCAATTGCTGATTTTCTTAGAATTTTAAGGTTAATTATCTGGTGGTAGATTAACTATGAAATTTCACCTGACGTCTGTCCTAACTACAATGCTGAATGAGTTGGTTCCACAAGGTATGAACAGACATGCATATGCATGTGTATGTGCACTGTACTGGTTCATTGAGGGCAAATCTTATAAGAGGGTAAAGAATAGGGCTAGGCATGTCCCTTGGGCTCACGGGGTGGGGGGAAGAGCAAGGATCGACAGTGCGAAGAGCCAAAGAGCTGGGACACCTTGTGCGAAGCCTAAATCTTTAAATCAGCCGTAATGGTGAAGTCGAGTTGGAACCGAAAGATACTTGCAAGTGGGGATTGCTTAGGGATTGCTTAGGGAAAGCGGTTCATTTGGAGATTGTAACATCGAAGAAGGCTACAGAATGTTGCAACAACCCCAGATCGAAGGTACCCTCCAAGCTCTTCGGGGACGAATAAGGAAGCTTAGGGCTCAAGCTCCATGGGCGACTATCCATCTCCGCAGAGCGGCTGCTGATACTTTCACCAGTCAAGAATATGAACGAATCAATTCATAACCATTGACAGATAATCAGCGGCCGAGCCGACGACACACGTACTCAGACATCGCACGCGGACCAGAGAAGCATAGAATCGACAAAGGAGGTTGGAAGTCTTGGAGATTTGACATAGCCTCAGTTGCATCATCCCACTCTCAGGTGGAATTTTACCTCTGAATGCCACCTCAAGTGATCCCCTCTGTCCTTAATCGAATTTTACCATATAACTAAGCGCAGCTTGACATTCTGGACACACGGTTGTTGATCAAGCAAGGGAGCAAGCGCCTGTGGTTTTTCTTACCGACGCCTCTAAAAGCGATTGTAAACCGGCCTGATTGGGCAGTGTCACCACTCTTGCGATGGCCTTTCCGCATCAAAAATTTTCTTTAATCGGTATTATTCTTGATTAGGTTAGGATGTTAAGAAAATAAAAAAATTTGTATGACCATTGAATGATATTTTATTCTCAAGATTAAAAAAAAAAAACAAAGTCTGAACAAGGGCAGTTTCAAATCGCATTCTTTAACTGACATACGCACATGATATGGCCATTGGAAGAATTGTACTGTCAAGCGTACAGATGACATGATATGATAGTAGGTTGGCGCGATTTCGACAGCAACAATTGCATACATAATTGAAACCACATTATGCTGTCATGGGATGACCCGGTTCACATAATGTTCAAATTTTCTTTTGACTTTGCTCACATGCTTTTTATGTGGTACCAAATCTCATAAAGTGCTTTATACCACCATCAATTAAAGACATTAACCTTAAATTATGGCAACTATTGGCAAAGTATCAAGTGACGATGGTCATGGGTTAGCCCCTAAACATATAGAACTACCTCTCTCTCTCTCCCTCTCCCTCTAAGTCGAGAGCTTGCTAGAAAGATCTATCAACCTCTCCGAACCCCCTCCTCAATATGGCCGCTACAACCTCAACAAGCTGCACCGGCTTCTTCAGCTTCCGGTCGGGCTCCGACACGCCGAGGGCCCGCAACCAAGCCGGGCCGCCGGGGTGCGGGAGGGTCGACGGCGTGGCCATGTGGCTCATCGGTGGAGTCGCGTCCGCCTTCTTCGCGTCCCTGGAGCGATGCTCATGCATCCGCATCGCGACCGTGGAGGACATGGACGACGGGAACGAGCTGCCCCTCATTCACAACGACGGGAATCTCCGGCGAGACTGCGGCGGTGGCTCCGCCTCCTCGCGGAGGAGGAGGAGGACCACGACGAACGCCGGGGTGGGAAAGGTAAGATGAAGAACGGATCATCGTTCCTCGAGGACTAGCGGATGTTATCGTTTGTGAGCGGAAAAAAAGACCTAAATAAGTTCTCTTGTCATCAGTCATGAGAGGTTGTGAAAGGGCGGTGGTTGTTTGTGCTCGACAACTTTCGGGTGGATCCAGATTAGCGGGGAACGAAGATCAGTGTTCACTACTGATTATCTAAAAAATATTCAAATGGATATCGGTAATTGTAATTTAATTTTGGGTGTTGAATGTATCCTTAGCTTTCTCAAATCCTTTGCTTTTTGATCTTTGGTCTATGTTGGTTAGGGCAACTTTTAAGGTTTTTGCATTAGCGAACTCGATTGGTAACCCGCTCGCTGCTCGCCGCAATCTCTTTGCTCCACGTCGAGTAGCTTCCCGCACTATTTTGAACGGAACATCGTCCGCAATCGCTACCGGCGATCATATTTCGAAATTCATTGTACGAGCTATGTTCTCTTCGTAAAACATGGTTTATCCTATAAACCTCCACGCAACGCACAGGCGAAACATTGGATCTGGGTGCTGTAAATTAACCTGGCGTTCGTCCTGCCAATTTAATCATGAACTCTAATCTTTTTTTTTTTTTTTTTGGGGTTTAAACTCACGCGTTGCAAGGCAATGATAGCGGCTTTACACTGTGCATGCGACATCATGGCTAATTCCGAAAAAGAAATAAGGAAATTGGTGGTGAAAGTAAGCCTGCGTTAAAGTCACTTTAATTAAATTTGAAGAAAGCTTCTTTCTCTGCTCATGATATTGAATCGTGCTGTCATTTCGGCTCGTCAGGGAATCATGATGTTGCGTCGTGGGTGTCTTGGACGGTTGGACCCAAAGAGGATCCAATGTCGGCTCTTTTCATCTTATTTTACTGTTCGACCAAAAAAAGTAATCTTACTTTACTGATTTTTTTGGTGAACAGATACACAACGCGACCCTTTTGACAATCGAGCATGAAGATCTTACGAAAGTTTTATTCACACAACTTCTCAACAGCTACATAGAATTCTCTTTTGCTAATCGGCAGTCCATCTTGCTTTGGAGCAATTGAAGGCCGCCCGATCTGAATCCGGCATTGAATCCGGCATCGAGCTCGATCGAGTCGATACAGTGCACTAATGTCTTCTACAGAGAGAACTCAACCCATTTCACAAATTTTTGGATCTCCAGAGATGGTAAACTGTAGCATTACGGACAAAGTTTTAATGACAAAACTTTGAATGGATTTTCCCGCGAGTGTTGCTAAGCGTAGACTTACTCATTTGTCGGGCTCGGGTCGGGCCTACTTGAGACCGAACCTATAGAGACCTTGCCTAAGCCCAAACTTGCGGTGCCCAAGCCTGCCCAAGGAAAAAAAATGTAAGGCCGGGCCCGTCACCGGGTCACCTTTTTTATTTTTCTAAATTTCAGCTAAAAATTAAATAAATATTTGAAGATAGATGACAAATAATGTTAGGGCTTTGTTTTTTTTTTTTCTTCTCTTCTCTATCTAAGAGTTTTATCTTATTTTCCTATCCTACATCAGATGTATGGACGGGCCGGACCTCACAGCCCTCACCCAAGCCCGGCTCGCCCACTGACCGGGGCTGCGATCTTTGCCCAGGCTCACCCGCCCGCCGATCAGGTCTAGTTGAACCTTATTTTAAGCTCGTGGGACTAGTTATAAACTCGTTGAACTGATAAACAAGTTGTCAAAAGATCTACCATAATGACAACATAATTATACGGTTGATCAATAATATGCTAGGTGATCCAGTTTCTAAATCTATCACAAATCTTTACTGGATAGCGGCTGGCACTCTTTCTCAAATAATCTGTTAGGCATAAGAATCACCCATGAAGTTTTAAAGAGGTAGCTCCCCTTCGAAACAACCAATATCAAGAAAATAATGAATAGTACTTTCCGATGAACTTGTTGCAGAAAGCTCAGCTTTCTGTGAATGCAGCTTCAATGCAGAGAGCTCATGAGATAATTTGAAGATAATCTGAATACGGCAAGAACAGATTTCAAAGAAGCAACATCGACAAGAAGTTGTTATAATGGAGTAGTAGGTTAAACAAAGTTATTTATCCATAGGAACCGTGCAACGGAACCATGCCATCCTTATTTGTGCCGGTTGAGATCGGTAAGCCCTCGCAGGAGTATGAGGTCACCCCCTCCTCCACACTGCAGCAGGATCGGACCATTGCCGTAGAGGGATTCGAACTCGCACCAGTTACACGGTCGAAGCAGCATCCAACCACCGGGGAACCACTGCTTAGGCCGGTTTTCCGGTAAAGGGTCCCGATCCAAATAAATTTGAAGGAGATGCATTAGAAGGCCAAATTTGCCTCCGAGCCGAAAATCAGGTTTAAACATTCCGAGTTCCGTCAATCCTTTCGGTAATTGAAGATAAGGAATACTTAGTATGCTTATGTACAAGTCAATTTTCTCTTTTGATATCGAGACTCCAGAAATCACTTCAAGAATGTCCAAAAATTGTACCTCAAAGTCAGAAAGGACTTTTGAATGTTGCTTGCTTGGATCGGGTTAAGCAAATCCAAAATCTTCAAGCAGAAGAGGAACTGAAGAGTCGAACGATACATGTTGAACCGGCCGGTCTCATCCAATTACTCATAACACTGCTCCAAGGATGAGAAATGGGTGAAAGTGAAAAAAGTTAAAACAACTAGTTTAATTTTGCAAATGACAAATAAGAAACAAGAACACGTTATTCATCATGATTTTAGGAACTTCTTGTATGTACTCTGGTAAGGTGTCTCGAAGCATGCTTCGTATCCAATCTTCTCCGAATTTAGAGTGAGAACACTGCCCGATCGAGAAGCCTTCGCATCTTGAAGCCCATCAACTTTTTTCTCGCTCAAAATGTGAAAATCTGACCAGGTTGTCATCCCTCACGCTGCACGACCGCTTACATGAGAAGTTGGCAAGCATGTGCTTCCTCAGCCCAAACCCAAGGCCTCCATCGAAGTGCTTGGACAACTTGTGACGATGCCCCACCTTAGTACCCTTCGTGCACTCCTTGTAAGCGGCGAGGAATGGATCGTCGTCTTGCTTCTTCGCGCCCTTCTTCGAGCCGCTCCTCGTCTGGGGCTGGAAGGTGCACGGCGGGAGCGGAATCTGCATCTCCGGCGCCATCGAAACCCTCGCGCAGTCTGCCGTAGGACACGGGGGCGGCGGCAACTTGGGCGGGAACCACCTTCTATCTTCGATCGATGGCGGCGACGGCGGTGGCGATTCTTCACGGTCGCTCCTTGTGGTCGCCTTGGAGATTCCGGGCTTGTTCTCCCATGCAAAGGGCACGTTCCCTCTAGGGTCGCTCATCCTTATCTTAGTTCTTCGGATTGCTTGATCGATGGAAGTAGCAAACTCGGGTTGGATGTAGATTATGGTGACTAGTGGAGGTGCTTTATACGGCGAGAAGCGTGTGAATCAAACGCTAATCCTTGCGATTGACGGTAGGAGTGCCAAATGATCAAGCAGATAAGACGCGGAAGAGGCGGGTGTTTGCTTGCGAGACGATAAGTTGGAGAGGAAAGGACAACGGAGGTGGGTGATTTCGGAGACCAAGTCCCTGCAGAATTTGTCTACATCACAGAAGCGGGCAAGGAGGAAGGTGGCTAAGAGCTCATTAGCAAGGGGACAAGTTTGGAATGGTTGACTCAGTTCGTGTTCAGATACTTTGCGAGATCGAATCGATGACGACATCTTGCCCCTCTTTTGCTTCTTTATTCTTCATTCGTTTTGTTTTTCACAAGTTCACCTCGAAATGCCATCTGAGCCGCGAAATCTTTAAATCTCACGAATATATCCCGAAACTTTGTCAAATCAAACGGGCAAAAACATTCGATGCCAAACGCCAAATACCAAGACTTTCGATCAAACAATTGCGAAGTCGAGCCAATTTCACCGCGTGAAGAACCAAAAGCGGAAACCCTAATTAAGTTAGGATATACTGACATGAGGGAGGATTAAATCAATCGGGGAAGACGGGGTGAATTGATAAGACCCATGCTATGTTTACTAAGACTGGTTTATAGAATTCGTATTCAAATTAATATCGAGCTGTTGAGTATGACCCAATTATTTAATTAACGCGTATTTTAGTATGTACTCCTAATGAGTATATACCTCTGATCTTCTGTTAGGCAATTAATAGGAAAATATCGATTTATTGGACACCGTTAAGTATTTAAAATACCAAACCTTTTTTACGTAACATGCTTAACAAATTCATCAGCTTTCTAGTAGAGGTAAGTGGATCCCGTCCTCCTCCTATATCTTGATATTGCTCCAATATTATCATGATCCCTTCCTCTTGGATTGGCTTGGCTGGTACATCTTCTCGCGTGCCGTCTCCCGGAGTTTAGGCAGAAGAACTAGTATCGACAGCAGCTTCCATGAAAGAACCGACCTTTAAATTTGCGTCTGAAAGACGAAAGAGAAGGGTGGAAAAATCTTGCGTCGTAAACGGACGGCTCGTATTTATTACCTTTCGTGATCTGATTCTTCTTCTCAACAACACGGTCCAACGTGGTCTTTACTTCAGCCACGACTTCGAGAAGACAAAGCTGAAACTAGGGTTTAGTAACAAGCCTCCAACAGATTATGCAGGGAGGCGGATTTCCAACGAGAAGTGGCTTCGCGGGGCTTTTCGAAATCAACGGTCCCAGACAAGCTTGACGGCTGATTAAGACCCATAATGAGTAATTAAATTCGGCTCCTCCAACGAAACGAGCTAATTGGCCCGATTGCTTTACTTGGATAGTTTAATGCTTTTCGTTAGCTGGCAAAGCTGATGGTTCACTAGCCTTAAGAAAACGACGTGGCATTGGCCAGAGTACCGGTTGGTAGCTCAATCGATCTTTGGATCTGTTTTGGGAATGATCATCGATGTATGGGACATCGAATTCTTAAAACCCTCGACAAGACAGAAAAGTCTTCTCTGACCAGCATTCGCTTCCTTAATCTCTACGGGTGCGCACAAACTTCTTCCTCCGCAAACATTGACCCTATTTGGTTCAAAGATTTGGTTAAGGGACTTTGAGAAAACTGCAACTACCTTTAGCTTAAAGGCCTTTTTCAAAATGCAAGTAGTGTTTGGTAAAGTGTAATTTAAAAACACATTTGAAAAGTAATTTTGACGTAAATGTTATTTGGTGAAAAATAAACTTGGTAAAGTATTTTTTTCTTTTTGAAAAAAAAGGCGACGGCGGCCGGCGGAGGCCGGTGATTGGCGACCGGCGGCGGCGACCGGCGGCAGCGGCGGCGGGGGCGGCCGCGACAAGCAAATGTGACAAAACTTTTTAAAAAAAAAAAAATTAGTTGATTTCGCCAAAGTTCTTTAGCCAGAAAGACTCTAAAGGTATTTTGAACAAAGGACTTTGAGAAGTATTTGAGATTTAATTGCATCTCCTCAAAGTGACTTTAAAAAATAGCCAAACAACATTGCGATTTAGCCAATGACTTTAAGTACGTCTTTAAACTGCTCAACGCTATAGTCATAGAAATGGTGGGCCGTAGGCCGTTTCAAGTTGTGCTCGAACTAAAACGACACTTGTGCATTGTACAAGCCCATCAAAAATGGTGGGCTTGATGCTATGAAAGGCCCTATTCGGGCTTCCAATTAGCGAGGGCAAATTCCAGTGGCGCCGCTAGGGTTTCGTGCGAATCTCTGTATATATCCCCTCGTATCCGTGCCCTCCTCACAATCGCAGCGGCTTCTGCTTCTTTTATTGTCTTCCTTTGTTCGTGACTTCACAGATTCTTGTTCCTTCAGCTTCGGTTCTCGTAGTTGCACGAATCGTTCACTGCTCGAGCACTTCTCCAGCTCCTATGATTAATTTCGTCCGTGCAATTACATGTTTGTCTCTCGTAGATAGCTTTTGGAGGATTGTTTCTTCATCTCGGAAGAGATTTGTGAACTGGGAGACTTATATTTCGGTGCGATGATTATAAAAAATTCCTCGTTCTGAATGCCATTGCCTTGGCGTGACAGACTCATTTTACACCCATAGAATATGAGCACCTCGCAATCAAAATTTCCTCTTTTTACTGTTGGTGGACTGAGAAAGTTCGAAACTTTTTATAGGGTTTCCATTATATCAGGGCAACTCGTTAAGTCTTTAGATGTATTTATGAAAGAGGGTTGCAATTTCCTGGATGTTCATTACAGGTTTCGTGAGAATATGTCGAAATCCCTTTTGAAACAAGAAGAAAATGTGTCTGTATATTGGGACTTGGAACATTGGAAAATCTATGCGCACATTGTTTCGCAGTTGAAGTGTCCTGTGAGGAGTTGAATGATGCTTTTTTCACATGGCAGTTTTGCAGTAATTGCTTTGTGCTTGCTTCAACTCCTAAGATTGAGATTGGTGGTGTTTAAAGCCCTAATGCGATCGAGTTGGTCGATGCATTAGGGTTACGCACGCCTCCATATTTGGTCAGATTTGTGCACTTACTGGAGTAATGTTGTGGCCTTGGCCATTAAACAAGCTAGGTTTTATCTTGATTGGCGATTTTGATCCTCAGCTTTAGTTAAAACTGCAGTTTTAGCTTGCTGAAGTTGGGTACAGCATCTGGTTTTTCAAGATAAAGCGTGAGAAAAAGATTTTTGCATTTTGAAGTTTCTGGAAATCACATCATTTCTTTCTTGGTGATCCTTGTGTCTTACCCCACCGCCGATCAAGATCATTTCGTTTTTGGTAAACAAAAGGTACAATAAGGATCATTTTCTATGTCCATTTGAAATCGAAAAAAAAAAATTATCTTATAGCTTAAGCTGTTACCAGAAAACTTAGATTGCATGCACATGTGCCTCTCCTGTTGTTTGGCAGTATGAGCATGAATTCTTGGGGGCGCTTTTGAGAAATGTCAAGGCCGCAGTGGAAATGTTTTTTGTGCTCTTTTTTTCGAATAAAAGAGGATGGATGGATCAATTGAGGAGAGCTTCTTTGTCAAGAATGAGAAGCTACTCATGGTGGCTGGAGCAGGTGTGCTATGGCTGGGAAATCTTAAATCTTAATGCTGAAGTCATGTTGAAACAGGGGGTGAGAAATCAAGCCTAAAGAGATGTTGGCAAAAGTTTTGCAGCGGAGAACATTAAGATGGGTTTGGCTGAACCAGTACGGTTGTGTGGTAGCCCATGATTTCGGAATGATTGGGAGTTTAAGAAGAAGCAGAGCATGCTCTGCCTAGTATAATGGAATCAAAGTTGAGGATTGACAAAAGCAAAACCAGGGGGCACATGCATTAGCTACTTGGAACACAGGCCGAACATGAAATTCTCTGTTTTTCTCCTAAGGATCTTGTCCGCTGAGTAATATGAATAATTGAGCCACCACCGTACGTAGCAGAGAACTCGGGGGCTTCTATGGCTCTTAAGGTCCCCGTTCACCGCCCTAAATTTGTAGTTCCTCGCACCTCCAACCTTTTGAAGGTTTTCAATAATCAGCGCGCGAGATCGTCCCCAAAGAACTCGTCCCAATTTTTTCACCCTTCAAAGTACCCGAATGATTAGCCATTACTTTCCCTGAGCTTGGCAAAACGGGTATAGCCGTAGAAAACGACACAGAGCAAGTACCATAGACTCTCGCATATGTTTTCTGAGAGAAGCCCAACTGGAGCTGTTGTCTGCTTATGATGAACCACTTGACGTGCTGGGACAGGAAAGCCAGATTGTTCTTTTCCCGTGGAGAAATAGCAACTAGTCTGACTGCGCTACTACCTATGGCACCGAGGTTGACTGGACCACCTACATTAGAGTGGCAGCACAGTGGGGAACGAGTCACGCTGTCTTCCATTAGATCATAAATATGAGCATGTCATGAGCGAGCTACGGTCAATTTGTATTGTATCGTGGGCATTTGCTATCTCCCGTGACCGAGACGAGACGACCTGCCTTCTAGTATGGTGGTGGAGTCACTGCGCTTGTATAGACCGAGTAACTATGGTTCAAACACAACATTCTGTATCGGATATAGTTCAGTTCTGATTGGCTCACTCTGTCTGCCTGATGAAGTTTCTTACCAAGAAATGGTTAGGACTCGAATGCTACTAGTCCCTGTTTTAGATATAGTTCAGTTCCGAATCATATTTCATTAGAAACATTGCATGAATTCAACTTAAATGAGGTTGTGATTAACGCTTAGGGTGTTTATTTCGGAAATAAACTTCATTATAAAAAAAATACTTTCCGGGGAATCATATTTCATGAAAATGTTCCTAACTATTTTCTTTAACCCTGTATGGTTTTTCATTGACAAATGAAATGCTTTGGAGACTAGAAAACTAATTCGGGGAATATTCTTTCGCTCAAACAAACATACCATCAATGAACTTTGCAATGTAATGAAGGGTGTGCTTGAGTGGAAAATTTTTCAAAGGGAATTAGTGCTCTGGACTTTCGCACTGTTTGGTTTGTTAAAAGTGATCGGGTCAAAGGAAAATCATTTTCGGTCGAAAGAAAGTACGCATGCTTAAAATTAAGAAAATGAATTCTCTAATCTGAAAAGCGAAAAATAATTTCTTGAAAGATTAATTTTTCGGAAAGTATTTTCCTTTTAACATGAAGCTTTCTTCGAGAGAAATACAAAATACATCTGGGGGTACTACGGCCATTTGCTCAAAGTACTCAATGATTTGAAATGAAAAACCCCCTCGAATCCTCAAATGGAATGCAGTTTCGCACAAATCTCGACTTCAAGTATTGAAAAGAAGAAAAAGTTCAGTTTTTCCGATTCCTGGAGACCGCAAGTGCTAGTCGTCACTTTCCCACAAAAGTAGCTTTATGCAACCCCAAGATGCAGAGGCTAGCCTCCCCAAACTACCGCTGCAATGGAAATAACTCATTGATGCTTCCAAAGTTCTCTCGGACCTTCCCAACCACGGTCGTATTTTCTTGGTGTTTCTTTGAACACGAGTCGAACCCCAGGCGGCTCATTGAATGGCACAGGGTCCACTACTGTCAATGCAACGAGTAAAAACACTTGCAATCATGAGAAAAGACCCATGAATTGCCGGGGCGTCAATGTATAACTCTGCCTGCAAGTTCCCTGTGACTGACCATACCAATTGCCACCCTCCAACCAGCAACATATAGTGATGCCTCCCTCCTCCAATACAAGCAAAGTTTTTGGTCTGATAAGAACAGGTGACTCAACATACTTAGTCTTTACCGCAAAATTTAACATACTTTACTGTGATACAACTTATGGGCCGAGGAGCAAACCATAGCGAATAAAAGAGACAAATTATGACAGTCAAGCAAGCAAATAAAAAAAAAACAACAAATTTCGACATTTAGGTAGTACACAGCAGGGTGAAACTTATGCAGTTGCCTTGTGGTGCCCTGCCCCCGTAAATCAAAATTCGTTTTACATGGCAGGTAAGGAGGACGAGTTCATGAGGGTTGAGCCAAGAAGGTCGTTGCAAAGAGCCATCCCTTCGTGGTTTTTGCCATTCTCCGCCCGAGGGCTGCTGCCGGCACTGCTGTTGGAGAGTGACCGAAAGGTCGTCTTCTGTAACACCCCGGTTGGAGATGATCCGAGTGGAGGACTACCATCCCAACCATCTTTCATGAGGTTGAGTACCGAGGCGTTCTTGCCTTCGGAGGCGCTATTGCTTCTGTGATGCAATACCTCGCCCAGGGGTCCACCCATGGAAGTCCCCCAGGAGATGGGTAAGGAATTTGCCTGCTTATGCGTGGGTTCACTGAAGAAATTGCCTACTCCTAGATTCATCTGAACCGGGTCTGATTTATGGGACAGTCTGAGCGGGGAGGGCATGGCCTTCTCATGGCTGGGAGAGGAAGTGGCAGAAATCAAGTCCGAAGTGGACATCGGGATAGAGATTGATAGGTGTGTCCTGTCCGACTGCATATCCATTTCAGGCCACGACATGGCGGAGCGATCTGCTGGGTTTACAGGCCAATCATCCATGAACTGGTGAACAGAATGGTGCGACTCGCTATCTTGCTCACCTAGGTCTTGGGAAGAGCCATAGTTTCGGGAGTCTAACAAGGGAGAGTTTTTCACAGTAGCATTGAGGTAGGAGTCAGAGTTGCCGAGTCCAAATTGCTGCTTCATTATCATGAATGGATTTCCCTTTGGATTAGAGTCAAAAGTCGGTGACAACATAGACAGGCTAGGAGGGTTTTGCATTTTCTCACCTACACTACCTCTGTCAGTGAAGAACCTGCCCAACAGGGGGAAAAATTCAATTAGCATGAAGAACATGGTAATAATAAGGTGATTGCATATCATTAAGGATTTATAACTGATCTCCTGAGTGGGTTTCAGCCAAAAAGTCATCTACACAAATAGAAAACAGGTTCCATCAAACAGAAAGTGCTGTTTTGTCTTTCCCGTAACGATTCTAATTTTAGATATGGTAAGTAAAGAACATAAATTGCTACCCCTAGGGCTCAACATTATAGAATGTGGTTTGCCGGTAGAAACTTATCTTTGTTCAACCCTCAGGTAAGAAAATAGTGTTCTATACCTCCTCATTGAAGCATCTCCAGTTAGATTAAGAACACCATGTTGCAAGCTCTTGACCTGTTGATGAGCAATGGTGAGGCCGTTAGATGCACCGCCGCTGGGCACCACAGTCGCAGCCGATGCGGAGGGTGCGGCAGGGAGCTGTTTCGTGGAGGAAGTGGTGTTGGTGGCCCCGGAGACGGGATGGCCAGTTTGGCCTTCCACAGGCTTTCTTGAACGATGGCGGCCTCTGTTCATGTGTCGCTCACAGTATTTTTGATCCGCAACTGCGTCTCTCGAGCACCGCCATTTCTTCCCGTCAGTCCTCCGACACCTTCCTGGCTCAGGATCACTAGTGTTGGAGAACCCCAGATGGAAAGAACCCCATCCCACTACAACAACACCCGGAACTTTAGTTAACAACCAGTTTGTTTGAATTATAACAGGTCAATCACTTGAGAGCACAAATGATTTCCACAGGCAACCCCGAAAACGGCAACAGATAACCATTAAGCAGAACACGGCGGAAACCAAAAGCATAAGTATCGGTCCCAGGCTTACAAACTATAAAATGGAGTCCCCAGTGATGCTAGAAAAATCTGAATCATTTGGACCCCATGTCACAAAGAAAAAAGCAAAAAGATAAACAGTAACTATGCACCCAATAAAAAAACTTTAATCCTTTTTTTCTTTTTGCCCTCACTGGAAGGAACAGAGAAAACTTACAGGAATTGGATCTCAGGAGCCCACCAGGGTAGCAGGAGAAACCAGCAGAATCAAATGCTTTCCTTATGGGGATGAGGAGGTTGGAGGGTATAGGGACATTTGAAGTGATGTACTTGTAGATCAACGCCTGATGTTCCAGCTCCATCCACTGAGATGGAGTGAATGGACCTCTTGTACCTGCCATGACCCCTTGCATGCTTGCCCCATTCAAACTTGCAGCAGAGTTGAAGCCTGGAAAAGAGCATAGAAAAGGGAGGATTAAGTTCACATAGCTCGTTTGACCCCCAAAAGATAAAAAAGTTCACATAGCTCAAACATCAGCAAGTACACGGCTAAAGAATCAAATCAAAGAATAGAGAAGCCAGAACATTTCAAGTCAGCAAAAAGAGAAGAGAAGGAAAAAATTGAAGGCTGTCTGCTACTGTAGAGTGAAGCAGCCCCGAGGGGAACAAAACTACATCTTGTCTGCTGGTATTAAAAGAGAGATAGAACAGTCATGGCTAAAGGCGGGCAAGTAGAGATAAGGAGACCCATAAAAGAGCCAGTAGCAAATTAGCGGAAACTGAAAAAGATCCCATCCCAACCCATGAAATCTCTTTGCTTGTTATGGGCTTTTCTTCTTTTGTGCCCACTGCACTCCCTTGAAGAGGAGACAAGACCCTCCCCATACTTGACAGCAAGCAAAAAGAATTCAAAGGAGCAAAAAAAAAAAAAAAATCTCAGCTTTTTTTCTTGACAAGACACAGAGCAGAAGACCATATGTGTAGAGATTTTCAGGTAAAGTCCTCTTAGTTCAGCTTTGGACTTGACAGAAAATGGCCAGTGGCCTCCATGTTCTTGGAACCAAAGAATAAAGGGATCCGCCCCAAGTCCTACCCATAAGATAACGCAAAGAGAGATTGAACCATTTTCATGGAAAGAAAGAGAAAAAAAACGAAGCTTTACACATTCCAGTGAAAACCCACATCACCAGTTTACTACCCAGATGAAAATCAAAGACTAAGGCTTCCACTCTTCTCTTGAAAATGCCTCGCGCGTACACGGCGAACGGCGTGTAGGCAAGATTTTTCATTTAGCTGCTGAAGGAAGATGCTTTTGGCACCAACGTATGTTCATACCTGCATAGTTACTGCACAAGGATGGGGCGTAGTTAAAGTAGGAAGGCAATGCAGGAGCGTGGGAGTTTGGGAGAGCGTCTGATTTGGGGGAAGAGAAACTGAGCATCTGCTGGCCATCGGAAGAGAAGAGACCGGTTGAGTTGTAAGATCTCAGCGAAGTGACGGGGCTCCTCTGGGGCAGCAGCATTGCCTTGGGAGCTGAGAAGTCATCGGTCTTGACCAGCTTCGAGCTCCTCCATTCATCCTCAGCCGACGATGCCAATGACCGCTCTTGCTTGAACAGCCCAGATCCGTACAGCCTATGCTTCGTTCCAGGATCTGAAGCGTGAGGAGGTAAGCCACCACCAGGATCTGTACCCGCCAACCCATCCAGACTCCCCGTCCCAAAGTCCATAGAACAAAGGGCCAACCAAGAAGAGAGAGAAAGAAGAGAGACAGAGAGAGAGAAGCGAGAGAGAGAGAGCGCTACAAGAAAACCATTAAGACTGAAGGAACAAAGGATTGGGTCATCGGTGGGAGAGTGTGGGGGGGAGGGGGAGATACGGATTAGAACGAGGCCTGTTGATTTATGCTTCGAGGATGACTGATATCGGTGAAGCTATATAAGTTGAAAGTGAAAACCATTGTTTGGGAAGCTGATGTCTTGAAGAAGATAAAATAATTGGAGAGAGAGAGAGAGAGATGCTGGACAAGGCAAGTACTAAAACTGTAAGACACTCTAGCCCTTGCATATCTCGGAAATAGCAACAACAACAAAAACAAAACAAAGAAGAAAACTGATAAAATAATAACCTCTTTTCAAGTAGTAAGGAAAACCCACTTCTTCTTTTTTTAAACCCACTTCAATGATGTAATAACACGTTAAGAAATTTCCTTAATCAATGTTGAGAAAACTCCTCCTCCTCCTCTGGGTGATACTCGAAAACATGGGCTACTTAGTCAAATTGTTATTACATTCCTCCAAACATCCTGTCCACCTAGCTGATAATCATTCGAAAAATATGCAGATAGTTTCGTCAACAAACATTCTCGTATTAACAGAACAGCGACACATCATATGAAAAAAGGGTATCGACGTAAACTCGGACGCTGGAAAATGAAAACGGTAGGTGGTCGAACGCTCTAAAAGCCAGGAAAGCGCTGCCGACGTAAAAAAAAAAAAAAACCAAAAAGGAGAAGTACATAGGAAATTGATAAATCGTTAGTGGCGTTTATAAGATTTTTATAGGAAGGCATTGAATTTGGGATGGCTTGCCTTGCAAAGTCCGCAAGACAAGGAGGGGGTTCCATATTTGACTCTCTTATGTTCTCTCTCGTCTTTAATTTAGGATGCCCAGGAGTGGTGGGCTGCATGAACATAGGCTGTAGGTGCGTTGACACGTGACGGTGCCTCTTGTTTTATTACCCCCTCATGTGCCCTACGTAGACTCTACTCTCTCTCTCTCTCTCTCTCTCTCTCTCTCTCATCCATTCTGTATTTTCATTTTAACTATGGAGTATTCCCATCCATCATAATACACTTTGAATACGCTTCTCCAGATAATACGCGTCACAGTTTCTCTTCCTCCATGAACTTTTCTTTGCTCTATTTGTTGCGCACCTGCATTGATGTACATGGCCAAATGTAATATGCACGTGCCATGGGGCCGGCAGGTTTCAGCCCCGGAATCAGCCCCTTAGGGCACCTCGCGAGCCGAGAAACCCTCGGTGCAGCCTTCCAACTCCTGTTGCTCTCAAGAACAGCAAGGTGAGTAGCTTCCTCGCATCGAATCGTCACCACGCCCAGCGTAGCTCGGGCGAACGAATCATGGAGCGGCGCGATAGCGATTTTCAACCAGCCATAATCTTATCGGAGAGAGCGACATCGCCTCCCGATCGATTAATGCACGGGAGGCCAACCTCACCTTCCCCAGCTCACTGAAGACGAATCTTTTAGCACATGCTTCGCCTTGACGCCACTCCCACGGACCAATTCCACATTCCTGATGTGCATCCCGCACTCTTCATGACGACCACAAGCTCCACTCATAAAGGTTAGACGAGTTCGGGAGGAGTTGGGACACGAGACTTCCAGCTCGTCGCATCATACACTTCCAAGGATGGAGGCCCTGGAACATCCGGTCAATGATACATGCCTATGGATGCCTTTGTTGTTAGTAACAAGGTAGACATTCTCTCGGTCTAAACGATCACAACTTAAGGTCTTACTCAACTTATCGAATCTCAATGTATCGTCGGCATGTTTTGGAATCTCATAAGGTAGATCGAGTCGGTGACTCGAGAGGTGCTCGAGCAATCCTTTTACTTAATATTATCCTTGTGCATAAGGCCTAAGGGGGTACCATTGCCCCACGTTCAAGTTTCATTTTATTTCCCTTGGAGGGTTGTGGATCTTAGTCTTACTCAAGAGATTCTATATCTTAAGAAAATAATTTCAGGCACGTGTGTGGCAGTCCAAAGTCTTTGGTTTTCCTTTTTTGTGAAGCCCTCGCCTCGTGACATCTTAGCTCTTCGTAAGGAATCAATTGACTGGATTTCGAGGACACATTGCACATATTCTAATAAACTATCGACCTAATAGGAACTTAATTATGCCTTCTAAGGTCACGCCAAGTTGAAAAGAACAAGGCAATTGAAATAAGATGAAGTCGAGATGAACTATGGAGTGATTAAATATATTGATCTTATTCATACTTATTGTCGACTCATCCACTTTGATTAAACCAGGTTGCGTCGAGAAAGAAAACAAAGATCCATTTCTCATTCGTCTGGCTTCCTTTCCCTACAAACCTTATATGATCCGAAGGTTACCCATTACCCGCCGGACAATGATGAGCCTCTTGGACCACCCTCCGATCGTAACACGAGTAGTTGTACGGAGATGACGTCGAAAGGGTATAGGATAGACTAGTTAAGAACATGCAAACTCTCTCTTGTAGTAACATATCTATAAACATCGTGGATTCGTTTGCGGATCCATCTGAAGATCTAACTCCAATTGGAATTTGCAAATTGTAGACGTCATGGACACTCAACCATTGCATGCGCCTATAAATAAGTTCCAAACTTGCTTCAAAAGCATGGCACGGGCCAGGCGATAGTGGTGTCTGCATGCTCACGTGTCTAATGAAACCAGCAAGAAGGTTCAAAGGCAAAACCTAGGCTCCGTTTGTCTAGTAGATAATATATGGTTTGTAAAATATCTTTCTAAAATCGATCGCTAATCAAAATAAATAACGAAAAATTATTTTTCATCATCTAATAAAATTTGTAGACATGACTTAATTTCAATACCAAAAATCTTTATTTTGACTAATCATTTCGAGCGATTTCTAAACCATTCAATTTCAAAAAATAAACTACGCGTTGAGATTCTTTCGAGAGACATGACAAACTAATAAATGACTCTCGAACAATGTCACACATGAATCTTAAAGCGGACAACAACCGGGTTGTGATCTCAAGATCGTTACTTCGTGTCAAGAAGGTTCACGCGAGGCCCCATTAAAAGAAAAACACTGATTTGGTGTCGTGTTTAGACAGAGTCCCATTTTTTTCTCTCCCGACAGTAGGTCCTCCGAATTTAAGGCAATCTCCAGCAGCAAATTTGTCTGTATTAGGCGTACAACACGTGTTTAATTTCCAATAATCTCAATGGCAGGTAATTTCGTGCTTCGACCAGCCACCCGGGTTTGAAAAAATTATCAAAAAAATTTTAAATTTATTGTAATTATCTCTTTTTAACTGTAATTTTTTATTTGTCAATTCAGTCATAATTTTTTATTTATTAATTCAATCATAAACCTTTTACAATTTATGGAGATTTGAAGAAGAAATCTATATTGAATTATCAGCGAGACTTCAAATCAAATAACAGAACATGATTTGAAAACTAAGAGTGTTAACATATTCAAAGTCTAGTCAATGAATTTTTCTACCATCATTATGATGATTTGAATTCAATGGGATATCGTAACTCGGATGATGCATCTTGTGCGGATACAAGAAGATTAGCGATGTCGTGTGTTCATCGGAGAATGCATTATCTCCCGGAGAAGCGAGAATCAAACCGACGATGTCGAGATCTTACGCGAAAGCTGAATACAAATTAATGGCAAATGCACGATGTGAAGTCTAGAGGCTAACTTATTTCGAATTTCACGATTAGGTTGTGAGATTTGAGTAACGATGGTTGCCATTTTGGAAACTTGATACAACACGGGGCGGCTCGTGAATGGTCGAGATCGGGCAACCATCGTTATCCTTGGCTTAATCATATAAGCTGGCATGATTAGCGATAAGATCTTCCTTTTGCTTAGCCGGAGTGAAAAAGAGGAGGAATGGGAAGGTGTGTCGTGGCTTAAGCTTTGGGGCAAAGAAATCAGGTGATGAGAGGGGCATGCTTTGAAGTGTCCCTGTCGATCTTGGCAAGCTGGAAACCGAGTCGAGCGCGAACCAACCATTTTAATACTCCTCTCCAATTATTATTGTCGTTGCTCTTTTGTTTACTTTTTTTGGAAAGAACGTGGGGGTTGCTCTTTCGTTTTCTCTTTCTTGGAAAAAAAACGTGGGGCATCTGCTTGACTAATCCCGGTAGCTGCATGCAAATCGTCTTATTCACGTGTATTTGATAAGACTTTACGAGGCTGGCAGGCGTGACCCTCAAAGAGCGGGCAAATTGTCCAATCAAGTCTCCAACATATTAAATAGATGCCAATTAGTCCTAAACCCTTTAATTTTGTTAATTTTATCATAAACATTGGCGCAAAACTCCAATCTAATTCTTTCAACCGATTCTTTTGGAAATGGTGACGTGGCGACGTCTTTACGTAGAATTGCAGGTAGGCTAGAGCGCCACATCGGCGATATGCGATGAAAATTGATCGGGAAGACTACATCGAAATTTCACACGAAGAATTAAGACTAAATCGGCAAAATTTTGAATAGTTTAAATCTGAATTGGCATGCTAAAGTTAGTTAATGAACGGGGGACAATATTTTCATTCTTCCCCCACATGTGAGAAATAATTGCCCACCCTAATCTCATTTCTCTTTCTTGGGAACGACTGGTTGCATGGACCGCTGTTCCAAAAATCTATCGCGTGGTTGAATCTGGCCGGGGAGGATGACTGAAGCCCGAGCATTTAAGACCAAGTAAGCTAACTCTAAGGTATCTACAACTATCAATGTCATGCTCTCTTTTTCTTGCCCTTTAATACGTGACAGTTCGTGACGTTTTCTAGCCGTGATGTGGTCAACAATACATACACATATTAATTTTTCCATTTAAATCAGACTCCACTACATGGTTTTAAGCTTCTAGGTATTCCCTATAAAAAAAAAAACCCCTAATTTTAGGTCAAATCTCGATAATGTCTCGAATTTTTTTTATCTTAACAAATTTATAAATTTTCACTATAATCCTAAATCTGCCCCCGAGTTCAAGAACTGTCGCGAATTATTTCAAAATTTATCGGTAGTAGGAGGGAATTAGGCCACTATTTCTAACATAGCGGGTAACTCAAGAAAGGCATGTTATTAATAGCCGGAGAAGTATAGGATCAGTGGAGGAATATCAGTTATTGCAGCGTCCTAGCTAGGCTGCAACTTCTACCTTTGTACGTGTTGCATTCAACTAGAGATTATGGAGGGAAGTATTTTCCAAGATGAACGTCAGTATAGAACATTAATTCATCGCATAAAGTACGAAAATCGAAGTATTTTCCAGGATAAACGTGTCCGCGAGTCGTGTCCTTTTGTGTCGCGTGTCGATACTAATATGCTCATGCCATATTTACAAAAAAAATTATTATAATTTCACGATATTTTACTGATAAACGTGGCACGAGTATATCAATTTAAAGTTTTTTGGGCTATAAAAATTAGTCCGGGTTAATATAGCACTGGTTCGATTTTTTTAGTGACATCGACAAAGCGCACCAAATTGGGGTAAATGTATCGCGGACATCCTGATCACGAGAGTTTTTATTACACAAAAATTGATCCGGAGTAAATACAGGACGAGCATATCGATGGTGTGGTTCTGTAATTATACAGGCGCGCGTATAGATCGATAAGAAAGGCGCGGTGGGCCAACCCGAAGCAAAGGCGGCAGGAATTTTTGTTAGGAAGGCCGATGGCCGTCGCTTTGCTCAAAACGGGCGGCGCGTGGCGGGGGGCGGGGGGAGGAATGGGGAGGCGCAATGCTAGCTGTAGGCTCGGAGAAGACAACTCGAGAGTGGGGGACTGCAATAATAAAAGAGGCGAGAGAAAACAGAAAAAAAAAAAAAAACCCAAAGGTTTCGAAAATCCAAAGACATATCTCCATCCATCATATCATCTCGGATTCCCCACACTCCTAGTGTGACAAAAGAAAACGATAGGATAGAAAATATATATATATTTAAATAATTATATTAACAATTTAATTGCATATGTTTGAATTTTCAATTATTTTTTTCTTGAGCCACGTGGAATTAATATTTGTAGAATCGAAATTCTGCCTCATGAGTGCTCGGGCGGCATTTATTGGGAAAACCCTACACAGTTGCTTTTTTTTTCTTCTTCTTTTATCTTTAGCTAAAGACATGGATTTGCAACTATTGCATTCAATGCGATTTGAGCTAGCGGTGATCTAAGCCATGGCCCGGTATTCTGCTTATGTACTTAATCGGGACCCTACGGTCTATTCGATGCAGTTTGAATAAGTATTCGAGATCAAAATGAAAAGATCGTATATTTTTGTAATGACCCACGAAGTTTTCGGAACATCTAAATTTTGTTTGGAATGATATTTATGTTTTTATAAAATAAAATCTCATTGCTCTCGTGATTGGACTTTTCTTTAACATGGTATTTTTTGCGACTTCTCGTCATGTGGAATTTCTCAAGTTTACTATAAATTTGTTGTGTAGAATTTAGTGAGTAGGTTTTTTTTTTTTTAAAAGACCAAAGTATTCGAGCCTTTCACGTATATTGAAAAGAAATATCAATTGTGAAATAGCCGATAGAATTTGACCAAAAAAACAATATACGCGATGGAAAATAGGGGACAAGGTACGATAGGAGGGGCCACTTGATGTTGACGTGTCAACCGTGGGTACGGGACGGTGGAGACACCTCCACCGTCTGTCCTTTTTCACCTAATTGCGATGGTTAATTGATGTTCGAAAATTGTCACGAGAAATTTTTTTTTTTTCAACAACGTACACGCACACGTATATATGTTATAAATACCGGATCACCTCTACGGTGCGACCAATTTTACGTTGGAGAGTTACCGTTCAAAATGTAAATTGTTAGATTGATGAGATTAAATGCAATTTCACGAAGGAGAGTTCCGTCCAAACCATCCCCTATACTCTCTCACTACCGGTGACCACATCGGACCGCCCCAACGACGATGACATTTGCCGCCACATCTCATCCCCCCTTCCAATTGCAAATATCAAGCTCGATCATCCATGGTCACGAAGTGTGTATGGGCAAGCGAGAATGAGAAAGAGAAAGAAGAGCATTGGTAAGGATACAGGAAAATTGCAAATAGATAGAAATGTTTCGTTGAAGTGAGGGTGTCAGCATATTATTTTTGCTTATGCTTAAATGTATGAAATTTGACCCTTTTTAATGTTAATTGCCTCTAACTCCTTGAAACATACAATTCTTCGTGTTAAACGTCGTTTAATATCAGATTGAATTTTTCTTTTTTATCTTTTTTCAAAGTCTAAATCCGTCTATATTTTAGCATGAATACTTTTAATTGGCATAACTATGTTTTTTTCGGTGCACGCGCCTCCAATCCGTATACATTGGCCATCGTAGATTTCCTCATTCCCTTTGAATTCAATATAGAAGAGTCGTGAATGATTTTTGTTAATAAAATGAATTTACACCCATTCATAGTTGGCGTGTTCCAGCTGTACCGATTTATATTCTATAGATTCTGTACAAACCAGAAGTTTGGATTTAACCGGTTCGTGAGACTTGCAAATTATTTCATGAAGGTCCAGGTATATGGGTCTTACATCAATACTCCACCAGGATAATGAAAAAGAATACTGACCATAGCATTCTATATTTTATTTATGACGATGCAACAGCAAAGCGTTTCATAAAATCTTCAGATAGTCGGACATTCGTACTCGTGTTCCAAGGTTACCAATAAAAGAAAAAAGAAAATAGATTTCTCTAACGATATCAATCTTACTTAGCACCGTGAAATATCCCGTTGGAGTGATCTTGCTTAGCAGTTAGCACCCTCTAGAGATCTTATCAGGCTTCGGGGAAGAGCAAGTCTAATTAATCCTTACAACCCCCGTCGACATGTCGGCGACTCGGTTGCTCTCTCTCCGCGAGGCAGCAACGTCCGAGAGCGTAGGCCAGCATGCCGCGAGATGCCCCACCCCGACCGTGCTGCGCCGCGTCGCCATGCTTCTCTAGTTTATATATCGACGACAAACCAGACCTAAGCCAAAACCCTAAACGAACCGTGGTTCCAGCCCACCGGGAAGAGGAGGAAGAAGAAGACGGGGAGGCAGAATCAAAGGGTGAAAAATATCGGGCGGACGCCCGATGCATTAGGAGTGGTCCACAAGACGACAGCGTCGACAGGTCGCGGGAGAGGGCACCACCACCGCTCGCTTTGCCCTTTGGCCGTACGCGTACTCATAAACCCAAGTAGAAGAGGACTCCAAAATAATAATAATAATAACAAAACTTAAATTAAAAAAGAAAAGAAAAATTCCGAACAATAATTATTAAAAAAAAAGGTGGGGGCAGTGTTGGGGATGGAGAGAGCGAGATCGGGTTCGCCTCCTCATTGCCGACAGGGGAGGGGTGGGCCCCGGCTCGCTTCAGCACAACTCAAATCACCCACGACTTTTCTGCTCGATCGGGGCCCCACCCGAAGCGGAGCGCGTATGGATGGAGCGTCGTCGTTCGTCGGCCCCAAATCGTGCGGTTGACCTCACTCCCCACCACTGTACTCCCGCTTTACTGAAATCATCAAACCTTCGACGTTGACAAGGTGGAGGGACCAATTGGCTTTCTCTCTTAGGACCATTTCTTTTGTTCTCTTGGCGTCCCACGAGGTGCGATTCAAACCCTAAAAGTTCTTCGCCTTATCCGAACTTTGGATTCGATTAGTAAAATTCTCCAACTTTTAGGAGACGCAACAATTCGATCCCCAACTTTCGGTTCGATTTCTTGAAGACATGATGTCGAATGTGCTGGCAATAACACCTTTTGCGTGCGTTCGATAGATTTAATTGATCATTCATTTGTTTTGCGAAAAAATGACTTTCGCGAAAATAATTTTTCGAATTTTTTGGCGTTTGATTCTCGAAAAATGAATTAGTCAAGAAAAATATTTTTTACTTATGAAAAAAAATACATTGGGAAAAAATGATTCTCTCCCAAAACGATTTTCTCTTTTTGAAAAGAGAGAATCATTTTCCCTCGTTTTTCCTCCCTTCACCCGCATTTTCCTTTACTTATTTAACGAAGTATGATTTTTTAATTATCAAGGCTAGCATTGGTCGTGCCATGTGAAAAGGTCGATGTTCACTTGAGCAAATTTTGAGCAAACGACAATGCGAAAAATCAAAATAGATTTTACTAAACAACGAACAATATTTTCTAGTTCCTTTTTAGGTCTTAGCCAAATACCAAAAAATATTGTCATTTTTCTCAAAATTTAGTTTCAAGAGAACATTTTCCAAAAATGTCACATTTTCTATGAAAGAGACGAAGCCTTAGATCCAACAAACATTCTATGCTTCACGTTGAGCGATGATTCCTGCAGGATTTTTTCTTAATCTTTTTCCTCTCTCTGTACGAACTTACGTGGATTGGCCGCACTGAACTCGCATTGACGAAGAGGGTTGAGTTCAAGAGTGTCCAGTGAAAAGTATCTGAGCAAAAAAATGATAGCTATTTAAAACAAGTGGTCCATGTAGTAACAAACACATAGATTCCAATGTGTCGCTTAACGAGTAATTAACATCGGGCGATAATATGTGAGCGATAAATCTATTTGAGAACGACCCTCAACACTTTAAAAAGTCATGACACTTGAATTAATCGATGTTCGAGGACGACTTTGCACGAGCGACATGTTCTAACCAATGACTCAGCACATGAGTAACATAATTAGGAACCGATGATGTTATTATGTAACATCATTGAGAATGAGCAATATAATGAAAAAGACGAACACATAAAAGGGTAAAGTTGGTGTTACAGTGGTCCTATATTTGATTGTGACAAATGAAAGAAAATGAGAATCCAACCAACAGGAGAAAACTCCAAGCATCAAACCTGTCCCTTGAAAGGACCGAGCAGTAAAGTAAGGTCTCTTGCCAGGATAAAAAAAGAAACTAATAAAGTAAGGTCGGAGAACATAAACTAATTATTTCTTAATTTTAGGTGATCGGGCTAGCGCTACTTGTAAGTTTTAATAAATGACCGATTTGCACGAATATTTCTGAGATACACGTGTGAGACGTGGTAGAATTTCATATCGAAAAACTGATGCGATGCGAAGTAAATAATATATCTTAATTAACCCATAATTTATATGGCTTAAACTTTTACGTGAATGTGAGTCTGCCTATATCTGTTGATGGGTTTGGACTTTAACTCTCTCTCGGCAATCTTGTGAAAATATCGGACGGTTTTCGAGCTGTTGGCATTGTGGGTGTGAAAGGGATAAAAGTGGTCCAACTAGATATATTGATTATTCGAGTGGGCTCCCTCTCGACGATCTTGTAAGGTAACAATATCGGACTCGAGTGCAAATGTAAAATTTGAAGTGAATATTGTCCTAGCAGTTTCATTAAACTACTGGGACAGTGGTAAAATTTGCCCCATCTTCATGCGACCAAAGTGAACATCAATCCTTTCGCCATTCTCACTAGCCAAAATGAGACATTCCCTTATTACTCTTGTTAGACAAGATAGCGACGAAAGTGACGTTCGTTAGTTCAATGTGGACGGTGAAAGTCATGTTTGGCCACCCACCACATGAACGAGAAGCGTTTGCACAAACATACAGAACGACAAAACATTTTGAAGCTCGAGGACGTTAGTCTAAGTCGTTAAGAGACCGAAACTTCTCGATTTAGGCATGCCGTGACGTATTGCAATTGGGCGGTTGCGAAGTAATTCCTCACAAATCTTATAACTCGATGTGAATAGCTTGCCACTATTTAGAATAAGCATGAAGTCTCCCTCCTCCATAATACACATATACGGAGAGATATGAGCTCGTTTTGTTTTGCGAAAAAATGAATGGTTTGAAAAATATAATCCTAAAGATAATTACTTATGTTAGTCAATGAAAAAACTTCATTATCAACAAAAAATTATATCTAAACATTCACGCGGAAGATGAAAATATTCCCCATTCATTCATTTTTGTAAGCATTGCAAACGGTGAAAAATGTTTTTTTAGATCATTAATGTTGCGCGAGACTAAGGCACCCATACTTTAAGAGTCTTTTTTCTTCATAGCATTGCATGGTTTTTGAGATGCTTCGGTTGAAGCTTCTTGTTTCCCGTTTTAACTTTACATAGTAGTGGTAGTAGTATTCAAGGGGAGTACAAGTCATTGATAGTAGTGAAAGATGGCCTCCAAAGGGGTGAAATCTGTGTGTGAACCGGGGTCTTTATGGACCGGGCAAACCAAAATCATCGGTCTTGAGATTTCCCGTGCAGCGCATATGAACACCATACAAATCGACGGTTTTGATTGCTCACGGCTCACGGAATCGAACCGATACAAGTATCCTCCCCTCGGAAGATTGGAGTTTGCGGATCTACCCCGGGAATGGTGTGACTTGTGAGGTTGCTCCTGCCAAAATAATCTCAAGATGTTTCGTACTCGGGAACTTTTCTTAGGCAATGGCAACTTATATGTACGATGCTTGTCAATTAGTTTGACTTTTTGTCAACCGTTTCATCCAACATGGGACCATTAACGGTATATTAGTATTGTACTGTACCGTACCACATCCCCGCATACGATTTAAGAAATGCAATGGCTAGATTATTGACACAACTGACGAGTGACGATGGACACAATCCGGATATATAGAACGAGAAATTATTGGATTTATCTATACTCTATGGGCTTAAATGGAAATCCACCTGTAAAATCCATGAGCGTTGATAGAAATTTGGTGCATTTTGCAATTAGATCACCGAGCTTTATTTTCCACTATCTGGCGTACCGATTGCACTTTAATCGGAATGTGGATGACAATGTGCCGTGGTAGCAGCGAACTCGTAGATTCGATCAAAGAACATCATTTGTAAAGAAATAAAAGTTTAGTGCACTTGAAGTGCGAATCTAAAATTCACAAAGATTGATTGCAAAATTTCTTATAGTTCAGATCGAAGAGGTTAATAGGGCGTAGCCCCTTTTCTATTTCTATCTTGATTTTGCATGTTGGAGAAGATGTTGACCAATTATTTATTTGTAACGCCTAAGAAATAATTACGCTACTTGAGTAAATTATTTAGGGAAATAATTAGCTCGTGATTGATTGATGTAACGAGAGGTGCAAGATGCTAATTATAGTGAAATCATTTCTTTGGACGTAACCCTAATTTAAGTATGAACTAAGATAAAATCTCATATCTCGATTTCTCTTTCTCGCTTTACATTTTATTTTGATTTTATCATTTGTCGAATCCAAACAATCGCTAGAATGTGCAATTAGCATTTTCACAATTTGTAGGATTTCGTGGGGTTATTCCTATTTTGGACTTTTACTTTTTGCAGATCTCGTAGTTCTTGCAGGCTGATTCTTTGAACACAAAGCACGCAGCACCTCTTTAAAATATCGTGGAAAAATTCGCATGTAAAACCCCATATATGTTCTCCTAGCATTCTACGCTCACAACACTTTTATATATACCAAAATATCAACAAAAAAAAAAAAGAAGTGAAAGTTATAGGCAAAGAATAAATTCCACCACGAAACATACGGGAAAAAGTATTAAAAAATCATAACCCTATTGCATTTGTGCCAATTTAGTTCGAACTTTCAATTGGACCAATTTAATCATAAAGTATTTACATTTGGGCCAATTGAGTCTGTTTGGCCAAATTTAGCAGGAAATCGCTAAAGTGAATCTTGACCGTCCCATGTGGGCGACCGATCTTGACGTAAATAAATTTTTTTATAATTTGTTTTCCTTAAAAATTGAAATTTTAATTAACTTTTCCTTTTTTCCTTTGTTTTTGGTCTGCAAGGGTCGCGGTCCTCGTCCAAGACCTTCCCCGGCCCCACCGACTAAAGGCGAGGCGGCCCTCGCCTAGTTCCGGAGGGTCGTCGGCCAAGGTGAATGGAAAACAAGAACAAAATAATTAAAATTTAATTTAGAATTTTTAAAAGTGTCTACGTCGACGCTATTATGCCACGTAGGCCGGTCGGCGTGTCCGTCAGCAATTTTCGATTAAAAATGGCATGATTGACTCAATTAACATAAATGCAAGATTTAGAACTAAATTAGTCCAATTAAAAGATTTATGCCTGAATTAACATCAGTGCAATAGGCTTAAAATTTTTTTTGGTACTTTTTCTCGAAACATATTTTGGTAAGACAACCTTATAGTGTCTAATGAGGATCGATTGACAGCTCCTCACGTTAAAAGTTCATTTAGCCAATTAACAACGGTCGCCATAAGTACAATAATTCTCATTTAGTTAACTAGGAACTAGATTCACCAAATTTAGCAGACCCTTCAAATCTTCCATCTACCAACATAGGATGTCTTGCCCGAGTACTGACCAACAGTGGCTCGGTATTCACCCGCCCATTATTGACCAAGCAGGGAGCTCCCTTTAGCTTTCCTTGGAGATAAATTTACAACATCTTATGGAGCCAACAGCCACCAACCCAATAATCTAATGCACGCGCCTCATTCAATAGTTTGCTGCGAGCTATGTATGGACACGCCACGCATAGGCTCTAGAGGGAGAAAGACCCGAGATCAAATAATGGGATATTATGGACAGAGACACAAGCATAATATACTCCTTAGGACAAAAAAAAAAAGAGGTGGGCTACGAGAACCCTAATTTTGACCAACGAAGATCGATCCATGACGTAGAACATCAACGGAAAGTAAAAACACATTATGGCTCCGTTTATTTCATAAAAAGATGTGACGTTTTTAAAAATTATTTTTCAAAAAATTATTTTTTCAGAAAAATGATGATGTTTTGAGGTGTTTAGCTGAAACATAAAAATAAATTGAAAAATATTTTGTGTCGTTTGGCATGCGAAATTCGATTTGATTTTCTGTCTTGTCATTTAGTTGGAAATTGCTAATGTGGACCAAGTAGTCTTACATTGCATGGCCGACGTCAAAGTAGACAAAATCTAAATTTTTTAATAATTTTTTGTAGTTTTTTTTTCTCTTTTCTTTCTACTTGTGCTCTGCCACCGGCCACAGGCCGCTTGACCTTACCCGAGGCCGATAAGGCTCGTTCCTGGTCCGTGGCTAACCGCCGGCCGTCACCATGACTAATGACCGCCATAAGAAGAAAGAAAAGAAATGTGATGAGTGGAGGGTAGAAAGTTGAGGAAAACATTTTCCTCGATTTTGAAGGTATTTTTTTTATGGGTGGAGAATTATTTCCTCAACTAACTTATTTTTTGTGAACCAAACACCGAAAATCAGAAAAATATTTTCCTGAAACTTATTTTGCGCGAGATAAACGGAGCCTATATATCACAATAACATAACTAAAACACATGGTTCTTGTGGCTTTGTAACCAAACGTGTCACATGAGATATAAATTTATGATTTTTGGTGTTACAAGAAAATTTTTTAAGGTAAATATGCCACATTGACACAATTTTAGAATTTTTTGTGTCATGAAAAAATTTATGATACATATGTTGTAGCGAGCATAATTTAGGAATTTTGGTGACTTTCTTCCTTATCTAAATCAACTCGAAAACACGCTCAATATAGTTTCATATGAATATGGATTCTCAGGAAAATGATAAAGGCTGCTCGCTAAGTCCTTGGTCATTTGAATTTAAAGATGGGACATGTAACCTCCTGAAAAGCCTAGCCAAGCGTAATAATGAGGGGGGGAGGCTAAGGCGCACGCACATCTATCATAGATATTCCAAAGTGCGGTCGTGTTGCTCACGTGAGTGAGTGGCTTGCTTTTGTTCTCCTCCGCCCTTTTTTTTCTGAACCTCTCTCTTATGGAACTTTTTGGGGGCGATTTGACTAATTGGAAAGAGCTGCTGACATAAAGATCACTTGTCCCCTAATTACAGCTAATCCATGGCACCATCCCCATTGTAAAATCAATTATTCAGACCATGGATGAGGACATGATTGCGTCCCCTCCCTCCCTCTGCGTTTGATGAGTTTGAGGGGAGAAGATGCGAGTTTTCGAGAAATGGAAGACACAAGCCTTGGGAAGCGTAGGATACATTAAGAAATGGAAGAAACATAACTGGGTTTTTAAGCAGAAAAAACGAGAGGGAAAACGAAGGTGGGGAGGGGGGCAGTTTGAGTTAAGATCTGATGAAGATGCGCTAGTGGGCTGCAAATGCCTTGTTTAGGAATAAACAAAAGTATTTGTTGCGGGCATATCGAAGCACGGACACGACGAACCAAACAAGAAAGACCTACTTTTAACTTTTTTTGTCCCTAGAGTCTGCAAGTCCAAAGAATGTGTAATCCCAAAGGCATGTCTTATCACTCTTTTCTCTTTTTCTATTTTGCTGGGTCAAAATGAAGAGGAATAACGTAGAAAATGGACATGCAACAGCAATGCCTGTCCTTTCGATGTCTTTGAGAAAGAGAGAGGGGGGGTGGTGGAGTTGTCGTCGAGCTGGGGAAGAAATCTAGACACTCTCCAAGGTTCTCTAGGGCTTTGTCTTGTATCGATTCTCAAAGTTTCATGTCATCCCCATCGCCTTGGTATTTGTTTTTGTCTGTGTCCCTCTACTCGCACTTGTCCATTCCCTAGCGGGTTTTAGCTTTTCTAGGGTTTGGACAACCTTTTTGTTTGCTCCTCCAAAGTGATGACCTCTTTCTTCCTGCTGAAAATACGTACGTGTTTTTTGAGAAACAATATCCAGAGAGAGAGAGAGAGAGAGAGAACATTTATCATGAAATTTAACATGTTTACAAAAGCTAGAACATCCATAGATACATCTTATTGGGATACAATCTGTATTCCGATTACTCTTAGTCCCATAGGCATTTAATATCTTCGAAAAATTGAACAACACCCTTGTCGCATTCAGTTACTTAACAATTTCCCAAAGTCGCTCGTGTTTAAAATTCATGTACAAACAAATATTGAGTAGGGTTTTTGAGTGTGGCCTTAGGAAAGTAAGCTCTAAAAAAAAGACTAAAACACAAAAAGAATGGAAACGTGCAATATAGAAACGGAGACGGACAGGGTTCAAATATATTTGTCTATCTCGTTCAGTCAGGTGTACATTTCATATGAAATTACTTCGGAGGACATTGATTAATGTGTTGTTTTGCTATTTCTAATCAGTCATGCTCTAGAACTTGGGACGTGGTCATGCTACGAAACGTTGTTCAAAACTTGGGCATTATGCAAACTGAAGCATGTGGAAGGCCAACATATTCCCTTTTAATTTCCTTGTATGGGAAGCATTAATTTTTTTTTTTTTGGCTTCTCAAGCCTCTAATAATGAATAGTATTCTGTAAAGAGAAAAAAGAAAAGAAAAAAAGAAGATAAACATGACTGTGAACTTTGACCAACCCCTTGCCTCTGCTTGACAATGACTTGTCCTGAAAAGAAAGTCTCAGATTTGAGGTGCTTACGGCTTCGACAACCTCAAGAACTTGGTTCATGCTTACCAAAAAGAGCGAGGTCTTAGATTCTTCCGATTCTCACTCCGTGACCGCTTAAGATAGAATATTAGAAAGTACTTACTTATAAACCTTCTAATCTCAGATCGGATAATTGGTCTTTGATCATATTTAGGAAATGAACTTAGTTTACCGCGTAAAGGCCAACCCGCTAAAATGTAGTCATACGACTGTTCGAATGGAAACCGATTTTCCATGGACGGGATAAAATTTGGAGTTCCTCGTTTTCTGCACGGGGGCCACTGCACTTTTAACTATACGCTAGATACTTAAGTCCGTTAACAAACAGTTTTCATCTCAGTAATGGCAATAAGAACCAGAAGCAAATCCAAATGTTATGAACAGAAAATTAATGAGAAACCACATGCAATAGGGGGGTCATGGAAAAGAAGAACCCCCAGCACATGGCAAGAAACTCTTCATGCTCTCGTCTTTGTTAAACAAGCACGCACTCCGCCACTTCGGAAAGCTACACCGTTTTCCCTAAACAACATCATCCTTGAAAAGTGAGTATTTACACGAGAACGAGATAAAAACCCCATTAACGTTAATCTCTGTGTGAGCTCGAGGCCAGCAAACTTTTACCACGTAAAGGGGCTTGGGACCAAACACCAAGAAACTTGTCTACGTCGCTTATAGGTCAAATCTTTTGCGTGAGGGTTTCTATGTCAACATGAGCCATAAAATAAGATTTGAACACGTTGGAGTTTGGGTTCCACTCATGACATCCATTGGCACCGGCTCGAAACCCCACGCATTAACCAAATTTAAAAAAAAACATCGATAAAGTAGAGTAGACCAAATAAAAAAAATCAGACACATGAGCTTTCATCGAGACTTACCAAGCTCTGGGTATTATGTGGTTAGTGTTTTTGGCAACGAGAAGATGACAAAGATTAGTCGTTCAAGATTTGCTAAGCCCAAGGCACGAATCAATTCTATAACGCCTAGAGATGCTTCTCCTGTTATAGCCAGCCAAACCCTCTTTCTTGGCACCCTCGATACAATTTTTAATCAATCTAGGGCTACCCGAAAAGTCGATTTCGCCACCGCCTTTTCCGTTATTTAATCACCTATTTTGGGGGTATTTTTGCGATTTCCTCGGAACCCTTATAAAGATAAATTCCTATTGATTAAGTAATCTCCCACATGATTTTACGTGAAGAGAGCTATATACATATTCCTTTTAGATTTGCTTGAGATAATGGTGTATAATATAAGCTCGCCACCCCGCTCGTTCAACCATGGCATTATTCAAAGCTCCGGTCACATGCAGCTAGTTAAATAACGAGGAAAAGAGGATTGATTATAGAAATGATTAATGTGTGGATCCTTGTGCTCACATATTCCTGGGAAAACATATAAGTAAACCGACGCATTTCTCGAATATTCGCACGCATAGGGCTCGGGCCATTATATTAACGAATAATGACATGGCTGATTGTTATAAATGTACGAAAAATAATTTCTACTTCTAACATTGAGCTACAACCCCGGCATGTGAGGGGATCTTGGGATTGAGTCTCTTAACCTTTGCTTCCAGCTCCGCATTTTGGGTTTCGTCCTCCGGATCCAATCGTCGACGACGACCAAGAATCTTTTAAAGTTGCCATGTCCCAAAGCATATGGAGATTGGTTCTTTTTGTTATTATAAGGTTAAATGATGGCAAAATTCTAGGCTAGTATCTTGGGAAAAGGGAAATTAGAACCAACACATCGGACCTGGACTCGGACCCGGTGTAATTAAGAGAGGAAGAGTTGTATGGTGATGAATATTTAGAAGGAACATAAGTAATGTTTTGCTTTCAGAAGATCTAGAAGTTAACAAGTTAGGGAAAACAAGAATTTGACTTCAACACGTAATGGGGCATGTAAACTTTAGCGATTGTATGGTCAATCAAGTACAAAAGATATTTGACAAAAAAAAAAAAAGTACAAAAGATGGATCCCATCATAAATGGCCCACACCACCCCCAATTATGCCTAGAAGCACTAGAGAACTTGACATGGAATCTCTCGTGTGCACAGAAGCTATGTGTATGCCCGGATTCATTGAAATCTGAAAAGAAGAATATCTACCTTAACATGAAATGAGAATCGCTGTTGGGATGTCAAAATAGAATCTCTAATGTGCAAAATTCACGAGTTATACTTTTTTCGTTCAAATGGAAAGGATAGAGATGGGCGACTTAGCTACTGCCACTCTTTTCAGAACACTAGCTCGAGAGTCCTGCACTGGTTACTCAATCTTCGATTTCACCTGCAGCTACTACCGAGAGACCTCGGCCCGAGCAACGGTCCTGGAGCCGAGATTTGGGACGGGCGGCCTCGTGACCGCAACCTCCCCTCGCTGGCGCATGAATGTGAAGAAGGTCACCATGCTTCAAACTCGCGAAATGGTGGATTTTGGAAAGATAATTGCCCGTTTGAGACAAGGCCCGGCAGCACAAACGCGGCTAAAGCCGAAACATTGTTGGTGTTTGGGAGCAAAGCCCAGCAAATGAGTGTAAATTGTCCATATTGTGGCCCAAAAGGCCCAGCATGTATAAAAGCTTAAAAGATGATGAGGATCAAGTCGTTCCATAAGCCCATAAGATTCTCTAATTTCCTTTTAGGTACTAAAAAGGGCTCAAATCGAATATAAAAATTTAATGTAATAAATCTAGTGCCCCTATTTTATCACCTAATAAATCAGGAAGTTACTTTGAATTAAAGATTAGCAAGCCACTCGGCAGAGATGATTTCGTTCCAAAAAGTTACGTTGCACCTTAAACTCAAAGTGATAATACAACGGTTTTCAAATATCTTTACGCAAAGCGGTGCATGGGATTTGATCATTTAGTGGAATAAATTAGGAATAACGCGATTATTAATTCGATTAGACAGCTACCATTTGAAAGTTTACGTGTAGAAAGAAACGGTAGCGCTTTGGACAAAGGTTTCTAAGAATTAAAGGAAAGAAATCACACGTTGAATTTGCATAATGCTATTTTGATGTTGATGTTGATGTTACGTAAAATAAATGGGTGGGGATTTTCATTGGGGGAATCAATGGACGCTGCACATGAGCTGGATCTAGCTTTTCAATTTCAATAGCTTCCGTTTACCCTTTGTTTTTATAGAAATTTTATAACCTAATTTAAGATAACGAAAAATAATGCGCACACGTTCATAATTACAATAGATTTTATAAAAATCATAATCGACATTTGTCATTTGCACAAAAAAAAAATCGATGTAAATGGAAAATTTCTTTTTGAAATAACAAGATGAAAAATTTGGAAGTTTTTTTTTTTAAATCTTGGTGGCAAAATCAAGTGAAACTAATTGGTTAGTAAAAGTGTGATAAGAAGTAATCACATCATAAACTTAATGTCACTGTGGAAAATAGATATAAGCTGATTTTTTATGTGGTTCTCGAACTTGTGACTTTGTAATCCAGTCCTTATATCGCTGGTTTTTTTTTAATCATAATTTTCGATGTCCAATTCCAGCAAATTGAAATCAACACAGCAAGTGATGCAAACTAAACTCTAATGTGAAATTAAATAATGGCTCATGAAATGGAAAGAAAAAGGTCATTGAGGAATTTACTTGATTGCGTAATAATTTATCCTGATTGTAGTTTGATCCGCACTCACTGATTTTTTATTATTATTATGCTGGTGAGATAAGTTGTCAAATATCTTCGGAAGGGCCGCTAATCGCAAGGCGAGGGTTTGCAAGCCCTTTGGTAGAACGGGCAAGGGTCGCTGGCCCTTGCTTAGATAGGATCAAGGGCCATCGTTGGCTGGGGGGTTGATGGCTGGGTGGGGTTGGGTAGTGAACTTACCAATGGCGACCCTTATCTATGATCGGATAGGGTCATCAGTCACTATCCGACGCCCCACGACCATGGCCAACCCTTGCCCCCACCATCGTTAGCGGTGAGGGCCTTGCGGGCCAAGGCCGTTGCTAGTTTTGCTCTATTTTTTGTAGTTTAATTTAATTAATATTTGTATTGAAAATTAAATTTGAACTAAAACGACGTCGTTTGTTATATTTATTATTTTAGAAAGTGATAAAAATTACTTCGCATTTTTGTTAATTGAATCGAACGAAATTAATGAAATATTCGATATAAAATTTATAAATTTTAAAATTTAACTGTACTTTCTCAAAATTTAAAAATTTAATTACACTTCAGCACAACGAAAGTCAAAAGTTGGAGATATTCTCCGCCAGAAACGACGACATTCGATACTGGTCATGGATTAGGATTGGCACCGTTCCCTTTGAAGAGGTGAAGGAAGAGAGGAGGCACAAAGCAGAGGCCACCACAGAACAGAGTCTTGTGCTGTTCCACGGAGATGCTTCTGCTAAGCCAAGCTCCGACCGGGGCTCTCTCCTCCAAAAGCTGCTGTTCCACTTCCTCTCCCTCCTCCTCATCCATCGCCTTCACCACCCCACGCCCTCCTCTCTTCTCCAACCGCATGCCTAATTTTTTCTCCCGGACTCACCCCTCGAAGCCCTCCAGGCTCGCCCTCGCTAGAGCCGACGACGGCCTCGACGCAGTCCCCCCGGCCACGAAGCAGCCTACGCTAGCTCCCCCTCCTCCGTTTGACGGCGGCGACACCGTCTTCGTGGGTCAGGAGAGGGTTCCTCTCGAGGGCGTCATCCAATTCGAGAAGCCGAGTTCCGCCTCCCGTTTGAAGAAATGGGGGTCCGTTGTAAATTTCCCTTTTTTGCTGTTGAAATTGCTTGTCTGTTTTGTTGTGTGCCTCTTTTCTGGTGATTTTGCTGGGTTTAATTTGGTGTGCTTTCTGTGGTCGTTTTGTTTCAGACGGGTTGCGCTGCTTGCTGGTGGGGATGTCGCGGCTTTGTTTCTGTTCACCGCAATTGGTAGATTCAGTCATGGATTCACGGTTTTTGACCTTGAGACTCTGCGAACCGCTGACCCTTTTGTTGCTGGTATGTGTAAACATTCTCCATTCAATCGCAAGTTCAGGTTTTTTTTTCGGCAATGCTCCAATTTTTCATGTTAATTGTAGGGAAAATTGGGAAAAAATTTGATCCTGTGAATGTACGAATTTGTTTCTGATAGGCTTGGGGAACTTAACATAATGTTCGAATGTGTGGAAGAGTTGGGTTACGAAATTGTGAAGAAAGTAAATGGACGAGTGATTGGTATTTCTCTTTTTGGGTGAGTATTGGAAATTGACTTGTGGAACCGGGTGTCAAATTTTTTTTTTGTTTTTTTCACCGGGTTTACATGTACTGATCACTCGCTAATTGGGGAGAAAAGCTGAGTGATTGGAAAATTACTTAACCAGTTGTTTCGAAGATGTAAGAGATGAAGAGAATGGAGGTAAAGAAAGAGGAGGTTAAGACTATGGTTAGAGAAAGTGAAGGGGATGTAGGTGTCAAGAATTTGGCTTTTGCTTTGTTTGAAATGAGACGGACAATGAGACATTTTTCCTCTTTTTATAACCCTTGAATAGCAGAGAGGAGGACTGTATCTAATAGAACCTTGAAAATAACCACTCTAAAGGAGCCAAAGTAATCTTAAATGTACCACGTATTTAAATGTTATTGTTTTCCTTAAAATGTATGCAGTAGTAATCACCTTATAAAAAATCTCTAATAATACAATTTGTTACGTTCTGATATTTGTAAAGCAATATCGAATAAGCATGTTGGGAAAGCGTGGAGTAAATAGTTTATGATTGCCACTGCTTTTGGAGAATTAATGACCTTAAAAACCTGATTGTTTGTTTAATCAGGCTGGTTTTTGGGTGCTTACTTCCTCGGGGGCTATGCTGGTGATGGTCGTGGCGAGAATGGTTTGTCTAAGGCAGTCCTCTCTACTACTAAATCATGGGCTCTGGGAATTCCAGTAAGTTTGAGTTGCTCAACTCGTACTTTCCTTTTCTATTTGTAACCATTTCCATTGCACTTCACATGGAAATGATTAGCCTGCCGCCAATCTTGTCCTTCATGATTTTTGTGATTGTGGTTAAGGGGTCTGATGAGTGCATCAATGCGGAATAACTTTCTTTTTCGTCTTCTTTACTATCTTATTCAAGAAGTACAAATGTCTGGTCTGCCCAAAAGTTATTGGAGTGATATATACCTGTCATAGAGATGCAGGGTGATATATTTTTAGTACAGATGTAGGAGCTGTCTTTCTCTTCTGTTCTCTATTTGTATCTTATTTTTTCTGCAAGACCATATTGCAACTTGCATGGTTCTCATTTTTCTCTATTGACAATGAATGTTGATGGGTAGGATGAAGTGCGAAAGTTCCTGGCATATTAGAGCTTGACATTTACAATTTTGTGGCGTAATGAATGTCCCTTTTGACTCTGTTGGCAGCTTGGAATAGCTATAAGGGCTGTGTTATCAGGCCATGTTCCTCCTTACAATTTTATCTTAGTTACAATGGGAAGCACTGCTGTTCTACTTATTGGCTGGAGGACGCTGTTATATAGTGTTCTCCCAAATGATACGAGCAAGAAGAGCGATGTCTATAAACGTGGAAGCCCATTTGAACTGTTTGAGGTACGAACCTCCACTTTGAACTCTGATCAGCATGTTAAAAGCCTTGTTAATTTATTCTGGTGGATATCGTAATGGTGTCTCTGTTGGTATAGAAAGTTGAAACCTTTAATGGTTGATCTTCTACAAACTTGGAGATCTCAAATTTATGACCATAAAATGCTTAGTTTGTGGTGGCATTTTCATCGATAAAGAGCTTTTGTGTTGGGAACAAGTGGAAAACTTTCCTGATGCTCATAGTTGAGCAATCGGAACTGTATTTAGTTTTATATTGAGATGGTTAGTTTGACATGGTATCATTCTATCTGGTGCAGCTGCTCACATCATTAGTGCGAAGGTGGTGATGGTGATGGGTTTTCTCCTTTGTGCACGTTCCAGCTTCTGTATCTATGCCTATTTGTTAATGTACATCTTTAAGCACCGCAAAGAGGATAGAGTTGCTGCTTTCTTAGGCGACGGCCCAATTTTGAAGATTGATCTGTGCTTTACTCGTATGTGCCAAAAGCGAGCTTCCGAAGCTTGTTTGAGCTCCATTTAAGGGCTGAATGGAATCTCTGAGAAAGTAGTGTTACGGAATAATTGTTTCATAGATCACTTCCCGAGTTCTTGACCTGATATGTAAATGCCATCTTTTGTTTGCTGTACTGCAAAATGAGAGAGGGAGGGAGGGATAGGTTAAGTGGGCCAATTCGGAATCCAGTAACGAACAAGTTCATCGTAATTATTCAGAGCATGTTGACGCATTTATTGCATGAACGCCATCAAGTTCATTATAAAGCATTCGTGTCACGAATTCAAATGTTGACTAAAACAAACAATTTACTATAATCTTTCTTGTACTTCAAATCTAATTTTCCTTTGGAGGATTTTTTCAATGAGTAGGTGGAGTTGCATATGGCCCTAATCTCTTGATCCTAAAAACTGAGTATTACCATGGAGTCGGACATGTGGCCGAGTTAATCTTAGATATCAATTCTCCGTCCTAGTCTCACATTGCCTTGATTTGTATAAGCGGAGTAGCATATGAAACCTACTTTCGCAATTTTGAAAGCTGTACTCTCTTTCAGATTAAGCCGGTGCGCCGGGCTTTGATTGCTTCTCCCGTCTAGCAAGGAGGTTTTAATGGATGGCCAGTGGAGCTCGTCATCAGGGTTCTGCTTGTCTCTCTGCGAAGAGCAAGGGGGAAGGTAGAAGAAGTTAATGGGCGACCTCAGTAATAGGACATGCGATTGGTCCTCTTTGAGATCTTTTAGGAGAAAAGACCAGAGCTTGTCGGAAAGCGTCTCGCGGCTTCTTCCTATCTGCTATTTATTGCTCACCTCTTCGTTAGATCTCCTTCCTCCACACATCACGGCCTCACCTGCACAACGGTGGACGAAGCGTAACTCCATTGAAGTCTTCTCATAGCCAGCTGAAGGATGCAGAGAAGAAGCATTATCTCCATCCTCCGACAGCAATAAAGAGAAATGTCTTCTTTTAGCAAAACCCCACCAATACCATTCTTGCTTACCCACTAACGAAAAATGGATCTCGTGAACAGGATGATTAACCTGAGACGTAACGAGTGCTGTCCAAAGACCCAAAAAAAAAAGAGAGGTTTCCCAAGTGGCCTGGCCAATTCACTGTTCGTAATGGATTCGATCATCATTGCGATATAATCAATACGTGCAACGCACCCCTCCTTTCGTTTTTGCTTTTCGTACTTCGATCTTTCCCTCTCATATTTCAAAAATCATGCGGTATTACCCTCCCATTTCATCATTTCATGTTGGAAAATCTGTCTCCCCGTTCAAACCCTTTTCATGCAAAACTCCATGCACTCACGCGTTCATGGATTTTTCTCCTGAAACCTTTCATCGGCAGCATCACGAGGACAAACTCGAAAATCGCAGCAAAAACAGAGTATTAATGGAGGAAAATTAAAGCAGTACATCAGTTGTCTTATCCGGATAATCTATTAAAACACCATCGATTTAAGGTGTGTAGCTATTTATAAGTGTCTTGCTTCCATCACGCGATATGATACAGCGTCGGTGACTCTATCGACTATCGTAATAACTTTCTTCTTTTCTTTTCTTGTATAGTTAAGGTGCATGGATATGGAGACCAACTAACTGGATTCACACACATTGGTCTGTGTAGATGGCCTTATCCAAAATAGTTTGCACGTAATTAATGAGATTCGAATGGATAACCTTCGGTTCTTAAGTTGCAATCCCCTATGCCTCGACCAACTCTACAGATTTATTGAAATAATTGGAACTTCGAAAATAAAGAGAAGGGGGTACAAGGGATCGAACTCGACGTATCCACGAAGAGGGTTACCGGTCATTAGGTGAAGTAGCAATGCACAGAAGAGAGTGGCTTGAAAAATTCTTACGCGCTTTTGATGTATGTGAGTCCACTTAGTCTCAATCGTCGCACCGTATTGAGTCCTATACGGATTTGATGATTGATTCACATGTTTCAGGAGAATGCAAGACTTGCTGGAATGGAGCAGAGGCAGGGCTGACTTGCTGGAATGGCGCAGAGGCAGGGCTGAAGAAATTGACAAAAGAGACGCCAAATGGACAGAGTTTCTGTCCCACAAATCTGTCGCTGTGAATAAAAGCAAATCTGCCATTTAGACTTGTGTCCTCCCTGTCTCCACTGGCGTAATCCACCCACTCCCAGTCCCGCCATTTTCTTACCCCTCGTTGTCATTGAATGTGTATGTTTAGAGAGAGAGAGGTGTGTGTGTGGCGACAAGGCGCGGAGAACTCGCTAAATCTCCGAATAGAGAAACATGATTAGCTCAAAATTTTCCTCGCAACCATGAGGATTTGAGCAATCTAAATAAAAGAAGATTTGAGGCTTTTAAATTTCAATGCACCGACTGTTCTCGTATTGTATTGTGTGTGAATATAATTCTGAAGACCGAACTATTCCTTATTCGGTATGCTTAAAAAGTATCTCGAGATTGTTCAATAACATGATCACTGTAAACTGAAGAGATAATTCAGATGCGTCTGTCAGCACACTAAATAAAGCAGAGGACAATTTTGTTTTTCTTGTTATTTAACGACGCTTATTAGCAACCAAAACAACGCTACCCTAAAATTTTTTAGTGAAAATGGAGCTTGAAAACGCTTTTGGCTGGCACCCATTCCAACTGTCTCCCTTATTCTTTCTACCTATGTTCACAGATCCCCATGAAAGTTACATATAAGGTGATTAGAAATGGCGCACTCTCTCCATCTCCCGAGCATGGCCTGCTGGTCTCCTAAGGGACCAGTTTTGTTCCTTTTCGAGAGAGAGAGAGAGAGAGAGAGAGAGAGAGAGAGCTTCTGGGTGCTTTGCTTAGCTGATGAGTAAGAAGTTCCATAAATATTTTGTTGAATGCCCGAACGAGAAACCAAGCTTTGGTGAAGGGAGAGACGGAAGCAGGAGATTTTGAAATGATTAGTTGGTTTTATTTAGCTCCCCAATGATTGAATATTCTGGCAGGTGCAGCCTCATAGAAGACATCCCCATATTTAATCCTCCCACATGAAAATGGATGTTTCTTCATCTCAATCCCATCATCATCATCATCATCATCCGTATTGTCACCAAGCCCAGTTTCCTTCTGTCACTACTGACTCTGGTTCTGTACCTCTCAGCCTCTCCTATGAGGTTGGAGAAGTTGGTAATGCTGGCTTCTTTCACCCTCCATTGTGTGCAATGCCCGTCAAGTCAGATGGGTCTCTTTGTCTCATGGAAGCTCTCACTAGGTCACAGCCAGAAGGTGCTTGTTGTTTTTTCTTTCCCTTAACCAAAATTCAAATGTGATCCTGCTTCTGCTCCAAGATTGGCTCATTGCTTCAGTTTTATCGTCCTCGGCAAATTCTTGTCCTTTTATGGGCATTTTTTTTTTGTTCTTCAGGGATGATGCCAGGTTCAGCACCAAAACTAGAGGACTTTCTCGGAGTTCACTACAATGGAAGACAAGATGAGAGAGCCCCGTTGAGATACTCTGAGCTAGTGTACAGAGCATCAATGGAGGAAGAAACAAATGGCATGTCTCGCTTGGGAAACTTGGTTGGTGTTGATGATTGTGCAGTCTCTGGGAGTGTGAGCGTGAATGGAAAAGAATCTGGCGGTTTCTGTTCACAGATTCAGTCCGGTTGTGTTGCCCTCACAGCTCCAGGGCAATTCTCACCGGCCATCAACACCGAGTCCTTGGCCATAGAAACCAGGAAGAGAGCATTAGAAGCTGACAAAAAGCTGCCTGTGCCTAGGAAGTCCATTGACACATTTGGCCAGAGGACATCTCAGTACAGAGGGGTTACAAGGTTAGGGCGTTTTGTGTTCTTGTTTTCGCTGCTTGTAGCGAAGTTAAGTGCACAATAACTGTTAGTTCAAGACGAACCCTTCATCATTCTTGACCGCAGTCCGCGCTTTTGATGCATTTGTTTCCTTGCTGAACCGTCTTTCGGCTCGTCGGTCCATTTTCCTAATTCTTGGTTTGTGGTTTTACACGTGTGTTTTACCTTCTTCGCCAGGCACAGATGGACCGGTAGATATGAAGCTCATCTTTGGGATAACAGTTGTAAGAAGGAAGGACAGTCTAGGAAAGGAAGGCAAGGTCAGTTTTCCCTCTTTCTTTCCGAAAAGCTGAATCATTGTACAGGCATGTGTGTGTTTGGCCTTTTTCGCTTTTGACTGAAACTCGTGGTCCCTCTGGTATTCAAGAGCTTGACTGTTGCTCTTTGTTTGTGTGCTCCCTGGGAATGCAATTGCCATTGATGTCGCACCTCAGTTTACTTAGGTAAGACCTTTTCCCTAAAATTTGAGACCGGATTTAGATCTCCCATATTTGATGGAAACACTCTTTGTTTCTTCAGCAATTGTGCATCCTTCCTAATTGGTTTTTTTCAGGGGGTTATGATACGGAAGAGAAAGCTGCAAGAGCGTATGATCTTGCCGCCCTCAAATACTGGGGACCTTCGACCCACATAAATTTTTCGGTATGAGAAGGCCCTGTCCCACTTTGCCACATTATGTAAATCATTTCGGCTATCACAGCACGATGCCATAGTCTTCTTGTGGAACATTGCAGTTAGAAAATTATCGGAAAGAACTCGAGGAGATGAAGACAATGAGTCGCCTTGAATACATTGCCCACCTAAGGAGGTAAATGTCTTTGCACATTGTCTCTCTCGTGAAATTTGCTTATTCAGATTGGCTATCTGAGACTGACATTGACCAGCTGCATACATAACGCAGGAGAAGCAGTGGATTCTCAAGGGGAGCTTCAATATACCGAGGAGTGACAAGGTTTGCCTTCTTCTACCATCTGTTGAAGAATTATTTTGGTTCTTTTGTCCTATTTATTTCTTACAAACATTGCGTTCGGCTATTTGGTACCTACAGACATCACCAGCATGGAAGATGGCAAGCTCGAATCGGCAGAGTTACTGGGAACAAGGATCTTTATCTTGGGACATTCAGTAAGTACTCAAAGTTACATTGTTAGTCTGCTGTTGTGGAGCTGCCTCTTTTCTTTACTTAGTTCTTCTGATTTTCTGTTGTTCGATGGCGTTCAACTTATGTTTACGACGGTTCTTGTTTTCTTGTTTCTGTTCAACGGCCTATCGTCAATTTTCACATAGTGGCTCGTTCAGTGAACCTCTAATTCCCAAGTTCTCTTTCCTGGCATCAGTGATTGGTTCATTATTTTCCTGTTCTTGCCTCTTTCTACCCGTCTGTTGAAAGTAAAAGAATGTATAAGGATGAAGATGGCAATGTAACTTTTATGGGGCAGGACTGTAGGCTGTGCTCCCTACACATGAAGGATTGGCAATCATCATCATTGTTTTCTGAAAGCACCATTCTTTAGGGTATCATTTGATTTAAGTCCTAACGTTTCCATTATATCAGCCACGCAAGAGGAAGCAGCTGAGGCGTACGACATAGCAGCCATCAAGTTTCGGGGCGTGAATGCGGTCACCAATTTCAACGTGTCGAGGTACGACGTGGAGAAGATCATGACCAGCAATACCCTTCTCGCAGGAGAGCTCGTGAGGCGAAACAAAGAAGCTGCACCAGGATACGACATGGGCTATCTCACTAGTGGTGCAGCCAACGGGCCTGAGAGCATCGACGGGAATGGCCAAGGCTGGAAGATGGCTCTGCACGAGTCCCCTCGGGGACAACCGGATGATGTTGCTAAATCACTAGATCAGAATTCGATTGCCAGGAGTAACCAAATCTCATCATTGTCAATGGCGCTGCAGCACATTTCGGATGACGGGAATAGAGGACGTGCTAGTTTCGCAGATCCATCCTCTGCTGTCACCAGTTTAGGCAGCTCGCAAGATGGTGCCCCTGATAGAACGTGCTTGAATATGCTGCTTGGAAAGCCTGTATCAGCTCCTGAGTTTACTAATGCTCCAGGTTGCATAAGCTCTTGGTTGCACTCAACCCGTCTCATTCCGGCTCCAGTTACCGGTTCTCGGTCGCCAGTTTTTACAGCATTGAGTGAAATCTAGCTAGTCCTCTTGGAATAGCAGTCGGTCAAGTAGTGAAACTAAGAACGGAAAAGCCAAAAGCCTGAGAAGCAAGGTGAGAGGAAAATTTCTGAAAGAACGAAAGTTAAAGGCTTGTATCGGGATTATTGAGATGTTGCAAATTGGAGGGCAGTGGCTAGACAGAGGGTCACAGAGCTAATGATTAATGGCAATTGCATGATTGATAAGCTTTTCAATTGGGGTCCTGCTATAAGTACAAAATCACTGGGAATGTTCCTGCACATGCCCAGAAAGGCTTTTTTCGCTTTGACCATGCAATCCCACACTCTGTTTCTCAATCTGAACTTCACCAACATAATTACACTTATTCCTATAGCAAAATTCTGGATAAGGAGACTCTGTTTAAGCTTGTTTTATGATTTGGTGGTCATAATTAGTTCGAACTTTGTCTTCTACAGTTGTGAATTATCATTTTTCTTGTGTCTTTTTAACCGTCGCAGTTGCCATTAGAGAAAGGTTAGGGACCAAAGGTGGAATGAAAGGTCCTGTACGGGCGATCGAAACAACCTGCGCATGTGCACAGCTATCGCCCATGTCTGCACTCAATTGTGAATCTTGACTATCTGAAAATTTTGAAAAATCGCGAGGAAAAGCACGAAATTATTGTCCAATGTGTTCGTCTGAATCGGTTTCATTCGAACCAGATGGCATTTGAATGCATATCAATCACATCATCACATCAGGCTACAAGGTCTCTAAGGGAGATAATATGATAGTTCAGACTATTCAGGAATTAGTGAACAAACTATACAAGAAGCGGAAATTCTGAAGGGCAAGTGTCAAAAGTCAGGAGGGAAAACAACAAACAAGACCATGTTTGAACTGAGGAAAAAGCAGTACCATATAAAGGGGGAACACAATCAACAACCACAACACATCAGAACAAAGAAAAAGGCCACATTTTGGAGATTGATGGTCAAAAAGTTTTGCATACTTAATGGAAAAGCTCACAGTGCAAAAAGAAAAAGGACATCCCGTGCTATTGTTTAAAGAGTGAAAAGCAATGCCACTAGTGTCAATTCCGTCGAATCCTTGGAGTTGCAGTCAACAAATATGATTACACACCTTGTCATTTGACAGGTTGGACATTGGCAAAACACTAGATGGTAGGAGCTAATGGGCCAGTCGCATCAGGCGATCAATATGAGCGAGTCAAGCCATATGCACGATAAGGAAAGGATCTTTCCTTGCACACAGCCTGTGGAGAAGTCGCAGCTCAAGCCATATCCCCCGCTCAAACGGAATGCCGAGTCTCGATAATACATGGACATGAGCCAATGTTTTGGAGTCGTTCTGCATCAATTTGTCAGGAAAGCAAACAGGGCATGGCTAAGACTAGCGAATCTAGTTGGTGGGGTAGGATGAACTTAGTCTCCATTGTCATTGTTTTCAACACTTGGGGAAAATTTTGGTTCCCCCAAGATGGGAAAACCTTTGAGAGCTGCATTGACAGTTAAAAGTAACCAAGAAAGAAAACACACTCTTTGTCAATCTCATACCTGTAGCAAGATGGACGCGTTGACTTTAGATTGATCGACGAATTCCGGACACCCGTCAAATGCGCTGCAAGAACCACATGCGCAAGATCACCTCGTCTAAGTACCGTACCAAGAAAAGAAAGAAGACGGTAAGTGCATTCTGTACAGCCAGCACGAGGGGACGTCTCCGAGAATGGCAATTCGAGAGAACAAACGTCCAAACTCTTTCATAAGTCTTAAGGAGGTTCCTGAACAATCTGAGAATACCGCACATGAAGCTGAATAACAGAAGATGAAAGTATAAGCAGTTTGAACACCTCAAATTTTGTAACGCCTCAAAGCCTTACCCCGTAGGACCTGATCATGTCCTTGAAAGGCCTAAGGAAAAGCTGAAAGAGAGATTTTTCTGGTATTTCTCTCTTTCTAGAGAAAGAAAAAATTATTTGGAGGGAATTAGCTGTGTAAGGGTGCGGATATCGGTAGGTAAAAATAAAAAACGCATCTGGATGGCCGTCAGAAGCCCCCGGCTTCCTTCTTCTGGTGAGGTTACCTCCTAACCCAAAGCCCATGAACCAGAGGGCGCCCAGTGGTGATGGGACTTGCAGCATCATCTGTGAGGTCTCATTCTCAACAAGCCCTTAAGCCCAAGTTGTCTTCAGCCACCAGCAACCACACCGTCCTCTGGGCCAACCCGAATTACAGAAAAGGAGGGTTGGGTCGACCCGTATGATTTAACCAATTTAGTCTTATTTCCCCTTCCTTCTTTTCTCGGATCGGGTTATCCAATTGTGTCAGGCCCAAGATGCCGAAGCGCTGCTATAAGCTTATGACCCCTCGCCAGTGTTGCTTTTCTTCGTTTTCCTTCACAAGAAGCACTTCTTTTGTCGGGCTTTTTCGCTAGGCATTTGTCTTATGGACATGCAGCCGAATGAAAGGAGGGGAGATCATTGCTTCTTACATCAACGGGGCATGCGAGAAACGGACATCCGACTAATCCTCATTAGTTATGGCAATCTCCCTCCTCACACGCCGTGCGATTATCGAAAACCTACGGGTCAAAACTGCCGACAATGGGCCGGAAACCGCCGAGGTTGCCTCGTTCCTCTGATCTCGCGTCCAACCCAAAGCCAGGAAAAGTTGCTCATTGCTTGGCGAACACGATTGGCTCAAAGCATGATCGCTCCGATTCTGAGCCCACTTATTTCCGAGCGTATGGCGTGCATGATGGAGTTGAGTCTCCAAACACAAGCTTCAGCTGTACGTGCATGCGCCCCCCCCACAACAACAAAAATATTTTATGCAGTTTGAAACTGAAGCAAAGAACCAACAAGATGATGATTGACATCTGCTGCGCTGCGCATGCCGTTCGCTTTGCTTCACATCGTTGGAACCTCATGGCTGTTTCGGATTCTTCCGTACGATGTTCGACTCTTCTTTTTTCCTTTTTATTACATGCTGCACTCACCATTGGTTTCGATGTTCTAAAAGTGAGTCCGTAGGCCAAAATTTTATTCTTAAACTTAACATACGGATGACAATCGAACTTTAAACTTTTCGATTTTGATAATTTAGTCCTAAACCTTTGTTAAGGTATTCTAGTCAATTTTCGCGAAAATTGCTGGCGTGGCGGTGTGCCATGTAGGATAACCGATGATGACCGAACCGCTACATCAGCAATTTAGGGAGAAATTGATCGAAATCATTATGTAGGAATTTCGCGCAAAAGTTTTGGATTAAATTGAAAAAATTAAAAAGTTCAGTACTAAATTAGTATCGGTGTAATAGATTTAGGATTGATTGGATAATTTTTTTCAAATTCTAATGGACGGGGCTGCATTGTCAACATACTAAAAGGTTTATCCAATATTGTTATTGTTTTATATAGGAAAGAACACCACGTAAATCAGTATAAAGTTTGGACAAAACAAGTAAAAGAACACGGTTTTGCAACAAGGAAACATAGACAAATTTTTGTTAGTGGTGTTGAAATACAGAGGTAAACGTACCGGGGGAATACATACACTGTTTGTTGTATTCAGAAAGTATAACCATGACAACTATGAGAAAGCGATAATAACTTCAATAATAATAACAACCAGACCAATATATATATATAAAGATTACAACACAAATAAACTTGCTAGATACTAAAAATTTGAAAAGAATTAGAGAAGACGTGATATACGTCTAACTGAATCTCCTTAAGGCAATTAGTTTTTACTAACGGCGCCGAGCGACTTCACGAATTATGCATTCCAAGATATAACACCTCGAACCCGTTGATTTTAGCATTGTACGAAGAAGACTTTGCCGAACACTTCTCCAAATCGAAACACTTAGAGAACCCATTTGTATTAACGCTATAAGAAGAGAACTCCGTCGAACATTTCTCCAAATCGGAACACTTAGAAAACGACAACGAGAAAACTAAATGAGTACTTGGAGGAGTTCTTATGCTTTGAACTAATGAAAACATGTCTATTTGTAGACAAGGAAAAAAACAACTTAGAAAACTGAAAAAACATGAACTTAAGAGTCATCTCGTTTAGTTGAGACATTAACCATCAATAAAATCAAGGAAAAACCACAAAACCCTAAACTATGCCAACTTGACAATTTACCCTAAACTTTTTGTGACATAAAAACTTTTAATCCGAAACCCTAATTTTTACCCATGTGACATATTTACCACTATTTTTTTGTGACATAAAAATCATAAACTTATATTTGTGTGTCAAACTTGGGATAAATATGTCTATGCTTATTTGGGGTTTTTGTCACAACAAAAGTTTGGGGTAAATGTGTCGTGAGGACAGTTTGGGGTAAGTGTCTGGTAAGTTTGGGTTTTTATGCCCAAAAAAGTTTAGGGTAATTACGGACATATTTAGGTTTGTGGGTTTCCTAAAATCAATATTAAAGTCAGAAACTGTAGCAAACGAAGAGCCGCGTAAATGTAGAGAGACACGTGAATCGAAGAGACACGTCTACGCGATTGTTGAGTCATTAATCCATAATAATTACAACAAGTGGTGTAACTGAAGTTTGTCTTGTGAAGTTTCAACTTTTTAAACGACGCTAAAAGTTAATCATTCTACGAATAGGTTAGTCATTTATTATTTTAACCTCATAAAGTTGTAAGAAATAATAAATTAACCATGAAACTTAAAATGGGCCATAAAAAGTTATGTCATGTTAAATTTAAAATGCGCGGTTTTTTCTTGGTTGAAACTTGTTTACTTAAGTAAATCTATGTAAGTTGTTTGGTAATTGTGTATTCGAGTCTTGACATTTGATAACATATAATATCTTTGGAAAGCTAATTTCAATAATTTTAAAAAAATTTTGGGTTAAAACCTCGTACCGGCATGAACCGAACCAAATAATTTCGGTCCGGGCATTTTGTTTTGCTCAAGCCAGATTTGTTCAGGCCAGGTAAAAAATTCCTCCAGACGTAGCTTGTCCGACCCATTTGCACCCTCATCAGCTAAAATCAGTGTAGACTCTATCCTAACTTTCAACACTGAACTTTACTACATTGTTCGGAATCGAGATCAAGGAAGATTATAGGAACTTAGGGCCTACACGATACTTGACTGTCTAGTTTCGAAAGTACAAGACCTTACAACGATTTATTTAGATGGTTCTCAATTACAGCCCAAATGACATAATTCGTAATCTCCAATTCAACACGTTTAACCATCAAACTCGAGAAGAATTCGTTCATTCATTTGTACTTTTTTACATGGATGTATGGCCGACCGACCGGCCCGCCCCAAACTAGTTGAGAAAACAATAAGAATCCAACATCTAGAAAAGAGGGTCTCCGATACGTTAGAAGCCGCAGCGGAAGCTCGCTACCCAGCGATGGAAAAAGTCGAAATTCTGAGTGCTTCAGCGAAACCAAATTGGACTCGGAACTTCGGACGACAATCGAAGTTTCACCAGCATTGGAGAGCAAAGTGTCTGTTCAACGCTTGTCGAGGCATGGTCTGGATTACACTGCACTGCACCATCCCACAACCACACGGTTGATAATGATTATTACAGAGAGAGAGAGAGAGAGAGAGAGAGTCTCCACACGAATTAATTATGCCGTTGATGTCGCAGGATCTCGTTTTGCCCCCGCGTAATCCCAATCCGAGGAGAGCTTCGTGCCGACTGAGGACGCTTCGGCTTTGACCATGTTAGTTGGCCTGGGGGTTGGATTTTGAACGTGCTACAGCTGGTGGAGATGAGATCGTACGGGGACAAGAGGGAGAGAGGGGGGGTCATTCAAATGGTGGATTCCATTATTCCATCCGTTCCTCCCCGACGGAAGCCACCAGTTTCTTTGTGGGAAAGAAAAGAAAAGGTATTGCAGCTGGAACTGTCATTAGTTTATTAAACAACTGTGCTGGGATAATTTTTTTTTTTTAAAGGAGTCATCATCTCTGCATTCTGCACAAGATTAGGTGATTGTCCTTTTTGTCCTTCACTCCCATCACATCGGACTTATATGTGTAATGCCGGTATCTGAATGTATTTTAATGTTATATAGAGGGTTAGAAAACTGCATGTAAGTTCTTTTACAGCTAGCTCGTGAAATCCTGCCACCTCATTTTGAGAATTGATTGAGCTTGGTTGCGAAGGATTTGTCGAAATCTCGATGGGGGAGAACCAGAACAATCTGCGCATCTTGAATAAACTTATAAGATCAAGATCGATGTTGTTAGAGTGTCAATGGATCTTCTGTACTTCTTGATTTTGTGATCTACCAGGCATTGCCACCTTTTGCGCACTCCCAAAAGTTCTGTTCTTTGAGAGGATCTTCTTATTACATGTCTTCGCAAAATCAAAATTTCAAATATCATCATCACCTGTCGTGCGACTCGGAGACCCCTCTTATCATACTGTCTTGGACATGAGATTTCGTTCTCTCTCCAAACAAATTCGTTCATGTTTGTCCTAATTCTAAAATCATCAGGACATGCATAAATCCACAACTTGATCGGTATGGAAGGTAGGAAGGATATGGTGGGGGCCAACACAAACCCTTGTACCACAGACGGAAAAATAGGGCACATGGGGAATCATGGTGCTTAGGTGCACAATGAGTGTTCTAAACCAGAAAAATGCAGTGGGTTAGTTGGCACTTCAGCAACAAAATCAAAAAAAAAAATGAGTGTGTAACAGCAAAGATAGATGTGTTGGAATAGTTGGCAGATTGTGTTAGTAAAATAAAAAGAAAGAAAGAAAGAAAGAAAGAAAAAGCATGTCAAGCAAGCAAGCAAGCAAAGCTAGCTTGGCTTGGCCTTGAAGAGAAGCACCTATCCAGCTATCTTCTAGTTGTGTCAGAGATAAAGCAAAATAAAAGCTTGAGCAACTAGAGATTAGGATCTGGTAATAATAATTTACCCTACAGGAGCAGTTAGCAGTGGTTAAAGTCTGTCTTTTAAATTTCACACCATGTCACCTCTGTGCTTCGGCAGGTAAGAGATCGTCCCGACTCCTACAAGCACTTTTTCTTTCTTTTATTAGTGGCTTCTCACTCTTCACCTTTTCTGGTGCTATAACACCGGTAGTGATCAACAGAAGTTTGGAACTTGATTCTTGCTGCGTTGTTTCTAGTGATGTGGGTCTTTTCTTGGAGATTTAGATCAAGGCACTAGATGCGCTTCCCTATTAGGAGGACTGTGAGAAGCAAGACTGAATAATTATTTCAGCCCTTCCATGATACAATCCACGCAGGATTGGATGCTTTTTTGGCCTTTTTAGGTACCCATCTGGGGTTATCTCAAAAGGGTATCTGCAAAACTTGCCCTTTTGTTTACACTGCTGGTGCTCTTTTTGGTATTGCTTCGAGACTTCAACTTGTCACCGCCTCCGATGAGCCTTTTCCTCCCGAGTCCTGAGCACCAATGTTCACCCTCCAGTGGTTGAAGCGATTCTGTCCCAGTTTGGGTGTACTGTGGTAAAAAAACGTTTCATACCATACCAGTTACTTCAATCACTCTGGCCTATGAAGTGTTGGATGTACTAATTGTTTTTCAATCGAGAGGAAAGGGAATCTGCTTTCTTTTTTGGCTGGTCTGGAGCTGTCTCTGGGACTGGTGTTGCTTGCTCCTCCAAATTTTACTTTCTGCTTTTACGGGTTCACTTTCTTGTCTATAATTATTAGGGACATGAGCATTTTCTCTGTCATTGCTTCTTTCGCATAAGAGTAGGCTCAATGAGAAGGTTTTGAAAAAGAGGGAAGAATAGCTGGTACTCTGTAGATTCTATGCCTGATAGATAGGATTTGTCCCTTTTTTTTTTTTTTTCAGTATGGGCTTCGTGGGATGCTGCAAATAAGAGACTTCTTTTGCTTTACCAAATTCCAGTACTATAAAAGCTGACAAAGTCCATTGTGTTCCTTGTTGAGTCCTGCAAGATATCACCAGCTGGTTTTGGTCAAACCCCACTTTAGACCTTTTCACTCTTCTTCAGCTTCTCTGTGTCTCATATATGATATATCCTCAACTCCTAGTTTCTGGTGACCTTTGCTGGTTTATTGAAATTGGTTGAAAAGACTTGCTTTAGTTCCTGGGTCATTGTGTCTCAATTCTGAAGATGGAAGGCTGTGACGGTGGTGATATCGGGGTCAGACATGGGGGTGACAATTTCTTGAATTTTCCACACTCAGGGATGACTCCCAGTTCAGCCCCAGAAGAAGTCTCAGGAATGGCAATCAACTCTTTTGTTAGCTCTGGTTGGGATCCACTTATGTCCCTAACTCAGAGCTACAACTTTGCAAATCCTTCATTGGCCTCTGCATTCCCCTTTTCTTCACACCCCAGCATCATGGAGAGTCAAGGAACTGGTGGCGACTTTCCTCCACGGCTCGATCACAACCTATCGGCATTGACCGAGCAGTTCTCATTTTCACGGCTTCCCTGCTCACAGAGCCGGAGTTACCTGGATGCGGTCGGCTACTTTGGGCTGCCTGACATTGCTAATTCTGGGCGTCCTCCTAACTATGGCTCTCATAGGGAGGATGATCGTGACGGTAGTGAAGGGGCCTCAGCTAACAATAAACTGTCTCAGGGATGCCGGATCGAAGAGGATGCGGAGGGATCATCACCGAGTGTCAAGAGAAGGAAAAATGCTCCTGATCATGATACCATTAATGATAGGAAGGTCAGTCATCTGTTGTTAATGTGAAAGTATGAACCTTTGATGTGTTTCTGTTGCTGTCCTTTTATGTGCAAATGACTCAGGTCAAACAAGTTACTCTTTGTCTGTTAATGTGGGATAGGAGGTAAAAAAGGATTCTTCCAGGGTGAACTCAGATGTCCCGAAGGAACAGGACGAGCAGAAACAGAAGAGTGAGCAGATTTTGTATCCTAATTCTCAGGTTAAACAACATGGTAAACAAGTGAAAGACAATGTTGAAGATCCGAAAGAGAACTATATTCATGTGCGAGCACGCAGAGGCCAAGCTACAAATAGTCACAGCCTTGCGGAGAGGGTAAACCTTTCATTGCCCCAATGTCTCAAATGCTAGGTTTTTGTATGCCTTGAACCTACTAGGGTCGTTCCGCTTTCAGGTTAGAAGAGAGAAAATTAGTGAGCGGATGAGAATGCTTCAAGAACTCGTCCCTGGATGCAACAAGGTAATCAAGTCGCTCTAGTTTCTGAGTTACTTATTTTGCTTACTTGAGATGGTTAGTGATTCGGTGGGGTTTCACTTGCCACAGATCACAGGAAAAGCGGTAATGCTTGATGAGATTATTAACTATGTGCAGTCGCTGCAACAGCAGGTTGAGGTACACCAACTGTTTTCTAACTCTGGTATATGCAGTGTCTTAAGTCCTGAATGAGTTTTAACACCATCCACCTTTTAAAACAAAACCATTGAATGGCGTAATGTGCCATTTGATGATATTTTCCTTTGAATCGAATGTTTAATATAAAAGATTTATCTGAATAGAAGGCAAGTTTTCCTGTACAGTAATTTATTTTGTGTGATCTTGACATTGAGTCAATTTTTTCTAAACAAAAAATGCCGATCATATGAGGCCATGTGGGTTGTATCCTTTGAGTTTTTATTGGGGCTATATTTTTTCCTATTTGACTATGCAGTCTCAAATCTCCCAGTAATGCTAAATAAGATCTGACCATCGAGCAGACCAAGTTGAATTAAATGTGAGGCGATAATGTTAGTTTCTTTCGCAGTTCTTGTCCATGAAACTTGCTGCTGTCAGTCCAGAACTCAGCATTAACTTGGAGAGGATACTGTCCAAAGATGTAAGTTCACATGATGCTGAAAGACTGATTTCGGGCCTTAAGGATATTCAGCATGTATAGTTCGTAATCTAAGTTTTACTTTTTCGTCTCGCAAAGATATTCTGCTCACAGGGTAGCTCTGCAACTATTGTGGACACTGAGCGTGGAATGGCCTCATCTTCTCCTTATACGCAAGGATTTTTCCCAGAAGCTTTTCCAAGCATCCTGAGCTCGAATCATCGTTATCCTCCCTTAACACAGGTCTCTAAAAAGATCGATCATGTATCTAGGCTAACTCTATCCCATGCTTTTCAACTACTATAGGACTGCTAATGATTGACATGTTCTTTACATCAGGCTTCTTGTGAGAGTGAGCTGCAAACACATTGTCAATTGCACTTCCATTCCAGTTCAAGAGTCGATAGTTTGGGTCTAAATGGTAACTGGAAGAAGGTCATATGATGTTACCACAAACTCCACTAGCTTTGCTTTACAATTGATAACATTATCCTGTTTGGGACTTTGGCAGGGCGCTGAAAGTCAGAGAGATGAATTTTTCAGACGAGGGTCTTTGTTCAGTCGACTCAAACTGGGAACTTGGTGAATTAGGCTAACTGTATCTGACTGATTTGGAGGAGAAAATAGAGTTGGTTTTTCCTAAGTAGAGAGAAATGTAGAGTTGTATAGATGGTGAAACAAACTGGTTTACTCTTCGGGCTTTTAATCGAAGAGGATGCTCTGAAGTGCTGACAGATTTTGTATATTTAGATAGCACTGACGAATTCTCTATCCGCAATATGCTTATTTCGGTGTTGTTCTGGACTCCTAAAGGGCGTTGTGAAGCCAGGCAAGGTTTCGTTATTAAGTTGATCAAGTAAAGGGATCTGTTCTGATATTTCTGATCACAATCTTGAATGTTGTAAATTCATCAGCTATGCATCTGAACTTTTTAATGGCCCTTCTCTTCTATCGGCACATGAATTATAAAACTGTTGTTAAATTTTGAAATCGGGATTGGCGGTAACTAAAATGCAGAGAGAGGACAAAAGCAGGCAGGCTCCTATTAAACATTGCTGACGATAATTAACAACGTGTATCGCAGATGGCAAAGTTTACTGCACATGTAGAAACTGCGAAAATCTGCAGTTCTGTTCTTACTATCACATCTAACATTCTGTTGACGATAAAAGCTATTATTTCGGGTTGCTATAATCTTCATCTGCCCTGCTTGCGTATCCATGCACGAAGGGATCCAACAATCTTTATTATGTTGGAAAATTCCAATGACTCAGACACCCAAAAACCATCACAAATCACTTTGAGAGAGGAATCAATCACGGCAACAGTATCAATGTCTCGATGAAATATCGCAAGGAAGGAAGACGGTTTGCCAGCAAATTCGAAAGGGTCGGTCTTTGTTTCGGTAATGAATTATACAGGATTAAATCAGCTATCTGAATATAATAGGTTTCGAAAGGCAAGATGCCAGGTAAATTTGGTGCTCGATGAGGAAGACAGGGACATTGGAGAAGCCATAAAGATGCCTTGAAACCACAATCTTCTGTGAGCCCAGATCTGTGGTGGGGTTGCAGATACCAGAAATGAGGCAGTCCCATGTTGCTGGCCTCCTATGGTGGACACAATGAACAGTTACCTCTGCTTCTTTGCCTTGCCTTGCCTTGTCTTCATCCAGAAGGCACTTTTGACTTGTGATATGTGAAATCTGATTCACAAGTACTTGCATCATCTTGCTGGTTCCATTCTGCACGTGGCTATGACATCCCGTTCCTTTCTGGGTTGACGAAAATAACCTCGAAGAGAACTTATCCGGTGAAAGTTGTTGTTTGTTGAAAATGCAGAAACCTCACATCGTCACGAAAATATAAGACTGTCCGTTTTAATCAAAACAATGACCGATTCCACCACCTTATGTTGTTTTCCATTTGCTTTTACACAAACTTCATTGCCTCTCTTCTACCGACTAATGTTCCCATGCCGATTTCTATGAAGGATTTTCTGTAATCTTTGTTAATTACCACATCTTAAATTTAAATTATAATCATAAGGATTTCACAAACCTAATCAAAGAATTCCCTTAAAAGCTGGAAGTATTGAACTGAATATAACAAGGAGTAATTAGGGATTCAACTTTAGAGAGATAACTGTCAATGAATGTCTGTCCTCTATTAATATTCTTTTAAATTAGAATCCGATCATTAAATTCATCAAAGTACTCAAATCTCAGACGATGGTCGTAAACGAGCAATGAATAGGTAAACTTCTCCGATTTGAACACAAGAAAAGAAGGAAACATCAGTTTAAGTATGATTAATAAAAATTACAAGATCCATTGATCTATGTTAAGGATATATTTTTCCTCTTTCATCAATCTTAACGGAATGTGTTTTGAGTTATTTGAGGATTGGATATAGCGCGAGCCAAAAAAGAAAAAGACAAATTCCTCTATTTTGTTTCATTTTAACCGTTGGCATAATCTTTTCCATTTTCTGCCCTTTCCCTTTCTCACTCCATGATGTCTTTAGCTGTCGGCAAAATTCTAAATAAGGGCCTTATGTGTCATCATTTTATCAAACAAGAATATGAAATGATTTTTATTTCAAACAAGAATCGAAGCGGTATGGCAATTCAAATAAGGATCCGAAGTGGCCATGACTATCTCGGATAGAGGCGTGACCTCTTCGGCCGATTAAATATTTTGGCCGATCAAGAGCATTTTTGTCAAAATACAATTTTAACCTAATTTTTAGTAAAATTGAAGTAAAAAAAAAAGAGGAAAATACACGCGAGAAGGAGCCCTCTTGCTTGTGGCTGCTGCCACCCTATCAGCAATGGGCCGTATCTCACCCGTGTTTCTTTTTTTATTATATTGTATTTTATTTTATTTTTTAAAATTTTAAAAAACTAAAATATTAAAAAAAAATGGCAGAAATAACCCTAACGAATTGGTCAGTTAGACCCATTTTTGAAATTGATATAGCCACTTATTTGAAACAATATCAAATTCATGTCTCTATTTGAAACAATGAGAGAACTTTAGATTATTATTTGAAAAAAAAGTCCAATTTAAATCCTTATTTGAGAAAATAAGGACACTTAGGGCCCTTATTTGAAATTTTCCCATAGCTTGTTGCCACTGATCTTGAAAGTTCTGTACCTATGTTTCTCTCTAGCTGAATCGAACAAAGACAAAAAGGACTAGTGGGAAAGCAATTGGCTCTCTCTTTGAACTTTGAAACTTCCAAAATCCTCCAGACTCTAAACTCATTGGCTGCACTCGCGCATCTCAAACTGGTGAAATAAAGAGGAAAAGAACAAAGCGGTACTATGAATGGAGGAACCTTGAATCTCATGTTGAATGCTTTTTCCTGTTAAAAAAAAAATGACAATTGGATCTACATTTCTTCCAACCAAAGAAAAAATTACATCTAGACAAAAGAATTTTCGAAAGAAACATAAGAACAAAGAGAAAAGAACATGTGGTATGAACATCATACTTATATAGAGGAGCATCGCCAGTTTTCTTCTGTGCCTCCTCACTTTCTTGTATGGTGATTTTGTTCTTTTATCAAGGGCACTTATCGAGCTCCGGCTGGACTGGGAGAGTGCTCCAGAAGCAACAAATGCAGCAAGCAGCAACTTTGAGGCTCGTGAGAGCAAATATAACTCTCTGTGTGCCACTTGCAGTCGCTCTTTCTGGGCCAGATTTGCCGCGCTTTATAGACTAGCAATACACCGTACATAACATTCCCTCTTCACTTCACTCCACCTGCTCACCGATTAAATCCAGACCGACCAGCAAGAATGATATCCCTTGGAACAGCAGGAAGTAAAAATGGATACCCTGAGCGGATAGGGAGGCTTCTGGCTGAAGCCGTGAGGAGGAGGAATGCCAATGTGAGCTCTTTGGTATATATTCGGTTGTGCTTCTTCTTCCGAGACGCCTTCTGCTCTTGCTTGCTGATTTCCTCCTTCAGGGCCTCGAGATCAGGAGCAGAATTGCCCCTTTTGTGCTTCGTCTCTTTCTCAACCAAAGACAAGAGATCACCTTCTGAGGAACGGCCGGATTTCTTGGTAACGACCCACTCGTATGCACTACCAAGCTGGAACAACCCTGAGATCATTGCATGGAACTTGGTCACGGACATGGTGTTCTCAAAGAGAAGGTAAGGGACTATAAAGGGGAAGGATTTGGGTGCTGGTAGTATGTTGAGAAAAGACATGGTCGCTGGAATGTAGCAGACGACCCATGCTGGGAGCTCAGCCTCGGGAACGAACATTGTCATGGGAAGGATTATACAGAAAAGGGTGAATGAATAAAATGGCAATATCAGCTTCCTCAGAAGGAAAAAGAGGAAGATCAAATTGAATTTCTTCCAAATGCTGATCTGCAATTACCAGAAAACACGTGAGAACAACACCAAGTCAGTCCTCAGCAACTTTTTAAGTGGGTTTTTGCACTTTGCAATTTATTGTGCTGAAGAAAGTAAGCACCTTGGATTTGATTATGGCAGGCAAGCAGAGGCGAAACAACTGCATGGGCCCGGAATGCCATCTATGTTGCTGCTTCCGGTATGCTTCATAAGACTCCGGTAATTCGCACTGGGCCTGGTCAAGACAACATGAAATTTCCATGAACACTAGAAATACTGGCTCAGCTTGTCGAGGGGAACAAACACATTTTGATCTCATAAAAGCTATAATTTTAAGAATGTTCCCAATTTCTGCCTATTCATCAGATAAGTACCTCAACATCATTGAGAAAAATGAATTTCCACCCATGAAGATGAGCCCGGACTGCAATGTCCATGTCCTCCACGGTTGTCCTCTCCAACCATCCCCCAGAATCCTCCAAAGCCTTAATCCTCCATACGCCAGCAGTCCCATTGAAACCGAAGAAGTTTAAGAAGACGCCATTCACTTGCTGCTCCACCTCAAAGTGGAAAGCCAGATTAATGTTCTGGAGCCTAGTTAGGAGATTCTCATCCTTGTTCACAAATGACCACCTCGCTTGAACCAAGCCTAGCTCCTCATTATCCTGCATTAACACCAAATTGCAATTTAACATCATCAGCGAAACTTCATTTCCTTTAGTATGTGTAAGCAGCAAAATTCTCATCTCGCACACAAGACAATCTGCCACATGAAACTACAATCAAGTACCTTAAAATGAGGAACTGTTCTCTTTAGAAAGTCGGGGGCAGGCTGAAAATCGGCATCGAAGATGGTGACAAACTCGTATTCTTTGACGTAGCTGCAATTCATAGCAGACTTGAGATTTCCAGCCTTGTATCCTTCTCTAATCACTCTATGCCGATACAAAATGCGAGCCCCTTCTTGCTGCCACTTGTTCACTTCCTCTTTAATCAGCAACTGTGCTGTAGGATCATCAGAATCATCGAGGACTTGAATCAGCAACTTCGATTTCGGCCATTCCAAGTTGCAGACAGCAGCAATTGACTGCTGGTATACCTGGCGGATAGTTTAAAAATTGCCATGTCAGATCAAGCTCACTATTCTCGGTTAATGCCACAACAATTTCATTTCGACATCAATTTACTCAAACACACAAATGACAAGAAATGGGGTGGTTTGGATTTTTACCTCCTTTTCATTGCACATGGGGAGTTGCACTAGGACCATGGGGAAGTACCCCTTCTCGCCGGATTCAACATCCACAGAGGCGTCCTCCTTCAGGACTGGCTTGATGTTTCTGAATCTGATCCAGACACAACCCAAGCACAGGATAAGCCTATCCAAGCTCTGGATAAGGAAGAGAACTATGCAAGCATTGGCCAAGAACTGCAAAGGAGGAGCAAGATATTCCACCCGGATCCAAACCCACTTTGTATACAACCGATCGAAAACACCCTTAACTGAGAAAGAAGTAGCCAACAAATGTTGCAACTCGATATTTTGTGAACCATAGTGCCAACCCTTGAAGTATGCGGCCACTTCAAACCCTAAAAGGACAATGGACAGCCAAAGGAACACTTTTATGCAAGTATAGAACCTGGCCTTGAGATTGGGGCTCTCTCTCACTCCGCCGCCGCCACGAGAAGCATCGCTGACGTCGTTGTCGGTCCTGCCAGAGGCGACGCGGCGCCTCACGGCGGAGGCGAGGCCGAGGGCGGCGGCGGCCATGGAGGCCAGGCAGCCGGCGGCCCTGTGAGCCCTGAGGAGGAGGACCCATGTGAGCTGCTTCGCGTTCTTGTTGCGCGTCCGGTTAGGCGCCGCCCCATCGCCGGTGGCGGCAAAGATGTCATCGTCCGACGTGCTCTCGAGCTCGACCATGGACCAGTTCAGGTTCTCCATCTTGACGACGACGGGCGTGCCCTTGTGAATGCTCTGTTTTACCCACGAATCGAGCGAAGGTGCCATTTTCGGTCTCGATTTTCTTGAATATTGATGTTTGAAGCGCACCCACTACGCAGTAATGGTCAAATCTTCGAGCTTGTAGAAGATTACTTCAGGGAAGGTGAGCCAAACAACCGTATGTATTGAAACCAATCGGTTTGATCGAATCAATGCTAATGACAACGAGGATTGCGGAAGAAAATGATGGAGTGCTTGTGGGTCTGTGTGCACAGAGGGTATTCACGAGTCGTGAATGAGGAGGCAACGGAGCGCCAGAAGACTCATCACTCAATTACAGCTCTGAGGAAGTGAGAACTGGAGGAACGTAATAAGGAGAAGAGAGAGAGAGAGAGAGAGAGCGAGTGGAAACAGCTCAACACGTCTTTGATTTCGATTCCGAAGTTTTAAATTATTAAAGAAATGAAATCCTCCAACCAGGAAGGAAAGCACGCACGTTGTCCGCCGATGTCAATGTCTCTTACCCTTACAAACGATCCCCTCCTTTCGCAAAATCCGTCGTTTCCACAACGAATGTCGAAAAGGAAATCTCTTGAATCTTCCTCGCATGATCGCCAAACTTTCTCCAACTCGATAAAAAACACTCAACATAATTTACCAAATCTCGTTCGCATACCTGACAGCTATAAAAGAAGCGTTTTACGCGCGGGAAGACTGAATGAATTGACCAGGAAGCGTGAAACAGGAAGGGTCAATTCACTGTTGTTGACGAAGGTGCTTTCTTTTATGAGGTCGTTTCCGACATGAGAATTGACGCGTGAGATCGAACGAGTCGTTGATTCCACTCCCACGAGGTAACTAGAGCGCGCTTCCTTTTTTTTTACTTGGATTTTCCATGCTTTCGTCCGTTGGTTTTATACGTTACAAATTCGAAAGGGAAATAATGATGTAAAATTGCTGACTAATTTATGGAATCCGATTCTCATAGCCAGATCATGCATGTACTCTGTCTAGGGATAACGGCACAAATGGTTATTGCTATTCATGAACTTTTAATTTGTTCAATGCGGTCTTTAAACTTTTAACTCGATGTGTAATGTCGTTCTTGAAATTTTAACTTATTCAATGTAGCTTCCCGAATTTTTTATAAGCGTTCAATCTAATCCCTAGACTATATGAAAAATGTCGAACGTCATCATTCTATTTATTTAAGTTCAAGTACAACGTTCAATATTTTCATATAGCTCGTGGACTAAATTTCAAAAATTTAGGGACCGCATTGAACAATTTATAATTTCGGGGCAACATTATATGTTGAATTTGAAGTTTAGAGATCGCGTTGAGAAAATTGAAGTTTCAAGAACAAAGATTACACATTGAGTCAAAGTTTAGAGATCATTTATGTCGATTTCCCTTTTATCTATTATGTGCACGTTAACTTATCCCATTGGACTTGTTTTTGCTCAAAATCCTTAATGAGTGGGTTATTGACTAATTAAAATGCATTAGTAGCTCTACACAATGAAATATATTCAATGCGTGACTTCTCTAATATAATTTGCACATGCATCTCAATAATCTTCCTATCACTTCTTCAATGTTGTGCATGCCACGCTTAATGTTGATTCCTTCTATATTGACATATATCAACTTGAATCTCCACATCCTTGCAATGAACCTCCAAACTATGCACAACAACCACCATTAAGATTGTGTTGTTGGAGCCCAACGCCTGCTTCACCCATAATCTCCAACTCGCATTCCAGGCCAATTATCCAAGACATGTTTTCGCCTTGAAGGGAGTTTCCCAATGAAATATGCATTGATCATGAGATCTTCTCGTTAAGATATTTAGCACAAACCGTAGCAGATTGCGTCTAAAAATCAACAATCAATTTCGATATTACATACTTGTGACGCCCAAGTAAAAACTTGATATATTCGTTTAGAGAGACCACTAAGAGAAGCTCAAGTTTGAGTCCATTGACATACATAACTAACATATCTTCACTAAAAAAACTCAAGCAAATAAGTCAATGACCAATTAAAATGTATTGATTACTCCATAAAACATCATATTGTTGTTGTAGGACTTCTCTAATATAACTTACATGTGTATTTCAACATTCTCTATAGAGCTAAAGACTACACTGGATCCTCGCACAATGGAAATGAGCTTAACATTTCTAAGGCTTATCATAACGTGGATCCAACGAATACCATATTCACCTTAAAAAGTTCATAGTGCCTTAGCATTTCTTAGGTTAGCCAATAATTAAGGAAAAAAGTTACTAAAAATCCCAAACTATATTCATCGGACGCAGCTTACCTAAACTTTTATCTATGACATAAAAAACTTTAGACTATATCTACTATGACATATTTACTCCAAACTTTTTCTTGTGACGTCAAAAATTTCAAACTTGTACTATTTTAATGTATTTATCATCCGTCAAAGTTCTGTCGCATGTTTTTTTCCAACAAAAACAGCATCTTCCATTTGCAAGTTAAGTTTGAATAGTAAATTCGATTGGCTCGAAGGATGTCAATCGCACCAACCATACAATTATGAGCGCTTTTTTTTTTGTTGCTAAAAATTTCATGTCTCAGGACAATGTTTTGCATTGAAATTGTTTTCAAGTAAAATGATTAGCTCTCTCTCATTCGGCGACTAATTTGAAAATGATTTTCTAGTATTTAAATCTCATTCATGAAGGTAGCTTTCCCCATTTATTGTATTAGATGATTGACTAGGAACAATTGACGTATGAGTTTTCAATTTCTTCATCAAAATGACCGAGCAACTGAAAAAGAAAGCCGTATATATTTTTCTTGACAACCAAAAATGTGGACTGTAAAATCTTTTAGGTAACAATAGCTAGTTTTGACATTTCAACAAACACCTTTTGTGCTTGCTTTGACTGTATGTTATAGAAAGCCGTGAAACTCTAATCTCCATCATATTCTACCGAAAAACCAAACAGAAAAAAGTGAAAAAAATTCAACAGAAAAACTCAGCTATATTACAACAGATCTCTACCCGTTGCTTAGAAAACGATTAATGAGTTACGATCATATCGAGTTTTGAGTAACAATGGTAAAAAAAAAAGAGACTAGGGGAGGCGTAGACTGCGTTGATTGATTTGGCGGATCGGACTATAATGTTAAGGTTTAGAAATCAAAACGAAGCAGATTGCAACTAAACAATATGAAAGCAGTGTGACGACGACACGTGGAGGAGAGGGAGAGGTGGTCAGAAAGACAAGGTCAAGACAGGCTGGCCACCGCAGCCGGCCGCGCATGTGTCGTGGGCTTCGAACGTATGCGCGCAATCTCCGCCGCCGCTCATCCCTCACCAACTCCATCTCCCCCATCCCCGTCTCTTTTTGTGAACGAATCACTCTCTCATCTTTCTTTCTTCCTTAGCTCGACCAAATTCAAAACAAAGCGAAAATTTGCTGCGCGGACATCATCCGTCGAAATTCACTTGAGCTATGTTTCATCTGAATTTCTAAGCATGATATGATTGTATAGGATAGTATGCGGAATTCAAGAATTTAGCAGTATCATATCAATTATTTGGTGAATCGCAATGGTAAAATCGAACATTTTCACGTCTTACTCGTTGACACAAAAAACAATCTAATAGTCAATAAGCGCATGATTGGCACGTGAGCAAAGGTGAACACGTGACGTGAATGACGCATGAGTATAGGCAATCATGTGCATTACACGTGAAGTTCGATATATATGTATTGGCTTACTCGACAACCACGTGAGTTAACATATGATAGTCGTCATTGAGATTTGCCGGCACTACATATTCGAGTTGAAATAGATGACGGATAATCACTAACGCGGATCCTGGAGTAGCGCCTCACCATGAACAGAATCGGAAAAAGTATGGTGGCAAAAATAGCGCATCACCATGGAAAAATGACTTGGGACTTTTTTTGTTTTCCAACTACACCGTTGAATTTATACTTAAAATCTTCTCTGCCGGTGATTAGTTAAATCTTCTTCGCCGGTCAATAGAGTCGATATTGAAGAAAGTTCAGAGAAGGCGTCACTGGACAGAACATTCGGATGAACGAAGGAAGATCCACGGATGACAGCTCCGCCATGATCATTTTGCCTCTTGCGTTTCGATCGCACCTTAGAAAACCATCTGTCCGAGTTTCGTGTCCACTTAAAACATCGATCATGTGATTAATTAAGACAAAAAAAAAATGAGGTTGTTTGCTTTAAAAAAGATCGTTTAGGTCAATTTTAAAAGACACGGGTCCCATTGACCACCACTTAACCGCAATAGTCATCATCAATCAAGTATACAGTACCGACAATTGAAAGGATGTAAAAATATCGAAGTTGGTATATCCTCTTGGGTGCATTTTGACTGGGAATAAGAACATGGAGAGAATGCTCTTTAGCATGTGTGGAAATGTATGCAGAGGTGAACATATGTGAACAGGGTTTTTGATTTCTGAAAGTGTTCACATGCGTAGTAATTAAGTAGTCCTTATGTCTAAACTCATTTTACCCTTACGAGAGTCCTCCTTCTGTCTCGCTCGATAAATTTCGATTATACGCTCGGTCTTCAATCTCTCTTGCTCGGGAGTATTCCATCTCGCGGCCGGAGTGCTTCATATCAAGAGGTTTCCATCTCTCGGTTGGTAAATTCAAAAATATCTTAGTTGGTGAATTCAAAAGTAGCATATCAATCTCTTGTGCTTGGGGTTTTTTCATTTCTCGGTTGTCAACGAAATTTTTTGGATGGAGAGTTAATGGGGAGAGTTTTGTAACTCAAGCAAAAGTTGGTGACCTTTTATGAGATTAAAGAAAAAATAGGGCAAAATGGTGATTAGACGGTAGAATTTGGATATAGCCTAAATTTTCGGTGGAAATTTTTTATAAGAAAAAATAAAATTTAGGATAAAATTGAGATCGAACATAAAATTATGATTTTTTTTTTGGGATATTAGGCCAACTATGGAACTAGTCTTATTTATTTTTGGTTTTCTTTGAATATGGGCAACTTTTAAAGAGAGAGAGAAAGCGCGAGCGCGAGATGGGCATTGCGGAAAGTCCCTCTAGGATCAAGAGAAAACCAAACGATGCATTTAGATCATCCAGGCGGTGTCCAAATTCATCCAGAGTTTATTTTCTTGGTTGGTGAGAGCCAGAGGAAGCAAGATGCAATGGTGAACGTGCCCATATCAAGAAGAGGTTTGATGCTATGCCGGCCATCGTCTCTGTTCTCTGCCGTGTCGGTAGCTCTTGTGCTGGGCCTTTCTTAAGTCGTAGAACTAGAAGACGACTCTCTTTCATGCGACTTTTTAGTTGTTGTCCAGGTTCGGCAATTGGCCAATCTGCCACGTTTCGTTAGTCTAATTCGCCGGATCACATCCCCACGAAAGTTCAATGATTCGACGCCACCAAACATCAGAGCAGAGACACTCAGGCGTCCCTCTGGTCGGCGAATGATTACATTAACCTCGATGGACGTCGGTGATGTCTGGCGTGCATAATCCTTTCCTCTCTTGGTCAACGCAATCTCATTTCCATGATTAGTCTTTGAGAAACGCCCCAGATGGTTCTAGGTACGTGATTATAGAATCTCGTTCACAAGGGATTTCATTTTGCTTTAGTTAAGCATGAAAATGGTATGTAGATAGATAGTGAATCATGAGGAGTTAGGTTCATGGTTTTGTCCTGGTCTGCAATTAGATCAAGTTTGTTAGACATCAGAATTAAAATTTTGGGATGAAGTGCGAGAGAGAGGAACAAAATTGTATCTAAAGAGTTGATTGAAATTTGATCCAATTGCCAAAGTGTATGGGCCAACAAGTAATTTTCTCGGACCACAATCCAAGCCCAAGTTTCATCTCTGCCCCAGGTCATGGTTGCCACTACCCAGTCTCTTTGGATTCACACTCTCCCACTCCCACTAAGACAAGACTCGAACTTGTAGCAAGACGTGCAAAATTACATCTTTTAACGTCTGAATCTTGACGTGTGTTGTGTAGTATATCCTCACTCTTCAATTTTAAGAATGGTAAGAGAGGTCACTGTTTCGTATGCACAAAACGGCAAATGGGAATAGAAGTATGGACGGGCGAATTAGCTCTTCGCCTTCGGGCAGCTGAATCAAGCTTCCTCTCTTCCTCCTCTTGTCCCTGTGTTAATCAGTTGATTTCGATGTCTGAGAGCGAAGATCGGCGTCGCTTGAGAAAAGGCAAACCGATCCCCTCATTTCTTGTCAGCTTCCAACTCCTTCGTGGCTGCTAAAAAAGCTATAGACGTCGCTCGAGAGTGCCACTGTGCTCGATGATACAGCCAGCAAGATCATGATCCATGACAGCACTTTGTCTTTCTTTGTTGCAATCCCATGAGTATCCCTGCAAAACAGGTGCGGGACGTTTAAGTCAGAGGAAGAATGTCATGTTCAAAAAGAGACAAGACACAGTCAGAGTCAGAGGACGAAGGTGATTAGGCCATCTAGGACAAGGGTCCACTGAAATGAAATTCGTGCTATCCCTATAGCATCCTGCAAGCCTCCGATGAATCTCTGATTATACACTTCATCAACGATGTATCCTGATAACAGGGCTTCTTGAAGGAAGGGCTCTTAGCATTCATCATTAGTAATAGCACATACCTAAGAGCGATTGCAGATGGAAATATGAACCCAACAGAGGTTGCTGCGGTGGCGCCTGTAACTTGAAATGCATCCCAGATGCTGGGCACGAAGTTCGCTCCCAGGAATATAATACCCATTAGGGCTGCTGTCACTGAATAAAATCTCCGGTTGTCGAAGTTGATGGGAATTTTTGCATAGGGAAAAAGGAGGCCATCCAGATTGAGCCGAAGTGAGAAAAACACAATTGGGAAGACAAGCATGAGGTGGATTCCGTAACTCATTCTCACTATATCATTGAGCATCATGCTGTAAGGAATTCCCAGATCCCCATCAAAATTTGCTAGTACATCATCCAGAGTCTGATCCCCAAAGAGAAGAAACCCGAAGAAGCTGGTTGCGACGTAGACAGATGAGCATAGTGTCAGTGACGAACGTACTATCGACTTCATCTGCGTTGGGTCTTTCAGTTCATTCTCTATTGGGTGTACTGCAGCACATGTCAATTGTGCAAAAAAATTGTTGTAAGCCAATGGGAAAAAGAAAAGGACTCGTGAGCTGGACTAGATGCAGCATGGCTTGAGTAAGCTTGTCTATCAACTGCATCGTTTGCTCTCATTCATGCAGGGTATCTGAGAGAATTCTACGGTGGTAATATAACATCAGACATCAACAGGATAACGATTGCCTTAATTTAGCTGACTCGCAATGTTAGCATAAAAGATCTCAAAAGAATTCCAGCATGCTGCATCCTTCTAAGCATTCACAAAAACTGCAAGACAAATGCACATCATGACTATCCAATTTATACGAATCTTCTCTTCATGGACAAACTTTTCACCTTTGAACGACTCCAATAACAATCAAGCCTCAGAATTAAATTTGCTAGATTGAATCAGTAGTGTCAGTTTCCTCCTTATTCTAGCAAGCAGAATCTGCATATGTATGAGAGTCGGAGATGTGCCACTATGGTGTGAAAAAATCCTCTCCTATGCAGTTGTATCCATCTATTTTAACAATGCACACTCTGCATCCATGTTGATTATGTCAGCAATTTCTGAATCAACATTTAATTCCATAAAGCTTAATGCCACATAATGTTCACTTATCCATTAAGCACGAGTGCTGATTACAAGAGACGGAGTTCGATTGCTTACCATTATGGTGACAAATATATGCAGTGACCAGAACAGGAAAAGTCGTGAATAGCTTCCAAAACGATGTCTGATCGACAAGCTCGGGCATCAAACGTGGCCTTGTTATGCTTCCATTTGCCAGCTTAACCATTGCTACTCCGGCAGTGATTGCAACAAATACCATAGCCAGACCGACCGACAAGGCCGACGTGTATCTCAACGAATCTATTTACAAAAGAGCCACGAGATTACGATCACGAGCTTTGTATAATGTAGGTCACTAGCAAGTAGCAAGTATTGAAATCAAAAGTGATACCACAGTGGCAATTCGCCAAGCTTGTGAATGTGCATTTCCGCTTTGCAATGTTATCGTACTAGCAAAATTATATACGACTTGTGAAACTGGTGCCACATTCAACATTTCTCAATGTTCTGAACTTAAATGGAGGCACAGGCTTTTCGAGTTCGGAGCAACGAAGATGAACCATTTCACTTTAGGCTTGAGCTACAATCAGAATGAGAAGACAGGATCAAAGGACGTCACTTACCAACTCGTTTGAAAGAGATGAGAGGAGCGAAGACGAGGAGCGTGGTGGACAGCAGAAAGAAAGCGCGTGAGGTCCACCAGTGTTGACCAAGCCATTCCTCCATTACCCCTGTGTGGTGGACCCGGTTTGACCACGTCCCGGATAACACGTCCCCTGCCATTGCCAAACATTCCTAATTTTCAAATTTTCAACTTCCTCATTCTCCGGTTCCAAAATTAGCACAAGAATAAAGTACCCAAAAAAATCTCTTTGCTTAATACTTCAATTTGGACCATTCAACGTCACGTTATTAGCTAACAAAAATCAAGATTTTTCATTCGTCTAAGTTAATCCTGCGATTGAGCCTCATCAAATCCAGTCTTTCAAGAAAACTAAGAATAGCACAAGGTTGATGTCCATACCTATGATGATCATGTATACGACGAGCATCCCGAGGTTGTTGACGACGATGCACGACTGCAGCAGAGCCCTCCCGCCCCCGCCGTACGCGTCGGCGGCGGCGGCGGAGTAGGTGGAGGACTTGGAGGCCCGGCTGAACTTCAGGATCATGTCGATCGAGGTGTTCGTCAGCACGGCCCCGAGCGCTATCATCGCCAGCCCCGGGATCAGCCCAAGCTGCTTCAGCGTGGCCGGCAGGGCCATGATCCCGGCGCCGACGATGGTGGTGGAGAGGTTGAACACGGCGCCCGAGAACGAAGCGCCGTCGAAGCCCGCCTCCATTGGCTCCTCGGCGGCGGCGTGCTTCTGCGGGAGGAGGGGGACCCTCGGGCTCCGCCGGTGCTTCCGGTCGGAGGGGGAAGGAACGTCATTTTGGCCTCTACTCCGAGATGTGGGACGAGAGAAAGCGAGAGGTGTGGGGCGGAGAGACAGAACGGTTAAGTTAAGGGGGGGTTTCTTAAATTGATACATAGAGAAGAAGGGGGCGTTGTCGACGTGGACGGCGATTTTTCAGAGATAGCAGCTAATCAGACGGCGACACGTAAGAACAATGCCACGAAGGTCCCTGGGAGGATCCGTCGGGTCGGCCGCCACGAAACGGTCCAAGCAGCGCGTGGGGCTACGCGCTAGTGCTGTCGCTGCAAAGTGCCAAAAACAAAAAAGGAGCGTCTGCCCGACGCCCAACGGCTATTGTCCGAATTTCCGGACGCTGAAAGTAATTTCTTCGAACTTAGACCAAAACATTAAAAAAAAAAAAATGTTTTTTCGACTTGGAGTAAACGTCAAGTCGTTTCGGAACGACGAAAAGCCCATTACCGTTTTGGCAGAACGAGCCCTTAAAAGTAAAGCGCCATTAGGGCTCAAAAACGTCCCCCTAGTAGCATCATTTTGCCATGAGCAAGTCTAGTGATTGCCATCTCTTGCACTGCCCTTTTTTTTCCCCTTCCTTGTCTCCTTTAACTTCCTTCAGTCGAGGTTTAGTAACTCTCTCGTCTTCAATCTTACGCGACAATAAGAGAAAAGTAATCGAACTTTGAATTTACATCCCGTGGATTCACCGTGGGGAAAACATATGAGTTTTTTATAATCCTACACGACTAGGGCGTGGTGAATTTATAAAGACAATGGTGTTTTGTAGGGATGTTGCAAACAAGCATGGAAGACATGATCTAACCTCCAGGAGAACACATGGAATGTGCAGCCTTTGTTTTTGTTTTTATTAATAAAAGGGGAGGATAGGCAACCAATATAAGTACATCTAAGGGCGTTATCATAATAGTCCCATATCCATTACCGAATGTTCGATTCGAGCCATAGCTATTCAATCCGAATGTAAAGGAAGAAAAACACTAGAAGCGCCAAAAGTTACGTACGCGCTCACTTTAGTGCCAAAAATTTTCACCGGATCACTCAAGTCTTGAATAAAAAATAATAATAATTACTTAAGCCTCTAGCGAGATATTCCAACCCAAATTAATATATAAAATTTATAATTAAATTTTTAATATAAAGTAGCATTATTTTAAAAAAAAAAACTACTAAGTTCACGTGGGCTTACTTTAAAATAAATTAGATTTAGATTTGAAAACCTACTAAAAACTAATATTTTTAAAATACAATTTTAAAAACTAAATTTAAAAATAAGTTAAAAATTTTAAAAAAAAAGGGGCATTAAAAATGTTAAAAAAATTTAAAAATGTGGAAATTAAAAAAAAAATTCTAAAATTGAAAAAATTAGGAAAAAGATGAATTTTTTTTTGAAAAAAAATCTCACTGGTTGGTTTCTCCCCACCCCCACCCTCCCCCTTTAGTTTATATTTATTTTAAATAATTTTTTTTTTTTTAAATTATTTTTTGAAAATTTTAAATCTTTTTTATTTCTTAATTTTTTAAAAAATTTTTTTTTTTTATATTTTATCTATTAAGTTTTTTTTTTTTTTTATTATGTTTTTAATTTTTATTTTTTATTGTTGGACCTCCACGAGTTACATCAACTTCAAATATTAATAATAAAAGTTTCAGTGTTGCTTTTTAAAATTTTTTTTAGTGTCTTCTTTCCCGAATGTATTATTGCTTTTCGTGTCTCTTGCTGCTGGATTTCTGCTGAGGTAAACTAGTTTGCTTTGTGATCTGAACTTTGATTTCTAAGAGTGGTCCTTATCCGGTTACTGCCCGCAAATATGCCCTTGCCATAAAAATTTCTTTTTCCCTATTTTCTTGGGGCAAATGAGGTTTCAAATTGAAAGACGGTGGACTTGTTAAGAATTGATTCTGAAGTGGTAAGAGATCTGATCATTGATATGTTTAACGTCTGAAAAGGGCTAGTGATTAAACGTAATAGTCCGATTTTCCTATCTATGCTCTCTTGGTTTGTAAGTCCAAAAAGAATAAATTATGGTTTTGCATTGGTCGGGTCTGTAGTGATTTAAAAGAAACTTTCGAGCTTGTCCTAAGTACAAGTCTCGAGGACATTATAGTTGTTACAGTCCCCTTCTTCCGTGTTATTTATTATCCTACTAATTAAGTCTTATGAATTCATCCAAGATTGGCTTCAATGTGCAAGACCACAAGGGATGTACGACTTGCTCATCAGCCAAACTTTTACTTGGCAGCATTCAACTGACATCTCAAATTTCTTGCTTTGACTTGGGTTTTGACTTGGGTTAAACATAAAATATTACACGACAAACCTTCCCATTCCAGAATTTGTTCCATTAGGGTGCGTTTGAGAATGTTTTGAGGGAACGCAAAGTCATTTATTCAAACATCTTTGACTCAAGATTCGTTTGCTCAAAACAAATATCGGTTTGGTTAATCTTGGCAAAGTAGCTTTGAAGTAAGAAAGAGGGAGGGAAATTAGAGGGATACCCTGATATGGAAGCAAATCTGGAGACATTCTCCATTGCCGGCGAAGCAGCCTAACATTCGTGTGATCAAATGAAGGAAGTGGCAGTACCGAAACATTACAAACACTGCAAGCGTGGTGGACGAGATAGCAAAGCAAAAGAGGTCGTGAGGACGCTCGCATCAAGAGAAGGCAAAACAAGTAGCTCGTCTCCACTTGATCTCCTTCAACGCGTTCGGACGAACCCCTTCCCACTGCTCAATCGCAGTCCGAATGAGCAAGAGGAAGCCTTGGATAGACCGCCCTCAGATTTGAACATACTCCAAGGCCTGGAAAATTATCAAAGAAGTCTTCAATCTATTGCGATTATGTCAATTTAGGTCTAAATTTTTTTATCGATTGATTCCTAAACTTTTACATTTGTGTTAATTCAGTCAATCCGGCCAATTTTGGCTTGAAATAGTTAATGTGACATGACCAACGCTTATATGACGTGATAGGCGTTGACGTGGATAATTTTGAATAATATATTTTGTTAATTTATTTATTTATTTATTTTCTCTTTTTTTTTTCTTCCCTTCGTTCTTCCTCCCCTGTCATTGAGGTTCAACAACCGACTAGAAGAGAGGGCGAGCCTTGCCCGCCCTTGGCGAGGGCTCTTGACCTTGCCAGCGACAACAAGGTCCAATCTAGGTGTCTCTAGGGAGGCTTGCCCTCGCCAATGGCCAAGAGGGTCGGCTCGCCGAAAATTCCACTTCAATTTTTTGGCCGGTAGTCGAGGTCCCGGGTTATAGGAAGAAAAATAAAGTAAAAAATATCCACATTAATGCCGATCGCGCCACGTCAACGATTTTGGCCTAAATTTTTAGACCCATGAATTGACATTTTTAAAATTAATTAATTTTTTTTTTTTAGAATTAAATTGACACAATTACAATAGGTTTAGATCCGTTTTGATAATTCTCCCTCGAAATTCAATGAGCTTTGAGTAGCTAGGCGGTCAAGCAGGTGCAATTGCCTAAACGAGATTGATGACGAGGCTAAAGAAGAAGAAAAGGATCGAGGGGATGATCACATCTGCCGATGCAATTGCCATGGCATAAACATCGAGGGTCGAGTGACCTAGGCGAGGTGACGTCGATGGGCTTGCGATCGTTGACCAGTCTAGACTTGTGAACCATCGGAGGGGCATCAGATCGACGACCAGATTTGCATCTGCAGTTTAGATCTGGGTTCAACAAGGAAGAAGACGAAGCGCTAGAGCGGCCACTTGGGGGTAAAAGCGAAATTTTAGTAAGTTTTCGAAGGTAAGAAAAGGCAACCGAAAAAGTTCATCAATCCTTGAAGAAAGCCATCCGAAATATTGAAAGCCAAAGCAAGAGAGGACTTCCTTTAACTTTTGGGCTTTGCCAACATTAGCTTTCATTTAAAGTAGTCATATATGTTTTTTACCAAACGCCACAAATTTCGCTAAAAAGACTTTAGAGGTCCAAAGTCCCTTACAAATCCGTGCCAAACACAACCTATTTTAAGGTAAAGCATCCCATTACATTTTTCAATCACAAAGTCTGTCGTTTTAGAAGCGGTCTCGGGATTCCTGCCCCCGCTCTATTGGTGGAGCTCTATCCGATCCAAGTGAATGAGTGATTTACATTCATATGTGGAGATTAGTAGAAACAAAAGTCCGAACACCCATTCTTTATGAAAAGAGAGTTGAATATGATGCATAGATGGATTTTGTTAGATAAATTAGAAACTAATGCCAACTTGAGAGACTAACTTTGACTAGACGATGAATTCGGTCGACGCGATGTGCTTTGACTATGGTGAGCACATTAATTCGAGTATGGATTATGGGTTGTACAAGCTCTTAGGTTCTATTTGTCTCGTAGAAAATGAGTGTCCTTGAAAATATTTTCCCGAAGATGATCGCAGGCAGCGCTTGAAATGATTAGTCAATAAAAAATATTTTCATGTGATCATTCCACTGTACGATAGCTGGGGGTCTTGATTGGCCGCGCCCACCCTTCCACCCGCCACTCCTTGCAGGAGCACAAACAGACATCAACAATAAAAATGAAGGAATTAACATGTTCGTGCTCGAGAGCATGGGCGTGTATTTGTTTTTGACGTGATTGTCTGCTTACGTTTAGAACTTCCTAGAGAGATTATCTGACCATTTTGGCAAACATTAGGTATATATGTCCCCAAAGAGAGAGCAAAAATGCTTCCCGTGGTGATCATGAAAGTAGCCATGCCGCTTTGATAAAAGTGTTGTGGCGGGCCTTATATACTTATGGTTCATTCCACTATATCATAGTATAATTAAACTTTTGGGGTCGAAATTTCTAAGTCAAGGATCTAGGTGTGCGTGAGATTTTGTGGGGACCATTTGCAACCTGCTCTAAAAACTTCATTTGTTAAATGAAAGTGTGGCTTAGTATTTAATTATTCTAATACTACCCCTCACATCTGGTCTTTTTGCCTAGGTACTAGGCGTGAAAAGTTTCATTAGGAAGGCAAATAGGAGTTTGGAAAGATTTAAACTCATAACCTCCCGCTCAAATACCATGTTTTTTTTTTTGGAGGATTTTTTGTATAATTCGATACACTATAATAAGATTGCATCAGCCTATTTATAGGCTTTGTGAGATCACTAGAGAACGCAATATATATCGATCAAGATACGAGAATTAAGGTGAGCTATATGTGCAATCTTGAGAGATATATAAAATCAACAGAATAATATCTCTAACTTAGGAAATTATCCTAGGTAAACCTAATTATCTCTCGACATCCCTCCTCAAAGTCAAGCTCACTTAGTCAACTTAAGTTTGAAATAATGCTTGCTTAATTACAGTATTGATTTCGGAATTTGTAATTTTTTATGGTAACTTTGTTGAGTATTGTCCAACGAATTGTTTATTAATGGCTGAAGAATATAAACTTTCTATTTATAATCGTCACGAGTTGAATTATAATCAAATCACTTTGGGTCATTTACCAATGTTGTAATTAATGATTATACAATTCGAATTCATAATAATAAAATTTAAAAATAAAAAGGTTGATCTTCAAAGTATTTTTCTTTTCTAATATTTTTCTATTGGAGCTTCTATCATTCCTTTTATCGAGCATAATGATGTGAATTGAGCTTTAATGAGTTCTAATATACAACGCTAAGCGGTTTTACTTTCTCGGTCCGAGAAGTGCATTCTTGAACTGGGTTGGAACACCAAGTGATTCTAGGTTCGGGGTTACCGCTATAGCCAAACATGAAATCGGTACTCAACGGCGGGCTTCGTGGATCTACAATGAGATGGCGCGTGGTTGTGCGTGAGACGGTGTTTAGCAACTGTTTATGATGAAACTTCCAGGTCTAGCTCGTCCGAGGGCAGCGAATCTAACGGTGGTATTGGCTTCTCAAAATGACGTGCAAAAAAGTCGAGAATCGAAGGAGAAATAACAAGTGCCCGATGCGGTGACTTGCGAAAAATGATAATTGAGCGATGTGGCCTATACACGGTGGCATCGTAGCATCAAGCGGCCTATACGGCTAGCATCGAAAGAAAAACACCTCAGTGAAAAAGAGCTCAACTTGGCGAAGCATCGCTGCTGTCAAGACCATCATGGTGCTTACTTAGATGAGAATGAGGCACACATGTGAGCATTGTCTAGCGGCACGATGGATTTATTTTTCGACTAGATGCATAGGTCTATGAGGTGTGTACCGAGGTGCGCCGAGGTGCGAAGTGCACCCAGTGCACTAGGATTATCTCAGGAAAGATGCGGAAGAGAGAGAAATAGAGTTGATGCGAAAAGCAATTCATCCTTCGTTAACAACGTGCGTGGCAAGTGGCAAAAGAATGAACATGATAGAGGATACCGATTTCAAGAGCCAATGAGTACAGACTTAAGTAATTCATCCTTCGTTAGCATAGGATTATTGTAAAAAAAATCCTAAATTTATTGTATGGATCTCAATCCAATCATGAGTTATTCAATTTACTTAATTTAATCTTAACTTTTAGAGAATCGCCAATGTAGTACTTCCGACTAATTTTAGCCGAAAATCATCGACTTGGACCCTAATCATCCTACTTGGTATGACCGTGACCAGCGTTGATGAAGAAAATTTTCGTAACTTTTTTAAAAATATCAAAAAATTATTTACTTGGTCTTAGCCGTGCAACGCAGGATGATCGACATTTACATCGGCGATTTTTAGCTAAACCGCTGAAAGAACTATATTGACAAATTATCAAAAGATTAAACTTTAGAATGGAGTAGGCATCCACGCAATAAATTTTGGACTTTGTCCCATAAATTTTCCACGTTTAACACTTTTACCAATGACCATTATGGTCTGTGCACAGAGTATACTCCGCACCAGTTGTCATGGCTAAAGCTTCTACCACTACCAGCTCTTCCTAATTCTTGTAATGGAAATTAATGAATAAGCTATGCATCTGGCTCACTGGCTCATTGTTTTCTTACTGAAAAAAAGATGAAGATATAAGTGTAGCAACTCTAGCTTATCGGTGCATCTTTTCTTTCTTTTTCAATTAAGACCTTCTAAGTTTCTAACTCCATATCTGTCAACCACGGGAGGTTGCTCCAGTGGCCAACCTTTTCATTTGGGAAAGAGGTGGTGGGGAGTTCGATTCTCCACCTTCTCAAGAGTGAGGGAGCAGGATTTCATAATTGTGCTTATCTAGACCCATGGTGGGGTCTTGTGAGCTGAGCCTTTGGGGAGCACGAGCTCTCTTGAGCCTCGGCCAGGCTATTTTAACAGGGCTTGAGATGGTGATCGGAAGTGAAAAAGTTTTGGCCACAACAAAACCGGCCTAGTTACATCCCCGACGGTGTTGCTCTAACCCATCAAGAAATAGCTAACTAAACTATCTACCGACTTCCTCGCTCTGCAAGTATCACTTGGAAAGCTTATTCTTCCCGATATACAGTATGGTTCTCTGGTCATGGTAGAAAAGAAATGTCATCTTGTGGGGGAATCATGAGTTTGGGTGGAAAACATGCATGGAATCAACCAAAGAAACAAAACAAGGTTACAAGTATAAAAGATGAAAACAGAGGTCTTTGCTTTATCCTTTTCTCGCCATATGAAAAACCGGAGGCCGAAGCCGTTCCCAAGGATTGACCATTGACCATCGTAAGGTCTACGACCGCATCGGGAGAATCCTCCTCCTCTCTCGTCCAAAAAGAAAAATGCGAGTCAATGGTCCGCCATTGTACCTTAGAAGTGCTGGAGCAGAGAGCAAATATAATTTGTATCATACGTCACGGAATATATCTCGTGCATTCAGCTATTAAGACGTCCAGGGTAATAACTAATGGATCTTTGTTTAGACAATAACTTAACATTGTAGGATAAATTACGAGTTAAGATATGAGCGAATGCCTCCAAACATGCTACGATTTACAATTTATGGAATGCAAAGAAGATTGAAATTGGGTAGCATCTCTTTTTTTTTTACCGCTAAATCAAACTAAAATGAGACGACACAATTACGACATAATACATATTTAGGACGAGGAAAATTCTCGGACGAAATCAAACGACTAATTCGCAACGTACTACATTTCCACTCTTTTTAATAACCAAAAAAAAAAAAAAACCACCGACCGACATTGATGAAATTTTCGCAAATAATCCCAATCATTCCCAAACTCCGGCGCAATTGCCGTTTCGAGGGACGGACCGTGACGATGGCGCAGCTTAGCGGACGAGGAGCGAGCGGCGCAAGATAGCAAACAGGTGGCGCACGTTTGAGCTGTTCTGTGTCGTCTGACGTGTCAGACCTCTCTCACTATATATGAACCTCTCGGGGGCGAAACGGAAACTCCGGAAGAAAACAACGACAACACAACACAACACAACGCACGTCGATCGAGAAAAAGCATAACCAAGGGCCAGCGAAGCGCGAGCATTATCGGACAAAAGGCAAACAGAAAACCAGGAGCGCTTCGTGAGAGAGAGAGAGAGAGAGATTCTCCCGAGTTGGGTGGCGGTTGCTGCTTCTTTCTCTCTCTCTCGTTGCTTGCCCGCCGTCGTCTGTGTCCATTGGCTGGTCGGAGAAGATGGTGGATCAGTCCGTGGTGGGTTGGATCTTGGTGTCTCTCCTGGGTCTCTCTGCCTTGTACCATCTGGTGGCGAAAAGAGGAAGGAGACGTGGAGAGAGGAGAGAATGTGTTGTCGAGACCGATAGCATTGTGACGACGGGCAAGCAATGTGGATCCAAATCCGTGAGCGGTGACGGTAGTGAGGTCGATGTCGTCATCGTCGGGGCTGGTGTCGCCGGTGCGGCTCTCGCTCATACACTTGGCAAGGTGATTTCATTCGTTTTTCCCTTTTCTTGCTCTTTCACATTCGGAAACCTCGTTGTCTTTTTCATTACGCTTCTGTGATTTTTCCTGTATTCTTTTTTTTCTCTCGGGGCAACAACCAAGTGGAGCATCTTCCTTTTTTAGTGCTCTTAGGACTCCTGTTTTTCTTTGCGTTTTTCGTTTTTGATTCCGATTGTTTTACGCAAACATATGTTCTGCTTAGAAAACAATTTGACTTCTGGAGATAGGAGTTTCTGGTCAGGAATTGACTTATTTGGACGCAGCTACATCCAGCGAAATCCCATTTTCCCGAAATTTTCTTATCCAACAGAGTTTTGAAGGAATTAGCAATCTCATAATCTAGATGGAAAACGATAAAGATTTGATTTTCGCGAATGATTTGATTGTGCGTGGTTTCGCTCTTCTTTCCCGCTTTATAGAATTGATGAAGATATTGGGATTTGAGTGGTTTTATAAGTTTGGTATCCAAAATGCTGGTTCTTGTTCCCATAGTTCATAAGTGACAGCTGTATTGCGAACTATATGTTCGGTATCCAAAATGCTGGTTCTTGTTCCTATAGTTCATAAGTGACTTTGTATCGCGAATTTTAGTGGACGGTACTCTGTAAGCATTTTACCAGCGCCTCCTGTCCATATGATGGGCTGTAACAATTTCTAGCATCCACCTTGTCTTCAGTAGTTCAATCAAACAAAGCTCATTACTGCAGTATTCATAAGGATTGGATGGATTTTAGTTTTGCTTGAGGGAATATGTAAATGTCTTGCAGACTTTTTTGTTCTTACTCGTTGTCTCTAGAAACCTTAACTTGTCTTATTTGAATATCCAAAATGAGTTTCAGACAAAATTGGGCACTTACCATCATGTGAGGACATAATTTGACGGGCCATATGAAACAATCACCCATTTGTTCGAGCAATCCTCGATGGATTTGATCGGAACTCTGTTTTTCTGATCTTTAGATACTGACTGGAGTCCAATAGCCAACTTGGGCATCTGTCTCTTGTCTCTTGTATTGTTGTATGTGACATAGGCATTACAACCAATCACATGCTTACCTGACCGGCGGGGCCTGTAGATTTGGCTGCTAGTTGTTGGAGTTAATTGTATCCATTTGGTTTTTTGCACTTAATATTCGTTCTTTTAACCTATAAAGAAATTGGTACCACCAGTAGGGCCCTCCCGCTACATGGTACGTAGAAGAATAATTGTGGATCACAGCACATGGCGGCATCCGCTGAACATAAGTTATATGTGCATCAATTAGCAATTTAAGATGATTTGAGAAAACTTAATTATCCATCAACCAAGTGAGCAGCATTGGAGAGGTCCTTCAATATCTTCTTTCCTGTAGAAAGTTTTGTTTCTTTTTCTTTATTAATTCCTTTTTTTTTTTTTTTTAAATTAAATTGTTGGAATCGGTTTTCTTGTTTTCTGGAAGATTAAATTTTGAAACAAGAATTTAATCTCTTAATTGACTTGCAGGATGGACGCCGAGTGCACGTCATTGAAAGAGACCTGACAGAGCCTGATCGAATAGTTGGGGAATTGCTGCAACCTGGCGGCTATCTTAAGCTAATTGAGTTGGGACTCGAAGGTATGGAGATATCACACATTTGGGGAATTTTCTGATAGATCTTTATGCAAAATTTGGGATTTTTGTTTTGATGGTTGTTGGCCTCTCTCTTAGTCTCCTTGTCTAAGTTATAGCCAAAGATAGACATTAACTGATGTTCGTATCCTTCAGATTGCGTGGAGAAAATTGATGCTCAGCAGGTGTTTGGTTATGCTCTTTTCAAGGATGGACAAAATACTCGACTATCCTATCCGTTGGAGAATTTTCACTCAGATGTGTCTGGGAGGAGCTTTCACAATGGACGTTTTATACAGAGAATGCGGGAAAAAGCTGCGACTCTTCCCAAGTAAATTTTTTGATCAATATGGATATATCTCACTCTTTCTGTCGCGTAGCCTGCTTGAGAATTGTCCAAGCGTAGTATTGTATTCTCCATTGGAAAATACACTTTCTGAAATGCATAAGCTGTGTGAACTTGGAACCTGAGTTAATGTTTGTCCAAATTTAACTTAAGCTTGTAACTCATGCAAATTTCTATGGCGATGTTCATGGACAAAAGTTCTTAGCTTTGTTCTTATGGACTGTGTTTTCCATATATTAAGCATATCATACACCCATCTTCCTTTGTCATTGGTTTTTCATTTGTTTAGCTGTTTGGTGAAAATTGTAACCCTCTGTGCCACTTATATGCTGGGGACTTCCTTATGTAAGCTTTTTGCTACTTTTTCTTTTGTTGATAAAACTCTTTTTTTTCTTTTTTTTTCATTCATCATCAGTGTAAAACTGGAGCAAGGGACGGTTACCTCTTTGATAGAAGAAAATGGTACCATCAAAGGTGTGCAATACAAGACAAAGGATGGAAAAGAGCTGGCAGCTTATGCACCTCTGACTATTGTCTGTGACGGATGTTTCTCAAACCTGCGTCGCTCCCTTTGCAAACCCAAGGTGGAGAGAATTCACTCGTTTCTCATGCTCTTCTGTTTCTTGAGTTGAAATTAAACTGCCTGATTTCCGATCTGTGCGCATGTTTCTTCTCGAGATGTAGATCTACTCTCCCAATTCCTAATTTATCGTCCCCGCAGGTTGATGTGCCGTCATGTTTTGTTGGCCTGGTTTTGGAGAATTGTCAACTTCCTTATGCAAACCATGGGCATGTTATTCTGGCAGATCCCTCTCCTATCTTGTTTTATCCAATCAGCAGCACAGAGGTCCGTTGTCTCGTTGATGTACCTGGGCAAAAAGTGCCAAATATCGCAAGCGGTGAAATGGCTAACTACTTGAAGACAGTTGTAGCTCCTCAGGTATGTAACCATGCATTATTGTTGTATGTCATCTTTGTAAGATACTATCATGCCACAAATTCAATCCGGTATCTGTTGAACGGTGTTCATTCTATTTATCTGAGTATGTGGGTTTTTCTATTCAGGTTCCTCATGAAATTCACGAAGCCTTTGTTGCCGCCGTTGATAAAGGAAACACAAGGACAATGCCTAATAGAAGCATGCCCGCTGATCCCCAACCCACTCCTGGAGCTCTGCTAATGGGGGATGCATTCAACATGCGCCATCCGTTAACTGGAGGAGGAATGACTGTGGCACTCTCAGATATAGTTGTGCTCCGTGATCTCCTCAAGCCTCTGCGTGACTTAAACGACGCACCCACGTTGTGCAAGTATCTAGAGTCCTTCTATACCTTGCGCAAGGCAAGTCTTGTCCCTTCTCAATAACCTTGCAAACATTGAAAAGTGCATTTTCTTATGTTTCTTTGTTCCACTTGTTAAATAATTCCAAGTTTTCACTCGCATGTTCTCTCTTTTTCTGGTGTATGCAGCCAGTGGCATCCACAATAAATACACTGGCGGGAGCCTTATACAAAGTCTTCTGTGCTTCACCTGATCCAGCAAGGAAAGAGATGCGACAAGCCTGCTTTGATTACTTAAGCCTCGGAGGCGTATTCTCAAATGGACCGGTTTCTTTGCTTTCGGGCTTGAACCCTCGACCATTGAGTCTGGTTCTCCACTTCTTTGCAGTTGCGATCTATGGCGTTGGTCGATTAATGCTGCCTTTTCCTTCGATTAAGCGCATGTGGACTGGAGCTAGATTGATATTGGTGCGTTATCTACTTACCTATGAGCGTAGTTTGGTCAGGAGTGTCCTCTCAAGTCCTATCATCTATGAAACACGTATATCGTGGATGATCACAACATTTGAGTTTTGTGCAGGAGGCATCGGGAATCATATTCCCCATCATTAAGGCCGAAGGGGTAAGGCAAATGTTCTTCCCCGCGACGGTTCCTGCGTACTACAGAGGTCCACCTGCGAAGTGAGATCCATAAGCGGAGCTCAAGCAGTGGCTGTAAGCTTCAATGAACACAAGGACAGTTTGTGGTGGCATCTGCTTTCCCCTGTTCCAAGGTCGTTGGGAGGGTAATGTTTCAAGAGTGTCCAAAAGTTTTGGGAATTCAGATCTTGTCCATAACTCGGTGTAGAAACTAGCATGTGGAATTTTCTCAGATATGTGGCTTTGTGACTTCGAACGAGAGATATCTTATCAGATGAATTTTTGTCGTTGTCAGTTTGCCTTTCGGTAGTTTTTGAGAAAGGGGGATCTCCACCCAGCCCAATGTGATTAATTTATAGAAATGAGTGCCAGAGTATGACACGGAATATATGTAGATCCTAATACTCCCGACATGAAGGTCCATTTGATGGATCCTCCACCTTAGCGTAGTCCCAATATGCGTGGCCCGTGGGCAAGGATTGTCAAAACCTAAGGCGTATAAAGAAGGACAGGGGCACTGAGCAGGTGACAACAGTGTGTGGGAGTCAAATTCAAAACTTTTCAACTCCGATATCACTTAGAACTGATTGCGTAATTATTCACTCCAAATATTATTTATGAAGTTTCATGAGGCGGATCATTAATGTTTTGGAGACTGAACTCACCCATGCTCAATGCATTTCTCGATGACGATACAGCTCATTTGGTTGATATCATGCTGTCAATACAATGTATAATGACAGATTTTCAAGAAACAGCAATCTTCAGGCCTAACTGTTTCAACCATTTTCATGTTATTCTTTACAAGAGTTGACACCACCGAGCCGAAAAACGCTTGGGAATCCACCAATGTGTAAGCTGTGTGAACTTTTGATATGTTCAGTACATTTTGTTCCTTCGTTCTTGTTTTATAGCTTCATAGGATATCATGACTTCTTTGAACTTTGCCTCTGCGGCTTCTGTCCATAAAATGAAAGACTTCAGAAAAAGAGGAATCTAATCCGTGGAACCTGCACAAGCTAAACAATTTCCTGTCTTTATGCAACAAACAAACACAGCCCACCTTTATTAACCTGGTGCTGATCCGGGTGGAACTCCTTTGCCTTGGCCCTAAATGCTGTCTGCAACAATTGAAAGATGCAAATGTTGTTCACTATATAAAGCAATAGAAGATGGAAGTCACAGAGGAAATATACACTACGCAGCATGATCAAGCTCAGATACTGCGTACAGTATCTGAGCCATGCGGATGGCACAGTAGAAGAGACAACAGCAGTCTCATAGGCGTATGCATGCTCAAATTAGTGAACTCAAGCAAATGCTCAACAAACGGGCCTGCCCCTGAACTAAAATCATGTGACATGTTTCCAGTTAATGTGTTAGTGAAGTATTTTCTCTGGGGGTGGTATTGGAGGATGCACATATCTGAAAATCAGTGCAGACAGTCTGGCAAAGCCATCTTTAAACACATCCTGCTTCATACCTTGATCTCTGCTTCAGTGTATGGTGTCCTTCGGGACCTATTGCACAAAAGACCAGTCAGAAAACATAAATGTCAATGCTAGAGACAAGCTCAGACATTTTATACGTTACTGACTCCAGTGAAAATCAAGCCAATGAAGATGCAATATTTGGAACTCCACATAATGAGTCTCTACTACTCCTGTAAAGGAGAATAATTTGAGCATAGTTATAGAACTCCTGTTATCACATCATCATACAGAAGACATGTCAGTCGACATCGTGAGGACAAGCGTGAATTGACAAGAGTCTGTGCTGCTTCCAGAAACAAACCGACAATATATGTCAAGTGACAGCTGCAAGGTCTAAAAACCCATTCAAAGTAGAATAATAGCTTATCCTCATGCATTAGACAATGGATCAATGTCCAACATAACAGAGTCGTATAAGCATTTCTGGAAAGGCGATGATCCTTGAAGTGGCTTACTCATTCTGCGATGCAGTTTGCATATGACATTGATGGACATCTGATCGAAATTTCATAATATATATCATGGCAACACTATTGTCTAAACTTTGAAAACACTTTTCTCCTGAATAAAAATGAAAAAGTAAAGAATAAGGAGTATCACATAAAAAACGAACACACTTTATCATTCAAGTTACGTGTTAGGCACCTGTTTGAAAACCTTTGTCCCCCAATTTCAAGATGATAGCAGCAGCAGGTTCCTCATACTATCATTACCTGTCAAGACCTAAAACTGAATAATGGTGTGATAACGGGTAAGTTGATCTATCCCTTGACGTTTCCTTGTAATTGGTCCAATGAGCTCCATAAGATGTGTGAGCCTTCCAATACCAATCATCCTGCTGGAAATGGTAATTGTATGCACCGGGATCGTTTTGACTCCATCTGTCATAACTCCTTTTATATTTGGTCCTCTCTCTGTTAAAGATTCTTTGCATACGCCTTATACGCTCCTACAGAAGGACGACTGGCAAGGTCATCGATTGACTCTGGCATGATAAAGAAAACAAGGAACGCAGCCAAGTCCCCTATATATGAAGCCAATAGACCAGAATAAAGTATCACCTTGAAGCTTGGATAAAGATATATATGATCTTAGGCATAGAATAACCTCTAATACCTACCCATTCAGCAAACAGAATCTGAAATTCTGAATACTGCTCTCACTAGTTAGTTCCTTGGAAGAGTATAGGCGTGCAGCAATCAAAAGAGCTAGCAGGAGCTAGCTTATTTAAATATTAATCCACCTAAAAGGACGAAGCTATAAAGCAGGGATAAAATTTACATCTCCTCTTTGGATGGTGAGATTGAAAGATCAAATTTAGTCTCCCATATCTGAACAGGTTAAGAGTTTCCTAGTTGGGTCTTCTTTGGGAGCTCGTTAATCAGACGTACTACAGAGAGATCTTCATTTTCAATCACTAATAGTGCATAATGCAAGGAAAACAGTGTTTTGAAAATGATAAAGTTTGTTTATTTGGATGTTAAACGAGTGCTCCCAAGGTATTCGTTAACAAAATCATTCATATTTCACTTTCAGCCACAAGTCCACAAGTCCATAATAAGTAATAGAAACTGTGCATAGACATCTACTATTGACCTGTGTCACTACCGTCCCAAAATCTGATGCTATCGCAAGATCAAAGAAAAAGATAGAAAAGCTTCATTCCTTTGCCAGTCTACAATAGCACTATAAGTACACTATTATTAATGTGATAAAACTACTGCTGTCCAGCTGATATTTACAAGGGTAAAGGCATTTTACTACTGAATTTCTCCCTGAAGTGGCACTAACTTCACAAATCTATCTTGAGTGGCTACAATAAATTTCTTCCTATTGGAAACTTACCGCTCTTTCCATTTCCTCTTCATACGCCTCCTCAAGTCGCTGATTATACCTCCTCCATGCTTCCTCCTGAAAAGCTGAGCGGAATGTTTTTCCTGATGCTTGTGACTTGGGTATCTCTCGCATTGCAAATTACAAGATCATATTCAGTTCCAGCAGAAACATTGCCAAGAACACTAAGGACTTTGTATCAATCTTTTAAGAGCTTTTGACATCGCGAAGCACATCTAAAGAAACAACACAGAACTTTCAACTGATTCAGCCGGTCTGTTGTAAGTCGAATTTTGACTATACCAATTGCGGGGTTAACGGAAACGACCTATGTCAAGTTGATTTTCTCAATCCAATCTTTTTCTACCTGAGAATAGAACCAATCAACATTTCTCCGCAACTGCAAAACCTATAACAAACAAGGAGAAAATTATCACCGTAGAACAACTAGAATAACAACGGGAAAGCGCTTTTAAACTGACGAAGAATTATAGAAACACACATCAGCCACTATTAATGACAAACTTCAGCATCACCTCGCGACATAACCCGCCCACCATGTCCAGTAGCTTCCTACCACAGGCAATTCGTCAAACGCGTGCATGAGATTACGAGATTTACCGCGAAAGTGGTGACGAGGGAGCCAATCAAACCGAAAACGAAGATGCCGTAAAGCTTCAAGCTTTCCTGCTTCTCCCGAAGACGGCTCTTTGTCGACGACGGCCATTGTTCGTCCTTGCTCGGATTGCTATCACCCCCCGCCGTCATTTTGATTCAATCCACTGAAAGAAGTCATTTTTGACGGTCGTTGTAGGCAGATAAAGCCATGTTTTTTGGGACCCTTTTTGTGTGAATTACGCCTCTCAATCCCTGCACCCACTTAGTTAAAGGAGGAGAAAGAGTATCGAAACGCCGGCTCGTCGTGAATGAGGTTTTGGTTATGGCGGTGGATCAATTCTCGGGGTGAGAAGTGAGAACAGACAGGAGGTTGGGTATCTGCCACGAAGGCAGAGAGGAGAGTAATGAGAATGTCTCCCTCGTTCCCGGGTCCACGCTTTCTTCGATGATTTTCTTCTTCACATTTGGAAAAACAGAACCCTTCTCTGTGGGAATATGTCTTCAACAACTTACAAGAATGATGCGTTTTTGTGGATATACGGGGAGAAATTAGTGTAAGAATATGCGACAACCTTAAAAGGGTGGGTTGCTAATCAGTATTTAGAGACACTAATGATTATTTTGTTCCTTGGATTTTATACGAGATAGTACATATGCCACTCGTGACTATGAATAGTCCTATAGTCCGGACTATGCATTGTCAATTTATCTGAAAAAAGTTAGGAAAGAGGCACAGGGAAGCACTCCATAATTTGAGCAGCTGCCTCACTGCAAAGAAGATGATGCAGAGACAGAACTCACATTGAAGTTCGGATAAACAAGTTTTAACTTGAGCAGTGAAGCTCGACCAGCGCGGTGGAATAAACTGATCAGAACGACCACATTATTTGAAACAACTAAATATTTACAAGTACGATCTCTTGATGACATGGTGAAGACAGCAATGCTCTGTCTATTGTCGTCCATGTCTGATCTCTTGCGAGGTGGGTCACAGGGCTCAGTTGATTTCCACAACCCAGCCATACTTGTCCTTGATATGACCCGTCTGGATACCGACAAGGATATCGTATAGTCTCCGGCAAGCAGTTTGAGCACCCGTCTTAAACTCGATCCTGCAATTTCCATGAACGAGAAGTGTCAGAATTGCACGTAACATTGACATGAGAGACCGCGATGGATTGATTCTCCATTCTGACTGGTCTTTGGTGTACTAGTTCAATGATTATAGGTGATAAAGACGGCGAGAAAAAGGTGAACCTTTTGTCTTTAGAAGTAACACTGCCCACGGGTGCAACTACAACAGCAGTTCCGGTGCAGAAAACTTCCTCGGCCTCCATTAGTTCTTCCACCGGAACAGCCCGCTCCTCTACCTGATACAATTCACAGGCATTTTAAACTTTGTTATTTAAGATGGCGTGTGATGCAGAGGTTATGCAACAGGATGTAACGTTGCAGAGCGTTGCAGATCAGGTCTCTAAGGCTGGGGTGTTTAGTGGGAATAACTCCTATGTATTCTCATAATTCAATAACTATTCTAACCGCGCAGAAAGCCCGTAATGATCTGTGAAACTTAGCATTTTGTTGCTACAATTTTCAGGCAAAATGTTGCCAGTCCTCTCTGTTTCGGAGTTGAAAGACATATACCTGGTATCCTAGATCACGAGAGATTTCTATGATGCTTTTTCTGGTAATTCCAGAGAGAATAGTTCCATTTGTAGCAGGAGTTGAGAGGACATTTCCCTGGTAGAAAAAGAAAAAAAATTAAATGCATGGGATGACTGCTAAGAGTTACTTCATAGATAGAAAAGGACCAACAAGAGATTCAAGTTTCAGATTCATATCCCACAGAAACTTTCACTTAACGTGTCCTCAAATTTGTTCAGGCCATGAGTCATGCCTTGTCCGGGAACTTGGCGGACATCACATCAAACAGCTGAATTTAAACACCGTTTTACTATGATACCTTCAGGACGAAAATGTTGCAAGACGACACCTCCTCCAAATTATTCTTGACAGCTGAGTCAAGGTATAAGACATCAGAAAACCCTCTGCTTTTTGCTCTGGCTAATGCTTTCAGAACCTGCAAATTCGGTGGAGGAATGATCCCCATTAGTAAACGCAAAGCAGTTGTAAAGGAACTTCAAATCTGCCTCAACAATCCTATGCTCACCGGTCCATAATTGGTTATACTCTTGACGCCTCCAGTGCCACCTCGAGAGGCACGATCAAACTCGTATTCAATGTACAAATTCAAGGGCGCTGTGCCCTCCTGTACCCAAACCACAAGCATTTAGTCCCTCGGGTCCAAATTTTGATCCAAAATAGCTTCTTTGAAAAAAGAGGCTCACTTTGAAGTAATTACGGACAGGCGACGCGTATATCAGAAATGTGAATTCGGGGGCTGGTGCCAAACCCAATACCGGACCACTTCCCATGAGCAAAGGTCTTATGTAAAGAGACCCTTTTCCAGGAGGAGGAACCTGAATGACCACAGCACCGTAAATAACTGGGAGTCCAAGACAATTTCGAATTACCACAATTTTTTTTAACCAATTGGTTAATCGAGCAGCAAGAGAGAAACAAAAGCTTTTACCCAACGCTTGTTAGCTAGAGCGGTCTCTCTTACAGCGTCCACAAACTGTTCAACAGAAGGCGCAGGCATACACATCCTGTCAGCGCCAACCTTCATGCGGATCGCATTCTGATCTGGACGGAAGAGCAGAAGGCTACCGTTTTCTTTCCTATGTGCTTTCAATCCTTCAAAGAGCCCCTGGATTTGTTTTGCAGACAGTTAGATTTAGAGATAAGCTTCATATGCATAGTATGATTTAGTCAAGTTTCAGTCGCATTGTTCTTTACTATACTTCTTCCCTCCATTCAATTTATGCTGCCACTTCATCCTCAGAAACTTCATTCCAAGCACGGTCCTGTTAGGACGATTTCAAGCTTGGGACATTATTCTCTGTTCTTCCTTTTGAAATAATGCAATTTACGTTGCAACTGTTGTGTGCTTGGCTAACCATCAGAGCTCAGAAGCAGAGATCAGATCAAAAACTGACCTGCCCATAGTTTAAGACTCCTGCGGAAGGGCTAAGCTCAACGTTCCCATAAGGTCTAACTTGTCCTTGTTCGAATGTCCCATTTTCTGTGCACTTCATCCGGTACATATAGTCCGTTGGCATCAGACCAAACCCAAGGTTGTCCCAGTCCACGTCCGCATACTCATCCTCCACCCTGCATGTCCAGAGCCATAGCCAGAGCCAGAGCGAGTCATAAAAAAATCGAGATAAAAAAGTTGCTCTAACCATCGCCTCTTTGTCAGTTTCATCTCTACAGTCAACGAGTTCACACGCTTGGTCTGCTCAAAATTATATGTATATATACACACACACGCGGCTTCTCTGAGAATGCAAAAGTTGGTGCAGATGTTGATGACATAATGTGAAAATACAGCTGATGATGCAAGTTCCCAATCAACCATTAGCAACTTGCATAAAAAAGGTTCAATCACCAACTAAGTACGTCAAATTCCCCTCGTGTTCTTTCGAGAATCTAGCATGAAAAGGCTATGCGCAACCGGCCGGGACTCTGATGCACATGCTGAGATTTGAGAATATTCCCCTTACAACAGGAGCCACGAAAGCCCCAATTGCGCATGAACCTTCCTTGTTGAACGTGGGTCTTTTTTAACTCCAAAATCGAAGACCAAGTGCCAGTTAAACAAATTAATCAACGGGCCCTCAGCGAACTTAATTTTAGTCGTTGGGTATTGCGTTTCCCTCCCACACCCAGTGCGCGTAATCAAAATCTTTCGGTTTAAGACACGTTCTGAAGCGGTCATGACAAAACTGAATCATGCTCTGTTACCTGTGAACAGATGGCTCGAATGCCTGCAGCAGAGACGACGCTGCCTGAGATGTGTAACCCCAGCATCCTCCGAACTGAAAATAGTTGCGTTAGATTCACCAAATTGAAGCGATTGCTAACTTTCGCATGCAAAAAAGGAAAAAGAGAATCCATTCCTAGGATCTTCAGCACCTTTGAGTCGAGCAAAAGAAAACTCTGTTACAGACTGACAGTTCCTTTCACCTACTCGACGGAGCCAATAAGGTTCAACACGAGTCACTGTTTTTGCTCTGAGTTATGAAAGCATCGTGCCCCGTTCCTTTTTGCGACACCTCGACGAGTATGTCCTTTTTCTGTTTTTGCCTTTCCTTTCTAAAGATTTGTTTTTTCCCCACTGGGCTTTTCTCTCCGTTGAAAAAAAAAAAAAATTCTGCAGAACAGATATGACTAAGCTTCTGATGGATCAAAAAGGTCCTCAACCCCGTGAACAGAAAGCAAGAATATGAGCATCGTGCTGGTCGAAAGCTATAAAAACGACAAATGAGAGAGAGATATACGGGTTAAGTCACTAGCCTGTGATAGGGAAGAGCGGAAGCTGTTTCTCAAAGACGGCGCCACGATACTGCGACAGGCGAGGCTTCTTGAAATCATGGCTCCGCGGCAATTGCTCTTGCTACCAACGGTTTCAGAGACTTCGCCTCACCTTCTCGAGTTTCCAAGCGGTTCTGGTCAAGAGAATCACCACCCAGAAACAGAAAAAGCCTGATCAGCAATAATTTTCATGGCCAGACCAGAAGGGGTGACACATCGAAAAAGTGAGCGAAAGACGGGAAGCGATGGAGACAAATTGTGGAAAAGAAGAGAGGAGGTCCCTCTGTCTAACCAGAAGCGCCTGAAGGGGAAGTGAACAATGCTTGAGACTTGACAGATGTTAACTGGACTGAGAAAGAAAAACGACCGTGTACCAAGAGAAGGAAGAAAGCGCCAGGATTATATAATAAGAGGCAGTTGCGCACGGAGCCTTCAACGTCCGTCGATGAAAAGACTCAATTTTTATCATGCTGCTCGTGGCAGGACGAAATTACGAAATTCATGGACGATGTTGGGATGGGTCGCTAATAAAAATTCATCGACTCAAAAACCATACCTGCCTTAATTTTAATAGAGATTGAAAAAAAATCACATTTTTTTAAATGGAAGGTGGATAAATGAAAAGCCCATTTGAGTTCGTTAACTTAATACTGGGTTCCGGAAGAAGGAAAAAATCATCAGGTCCATAGACCATCGTTGACCAAACTCCCTAGCGCGACCATAGATCATGCGGATTATATGATAGGATCTACATGAAAGTTGGATGATATTAATTTACATGGTTACTGGTATAAGTTCCGGAAGGAGTAGGAGAGAGCAGACGACATCGAGCTCATCATCAAGGCCATAAATTATGTGAATCACACGATGAATTCCGCGTATAATTAATGATCGAGATGATATTAATTTCCATGCTTGTCCCTCGAGTTTTGGAAAGGAGGAGGAGGAGAGGGCAGTGCATATCCAGGTTGGGGTGGATGGACGTTGCTCAAGTTTCCACGTTGGATGAGGAGGCATCCCACGAGCCCTTTACTAGGTTGCCCCATAATGCCGTGGACTTCTTCATCAGGTTCACTGTTTCTCACAAGCAGTGCTGGAGGAGGGGGACATGTAATGGAGTTCCTATATACACGTGATTCATTTGTTCCATTCTATGGAAATAGAAAAATGTTACCTTTTAAAAACCAGGCGTCCTTATCCTAACATGCTCATCGAGTCATGTACCTAATTTCTTCAAGTACTTACTGTTCAGAGACTTTGATCCAAGGTTAAAGCGTGGGAGTATATGATAAGAAGAAGAGCGCAAAATAGAGGCTTAAAGGATTTGAACTCAAAATATCCTACTCAAATACCATATAAAGTATTGTAGGGCCATTGTGAACTTTCTAAAAGTTTAAATTGTTAAATGAAAACGTTGTTTAGGGATGAGCGATTCAGATTCCATGTGAGTGGTTTCAAGATCCATATGGATTTTACCTGGAACGTGGAACCTCACCTGTCGGGACGATTCCTCCTACTCAAGTTATGTTATCGAAATAGCATAAGGTGGTGAATCTTTTCGGTTAAGTTTTCGCTTGATCCAATAGATTTGTCTGTTCTATTCCGCTTAATCTATTTTTGGGTCCTACATACGATGACTTAGAGATTACAAGTTATACGCAAGAATTGCACGTTAAGAATCATCTGAACGTCGGTAGTCGATCCTCTTACGTACACATCCTAACGGATGCCAGTGGTTTGAAAGATTGGTAGCGTCTTTGACTCGTGAAATGTAGGTCTAAAAAACATGTGGATAACGCTAGCTTAAATCAATGCATTCCCTAATCAGCAAAAATGACTTAAAAAAGAAAAAGTATAATTCGTTTGTTTCATTTATGGAAATAGAAAGATGTTTCCTTTTAAAACTAGGCGTCGTTATCCTAAAAACCTCCTACTCAAATACCATATAAAGTAGGATTAAGCTAATATGACCGTCCCACCAATATAGATGGTGGGACGATCAAATCCTAACCCTAATTTTTTTGTGTGAAACCGGGTCATTTGCTGATCCAATTTTATCATTTTGACTGCCTAATTTTTTTTTAATTATAAGCTAAAATCAGAAGACAAAATTGTAAGACGTAAACTTTTGGTCGACAAGCATATCACGCGGATATGTGGTGCGTACATGTTAGACGCAGACTTTTGATCGACAAAGCATATCACGTGGATATTTGGTGCATACATGTCGACGTCGACTTTTGACTAACAAGCATATTACGCGGATATGTGGTGCATGCATGTCAAACGTGGACTTCATATCATACGGATATGTGAAGCATACATTTTAGAAGTCGACTTTTGGTCGACAAGCATATCACGTGGAAATTTTCATACTTTGGGAATAATATCCGTGCAATCTTTTAATTTGGCCGGAGACTTATATCTACTATTTTAGAAGTTGCAACTTATTATTTGAATATTATCAATTGGATATTTTCCTCTTGTAATTTTGTTTTTTACTTTTAGCTTACAAGTTAAAAAAAAAAAGAAATTTCGCGATTAGAAGGGTGAAACACCAAAATAGTTTTATGGGTAGAATTTGACTGTTCCGCCGTCGAATTATTGGGACGGTCATGCTAGCTTTTTCCTACAAAGTATTATAGAGCCACCGTAAGGTTTTTAAAAGGTTAAGTTGTTAAATGAAAGCTTTGTTTATGTTGTACTTGGTACCGTTTATGAATTATATCGAATGAGCTATATTCATCCAAATACAATGAAAATAATATATTTCGGATTCGCATTCGCTATCTTCATCTTGAGGCAAGGTGCGATTTTGTAACGTGGTTTAGGAAATCGATATCTTCACATAAGAAGATTACAAAAACGAACGTAAGTCCGAGCCCGTTAACATATCCAGGTTGGACTTACCTTCACTCAAAAACTTAAATCAATGAGTTAATTAACCACTTGTACATGATATCAATACTCCAATACGAGACTATTCTCACATAACCACACGTGCATATCAATAATGTTCCCCTCACACGTGACCTCCGCTTGGGTATGCTTCCCCTTAATCTGATTTACTTCTATACCAACATGTCTCAACTTGAATCTCCAATGCCTACCATTCATCTTGGTCTTTTTATCCGGACCAAACTATGGGACCGTGTTGCTACACTACAACACGCACCGTCACTCCAAGTCTCTTCCGCCGAGACCGAACCATGACGATTGCCTGGAAACTACATTGGTCACGAGATTCTTTCCTTAGGATATTCACTAAACACCGATACACAATAGAAGTAGGCCACCAATCAACCACCAACTATGATACTACTTGTTGGGTCGCCTGGCAAAAGACCAATACCTTAACTTCAAGAGATGGCTAAGAGAAAGCACAAGTCCAAAGTCTGTTAACATATTCAATTCGATTTATCTTCACTCAAAAGTTCAAAACAATGAGTTATGGACCAAGTATAATATATTAACTATTTCACATCACACCAATTTTTCGGTATGATTCAAATACAAGTCAAAACCGGCATATCAACATACACATTGCGACGGACGGGCAAACACTAAGTATGAAATAGGCCCACTTACATGCCTAAAGTACCTTTTGCTATGTGATGAGAGGTTATTCACCCGTAACTTGTCATAAAACATCTTCTAAGGTTGTGTTTTTTTTTTTTTTTATAACCGAGGTGTCCGGCCACTTTGCGCGCACTCGACTATTCCTCTCGGGGAGACTAACACAAAGATCCCACCGCCATGGCCCCCGCTTAAATCACCGGCGCCTACGAGTTTTGAACTCGGGACCTCTAAGGTTGTGTTTGATACTCTGAATGGGATAATACTTTCCTATCAGCGCTTAATTTTGGACTTCAGATGTGAAAAACTTGAATAATTTTGGATAAAATACTTGATAACTTATTCGGACCTGAGGTGGCATGTACCGAGATTTTGGATAAGTTGGTTGGAAGGGCGTCTTTGGACTATTGATGAGAAACGAAAAAAAAATCATTATAGAGAAGGAATGAACACTTCCTCTTTTATTTGAAGGAATAATTATCCAAAAAATCCTAAATATATTACAAGAATTTCAACTCAATCATAAACTTTTTTAATTTAGCAAATGTAATCCTAAACTTTTTGATGATTTTTCAATATAGCCCATCCGATCAATTTAGGCAAAAAATCGTTGACATGACAATCTAGTCAGTGTCGACCATCCTACATTGCATGAATGATAACTAACCTGAAAGAAGTGAATAGAAATAGCATCCTTTGTAATTTAATTTTCTGAGTTTTTCCTGTCCTTTTCCTTTATTTTCACATCACCGTTCATCTCCTTCTACTTCCTCGTGAGGTAGACATCATTGTTCATCTTCTTTTTATATTGCCCCACCATTGCTAGAAAGGGTTGGCAGGGGTTGCGGGGCCTCGATGACTCTTGCTTATATTTGGATGAGGGCCACCACCCTCGCTTGTCCTAGATTTGGCAGACGAGGATGTGTCGGCCCTCACCTATGGCTGGCAAGGGTCGCCAATCATCGCCGAAGCCTCGACGACATTGGGATGGCATAAAAAGAAGAAGAACAGTGAGGAAAAAGGATAAAAAAATCAGAACAGTAAGAAGTTTAAATAAGAACGAAGAAGGAGACCATGAACATTAAAAAAGAAAGAAAAAAAAAAAAAAAAATTTAACATATTGCAAAATGACTTCATTTTGAGTAGTCGTACATGTCAAATAATCGATTAAATGCCACATAGGATGGCCGGCGACGACGGACCATTACGTCAGCAATTTTTTGTCCAACTTGATCACATGGATTACATTAAAAAATCGACAAAATGTTTGGGACTATATTGATCGGATTGAAAAATTTATAACTGAATTTGAATCTATAGAATAGATTTAAGATTTTTTGATAATTTTTTCTCAATTTGAATGACACCACCATCAACGTTGCTGGTGGTCACCTCATGGTGTCTCTCTCTGCCGTAGTGGCCGCCGCCTTCAAGAGACCGCAACCCAGTGGTAGTATTCCTTGGGTAACGCTTCTCTCACGATTGGGGTCACCGTCTTCAAGAGACCCCAATCCTATAGTCTTCCGCCCTTCATTGACATCTATGTTTTTACGATAAAGACTTTATTTTATTATTGTCCCTATTCATGCTTTTTTCTAATCGAGTCTATCTACTTTTAATATGTCCAATCAAGTCTCTCTGATACTGGATATATATATCTCTCTTTGGTGGGACTATACAGAGACGACTACCGGTCGCTAAAATCTACCCAGTTGTCCGTTTATGTTGCTGAGACACGTGCCTAAAGATAAAGTCTTTGCAATCAAAGTGAGTGGAGGAGCCGAGTGACGTGCCAGCGCTACTAATTGAGTGCCAGCACACTACAATAAACTCTAGTTCTAGGTTTTTCCCTTCTTAAATAGTTTTTTTTTATTGCGTGTTCAACATTAACCTATATTCACCAAATACTTTCTAGGATTGGATCTAACTTATGTTGGTCGCTGTATGCGGGTACTTTGTCAGATGGTAGAATAGGAGATAAGGAATCCGTTCAGAAAAGTTCACTCACATCCAGGGAACTATGAGCTTGGCTCTTTTACACACTTATTTTTACATTTTTCTCTTATTTTTGCCACGCCTCAGGATAGACTTGGTGCGGACGGTGGAGACAATAATTGATCTCCAACCATAGGTAGATTTAATATCCATTTTTCGTTATGATGTGCCGGCCCACCCATTTTTCCCAAGACAGAAAACTCGTACAAACACTTCTATACGGAGACTTAGAGAGAGAGAGAGAGAGAGAGAGAGAGCATATTACTAGCAAATCAATCCTCATTTGGTGCTAGAAGTTCTCGCCAGATCTGACACAAGAGAAGCCTATTCATTACTACTAAACATGACATCGCTCACGTTCAAAGAAATCATCAGAGTATAACGCAAGTTGAGCTCCCTCCACCGTCGCCGCAGGCTGCCGAGGAGGATTGATCGCCGTCCTCGACTCCAGGCCACTCCACGTGCCCCCCGTGGCCACCCCAGGTAGTCTTCCTGCAGCTCGAGCACCTCCTCTCGTAAGACATCGTTTCTCCATAAGTACCAAAGCCAAATTTACATGGCCATTCTATTGTGATGTGCTATATATGGCTGGATGCTTAGACTATGGAATGAATGCGCCCACCACGAACTCCATGGATGGTGACGATGCTTTGGCTGGCCATTTTGTCGATGGGTGATGACTCCGAACAATCCTTATCTTCTCTTGTATTCACCGGACCGAAGCCAGCTTTTCTTTTCTGTGACAAAGCCCGAAAATTATATCGTTTCTCTCTTAATAGAGGGCAGCTTTCCTTTCAGGAGGAGAGATTTATGATCATTTTGGTGTTTGTAAATTGGTGATGCCGCATTGCGACACGGGCAATGAGCCAGCACTCCTACCCGTCAAGTGTCTCTCCATCGTCTGTTGGTCGATCGCGCGATGAAAATGACAAAGGGACAGCTTCAATCGGGCTAATCCCTTGCGTATATTCCTCCATAATTTGAATTGGTAAGAAGTTATCTTATTAACGAGGTATTTATCGGATTTTCTTTGAGAAACGATGATCATGGGTCCTGTTGCAAGAACGAGATAAACAGTCGATCCAAACGTTTTGTAGCGCAATGTTCATATCCCGAAAGGCTAATACCAAGTTGTCCAACGTGGTCGCATTGTTCGGGGGATAAAAAGCATATTCTTGTATCTCGTGAAATTATCAAATCCTCTTCAGTTTTTAACCCTAATTTCAACCATCTTCCTCTTCTCGTCCTTTTCCCAAACGGAGCAACGTGACTCCAACGTTAGCCAATCTACGGCACTCGAAAAGATTCTTTGGTCGATTGGCCAAATTATTAAGCTCGGTTATCAAATCCATCTTAATCTTTTCAGATTATCATTAATGCTCTGTTTATTTCGAGAAAAATGGATAATTTAAAAAAAAATTCCTATAAATAATCGTCGCATAACTTATAAAATGGAATAAACGAAAAATATTTTCGTCATCTATACAAAAATATTAAACCTAAATTGTTGTCGGTAATCTTTGACTAATTATTTCAAGCAATCATTCTTAGAAAAATATTTTTTTAACTTATTCGTTTTTCGCGAAATAAATGAAGACTAAGATACACCCAATTTTTTAATTTGTTTAAAACGAATGTCACCGTTTACATTATAACCAAAGGGTTGTCGCCTCAATGATATGGTGCTCGCATGGCGCCGCCATTGCATTAGCTTTTTTTTTTGTCATAATAAACTTTTCATTAAAACCTAAGTCAAGATAAAAGAGCCCGAGAGGTGGGCTTCAAGTACAAAGTAAATCGCAAAGAGCAAAAGGGGGAGAGGAAACCCAATCTTGTGGTAATACATGTTCGTTATGATTTTTGGCTACCCAATCTGCAATCTGGTAGCTTTTCTTGACACATAGAATACCCGACATTTGGGAAAATGGACTAAAATATCTTTGCATCTTCGATTGGCACGTGAATTTCCCACGTGTTGTAAGTGGGCATGAGAGAGCTTTCACAAGAGGCTTACAGTCGGTCTCTATCTGTACTTCATCAAACCGAGATAGTCCTCCAAAATCTAGGGCTTCAGCTTCTTCAGATTAGAGAGAAAGATTGCACCTAATGAAAGGGAAAATAAAAGACAAACCAAATAATTTTTCAAAAATTCATGATGTCAAAATCATAGAATAATGTCATGATAGTGCCATGTACACACGATGCACCGTATAACTTTAGAACGTGGAGTCATCGTTACGTGCAAAAGAATCGTAAAAGTAGTTTTTCGTGTGAAGACGCTTTGTTGTTATCATATCACAAATGTAGTAATTTGATATTGCTATGCTGTGCCTTAATGAAAGAATTCCGCCACGTGGACGCCATATTTTAATAGCATACATATAATATTTTTTGCTCATCAAGCGATGCAAGTGATTATTTAAAAAAAAATCAATCCTTTTATTTTCCGTGAAACAAACGCACCTTAAAACTCTTAGGCTCCATTTGTTTCATCAAAATAAGAGATTTGAAAAAATATTTTTCTAAAAATAATCGCATGTATCGTTTAACATAATTAGTCAATGAGAAATACTTTTACCACCGACAATAATCTATGTCTAAATATTTGAGTAGATGATAAAAATATTTTTCGTTCATTTACTTTTTTAAGCGATATAAGCAATTATTTTTTGAAATTATTATCGAATCACTCATTTTTTTGCGAAACAAACAAAGCCTTAGCTTCTGTTGGTACAATTCCATCGCTGGGTTCGCACGTTTGAATTCACCCATCCCCTCCTCTATCCACCCTTATCACTGGACCTCATTAAATCGGCCACGGATTAAGTGCTTATAATAGTTTGAAAATTTCACCGATTATCCAAATCGATAATTGTGGACGTGGGCTGTGTAGAACACAACAACATAGCTTGTGTACTTGAATTTAATCATGTTTTTTGTTTCCCTCTGGAAATAACCTAACTTTAGACAAAATTTGACCACTTTGTAGTAGATTGGTGAGTGCAGACAAACAAAATTATGGGTCACCCCGTGGCCCATGAGTTACTTTAATTTAAATGGGATTACCATTCTCTAGTGGCTGCATTTTTTTCCAACTTAGAAAGCTTCTGCTTCGCATTTTGCACGAGCACTTGCCGTAGATAGATGAAGATAGATAAGCTTGAGGTGTACAGGAATAATCTATATTATCAATTCCAATCGACGTTATCTTTCCAGGTGGGATATGGTAAACATCATTCTGCCAAACGATAAAGTTTGGTATCTTTGGTGCCACGAGAATAATGTGGACAGAGCCCAGCAGATGGGCGTACGCTCGGCAGCCTTATCCCCCAAAACTTTTCCCCCATTTGGCCCCAGTCCTATAGCCTTCCGCCCTTCGTGATCATCGTCATTATCCATCCTCCACTCCAGAACTTAATGACATCTATGATTTTACTGTGAATATATTATGTTATTTTTGTCCCTCTTCATGCTTTTTTCTAATCGAGTCTATATACTTTTAATTGTCTAATCAAGTCCTTCTGCTTTTACTAATTTTCTAATCAAGTCTCTCCGAAAGCAAATCCGGCCAAATCTAACTGGCTTGATATTCGAAGACAGCCAAATTAGTACGTGCATGGATGCCCGCATGGATGTGGGGTGGATCAAATTTACAAATGTCGACAACTTTCAAGTATGACTCAAGAAAATTTTAGTCAATGTGGATGACTGCGTGGACGTTCACATAGAATTTTTTTTTTTATCCAAGTCACATTAGGATATTGTCCGACGGTCATGTTGGCTAAATTAGGTCGGATTTGGTGTCGGAGAGACTTGATTAGTAATTTGCGAAAGTAGAAAGACTTGAATAGATAACAAAACAACTCGATTAGAAAAAGCGTGAAACTACAGGGACGAAAAGTTGAATATTTCGTATATTTTAGGCTCCGTTTATTTGAAGAAAAATGAATAATTCAGAAAATATTCTTCACAAAAAAATTCAACTTACAAGTGACAAAAAAAATTCATAAAAAATGATCGGTTGTATCGGTTACAAAAGTAAATAAATTAATAAAATTTTCATCACCCACACAAATGTTTAAACATAAATTGTTATTGATATTAAAAATATTTTTCATCGACTAATTATTTCAATCAATACAAGGGCTCGTTTTTAGGAAAATCTTTTCTAAATTATTCGTTTTTGGCAAAACAAACGGAGCCTTAGACTCTAAAAGCGACTGTCCACGAACTCAGATCAATGTGCAAACATTTTCAAGTCAAATCAAACGTATATGAGTCTCCGGAAACTTAGAAATCACTTTGGGAATATTACACCAAAGTTCTTCCTGTTTGGTCAAATGTACAATAAAGCCGCATGGCCTTTTCTACTTTTTAGGAACATTGATGTGGCGCCAAAAAAATAAACGTGAAAAAGCTAAAATTTCCAAGCAAAAATGATGCCGAAAATAGAGCGGGTTTTGGCAAGGGCGGCACCACCGGCGAGGGTGTTATATTATGTCTCGAATTTGAATCATTTAGATAAAAAAAAATAACAATATCGATCTGTTATATCTGCAAAATTTGATCGGTTTTGATTAACGGAGATTTGAGCATGTTTAGCAATTACGTCCAATAAAGAATGTCTTCAGTGGAAAGGAGTCTTCGGTGGGTCCCAATGATAGAGGCATTAGTTGACTTTTATTGGAAGAAATTGAACTCTGCAAAACTTCTTTCGTGGAGCAATAAAAGGGAGGGGCCCACATTGAATATATGTTATATTTTTAAGTGTGGGTTTAGATAGGGTTCAGAGAGGAAAAGAAATAAAAGCAAATCCTTTTGCCTTTATGTTTACTTCCCACGCACAGACGAAGACGCATAGACCAAGCCGCTCGACGAAATCGCATAGCGGACTCCGTGAAAAGCGCGAACAACGAAGACGAAAGAGGCTTTCTGGGTGACGTCCTTTTTCTATTTGCACGGAGAGTCCTATAGAGGTGATCATGTACTCGTGAGTTTATTATATCCACTTATAAGTTGTTCTATTTATAGACAAATAGGGTTTGGGTATAATTTAGGTGCGGGAAACACGAGCGTATTGAGCGATATCAGAATCGCGATTCTCCGATTATAGTGAATTATTCTGCCGACTCTCCTCGTGGATGTAGGTACCGACATTCGGACCGAACCACGTAGTCACCTGGTGTCCTTTATCGTTTCTCGTTATTTTCTCCGTCTTCGCATTGACTTATTTGCAAAAATCCTAGTTAATTTCTGCGCGTTATATATTACAATAATTGGTATCAAAGCATAGGATCGGATATTCGGATTGTGATTTGGAACTTTTGCTTGTCCGATTATTATTTGGATATCGTGTGATTGCAATTATGTCTGGAGTGAAAGCTAAAATTGAGATGTTTAACGGGATGAACAATTTTAGGTTATGGAGCCTCAAGATGAAGGCGTTATTGACAACTTAAGGTTTAGCGAAGCATTGGAGGGTAAAAGGCTGAGTTACCCGAAACGATGACAGATCTTGAAAAGGATGTGGTAATGAGGAAAGCTAGAAGTGTCATCCTGTTGAATTTATCGGATGAAGTGTTAATAGAGGTAGGCGAGGAGAAGGATACCGTAGCATTGTGGGCAAAACTTCGGGCGCTCTATGTAACGAAAGGTTTGAACAATCGCTTATATATGTTAAAGAGGATGTTTCGGTTCGGATATATCGAAGGTACGTCTATCAAAACCCACTTAGATGAATTTAATAAACTCATGATGGATTTGAAGAACATCGATAAGATACTTGATGATGAAGAGCAGGGCATGATGTTGTTGGCTTCTTTACCGAGTCATGGAAGCACTTTTACGATTCATCATTGCAATGGCGTACTACGATTACCTCAAAAGAGGTAAAGTCCACCTTATTTTCTAAAGAATGGCTGAGAAAGTTGCGAGATGACAGCCTAGCGCCGGATGTAGCGCGGGGACTAGTGATTCGAGGTAGAGAGCAGCAACAGTGAGGATCTAGTAGCAAGCAAAGATAAAAGCAGATCTAAATCACGCCATGGAAAGTCTAAGGGACGCGTGAAGTGCTTTGAATGTCACGAGGAGGAACACTTCGGGAGAGATTGTCCTAAACTAAGAAACAAAGGTGATAAGCGACAAGCCACAACCAGTGTAGCCAACATTTCTGAGGAGAGCACTAGTAATGTAGAGGCTGTCTTATATGTGACTATAGGGTTCGTCGGGAAATGAATGGGTGCTAGATTCGGGGTGTTCTTATCATATGACACCTCATAGGAACCGGTTTACTACTTACCGGCTCGAGATGGTGGTAGAGTTCGTTGGGGAATAATGCACTGCAAGGTTGTGAGGATAGGGACAGTTCAGATTCAAATGCACGACGGTGTGGTGCGCGCATTGACATATGTGAGGCATGTACCGGAGCTCAAGGAGAACCTTATTTCTCGGGGACGTTCGATGATATTTGGTGTAAGTACACCGCCAAAGGTGGAGTGCTGAAAATCTCTCTAGGTGCTATGACAATGATGAAAGGGAAGAAAGAGAATTCTCTCTATCATCTATTGGGAGAGACCGTGACAGGAGCCGCTGCAGTTTCATCGGTGGGTCAAATTCGATTTAACTCGTTTATGGCATATGCATTTAGGGTACATGAGTGAGGCGGGTATGACAATCTTTGAGTGATATGGGGTTGTTAAAGGGTCAAAAGACAAGTAAGTTAGACTTATGTGAGCATTGCATCTTTGGGAAGCAGCGCGGGATTAAGGTTACTACTTGGTATTCATTCGACTAAGCAACCGATTGAATATATTCATTCGGATGTCCGGTGCCTGTCTCCGGTTCCTTCGAAAGGAGGTGCCCGCTATATCTTGACATTTATCGACAATTATTCCAAGAAGGTATGGGTATACTTTCTGAAGCACAAATCCGATGTGTTTGATCGGTTTAAAAAATTTAAGGCATTGATTGAAAAGCGAGTCAAATAAACAGATCAAATGCCCGAGAACCGATAACGGTATGAAGTTACGTGGTAAAGATTTTACCGAGTTTTGCGAGAGAGAAGGGATTGTGAGACACCGCACAAGCACTTGGGACACCACAGAGAATGGCGTAGCGAGAACGGAAGAACGAGAACTTTACTTGAGCGGGCTCGGAGCATGCTTTCGCATGTTGGAATAGGTAAGGAATTTTGGGCCGAAGCAGTGAACATGGCATGTTAGCCGATTAATCGATCTCCATCATCTGCTATCGAGTGGAAGACTCTAGAGGAAGTATGGTCGGGGAAACCTGTTGATTACTCCGGATTACGAGTATTCGGATGTCCTGCGTATGCTCATGCTAGTGATGGTAAGCTTGAGCCGAGGTCGAAGAAGTGCATATTTCTAAGTTATGCACATGGGGTGAAAGGCTACCGACGTGGTGCACCGATCCCGGATCACCCGATTTTCTAATCAGCAGAGACGTGATCTTCAACGAGACCGCAATGCTTCAACAGAGGAGTTACGAGACACTACCAGCCAGAATGCATGATCATGGTGTCGGTAGTGAGATGGAGTTTCGGTGGAGACTCGGAGACCTTGGAGGTAACAGATGTTGAGACCGCACATGAGGCCGAAATTCCCGAAATCGGTGATAATGAACAATCGATACAGGCTGCAGCATAGTATAGCCGCAGCACAACAGCAGCGAAGGCAAATTAAACCACCGGTACGTTATGATTATACGGATATTGCTTATGCTTTGACCGTAGGTGATGAGGTGGAAACAAATGAGCCTTCGTCTTACTTTGAGGCGATAACTAGTTCTAAGTCGTCACAGTGGCTAGGGGCTATGAGTGAAGAGATGGAATCACTCCATCGAAATCGACGTGGGAGTTAATTAAAGTACCTAAGAGTCGGAAGATTGTCGGAAGTAAATAGGTCTACAAACGGAAAGAGGGCATTCCCGGAGTCGAGGCGACGAGGTATAAAGCAAGGCTTGTTGCGAAGGAGTATACACAGTGGAAGGGCATTGACTACGACGAGGTGTTCTCTCCCGTGGTAAGACATACTTCTATTCGTGTTTTACTTGCTTTAGTTGCCGCACAGGATCTCGAGTTGGAGCGACTTGATGTGAAAACGGCGTTTCTTCACGGTGAGTTGGAGGAGAAGATTTACATGAGGCAGCCCGGAGGGATTCGCTATTCCGGGTAAGGAAGATCATGTTTGCTTATTAAAAAAATCTTTATATGGGTTGAAACAGCCTCCTAGGCAATGGTATAAGCGGTTTGACGCTTTCATGGCTAGTCGGGACTATTCGAAAAGTCGGATGGATAATTGTGTTTACTTTAGGAGATTGGATGATGGGTTTTTGATATATTTGCTGTTATACGTTGATGATATGTTGATAGCAAGCGAAAAGTATGTCCGATATTGATGTGCGGAAGAGGCGGTTGAGTGCTGAGTTTGAAATGAAAGATTTAGGTGCTTTGCAAAGAAAATATTGGGTATGGAAATTTTGCGTGACAGATCTGCAGGATTATTACGTCTGTCTCAAAAGAAATATATTGAGAAATTTGTTGCACGTTTTAATATGCGATCAACAAAGTCTGTAAGTACACCATTAGCGAAGCACTTTAAACTTTCAATTAAGTTGTCACCGCATGATCGAGGAGGAGGAAGAGCATATGTCCCGCATTCCTTATTCTAGTGCAGTGGGTAGTATTATGTATGCTATGGTATGCACTAAGCCCGATATTTCACAAGTTGTCGGTGTTATTAGTCGTTATATGAAGCATCCTGGTAAAATTCATTGAGAAGGCGTGAAATGGATACTCGAGATATTTGAAGAGGACAAACAAACGTTGGTATAGTATACCGGAGGGACAATAATGATAGTGAGACCAAAGGTTATGTGGATTCGATCATGCGGGTGACTTGGATGGGTGCGGGTCTTTAGCGGGGTACATATTTACACATGCGGGTGGTGCGGTTAGTTGGAAGGCGTCCTTACAAGACCACGTAGCCTTGTCGTCGACCGAGGCGGAGTACATGGCACTAACTTTTGTAGCGAAAGAGGTGATATGGTTACAAGGTTTGCTCTTAGACTTTGGGTTAGAACATAAAAGTGTTGATATACTTTGTGATAACCAAGGTGCGATTTATCCGGCATATAATCCAGTTTATCATGAGCGGACGAAACATATCAATATCGGATACCACTTCATCCGAGATGTCTTAGTGAAGGGATTTGTTGTGGTGAAAAAGATAGCGACAGTAGAGAATCCTGCGGACATGATGACTAAGCCTATTCCTTTGACGAAGCTCAAGCTCGCTTGAGCACTATTAGTGTCGCAGAGAGTGATCGCCCATTGGGGCGATGGGAGAGCAAGCATGGATGATGAGCACTATTGATTTGGCTTCAAACATCGAGCCAAGGTGGAGAATTGTTATATTATATCTCGAATTTGAATAATTTAGATAAAAAAATAACAATATCGATTTGTTATATCTGCAAGATTTGATCGATTTTGATTAATGAAGATTTGAGCATGTTTAGCAATTACGTCTAATTAGACATGGCCAAATGGAATCGGCCCGGAACCGGCCCGTTGTCCCGGCCCTACGGTTCCAACCCGGAACAGGAACCGGCCCTTGCAGCGGCCGGTTCCGATTTGTAAATGGCCGGTTCCGACGCCCGTTTAAAAAAAAAAGGGTGGACGCTCGAGGGAAAAGAAGCCGTTGGGCCAGGAATCGGCGGTTCCAAATAAAAATCGGTCCGAAATCGGCGAGTTCTACCTTTTTAGGAACAGGAACCGTCGGTTCCTGAACCGGTGTCTGAATTCCAATGAAGAATGTCTTCAGTGGCAAGGAGTCTTCGGTGGGTCCCAATGATAGAGGCATTAGTTGACTTTTATTGGAAGAAATTGAACTCTGTAGAACTTCTTTCGTGGAGCAATAAAAGGGAGGGGCCCACATTGAATATATGTTATATTTTTAAGTGTGGGTTTAGATAGGGTTCAGAGAGGAAAAGAAATAAAAGCAAATCCTTTTGCCTTTATGTTTACTTCCCACGCACAGACGAAGACGCACAGACGAAGCCGCTCGACGAAGCCGCATAGTGAACTCCGTGAAAAGGGCGAACAACGAAGATGAAAGAGGCTTTCTGGGTGACGTCCTTTTTCGATTTGCACGGAGAGTCCTATAGAGGTAATCATGTACTCGTGAGTTTATTATATCCACTTGTAAGTTGTTCTATTTATAGATAATAGGGTTTGGATATAATTTAGGTATTTTAAACACGAGCGTATTGAGTGATCAGAATCGCGATTCTCGGATTATAGTGGATTATTCTTGCCGACTCTCCCGTGGATGTAGAGGTACCGACATTCGGACCGAATCGTGTGAATCACTTAGTGTCCTTTATCGTTTCTCGTTATTTTCTCTGTCTCCGCGCGATTGACTTATTTGCAAAAATCCTAGTTAATTTCCGCGTTATATATTACAACAGAGGGCCTGCAAGCCAAGCCATGATTTCTATTCCTCTTCTATTTTCTTTATCAATGTCGTCTTAGAAATTCTTTAGCTTTTTTGGTTTTCTTTTTTTTTTATACTGTTTTTGGCTTTTTATCGATGTGGCGCCCAGTTGGCACGAAATATCCTCACGTAATATTAAAAATTGTCGCGCTGATCTTCTAGCGAGTTCCACATTGCAACTTTGGAGAATTTGGTTGAGCAATCACTGGAAGGACGGTATTGAACAAGATACAAAATGTTTAGGATTTTTTTTTTAGAACGGAAAATGTTTAGGACTTGACCGCACTAATTTGAGCCAAATGATTAAGACTTTTTTTATGTAATTTTTGCAATCGCATTATCCAGCTAATTGTTTTATGTGATCAAACAGCATCACAGCATGATTATGATTATCGACATATATAGGTAAAAATTAACCAAAACAACTAATGTTACTTTGGAT